>OW387134.1:65720662-66920662 GCA_936440205.1 Lepidonotus clava | reverse complement strand
GAGAGGCTTACTGGTAGATAGTACTGCCGAGGCGGCTGTTGAAGGCTTGGGGATTGTTTTTTTGATTGTGATAGGTGTGGGATTTGTTGGATTTGGTGTTGGAGAGATGGTTGGTGTTTTGTTTGGAAGAGTCGGTGGCAGGATCATTGGTGTTTGAAGGGTTGAGGCTGGCTTAGAAGAGGTTGCTGGTGTTAAGGGGTTTGGAGATGGTAGTGGTTTAGGGGGAGACGGTTGTGGTCTAGGTATGGGTACAGGTGTTTGAAGGTTTGGCGGCGATCGTGGTTTAGGCAGGTCTGTTTGAAGGGCTGGTTTAGGCAGAGTGGTAGGTGTTTGAAGCCGAGGCGGCGAACGTGGTTTAGGCAGGACTGTTTGAAGGACTGGTTTAGGCAGAGTGGTGGGTGTTTGAAGGCTAGGCGACGGCAGTGGTTTAGGTAGGGCTGTCTGAAGGGTTGGAGATGGTTGAGACGCTGGTGTTTGGAGGCTTAACGATGACAGTGGTTTTGACTGGGTCGTAGGTGATAACGTTGGTGCTTGAAGTGTAGGTGATGGTTTAGGTGGAGCCGTAGGCCATGTCAGTAGTTTAGGCGAGGTCGTTGTTGTTGTTAGAAAGGTAGGTGGCGGCAGTGGTTTTGGTAGAACTGTTGGTGCCGGAAGAGTTGGTGCTGGAAGAGTTGATTTTCTGAAATAAAGAATTAGTTTGGTCGAATTTAGCTGAAATTATGTTAGTTGGAAGTACGTTGTAGCTAATAAATAGTTGAAATTATTATGTGATTATCATAGTGGTGTGGTCAGAAAAATATGTATTCCAACAGTTAAACTTTTTATGGGAATTTTAAAATCTGAAATTCAATGTGTCATTTATAAACATTTTCTGCTTCTTTATTACGCCATTTATTATTTCAATGTGCTTAGGATGCATAACACGTCCTTAACCTGATCACTAGGTGGTAGTTTTGGTTATAGGCCTATAGCTGAAATTACGTTGTGATAGGCGGGTTGATGAGCAATGTGGTCTGGTAAGATGACGAGGGGTAAGTGACTTGAATCTTAGGAGGGATTTCTTGATCATTTTTTGAGTATTAAGGCAGGTAGGGTTTGCGGAAGTTATAGGTTTGATGAGTTTAGTGGTAGTTTATAATTATGAAAGTTTGTAATTATGAAATTCAGGCTTGTATAGGGTTGGGAGCCTCAAGTAGTTTCATTAGTGTTCGTAATTTGACTAAGCGTTTAGTTACAATTTAAGTATTGATTCATTCTTACATTTAGCATAAGTTTATGAGTTTGGAAATTAGATTGATTTAAGTAATAACTTACGTGCATATTCCGGATTCACATTTGTACTCTTTTTCGTTGACGGTCATTGTCGTGAGAAAGGGAAACGCCGCAAGATCGTAGTTCAGTTGAGAATTTGATGGGTCGGCCGTTTCCAATTTCAGTAGTTCTGCTTGGATTGTTTCAATCGATAGATGTGTTGGAATGCAACTGCATTCTAAAATTCCTGGTTCTGTAATGGTCTCACAGTTGTTTTGTACAGTGCACGTGGTGCATATTTTCGTACAAATCATTAAGAAAACTAGGCTTATAAGAAGAATCTTCGTCATTTTGTAGTGTTCTGGGCTCTAGGTTAGGCTCTAGGCTGCTGCTGGTTTGAGTGCTTGACGGTTTGATTCTGAGTATAATCTTTGTGGGGCATTCTATCAAGTATTAGCGTTTTATTTTGTTTGCTTTATCTTAATCTTAGGGCAAGATTTATCTAGGGGCAGAAGTATTAGGTTTAGTCATTATGTGCATCTGCTGAATTGCTGCCCTCTGGTGAATGTTAATGTCGGTAAAGGTTTTGTAAATGTGCTGCCATCTATCGAATAATTGTTTAGGTTTGGAAATGTATCGCCCTCTGTGGATTAAGATAATGAATTTCTAACAGAGGTCTTTGGTGTTTGTTTAGATCGTGCAGTGCTGGTTGGCTAGTTTAAGCTGAAGGAATTAAGCAGTAAGTATAATAGTATATATTTACAAATGAGTATTGTTATAGATTTTGTAAACGAATTTGGTATTAAGTGTTCTTGTTTTTTTTGTAGGGTTATTGTCAAAATTATTAAGCGGTGTTCTTTTTATTCGGAGTTGCTTAAAATTTGTCCTTGTGATAGTTTAGTTACTTTTTCAGATGTTGTTAAAGCCGCGACATTAGCTCAAGAGATTAATTCAAAATTATATAACAAGATAACATTAAAAGATTTATGTTTAGAAACAATTGTGAATATTGCTCCTAAAATTACTAAAGATGAATTAGACACTTTAGGATTACCCTGGATTTTAAAAGAAGAAATTCTGAATTTTGCTGAGTCACAATCCGAGGAGTTTGATGAATTTGCATATTTGTCAACGGTTGTAGTATTGTTTAGACATCATATAGGTTTTAATGTGCTATATACTGAAATTTAGTCAGCTTTATTAATGGGTTCTGCTTTTAGTTTTAGCTGTATTAATGAGTACTGCATTAGTATTAAATTTTTCTGAGTCAAAGTGTAAATTTTGTTATTTTTATAAATTGAAGAGGTCAGGGAATTCATGTAAAGAAAATCGTTGTTTTTGTAAAGTTTGTGCTAGTCATTTTTATTCTTTAGATTTTGAATTGGTTCCACCTTGTATTCCTATTTTAACATCTTTAAAGGATAAAGTTGTTTCTAAAAGATATATTTTGAATTTAAATTTTAGATTATTAACATTTTATAAGAAAACTCCACTATATAAGAGATTTATAGCTGATATTCAGCTTTTGGTTTATTTGCATTTTGCTTACTTTTGTTTTCACATTATAAGCCATGCGTCATTTATACTTTGTTTAGATGACAAGTGAAGCAACATATGTTTTAGTACCATCTAGTTCGTTTCGATATCAGACTTGTCTTGATTTTGATAAAATTACGAGGCTGAATGGTACAGTTACTGAAATAAGGTGTTGTTGTCACACTTGTATTAGTTTGTATCTTTATTTTACACTTTTTGATCCTATTCCTAATTGCCATCTTATTTTACTTTATTCTAAAGGCAGGTTTATTTAAAAAAGAATTGCTTTGAATGAAAATTTAAAGATATGTTCATTTTATAAAAAGGTAATAAAAGAGAATTATGATAATGTAGCTGAATATTATAATAGTTTATTGTTTGCTCATTATGCTTTTTTTTCTGCTGCTATTACAAAGCATGTCGGATATTCTTTAGTTTCAACATTAAGTGAATGTATTGTTGTTATGCCATTTTAGTATGCGATGTTTTGAATGAAATCTTTTGAGCGCTTTCAGTTCAAGTCTTATCTTTGTTTTTATAAATCTAAGCGGTTGAAGAAATTGGTTATAGAATATAAGTGCAATTGTCCAACTTGTATAAGTTTATATCTTTTTTCTTTTCATTTAAAATTAATTCCTCATTGTCATTTTATTTTATTGAGTTTTAGGGGTAAAATAATTTCAAAAAGAATTGCTTTAAAAGAGAATTTCAAAATATTATCATTTTATAGGAAGTCAGAAAAAGATAAATTGGTTAATTTTGTTGAATTGCAACGAAGTTTATTGTATATCCATTGTGCTTTCTTTTGTTCAGTCATTATAAAGCATGTTGGATATTCAATAACTTCAGGTTAGGTTGTGGTATGAGAAGAAGATTTTATTTTTATAAATATATTTATTCAAATACTTCAAAACGTTTTAGAAAAAGAATTTGTCATTGTGCGCAGTGTCAACATTTGTTGGATCTTTATTGTTGTAAGAAATCTTGTCATTTTATTTTATTGAGTTTTAGGGGTAAAATAATTTCAAAAAGAATTGGTTTAAAAGAGAATTTCAAAATATTATCATTTTATAGGAAGTCAGAAAAAGATAAATTGGTTAATTTTGCTGAATTGCAACGAAGTTTATTATATATCCATTGTGCTTTCTTTTGTTCAGTCATTATAAAGCATGTTGGATATTCAATAACTTCAGGCTAGGTTACGGCATGAGAAGAAGATTTTATTTTTATAAATATATTTATTCAAATACTTCAAAACGTTTTAGAAAAAGAATTTGCCAATGTGCGCAGTGTTATCATTTGCTGGATCTTTTTTGTTGTAAGAAATCTTATACAGGTTTTTTTAGGTTTCATCAGATTCTAACTAAACGTGAAATTTTGAATATTAATGATAGAATATTTGAGTTTTGTCGAATGAATCCAGCAGAGTTTCTGATTCGATCATCAGAGTACATGTTAGGATATTCAGAATTTTTTATCAAAATTGCTCAGATTTATTTAATTGTAGTGCGGCATGAAAAATATAGATTAGCTTATAAGCGTCGTAGGAAAATATAGTTGAGATTGTTATTCAGATAGTGATTAATTGTAGTTCAGTATGAAATATATGCATGAAATATATAGCAATATATAACTATTGTAGGTAAAATTTGCTTAAGGTTAGGTGTGTCGTTTATAGATGCAGATAAGTTATAGTATAAATTTAGTTATTTTCAAAGTCAATTTTTATCCGAAAATTAATTTTGATTTGTTTGCAATTCATAGAAATATTAATGTTTCAACTGTTCTTTATAGAGGATCTTTAACATTTAAAAGAAAATCTTATACATTAAAAGTAACAAAGCATGGATTTTGTACTATTTATTTAAGGAGGAATTTTTCAAGTTTATTATCTGATATTTCTAAATTAGCTTTAGAAGTTTATGATTTTATTGAATTATATTGTTCATGTGAAGAGGTAGCAGATGATATTTCTATTTTTATAACGCCAAAGAATATTCAGATAACTTTTCAAATAATTTTTGTTTCAGAAAGGAGTAAAAGTTTTATGGAATTTTGTTTTAAGATAGTGGAAAGGTTTTCAGATAAATATAGTTTTGAGATTAAAGAGTCAAATTCGAGTGATTCTGTTTGGCTACCATATACAGGAACTGGCTCATCATATTTTTCAAGTTTTCGTTTAATTTTGAATAAGCTTGAAAGTAATTGTATTTTAACATTTTCACATACTTTTAAAGGTAGTTGTTTAACAAGTAATGTTTTATATTTTTCTGAAGTTTGTAATGATATTAGGACCTGCTATTTAGGTATCTAGATATTTAACTTATGGCCAGCATTTTAGATGAATTGCTATTGTTAGTGGTGGGGTTTTTATTGAAAGTTAATTCTGATAATAAGCAGTTTTGGCATAAAGTAAAAGTTGATGATACTCATCCTTTTCATTATATTTTTTTGCAGTTGAAAGAGCAATTTATAAGTGAAAATAAATTAAATATATTTAAGGAGGAATTAAAGGCTACTCTTCTTGAACATTTAAAGAGTAGTCAAGCAACAAGGAATGTTGCTTATTTGATTATTTTTAGTGATGAAGAGAATTTAAGATTAGAGTTGCGGTCTTTTCAGAGTGTTATTTTGCAGAAGCTTGTAGATATTTTAAAATTAAGTATTGTAGTATATACTGGTTCTGGTCGATCTAATCATTTTTCACCGTTTGACCACTTATTTAGACAGGGTTTACCTTTGGTTATTCAGTGGAATAAAGATCAAAATAAATTTGTTCAAACAAATTTAGGCTGTCATAAGTCATCAAAATTTTCAACTAATGAAGATTTGATTACTAAGAAATCTTTACAAAAATCATATAAGAAAAGAAAGATAAATGGTAAACAATATAAGAGTGTAGAGAGGTTATCTTCAAGTGATTCATCTGAATCAGATGAAGATAGAAAAAAGGAAGATATTGAATTGAAGCGAAAATGTAAGAATGTTAATAGTGATTGTTCTAGTGTAAATGATGATTTGTGTGTATCAGATACAGATGAATATGAGGAGGTTGAAGAGGTTAATAAACAGATAAGTGACAAAAAGGTTAATGATTTCCTATTTGAGCTTAACAGATTAAAAGAGACTCAACAAAGTTTTGATAAAAGTCAAAATGATTTTGTAGATGAAGGTAAAGAAATAGGACAAAGGAAAATAGATAAGAATTGTTTTGGTAAAGAGTTTGAGGAAAATAAAACAAGTAAGAGGAAAAATATATCAGTTAATGTAAGTGAAAGTGGAAAACATCTTCAAGATTTTTCAACATGTTCAGTGATGTATCAAGAATCTAAGGAAAAGATTGATGCTAATATTTCAAAATTTGTTGAAATTACTGACCGATTACGTAAACATGCATTAGTTATTCAAAATAATCTTTTGCCAGGAAATATTGAAACTTGCTTATGTTGTCCTGTACATTGTGCTCAGCCTTTGATTAAAGCTACAAAAGATAAGAGAGGTCCAAAAAAAAAAAAAATTTAATTTTATGTAGCGAGTGTAATAAAGAGTTATTGTCATTTTCGTTATTACGTTTACATAAATTACGTTTTCATTCAAATTATAATCCAAAAAGTCATTTGTTTATTCCACCGCCTATAAGAAATTATTCTACCATTTCTAGGAAATTTCAAGCGACGTAATATTGTGAGTACAAGATGAGAATGTGTTCTTTAGCTTTTTTCCAACTTATGCAAAGTTGTTTGTACTTTTCAGCTTTGGTTTCTTTCTATGCAGGTAATATTGATCTTCCTTTAGTAATTGAAATTCCAGAACAAGATAGTTTATCAGAACAGGAGTGTATTGGAATAATTAAGGTTATTTCTGAACATGACGAAGAAGATTGGTTTCGAATGTTTAATGAATTTTCTGTTCAAGCACTTTTATTTTTTTCATCTTATTTCCATTGTGATGCTATTTTGAGTTATATTCAAAGTACTATGTGGACAAGTAAGAAGAGAATTGTAACTACTTTAAAAATGAGTTGTTATTTATTTGGCATAAAAGACAAATATACTCAGAGTATTTTGAATTCAATATCAAATTATTTAGGTACGCCAGAAGATTATATAATTTATCTTGTTAGACTTATCCATATTAAAGGAGAGAGACATGCAATGAGAGCATTATATAGGAAATTGAGGGATGTATCGCGGTATAGAAGATTGATTTTTTCAAAATTTGATGTGCATTGTTTATTTTGTTCGTTTCCAATTATTTTTTCTTATAAAGGCCCAAATTGTGAGATGGTTTTCCTTCAATGTTGTTTTAGACCAGTTCATATTGCAGGTTGTTTTGAAGGATTTCTTTCTCAAAGTTATGATATGGAAGTTTATTGTTTTAAATGTAGAACTAAATGGCGCGAAGGAAGACCTATTTTAGATAATAGATCTAGATTGCATTGTATTGAAGAAAGGTTAAGTTATGTTCCAGATCATTTAAGACATATTCAGAAATATTCTTCAGAGTTTTTATTTGACAGGTAAATTGTTTTGATTTTATTAAAGGAAGATCAATATAACGGTTTTAGTTTTAAGGCATATTTAACTATTTATAAATTGCTTTGAGATTAATTAAGTATGTGAATTAGTTAATATAGGTTAATGTAAGAAAGTAGTTAATATTTATAATAGAATAATGACTGGGAAGATAGTTGATGGGTTTTATTTATCTTTAGTATCAAATGTTACTCATCCTACACGACATAATCTAACAAGCCATTTTTTTACTGAGTTACCTGTTGAAAAAACATGTAAGGGTTATTGGGAAGTGGCATTAGTCGAGATAGACTTTCCAATATCCTGGTATAATGTGCCAAGACATCCAGAACAAGGTCGAAATTGGGTTTTAAGTAGAGATATTTTTAAATTAAAAGATCCTCGTTTTCGTGTAATTAAATCTATAGATCAAGTAGATATGACTTCAATTAAGAGGGTTACCAAATCTTTTGCTCATAAGTTTGGAAATTATACAATAAAGTCATTAATAAAAGAAATGAATGATAGATTTATAAAAGCAGATAAAACTGCATCGGAGGGGAGTGAAGGTTATCTTAATTATCGGAGGTGGACAAAACTTTATGTTGATGATCAAAATTTGATTTGCTCATTGTATGTCGGAACTGGTGATACCGTATTTTTGTCAACATATTTAGCTCAAGTTTTGCGTTTAGATCAATGTAAAGGAGTTATAAATTGGGGACATTTATGCGAATTTAAAGGTAATAGGTTAGGTAGTACTGTTGGAGGTTTTAATGATGTATTAGCTTTGGATAAGGGAGGAGCATATAATCAAGTTATACAGGCTCAATATGGAACAGAATATGTTGGATTAGGTATTCCTGTTTTTCCTACAGATTCAACAAATATTTATATTTATTCAGATATTGTTGATTATGAATTTGTAGGCAATGTTGAAACCAAATTATTAAGAACTGTTCAAGTGTTTGGCAAGTTTGGAGATAATGTGAAGCATCGTTATGATTTTCCTTTATATAAGAAATTAGCTTATGATAGATTGAAAGAGATAGAAATTGTTATTAGAACTGATCAAGGAAAACCTGTTGAATTTGAGTATGGTAATGTATCACTTACATTGCATTTTAGGAGACTTGAGATATAAAAATTACCTTATGATAGATATAAAGAGATTGGAATTATTGATAATTCTGATCAGAGAAGTATGTTCAGGTTGAAGTCTATTCAGATCAAGCAAGAGAATGTATTTTTACTTAACGTATAAGGAAAATTGATATGAGGCCTAAAAGGGTTTTAAATAAAGATTTAGTGAGGAGACGTAGGGCTTTAAATAACCTCTTAGTTGATTATGATTTTGTTCCACAGAAAAAGCGTATAGATATTGAGCTATATCTGTATTTAAAATCTAAAGTTTTGTATAAGAAACTAGTGAAAGAGCTTTCTCGGCATGGAGGTATCAAATTTCAACTTTCTTTAAAGGTTTTATTAGGTAAATATAAGGTAGATACTGAAGAGTACTTTGAATGTCAACCATGGTTTCAGAGTCGTGTTACTCAGTTGTTGACTTTCCATTCTATTAAAGATAAACTTAATGAAGCTAAAAGATTAATTTTAGCATTTTTTGATGGGTTTATTCAGATGGGGTCAGGTTGGTTTTTGAAAGAAATTCAACTTTTACGTTTATCAGTTTATAGGTTTAATCCTTTTGGCGGGTGTGCATATATATCTCTTCCACTTCCTAATAAGCATTCACTTGTTAATATATTATGTGAAGATAATAGATGTTTTGTTTATTGTGTATTAGCTGCCTTTAAGAAATGTAAGAATCCTAGCAGATTTTCAAATTATCTTGATATGGTTTCTACTTTAGATTTATCTGGTCTTTCATTTCCAACAAAATTAAGTGAAATACCAAGATTTGAAAAGAAAAATGGTATAACTATAAACGTTTTTGGTATACATTTTGTATCTCTTACGTATGTTCCTTTTCCTATGTATATTTCAGTGAATTTTGAAAAAAGTAATCATAAGAAGCATGTTAATTTACTTTTATATAATAATCATTATATGTTGATTAGGAATATTAGTTCATTTCTTACTCCATTTTTTTGGAAGAAATCAAGATATTTCTGTAAAAAATGTCTTATTTCATTTTCAAACAAAACATCATTTAATCTTCATGAAAATGCTGATTGTACAAGTAAAGTATTTACTGGTCAACTTTATCATATGCCGTTACAGGGAGAAAGAGCTCGTTTTGTGAATTATGCTAAACAAATTAAAAACCATTTTATTATTTATGCAGATTTTGAAACATATAATGTTGCTTTGAATAAACAGAAAGGTAAATCAACTTTGAAAACAGAGCATAACCTTAATGCAGTGGGAGCTATACTTTTATCAAAATATTCTGAATATTCAAAACCACCTTTTATTTATGTTGGACCAAATGTTATTAAAAAGTTCATAGAATATATTTATCAAATGAGGGCAGAAATTTCATACATATTTGAGAAAAATAGGAAACCATTAAATTTAACACCTTCGGATATTTTGCATCTTTCACAGCAAACATGCTGTTATCTATGCGGCATTAAATTTAGGAAGGGGATGAAAAAAGTAATAGATCATGCTCATTTAGGGAGAGAGGGGAAAGGAAGAGATGTCAATTACGCATGTAATACATGTAATTTAACATATAGTGCACTTAAATTCCCTTTGTTTAAAATCCCAATCGTTATGCATAATTGTATGAATTATGATTTACATTTTGTTGTTCAGAATATTTATAAGTTTATTGCAGATGATATTACTGTTATTCCAAAATCTTCAGAAAAGTTTCTGACAATGTTTTTTGATAGTTTTTACTTTATTGATTCATTTCAATTCTTACCAAATTCTCTTTCTAATCTAGCAGATTTATTAGTAAAAAAAGATGTAAATGATTTAAAGGAAACAAAGAAATATTTTCCAAATGAGAAATATTTACCTTATGTAATGCGTAAAGGGGTTATGTGCTATGATTATATAGACTCATGGAAAAAGTTAGACGAGTGTAAGTTACCTTCACGTAAAGCTTTCTTTAATTCATTAACAAATAAACATATTACATCAAAAGATTATTATCATGCTTTAGAAATGTTTAAAATTTTAAAATGTAAGACAATAAAGGATTATTTGAAACAATATTTGAAGATAGATGTTTTACTATTAGCTGATGTATTTGAATCATTTAGGGAGCAGTCTTTGGATTTTTATTCTTTAGACCCTGCGAAGTATTTAACAGCACCATCTTTGAGTTATGACGCGATGTTAAAGTTTACTGGAGTTAAGTTTGATTTATTAACGGAATATGACATGTATGAATTTTTTGAAAAGGGTATTCGAGGTGGAATAACAAATGTTATGAAAAGGTTTGCTAAAGTTAAGAACAAGGGGGAACATATACTTTATGTTGATGCTAATAATTTGTATGGTTATGCTATGGTTCAACCTTTACCTTTTAAAGATTTTGCTTGGATAGATCCTAAGAAATATTGTAGTTTTGATGTTTTGAAAATAGAAGATTCAGCACCAATAGGATATGTATTAGAAGTTACTTTAAATTATCCAATAGAGTTGCATGATTTACATAACATGTTTCCTTTGGCGCCAGAGAAGATAAGTATTGATTATAGTCAGCTTTCGCCCTATGCAATTTCTGTTTTAAAAGAGTTTGATATTAATTATACTAAAAGTACCGTTAAGTTAATTTCAACGTTATCACAAAAGAAGAGGTATATTTTACATTATAGAAATTTAAAGTTATACTTGCAGCTGGGACTGACAATTGAAAAAATTCATAGAATTTTATCTTTCAAACAATCTTGCTGGATGAAGCCATACATTGAATTTAATAATCAGAAAAGAAAGGAGTCAACATCTGATTTTGATAAAGAATTTTTCAAATTAATGAATAATTCTACTTTCGGCAAATGTATGGAGAATGTTAAACGAAGGGTTAAGATGGTTTTAACGTCAAATCAAAAGAGATGTTTAAATATAATAAAGAAACCAACTTTTCAATCATTACATATATTTAATTCGAAATTTGTAGGTGTCCAGTATAGGAAAGCAGAACTGAAGTTAGATAAGCCGATTTATGTAGGTTTTACTATATTGGATTTGTCAAAAATGCATATGTTTAATTTTCATTACAATGTTATGTTAAAAACATTTGGTTTAGGTTCATTACAACTTCTTTATACAGATACAGATTCATTGATGTATAAGATTATTCATAAACGTTTCGATGCACTTCTTTATGAAATAAGGAATAATTTTGATTTTTCAAATTTTGATAGAAATAATGCTTTGTTTAGTAAGGAAAATTTTAAAGTTTTAGGGAAATTTAAAGATGAAACTGCAGGGAAAAAGATACTTGAGTTTGTTGGTTTAAGGCCTAAAATGTATTCTATATTGTTGGATAGTGGTAAGGTTATAAAGAGAGTTAAAGGAATAAAAAGAAGTTGCGTTGAAGATTTTTTACATTCTGAATTTAAAAAAGTTTTATTTAAATGTAAACGAACTTCAGTTACTTTTCATACAATAAAAAGTTTTAAACAAAAGGTATATACAGTAAAGGAACATAAATCAGCTTTGTCTCCATTTGAAGATAAGAGGTGGTTGTGTTCTGATGGGATAGATACTTTAGCTTATGGTAATTATAAAATAAAAATTCGGAAAAGGAGATATAAGGACATTGAAGATGATAATGATATTAGTGAAAAATTAGACTGTGATTACTTGTGTTTGGACTGATTATTACTTTGTGTTTGGACTAATTAGTATACTTATTGCTAATATAGTAACTTATTGTTATTATAATTGTTAGTGGATAAAATGGATAAAGAAAGGGAAAAGTCTAATAGGCATTTTGTTTTTTCATTTGGGAGAAGGAAGCGACTAGATATAACAGATTTTAAAGATGAGGTTTATGTACATATTAATGATTTGTATAAAACTAAAAATTTGTCATTTACGAGACAAGAAATTAAAGAATTGTTCGGATTAAAAAAGCAGGTAGAAAAGAAAATAAAGAAAGTTCGTGCTGTGTTAAAAGAAGAGTTAAGGGGGAGAAAGGATGAAGAATCTTCTAGTGTTGTATTAAGTAGTGATGATGAGGATATATCTGAGAAGAAAAAGAGGAAGAAGAAGAAGCAACGTAAGAGTAGACCAACTAAGGTTGCGAGAGTGGATATGTCTTCTGCTGATGAGGAAGAGGAGGAAGAGGAGGAGAGTTCTTAGAGAAATAACTTTGTGATAGGGTAGATTTGTAGCTGTGATAGGGTAGATTTGTAACAAGGTTAGGATAAGATAGGTTTAAGCGTGAATGATATTAACATAATGGAGACCTGTAGAGATAAGAGTTTATCGTCAATATATAGGACTGTGAGATGTTTTAAGTGTGGTTTAGTATATGATTATGCGTATAATTTTAATATGGATGATGAAAGATGTGATTCATGTTATCAGCAAGACAAGGCTAAAGTGACTACTACTGTTATTTTGGATGATGATGATGGTGATGATAAGGAAATGGAAGAAGTGATTGCAAATGTTGATGAGGGTTTTTTGGATTATAATGAGGAAATATCTGAAGATGTTAGTATTTTAAGGAGTGATCCAGTCAAGACTGAAAAGGATTTGCCAGATAATTCTAGTATTTTAAAGAGCAATGATTTGATTGAAAAGGATATGCAAGATAATACTAGTGATAGTGATAGTGATTGGGAGATGACACCTGAACAACGATTAATCAGTAATATGTACATAGCAAAATGGAAACGATTAGAAAAAGAACGACTATGTAAGATAGCTTTAATGGAGAGAGATAGTGATGATGATGATGAGTTTACACCTGAGGAGCTAGAACATATAAGATTAATAGATCTTAGGCGTAGAAGGCAGGAAGATATGGCAAATGATGAATAAATGTTTCTGTGATTAGGTTAGTATGACTGAAGTATCAAGCATATTCAACATTAGGTAAAGTATCAAGCATATTCAACTTACAAAGGTAAAGTATTATTATATGATATTATATTATTTGCTATATATCATTATGGTTTTACAAAATTGTAATTATTGCGGCGATGATCGTCCATTTGTTGACGGTAAAAAATATTGTGAGATCTGTGAGGAAGGAATGTTTAAGGAATGTATTAGGTGTCATTTACCATATGATCATCCAAAATATTTTACTTTGGATGATAAAAGATGTAATTCATGTCAAAATAAGTATGTGAAGGAGAAGGATAAAGTTGCATCAGCGAGGATGACAAATTTAGAAGAGAGTGAGAGTGAAGATGAGCTTATAGATGAGGATAGAGAAAAGGAGAGGGAGACTAAAGATATGAGTGAAGATGATTATGATGATGAGGATCTTGTTATTAATCTTCCAAAGAAAACAAAGAGGAAAATAGTTAGTGAGGATGAAGTTGCTCCAAAAAAGATTAAGAAGACTAAAGATATGAGTGAAGATGATGAGGATCTTGTTATTAATCTTCCAAAGAAAACAAAGAGGAAAATAGTTAGTGAGGATGAAGTTGCTCCAAAAAAGATTAAGAAGAGAGTTTATAAGAAGAAGAAAGATAATGTAAATGATGAGCCAGTTCCAAAGAGAAGGGCTCCAAACAAAGCAAAGAGTGCACCGAGAAAGCCTAGAGTTCCACCAAAACAGAGGTTGACAAGACAGGCACAAATTTATGGTTGTATTCCACTTTTTTTTGTTAAAACTAAAGGGGGGGAGACTTTAGCAATGAATCCTAACTTAGTAAAGTCAGGATAAATCATATTATATTATAATATTATATTATATTCAGCGTGAAAGCGCTGAGGTGCTTACGGACTCCCGGAGCACTATATATTTTAATTTACTATCATGTTCTAGATCTGAGTTTCAAATAGTGTTTAATGGGATGTAAATGTTTGGATAGCCAGCTTCATCCTACCAGCTATTTGAAAAAATCAGTGAAAGAATGTGAGTTTTGTATATATTGTATTTAAGCTTAGCATGTGATTGTTGTTTATATTAAGCTTAGCTTGAGCAATAGTATATTAAGCTTAGCTTGAGCAATAGTAATTAAGTTTTGCTTGTGATTGTTTAATACTTAGTTTGAAATATAATTGCTTTAATTGAGTAAAATGGAAGATTATTTGAATAAAAGGGATTTATTAGCATCTATATATTTCAATCCCTTACATTCATCTTCATTTTCTTCTATTCGAAAATTATATTTATCTGCAAAAGCTATTAATCCAACTATTACTTTGAAAGATGTTAAAACATTTTTACAAAATACCGAGACATATACTTCATTTAAACCTGTTCAGAAAAATTTTCAAAGACGAAAAATAATTGTACGTGGAAGAAATGATCAATGGCAATTAGATTTAATGGTAATTCCTAAATTGAGAAATGATAATGATGGTTATACTAATATTTTAGCTGCTATTGATTGTTTTTCTAGGTTTGCTTATGTTGAACCTATGAGAACTAAAATGTCTTCAGAAACATTATTTGCTTTTAAAAGAATATTGCAAAGAGCAGGGGTTAAACCTCGTTTAATTCAAACTGATTCTGGTTCAGAGTTTAAAGGGGTTTTTAGCAATTTTTTAAAAAAGAACAATATTCAACAGTTTTCAACTTTTCAAGATCCAAAATGTGCTATTGTAGAGAGGTTTATTAGGACATTTAAAAATAGACTGTTTAGATATATGAAAGCTAAGAAGACAAGAAAATACGTTGATATTCTACAAAATATTGTTAATGGTTATAATCGATCTTGTCATAGAACGTTAGGTGTAAGTCCAATTGAAGTAAATCAAGGAAATGAGCAGGAATTATGGGAAAAACAATATAAAGATTATTTATATAGTAAACAAAGATATCAAGGCTTAAAAGTCGGTGATAAAGTGAGACTAACTAAATATCGAAAAGCATTTCAGAGAGGATTTTTATCAAATTGGAAAAAAGAAATTTTTCAAATAGCTTATATTCTTAATACAAGACCAGCTACATTTGTTTTGCAAGATAAAGATAATCAGATATTAACAGGTGTAGCTTATATTCAGGAAATAGCTAAAGTTGTAGGGGCATAGTTATGTCGTCGGAAGAGCATTTTAATATTTTTGATGCAAGATTGAAAACTCCGTTTTCAATGATTATTGCTGGTCCTAGTAATTGTGGAAAGACTACTTTTGTGATTGATTTGCTTAAGAATAGTGATAGGTTAATAGATAAAGATTTTGAATATATTCATTGGTTTTATGGTGAAACATTTCCGCATGATAAATATTTGTTAGAGAAAAATGTACAATTTCATCAGGGTTTACCTGATTCTTTTGATAATTTTGTAGATTCTAGCAAAGAGGGTCTTGTTGTGTTTGATGATTTAATGGCCGAATGTGGTAATAACAAATTGATTTCAGAATTTTTTACAAAACGATCGCATCATGAAAATGTTAGTATTGTATTTATAACACAGAATTTATTTCAAGATGGAAAAGAAAGAAAGAATTTTTCAAAAAATGCCACTTATTTGTGTATTTTTAATTCGCCTCTTGATCAAACAATTCCTTATTCTCTTGCTAGAAAGCTTATGCCAAAGAATCAGCGTAGTTTTGTTAATATATTTGAACATGCTGTGAATAAACCTCATGGTTACCTTTTCATTGATGGCCATCAAAAGACACCTAAAAATGCAATGCTTCGTGCAAATATTTTTGGTTTAGTGCAGCATGTTTTTATTCCTCAAGTTAAATAGTGTTGAGATTGATAAGGTTAATCTTTGAAAAGTAATTTGTTTGGATATTATGGCACCACAAAAGAAGTTGATGGCTCCGCAAAAGAAAAAATCACCTCAAAAGAAAAAGCAGAGACAAAGTAAATGTAAGAACAGTGCTTATGTACATAGACATTACCTTACTTTACTTTGTTGTGCGGGCCATAGTGTAAAGAAAAGAAATCAAATTTTAGATTTAGCAGATGCTAACGATATATTTTCAATTTGTGATTGTATTCATAATGTTTTGAGAGGTAACGTTAAATTGACTAAGTCACAGTTTGAAAAAGTAAAGAAGTTTAAAGAGGTTATGAGATATTTACTAAGAAAAAATCTTTCTTTGAAGAAGCGAAAAGATACTTTAAAACAAGACGGTGGTTTTCTTCCATTTATCTTACCTTCAGTGTTAGGTCTTTTATCTAAATTTATTATGCCAGTTGCAGGTGGATTACTTAGTAAAGTGGGGCAGATTGGTAAAATTTTATCATAATGATTAATTGACTTAAGGTTAAACTGGATAATATTGGTATTACAAGATTATTATAAATAGCTCAGATGGCTTCTTTTAAAGAAAGTGTTATTATACCATATGTAATGTTTAAAAGTTGTAATTTTGATGAAAAAACGAAGAAAGATAATTATGTTTTATCTAGACAAAATGAATTAATGCAGGAACGTATGTTTCAAAGACAAAGTTATCCTACTTTTTCATCATATATTCCTCAAGATTATGAAACTATGAGGAGTAAGCATACAAATATTTTTGATGAAAATGAATTAACAATTGAGGAAATTTTAGAAAGAATAACTTTATCACAGAAGCCAAATGTTGGTAGCATTTTAAAAGCAATGAAAAATAAATCTGCATCATGGGATGAAAAAGGACAATTAACATTAGGAGATGAAGTAATTAACGGTTCAGATATTATTAAATTAATGCAATATTTTTCTAAATCAAAAGAATTTAAAGCGCAACCAGTAGGAGCTGATAAAGTGTGGGATTTCTTAATGGATATAAATATTCCAAAATCTTGGATAAAGTTAAGATCGAAGAAAGCTTCATCTATAATGGAATACTTTTCGCGTTTTCCAGAAAAAAAAGATGAATTACCTAAACCTAGACCTACTAAAAAAATTGAAGAATATTTTCCACGTATTCCTAAAAAGTCTTCTCCAGTTTCAGTAGGTAAATATCCTTTCGAAGAAAGTAATAGAGCTTGGATTTCTGATGCACTTAATACTCCTTACTTAATGAAAGATAAAAATGAAAATTTAAATCAGGGTAAAGCTGGTGTTCATGTGGGAGAAATAGTTGAGAAGAAACCACCTAAGTTTGGTGTTAGTGATTTTGAATCAGATAAGGAAGAATTATTTCATAAGAAAGTAGCAAGTCCTACATCAGATGAAGAATTTGTTACTCCAAAATTAGATTTAGTTAAACGTAAATCCAAAGAAACTGGAGGAAAAAAGGAAAAAAAGAAAAAAAAGAGAAAGGTAACTAATGTTACAAGTAATGTAGATGAGGAAGTTTCAGTTCCAAGTCCAGAACGAACATCATCATTTGGTAGACCAATTAAACGAACTTTAAAATGGGAATCTTGGAAGCCTTAGAAAGTGAATCTTGACCTACTTGAAATTACTTTAAGATTATCACTTTCAGACCATTATGAATAATTTCATTAAGTAATAAATCTCAGTAAATTTATGTTAGGTTTATGAAATAAGAATGCAAAAGTATTGTGGAAAAGATTATGTTGGGCATTATAGAAATTTCTTTAAAAATAATGCAAAGACTCAGAAAGGAGGGTATGCAACATTTATTCCTCCATATATTGGAGTTCAGCATCAACGAGGTTATGGCATTGGAAATATATTCGGCTCTCTTTTAAAGGGACTTTCTGGTATGGCGTTACCAGCTTTTGAATCTGCTAAAAAGCATTTTTTAAAAAGTGCAATAAAGGGTGGTCAAAATATAGTTAAAGATGTTATTGTGAATCGAAAAGGTATTAAAGATGCATTTAAAGATGAGGCTACTAAACAGTTTAAACAATTAGGTTCAGATTCTATTAATTATTTAGCATCTAAAGCTAAGAATAGATTTAATGATGCAGATGATGGTGAGTATGAAAATAGAAGAAAAAGGAGAAAGGAATATGATGAAGTTCCTAAGAAAAGAAGGAAAACAAGAAAAAATACTACAAATAAGAGATCAAATAGAAATAAAGATATTTTTAGTTAAATATAATTCAAGGAAATCTGCCTGAGATACACTTTATCTTATGTTATGTTATGTTTATATCAATTATTTTTGATCCTATAATTTGCTGAAATTTTGAGTTTAATTAAAATGTCTATGTTTAATGAGTCTTGTGTTTGTGTAGATGATAGTTTTGATTATTATAATGTTCCACCAACAGATACAACTGCACGTAAAAGTTTTTATTCTAAAGTTTTTCCTATAAGCTCTTTAAGTCAAGGCGGTCCAATTGAGTTTGCCTTGAAGTCAAATAAAGCTGATTTTATTGATTTATTTCGAAGTTTTTTACAATTAAAAATAAAAATTTTAAATTCTGACGGTACTGCTCCTGCTGCACCAGCTGTGGATCAACAAACTGGTGCAGTTGGTCCTATTCCAAATTTGTCAAAGGTGTTTCCTGCAAATTATTTCAGTGGAGCTTTGTTCAAAGAAGTTCAATTGTATATAGGAAATAAATTGGTTTCATCAAGTAATAACCTTTATCCCTATAAGGCATATATTGAAAATCTTTTATCTTTTAGAGAATCTGTCTTAAAATCTTGGGGTGACTTGACATGTTATCATAAAGATACAAAAGATTTTAATGAAGTTTCAAATTTTGATGCTGCGCATAACCAGGGAGCTAAAAAGAGATTTGAAAAAACTCAATATGGGAAAAGTTTTCAGTTAATTTGTAAAATTCACAATGATTTGTTTAATCAGCAAAAGAAATTTCCTGGAGATATTGATATGAAAGTAAGGTTAATACGAAATGATCCAGATTTTGCATTGATGGCCAAAATTGAAGATGCAAAATATAAAATTGAAATTGAAGAAGCAATTCTTCAAGTAAAAAGGTGGACATTAGAAGACACATTTTTAGATGAAATAGAGAATAGTAGAAAGCCAGATAATTTTATGAAATTTCCTTTTCGGCGAGTTGAGGTAAAATATTCAACTCAAGCTCCTAACAAAAGTATTCTTCAAGAAAATCGAATGATTTCAAACGATGAATTACCAAAAAGAATTATAGTTGGTTTTATAGATGCACGTGGGTTTGATGGAAATTTGAAACATAATCCATTCTATTTTCAAAATTTTGGACTGACAGACATTGTTATACAAAAGGGTGAAGATGTTTCTCCTTTTTATGAAATGAAGTGTGACTTTGACGCTGATAAATTTTATGAAGCTTATATGGCAATGCTTTATGCTACAGGTAGACTTTTTGAGAACGATCCTATAAGTATAACTCCTGAAGAATTTAAAAATGGTAACACATTATATTGTTTTGATTTATGCAAAAGTTTACCAAATTCAAATTCATTTGAATTATCAGAAAATGGTACTATTAATGTAATAGCAACTTTAAAAGAACCTAAGAATCATGGTATAGTAATGGTATTCTTTAATGAATATGACAGCATGCTTGCAATCGGACCTGTAAATCAACCTGAGGTTGTTATGCATTCTTGATTGCTTACTTGTTTGTAAACTAAATAAATAGTAAATAAATATTTGACTAAGTGTGCTGGAATAATAAGTATGCTTGGATCAGATATTTATAGAGTTTTAAAATCTAATATAGTTACGTCTAAGATTTTTAAAGGTGTTTATTCTTCGGATA
Source organism: Lepidonotus clava (assembly GCA_936440205.1). Lineage (NCBI taxonomy): Eukaryota > Metazoa > Annelida > Polychaeta > Phyllodocida > Polynoidae > Lepidonotus > Lepidonotus clava. The sequence goes on along the minus strand of OW387134.1, from coordinate 66,900,673 downwards.
ATTTATCAAATATAAGAAATGTGAGGTATCCTGCTGCATTTATAGTTAATACAGATGAAAGTTTTAAACCTGGTGAACATTGGGTTGCTTTCTTTTTCAAATCTTCTAAAGCTGTTCCAGAGTATTTTGATTCTTATGGTTTACCTCCGTTTAAAAAAAGTTTTTTAGTTTTCTACAAAAGGGTAAACATAAGGATAAATGTAAATTTAAGTATTCTTCTAAAACTTTACAAAGTTTGTTTTCAACTGCGTGTGGGCAATACACTATTTATTATGTGTTTCAAAAATGTAAAGGTAAAAGTCTTATAAAGATTTTGCAAAGATTTACTAAAAATACTTTGAAGAATGATGATTTTGTTACTCGTTATGTTGAACGATTGAATAAACAATCTATAGATAAAGTTGTACGTAATGTTGATAATTTAGAATGTCATTATCAATGTTCTAAATATATGCAAGATGTTATTGAATCTTTAAAAACATGATTAAGAAATATGATTAAGATTAATATTATTAACTATGTTTAAGTATTATTTGAGTAATAAGATTAACAATATGGATATAATTAATAAGAACAATTCGAATGGAATTAAACCATCAACAAAATTAAGTATTGGTGGTTTTATGTGTATCGGCTGCTCTTAGCTTAATTGTAATTGTACTTGAGATAAAAAGACCAAACTTAACTCAGCAGAAATACTTGTTAAATTGTGTGATTACTGGAGAATATAAACAAATGTCAAGGTTATTTCTGAGATGTGAAACTCAACAATTACAGTCTAATAATCAATTAATGCAACCTGTTATTGGAAAGGTTTCTGCGAATGCTTCGCAGCTTATGCAACCTGTAATTGTTAGGAATTTTTCAGTTACTGAATTGCAACCTGATATTGCTAAGGTTTTTGTAAATGCTTCACACCTTATGAAACCTGTTATTGACAGGAATATTTCAGTTTCTGAATCACGGTTGAAACTTATTAACGGGAATTGGTCGACCTTTGCAAATACATTGCAGCAAAATATTAACAAGAATAGGTCAACCTCTGCAAATATATTGCAACCCGTTTGGTAAATTCATGTAGGAGGAAGTTTGATTTACAATTGTGTAATAGTGTAATATGCATTATTATATATTTTGTTGACATTATTACTTATATGCAGACAACATTATTCTCAGAAGGAGTTTGATTGTCTGTGTAGCAATAGAGCTACGCTTCATAAGGAAGTTTGTAAGTAATAATGTTTCAAACTTTTTCCTTAAACTATATACATGTGATTTCAGTTTCTGAAAATGTATTTTAACTAAACCTATCGCATTGTAACCTGATAGGTAATGGTATTTAACTAAAATGAGACCTGTTATTGGCAGGAATATTTCAGTTTCTGAATCACGGATGAAACTTATTAACGGGAATTGTTCGACCTTTGCAAATACATTGTAGCAAAATATTAACATTAGGTCAACCTCTGCAAATATATTGCAACCCGTTTGGTAAATTCATGTAGGAGGAAGTTTGATTTACAATTGTGTAATAGTGTAATATGCATTATTATATATTTTGTTGACATTATTACTTATATGCAGACAACATTATTCTCAGAAGGAGTTTGATTGTCTGTGTAGCAATAGAGCTACGCTTCATAAGGAAGTTTGTAAGTAATAATGTTTCAAACTTTTTCCTTAAACTATATACATGTGATTTCAGTTTCTGAAAATGTATTTTAACTAAACCTATCTGCATTGTAGCTTGATAGGTAATGACCAAGACCACAAATTCATGTAAGAGGAAAAGTTTGATTTACAATTGTGTAATAAGTGTTGCATGCATTATTACTTATATGCAGACAACATTATTCTCAGAGAGAGTTTGTCTGTGTAGCAATAGAGCTACGCTTCAGAAGGAAGTTTGTAAGTAATAATGTTTCAAACTTTTCCTTAATGTGTGAAGATCATATATTGAAATAAGAGGAAAGTTTGATCTGACATTATTATTCTCAGGAGTTTGATTGTCTGTAGCAATAGAGCTAAGCTTTCCTCAAACTTAAATATTATCATAATCTTTACCGAGACATCTTCGTAGAATTTATATTATGTTTGCGCAAACTTGAAGGATGTGCGGTTCACTCAAGACTGGTTTGAAGATCGTGCGCGGTTCAATCATGACTGGTGTGAAGATCGTGCGCGGTTCAATCATGACTGGTGAAGATCGTGTCAGGTGCGCTATAAATATGGTTGAAGATCGTGGAGAAGATGTGCGTCTACGATGTTTGAAGATTGTTGTAATCAAGACTTGAGATGATTATGAAACTAATTGTTTGTATAATTATGAAACTAAATGTTTGCATGATAAAGCTAAGAGCAGTCCGAACATATTTTAATGTAATGTTTCAATGGTATATGATAAAATTGGAATTTAACAACATTTATGCTGTTGTGTTTTTATTTTTATAATATATGGTAAACATAGCGAATACTTAGATCACATATTAGATTAAGTAAACCAGTAACTAAGTAATATATATATATATATATATATATATATATATAATACCATTAAGATGAATATATCTGTCAAGTATTAATACTATTAGTAACCGAGTAGGAAATATTTATCGTCGTGACAAATTATCGAATATAACTACTAGTAACCGAGTAGGAAATATTCGTTTGGATCTATTAACTTTGGTTTGTCTATTGACTCGTGGGTTGTGTAAAGGGCAACCAAGTGCGTGACCTGCAACACTTCCAGCACGAGTCTATCAAAAATTACCTCTAGCCTACTGACAACTGAGAGGGCGTATCGGATTAACGCTTAGTTTGAATGTGAATGGTTGACAAATTATAATGTGTAAGGAGCTTCATTCAAGTAATTTGGAGTAGGAATGGTGTTCCTGAAAATGTAGTTTTAATAACTGAATGTTTACGTGCTTTTGAAATTTATGATTATAAAAATAGTATCGTAAGCATATTTAAGATGTTTATTTTACATTCTTATATTTAATTCAATTGAAGATTCTTTAGTTAACATCTTTTGTTAAATTGACGTGCAACGTTATTCCGCGAGTAGTTGTGACGACATCTTGTGAATTACTTGACCTTAATTGATCAATTAGACATTTGCGCCACCTAGCGTATATAATGGTGTATTGACGTAAGTGACTACGTCACTAGAGATTATAATTATTATAAGTACTTAGTTACTGGTTTGTACTTGGTTGCCATCTACACAACTCATGAGCCGATAAATAATCAAAAGTAATTTAAGTCATTCGACTCTTATCTTCCCTTAAATTATATTGTGATTACTGATTATAGTACGATTGATATAGGTCTTGTTATCTGCAATTCCAAAATGAAATCTAATCGTGAACTTAAATTTGCTAAATTAAGTACTGAGGCGATAACTCCAACAAGAGGTTCAAAAAAAGCAGCTGGATTTGATTTATACAGCGCTTATGATTACGTTATAGCTCCAAAAGCAAAAGTATTAGTTAAAACTGATATTCAAATTGCACTTCCTGAAGGATGCTATGGTCGTATTGCTCCACGATCAAGCCTTACATACAACCATTTTATTGATGTCGGTGCCGGAGTAATTGATCCGGATTACCGTGGGAATGTATGCGTTATCTTGTTTAATTTTGGTGAAGTTGAGTTTAAAATTGCAAAAGGTGATAGAATAGCTCAGTTGATTTTAGAGAGAATTTTTATTGCTGATTTGATTGAAGAAGTATCATTAGATCAAACTGAGAGAGGAATAGCTGGCTTTGGTTCAACTGGAAAGTAAAGATAACCTTTGATTCATTTGTAAATGACCTAAAGATGTAAAGATGTAATGATTTTAGAGAGAATTTTTATTGGTGATTTGATTGAAGAAGTATCATTAGATCAAACTGAGAGAGGAATAGCAGGCTTTGGTTCAACTGGAAAGTAAAGATAACCTTTGATTCATTTGTAAATGATCTAAAGATGTAAAGATGTAAAGATGTAAAGATAAATAAAAATTTTCATATGACTTTAATTCTAGTGTTCTTTATTTATCAATTGCATAACCTTTTAACTCATTTGTACGAGTATGTGGTGAGATAGACATACCTTGAAAACTATTAAACTTTCATTTATATAGAATCTCTTTTAAAACAGTTTGTGGCATAGGAAGTGAGTGGAGTTTAGAATGTTCCGCTCACGAGAAGTAAAAAATTAAAGTCCAGCTCGCATCTTCGACGCAAAAGTCAGGTCTTGCCCGGCTCACCAGCTCCAAATCAACCAAATATAATCAAGTCTCTTTTATAGCAGTTAGTAGTAAATGTTTTGCTGGTGAGCCGGGCAAGACCTGACTTTTGCGTCGAAGAGGCGAGCTGGACTTTAATTTTTACTACTGGTGTCATTCTTGATCTGGTCAGATCTGGGTGGCCCGTCTTAGAGCAGCTCACTGCTCTGACTACCAGAGGGCGCGGCGAGCACGAGGACCGACTCGGGATGAGCTGCGCGCGCACTCCGGATCAAGTCGTCGCTGGTGCCCGCGTGAGGTACAGCCCCCAGTCTCTGCTGGTCGTCGTAGATCCGTCCTCAGTCACGTCCATCGTCTGAAAGAATTATGTTTTCCTTATCCTCAAGGACTGCTTAAATTTCATCAATTCATAGGTTTGCAGGTTTCCCAGCCAATTAAAATGCTGTATATCAGGACAAAATAAGGTTGGACATTTTAGGCTGGGCTGACAAGCTTTAACATTGGTTCCTATTGGAAAAGGGCCAAAATATAAAGCTGCATTTTACAAATCTCATCAGCAATTTATCAACCAAACCTCTAATGTTCAACCCTTTTTTGCCTCAAAACACATCATTTTGATTGGCTGGCAAATCTGCAAATCTGTTGATTGGTAAAAATTAAGAAATCATTATGTTTTATCAGTAACGGGGGATAAAGAAAATTATATAATTATCTTTCTTGTTTTAATAGCCTCAACTCCAGGGGACAAGGGTGGCTTTTACAGCAATTTTGTCCAACCCTTGTGCAACCCTGGGATATACCCAATGTGGGGATGGGCTCATTGGTCCTACTGTGACGGTGTGAGCAGACGTCCGGGCGATTGGTCCTAGTCAGAGCAGATGTCCGGGCAGATGGACCCACCATGATGGACCCAGCAGTGGCCGCGGGCTCCCACCTGTTTGCAGACCGCTGGTGTGGATGTTCCGCTGAGTGGCTCTGTATCGGCCGCCGACGGTTCTAACTGCCTGCCAACTGCTCACGACCTGCTCACGACCTGCTCGGGGATTGCTCATCCCCTGGCAGGGCCATCAGACATTGCCTCCTCTCAAAACGACACATCCTGGGAGCAGTGTGTGCTCAGGACTTCTCGGGATTTGCTCGTCTCTGTAGTGAGTCAGCAGTCTGGTGTAGCAGCAGAGAGGACCACTTTTCACCACACCCTGGGATTGCAGGAGTAGGGCCGGCTGGGTGCAATAGCACCGAGGCAAAACAGGGGAGGAAGGGAGACCATATATATTCCAGAGGAGGTAGAGCGCTCAGCCACGACATTTGAATTCTAGAAACTCTTTGAAACTGACCCAGTAATGTCCTGGATCCATTGGATATATACGTGTCTTCTACTATGTGCTTTTGGCTTGACTATCTGAGTGGACTTAGGATAACGATTAATCTTCATAGTTTTGAACATTATTGATCCATGTCTAAAAACGTGTTTTGGGGAAGTCACGATCACATTTCAGCTCGCACCTCGAGCTCTGCACATTTAAGAACGAATTCCTCATTGTATTTCGTCAATCTTGGATGGGAGAACATGTAAAAAAACAACAACAAAATCAGCCTACACAATGTTGTCAATTAAGAGTGGCGAACCAGAAAAACTAGAGCCTAGGGACAGGATGGATATCCCAAACGACAATTTGCTGAATTATTGGACAAAAATGGAAAATTGATTTCCATGGCTTCCAACCACCTTCAAACAGTTACTCGCTAAATTATACATTGGCCGATGGTATTGGACTCTCAAGCCGGGACTTAGGTATACTTATATAATAGGACATTATAGAGGACTGACTAAAGGGTCTTTTCAGTTAAAAGCTGAGGTGAGAAACAGAATTTATGATAATATGTTAACAGATAAGCCATTCTATGAATATACATATCTTGTAAATGTATAATCAAAGGTTCCATTCACCTGCACCCGAACCATTCATGACCTTAAATAATTTTATCCTACCTCTTTAACGGCACATCTTAACGTGCATCTATATCCCTGAGGGAGAGATTGCTTTAAACAATTGCAATTGACAATGAAACATAATATGTGTAAAATATTGAATCAAGTATTAAGTATTGGACAGGACTCAGGACTCACGATCGATAAGTATCATCAAATACCTTTTTATAGTGTTATTTGTAAGAGTCCGTGTACATAATTCACTTCTTGAGCCCACGCAATTCTATTTCAGACGCCTGGTCCCTGGAGGTGTCTTAAATAATTCACCGCCGATTCTATTCACGATAACAATCTCCACCTAAGTAAAGTAAGTAAACAGTTTTGTTATATCCCTGGTTAAATTTCACTAAAGGCGGGTTTCCACTGAACGATTTTAGTTTAGAAATACTGACGACTATAAACGACTGTAAAAAATTAAAAATCGTTGGTCATTTCTTGTTTCCACTGAACGACTAAAATAAAGATATTTTGGACCATTCTTGGGCTTTGTGAACGACTTACCATCGACTTGAGGTAGAAAACATTAGGAACAATGTATTTAATTTCTTTTAATTGCTCTTGGAAAAAAATCGTTGTCATCTGTTGTCCAGAAATATTTAACAGGTTTAATATTTGGTCGTTTGCAAGTCTTTTACTTTTGTCTTGAGCAAACGTCATTTGGAGTCGTTCACAAATATCTTTACCAACGATTTTCTGTTTCCATTGAACGATTTTATGAATGATCATCTAAGACTTACAAATCTTTACCCGTCTTAGGCTGTCATTAGCCAAATGTCGTTCAGTGGAAACAGGGATTTACCAATCTGACGTATACGCGGACATGCTCAAGGGGATTAACCTAATCTGGAAGTATCATTTAATACTGATCGATCTTGATCAAAAGGATATCGTTATTGTAATATTTAGAAATAATAAAAGATTCAGGCAATGTTCACTGTATCATAGTTTCCAGCATGATAACTAAAATAACATTATTAAATTTATGTTGGTCTTATAACAGCGAAGATGAAGTCTATCAATTCGTCAATTTTTCTGTCAATGCTTATGGGTGTTTTTATCCATTTCATTTTAAGCACTTAATGACGCTACAATTCCTTCTGCACACTCTTTTGTGAATAGGAGAAACATTCTTCTTAAATAATTCAATTCAGTTTGAATTGATTATTAATTATATAAGACTGTGGAGGTATCCTGACAATCTTTCTTGGGGCATTTTCTTGAAAATGACTGAATGGGGTGCAGACATGGAAATTGGTTTAGATTCTAAATCAATCGAGTTTGTTTCACATTTAATTACAACTAAAATCGATTTAATTATGCAATTACTCACTGCCAAAACATGAAATACCTTGCCTAAAACTGTTATAATTAATTAGATGCTTTCAAAACATCTAGAGATAGCTCTCATCAATTGAGCCAAATGTGATAAATTTCAACTCACCACATTACATTGTATTCCTTACTACCGCATCTACCCTAGAATATCTCATTACCTTTTTGTTCTAAAGAGATCCGTACCTCTCCGGGCCGACTAGTAATCACATAGTGGACTTCTTTGCCTTAGACGAGCTCGAGGATTGTGTTAGCAGTGCCTCGGATCAGAGAATGAATTCCCATTAACATTAATACCATTACTATTCCGCCAGCGTAGGCAGAGTCAGTACTGATTAAAACCTAGTGTGCGATAGGTCCTATTGTATTGCATCGGACGCATCTGTCTTTGGAGAAGGAGAAAAACAACAGGCTTGTGTCTGTGTTTATGGCTTACAATACCCAGCTAACTTCGTTCCGTACTTTAATGCCCTGTTTCCACCAAAAGATCTTTCTTCAAACGATTAAAAAAAAAACAATAAAAATTGTCCAGATTTGTAAATCCTGAAAAATCGTTTCACAAATCTGTTGATGGAAACAAATAAATCATTCAAATGACCAACTTCAATGGACGATTTTTGACCTTGTCGGCTGACAAAATTCCCCTATGGACAATAGACAAATGATTTGACATGTTAAATAATTTTGAATGATTTTGGCTTGCTGGACGATTTTGCCACACAAATGTGGCATTCATCTTTTGGTGGAAACCGTATATTCTCAGATGATTCAGTAAATAATAAATATATAATAAAATAAAGTAAATATTATGTGAGAAATAAAAATCGCTATATTTCTTGGTAAAATCATCTGTCAAATCATTTGATGGTTGTTTGGTGGAAAAAGAAAATCTTTCAGAAAAAAGTTCTGACACTGATGAATGACTTTTTCTAATGGTAAAGTCGTCTGTATGTGTCCGCTGAAAAATATCGTTCAATTCTGATCTCATCTGTTGGTGGAAACAGGGCATTAGCTCGAGTGGAAGCTCTACCGGCCCTCATCCCATCGGAGTAAATTAACTTCAATATCTTGTCAGACTGGCTTCAGTCTTGAGACAGTATTACTGATGGAAAATTAAGGGGCTCCGATGCTCAGCACAAAAAGAAAGCTCATGGAAAACTCATTACTGCATTGTATTCTTGGAAAGCTATATCAATGGATCGCTTTGTATTTCATGTCAAGTAGCATAAACGTGTTACAAAAGCTTAGACTTGATGATGCAAGAGCAAAATTAATATGGGAACTCTTACAGTTTGTGAATTATAGAAGCCATAGGCTGTATGTGAAGACATTGAAATTATAAAGGTAAACCTCCCCTAACCGAATTACCTTTATAAACCAGATGAACCTACAATTTCTGATGAGGTGCCAGTACATTGGTTTCTATTTAGATATATCAAAGACAACAAAAAAGAAGTGTAGTGCTTAAAAGTTAAAAGCGCGAAATGTCGTTAAGCTAAAAATATGTATATTGATACATTTCATAGGTCTAACTGAAGAAAATCATTGATTATTTCCTTAGTATTGTCTACCTAAGTTGATGTAGAGTGGCAAGTGTTTCACATTGTCAACATCCACATAGAAAAGCCATTCCTTTTGTGGAATTTCAGTAAGATGTACTCTAATTTTCACGTTGAATCCATCTACGCTAGCTTAAGTGAGATTGTTATTTAACCTTTCTGTAGTTTCAGTTTGATGTTGTAGAGCTCTATATAAGTCTACGTCTCAGCATTTATGTCTGGGCCTGACTATTAAACTAAGGTGTAGTCCCATCGCTTGTAATCTGTTCCAAGACTTTCTATACCAGAGGAGGCCATTAAGCCACCCGCCACTGACTCCTTTGACCTTCAGGGAGATCCTACAACCTTCAGGGAGATACAAAAACAGCCAACTCGTGTAGCACAAGGGCACCATCCCTAAAGCCTTGCGTAAGCCTATCTTAGCATGGGCCTGAGATCCCAACACAGATCCAAGTTTAAGAAACCCTGATTTGAGTTTAAGGAACACCAATGAGAATGAAGACACATCTAGAGAGGGGAAAGGACATAAGGAAGCTGGTAGGAGTAGTGTGGTCTGTGGGGATTGTCGTTTACTCCTGCTTGCGATAGCCTGAAGCAACAGGTAGGAGTTCTGATGCTGGTGGGAGGTGAAGGGGGACGGTTGGAGGCAATGACCTACAGGGAATTAGAGGTTAACCCCGTCAACCTACTGCGTCTGCAGAGGTGTAGTAGTGGTGGATGTTTCTCTATGAGTAACCTATTGTAAACCAACAGAACTTGTTATTTAGGAGGGCAAAACTAGAAATATATTAGTAATTTTCTATATTTAGTTATGTAAAATTATGTAAACTGGTCTTTAGCACAAGCCTCATTCTCACTTCAGTTCTAGCTAGCTTCCAAACCAGAGAGCTCATCTAGCAATAGGACACCATTCCCAAAGCCTTACGTAAAGCTACCTTAACACAGGCCTGAGATCCCGACAGAGATCTAAGCTTAAGAAACACAGATCTGAGTTTAGGAAATACTGATGGGAATGAAGACACACCTAGAGAGTTAAGGGAATGGTAGGAGAATGGGATATAAAAAAGCTGGTAGGAGGTCATGGGGTCGTCACTTACTACAGTTCCTGTGCCCTTGCGCAACAGGCAGCCCGTCGTAATGCTGGTGGGAGTCGAAACATGGTAGGTTGCAGGCTGTGGCCTACAGGGGACTTGGAAGTCAACCCCTTGACCCTATTTTGTCTGGCGACTCGGATGTAGTGGTAGATGTCTCTTTATGGCTAAACAATTGTCAACCAAATAATTTGTGATTTAGTAGGATGGTACCAGAAATTCATGAAGCATTTGCTGTATTGAGTCACACATGATTGATTAGACTCTTACAAAGCACAAGCTTTGTTTCTACATTACCTAGAGCTATCTTACCCATGGTATAGACATCTAGATAGGGACACGGGTAGGCAGTTGGGTACTGATTACCAACACATGAACATTTTTATCTTGGATGTACCTGCATAATAATTATGTGCATAACTGTGACTCCCATTTTAAATAAATGCACACCCAGGTCTACATCTCAGCATTCATGTCTGGACCTCATTAAAGTGTAATCCCATCGCTTGTAATCTGTTCCAAGACTTTCTATACCAGTAAGTAACCAAAGGAGGCCATTAAGCCACCCGCCACTGACTCCTTTGACCTTCAGGGAGATCCTACCACCTTCAGGGAGATACAAAAACAGCCAACTCGTGTAACACAAGGGCACCATCCCCAAAGCCTTGTGTAAGCCTACCTTATCATGGGACTGATACCCCAACACAGATCCAAGTTTAAAGGGAGGGGCCAGTGACTTTGAAATAGCATGGTGCCATGACAGTGACCATCTGAGTAGTCACCATACCAATTTTCACACATTTATCTCTAACGGTTTTGATTTTATTCAACCTTTTCTGAATGATAATGAGTCTCCCTGTGTGCATCCTGGTGCACCTTGCAAAGAGCATTATCTGTGTGTGACGTCACAAGCAGGAAAGTTGAAAAATTATAAAACTGCAAAATATCCAATAAGAAATGTATCAAATGTTCTTTATAAGTCTAAAAAAAATTAATTGGCACGAGGAGTTTGGTCTGTGGTGTCCTCACCTACTACAGTTCCTGTGCCCTTGAGCAACAGGCAGCCCTGTGATTTAGTAGGGTCGTACAAGAAGTTCACTAAGCGTTTGCTGTATTAAGAGACATATAATTAATTGGACTCTTACAAAGCACAAGCTTTGTTCCTACTTTACTTAGAGCTAGCTTACCCATGGTATAGACGTCTAGCGAGGGATACAGGTATGCATTTGGGATCTGATTGAACATATGAATATTTTTATCTTGGATGTACCTGCATACCTGCATAACTGTGACTCCCATTTTAATTGCATGTACACCCAAGTCTACATCTTAGTATTTATGTCTAGACCTCACTAAGGTGTAATCCCATCTATTGTAATCTGTTCCCAGAGTTTCTATCCTAGTAAGTAACCAAGGAGGCCATTAAGCCACCCATCACTGATCCCTGTGACCTTCAGGCAGATCCTAAAACCTTCTGGGAGATTCCAAACAGCAAACTTGTGTAGCACTAGAGCACCATCCCCAAAGCCTTGCGTAAGCCTCCCTCAACATGGGCCTGAGAACCCAACACAGATCCAAGTTTAAGAAACACAGATTTGAGTTTAAGAAACACCAATGGGAATGGAGACACATCTAGAGAGGGCCTGTCGGGCAAAGGGCATATAAGGAAGTTAGTAGGAGGACTTTGGTCTCTGGTGGTCATCATTTACTCCAGTTCCCATGCACCGGAGCAACAGGCAGTAAGACAGTGGTGCTGCTGGGAGGTGAATGGTGGGAGGTGCAGGCTGTGACCTACAGGGGAATTAGAGGTCAACCCCTTCACCCTACTCTGTCTGGCAACTCGGGTGCAGTGTTTTTCTATGGGTGACCAACTGTCAACCCACACAATCTTAGTATGAGAGCACTAGAAGTAGTTTTCTCTATTGAGTCGGCTATAATTAAGTGGACTCATCCATAGAACAAGCTCCATTCCCACTTTAGCTTTAGCTACCTTCCTAAACACAGCTTATGTAGCACGAGGGCAATTTCCCCAAAACCTTCTTTCTAGGAGAGGCCTGAGACCCAACACAGATCTAAGTCTAAGAAATACAGATCCTAGTTTAAGAGTTTAAGAAGCTCTGAATAAAGACAAACCTAGAGAGGGGAAAGGGGATATAAGGAAGCTGGTAGGAGGACTTGAGTCTGTCTGGGTCATAGTTTACTCCTGTTTCATGACCTGGAGCAACAGGCAGGTTGTCCTGATGCTGGTGGGAGGTGAAGGGTGGGTGGAGCAGGCTGTGACCTACAGGGAATTAGAGGTCGACTATGTCACCCTACTCTGTCTGGGGCGACTTTGGTGTAGTAGTGGCAGATGTCTCTATGTGAGTAACCTATTGTAAACCCACAGAACTTGTTATTTTGGAGGGCAAAAGTATATTAATCATTTTCTATATTTCAGTCACCTAAAATTATGTGGACCTGTCTTTAGCACAAGCCTCAATCCCACTTCAGTTTTAGCTAGCTTCCACACCAGAGAGCTTATCTAGCACTAGGATGCCATCCCCAAAGCCTTACACAAAGCGACCTTAACACAGGCCTGAGATCCCAACACCGATCTAAGTTTAAGAAACACAGATCTGAGTTTAGGAAACACTGGTGGGAATGAAGACACATCTAGAGAGTTAAGGGAATGTCAGGGGAATGGGATATAAAGTTGGGAGGAGGAGTTTGGTCTGTAGGGTCGTCACTTACTACAGTTTCCATGCCCTCGAGCAACAAACAGGCCGTTCTGATGCTGGTGGGAGGTGAAGGGGGGTGGGCGGTACAGGCTGTGAACTACAGGGACGTAGGGGTTGACCAATTCATGAGTTTCTGTCTGGGATCATGGATGTAGTGGTAGGTGTCTTTTTATGGGTAACCAATTGTCAACCCACATAATTTGAGATTAAGCAGGATGGTACTAGAAGTTCATAAACATTTACTGTGTTAAGTCACTCAAATTGAGTGGACTTCACGTCTGGACCAACACACTAGGTGTAATCCCATCTATTGTAATCTATTCCCAGACTCTCTATACCACTAAGTAACCAAGGAGGCCATTAAGCCACGCTACTGATCCCTGTGACCTTCGGGCAGATCCTACAACCTTCTGGGAGATTCCAAACAGCGAACTTGTGTAGCACTAGAGCACCATCCCCAAAGCCTTGCGTAAGCCTCCCTTAACATGGGCCTGAGATCCCAACACAGATCCAAGTTTAAGAAACACCAAAAAGAGTTCAAGGAACACCAATGGGAATGAAGACACATCTAGAGAGGGCCTGTCAGGCAAAGGGCATATAGGGAAGCTAGTAGGAGGACTTTGGTCTCTGGTGGTCATCATTTATTCCAGTTCCCATGTACCGGAGCAACAGGCAGTCTGTTGTGGTGCTGGTGGGAGGTGAAGGGTGGGTGGAGCAGGCTGTGACCTACAGGAGACTTAGAAGTCAACCCCTTCACTCTCTGTCTGGCTTCTCGGGTGTAGTGTTTCTTTATGGGTGACCAACTGTCAACCCACACAATCTTTAATTTAGTAGGACAGCACTAGAAGTACATGAGGAGTTTTCTCTATTGAGGCAGCTATAATTAAGTGGACTCATCCATAGAACATGCTTCATTCCCACTTTAGCTTTAGCTACCTTCCTAAACACAGCTTGTGTTGCACTAGGGCACTTTCCCCAAAGCCTTGTGTCTAGGAGAGGCCTGAGAACCACCAAAGATCTAAGTCTAAGAAACACAGATCCTATTTTAAGAAACAACAATTTGAGTTTAAGAAGCACTGTTGGGAATGAAGACAAAACTAGAGAGGAGAAAGGGCATATACGGAAGCTAGTAGGAGGACTTGAGTCTGCCTGGGTCATAGTTTACTCCAGTTCCCATGCCCTGGAGCAACAGGCAGCCCGTCGTAATTCTGGTGGGAGTCGAAACATGGTAAGTTGCAGGCTGTGGCCTACAGGGGACTTAGAGGTAGACCCTTGACCCTTCTCTGTCTGGCGACTTGGATGTAGTGGTAGGTGTCTTTTTATGGATAACCGATTGTCAACCCACATAATTTGAGATTTAGCAGGATGGTACTAGAATTTCATAAAAATTTACTGTGTTAAGTCACATAAAATTGAGTGGACTCTTACAAAGCACAAGCTTTGTTTCTATTTTACTTGGTATAGACATCTAGCTAGGGCACAGGTATGCAGTTTGGAACTGATAACTAACACATGAACATTTTTATCTTGGATGTACCTGCATATAAACCATGTCTACGTTTCATCATTCATGTCTGGACCTGACTCACTAAGGTGTAATCCTATCTATTGTAATCTTTTCCCAGACTCTCTATACCACTAAATAACCAAGGAGGCCATTAAGCCATGCTACTGATCCCTGTGACCTTCAGGCAGATCCTACAACCTTCAGGGAGTTAACAAAACAGTGAACTTGTGTAGCACAAGGGTGCTGTCCCCAAAGCCTTGTGTAAGCCTCCCTTAACATGGACCTGAGACCCCAACACAGATCGCAGTTTAAGAAACACAGATCTGAGTTTAAGAAACACTGGTGGGAATCAAGACAAATATAGAGAGGGAAAAGGGGATAATAAGGAAGCTGGTAGGAGGACTTGAGTCTGTCTGGGTCATACTTTACTCCTGTTCCATGCCCTGGAGCAACAGGCAGGCTTTCCTGGTGCTGGTGGGAGGTGAAGGGTGGGCCATTGAAGGCAGTGACCAACACGGGACTTAGAGGTCGACCCTGTCACCCTACTCTGTCTGGTAACTTGGGTGTTGTGGTAGATGTCTCTTTATGGGTAACCAATTGTCAACCCACATAATTTGGGATTTAGTAGGATGGTACTGAAAGTTCATGAAGGAACTTGCTGTATTGAGTCACATAATAATATTGAGTGGACTCTTACAAAGCACAAGCTTTGTTTCTACTTTACTTAGAGCATACCTATGGTATAGACGTCTAGCTAGGGACACAGGTATGCAGTTGGGAACTGATTACCAACACATGAACATTTTTTATCTTGGATGAACCTGCGTATGTGCATAACTGTGAATCCCATTTTAAATACTTGTACACCCAAGTCTACTTTCAGCATTCATGTCTAGACTTGGCTCACTAAGGTGTAATCTCATTGTAATCTATTCCCAGTCTCTCTATACAATTAGGTAACCAAGGAGGCCACTAAGCCACGTGCCACTGATCCCTAGGACCTTCAGGCAGATGCTACAACCTTCTGGGAGATTCCAAACAGCGAACTTGTGTAGCACTAGAGCACCATCCCAAAGCCTTGCATAAGCCTCCCTTAGCACAGGCCCAAGACCCCAACACAGATCCAAGTTTAAGAAACACCAATTCGAGTTCAAGAAACACCAATGGGAATGAAGACACATCCAGAGAGGTGTTGGGCAGAGGACATATAAGGAAGCTAGTAGGAGTAGTTGGGTCTGTGGTGGTCATTGTTTACCACAGTTCCCATGCTCCAGAGCAACAGGCCCGTTCCATGCCCTGGAGCAACGTTAACAGGAAGGCTTTCCTTATACTGGTGGGAAGTGAAGGGTGGGTGGTGCAGACTGTGACCTACAGGGAATTAGAGGTCGACCCTGTCACCCTGCTCTGTCTGGGGCAACTAGGGCATAGTAGTGGTAGATTTCTCTCTGTGAGTAACTTATTGTTAACAGACAGAACTTGTTATTTGGGAGGGTAAAATGAGAAGTATATTAATCATTTTCCATGGCATAGAAAATGATTAATATTAGGTGACTAAATATTATTTAGTCACCTAAAATTATGTGGACTTGTCTTTAGCACAAGCCTCAATGTCACTTCAGTTCTAGCTAGCTTCCAAAACAGGGAGCATACCCACTAGGCGATTTTCCCAGCAAACGGTGACAGGGAACTGGCAGAATCACTGGTAAAATCGATACTGATTCAGATCACCAGTCAGTATGTAATATTGAAATGTACATGTTTGATATGGGTTGCTGATAAAGTTGGCCGATTCTCCTGTTAGAATTGGCCGACTTTAGTGCTGATCAGTTGGCCAACTTTGTCAGAATTGCCTAGTGGGTATGTGTCTTTAGAAACACTGATGGAAATGAAGACACATCTAGAGAGTTAAGGGAATGTGAGGGGAATGGGATATAAAGAAGCTGGTAGGAGTTCGTGGGGTTGTCACTTGCTACAGTTCCTGTGCCCTTGAGCAACAGACAGCCCTTCCTAATTCTGGTTGGAGTCAAAAGATAGGTGGTTGCAGGCTGTACCTTCAGGGGACTTAGAGGTTGATCCCTTCACCCTACTTTGTCTGGTGACTCAGATGTAGTGGTAGATGTCTCTTTATTGATGTCCAATTGTCAACCCACATAATTTGTGATTTAGTGAGATGGTACTAGAAGTTCATGAAGCATTTGCTGTATTAAGTCACATATAATTGATTGGACTCTTACAAAGCACATGCTTTGTTTCTACTTTACTTAGAGCTAGCATACCAATGGTATAGACATCTAGCTAGGGACACAGGTATACAGTTGGGAAATGATTACCAACATATGAACATTTTTTCTTGGATGTACCTACTTATGTGCATAACTGTGACTCCCATTTTAAATACATGTACACTCAAGTCTAAGTCCCAGCATTCATGTCTGGACCTGACTCACTAAGGTGTAATCCCATCAATTGTAATCAGTTCCCAGACTTTCTATACCACTAAGTCACCAAGGAGGCCATTAAGCCTCCGACCACTGATCCCCATGACCTTCAGGGAGATCCTACGACCTTCAGGGAGTTACCAAAACAGCGATGTTGTGTAGCATAGAGGCACTGTCCCCAAAGCCTTGTGTAAGCCTGAGACAGGTCTGAGACCCCAACACAGATCCAAGTTTAAGAAGCACATATCCAAGTTTAAGAAACACTGATGGAAAATGAAGACAAAACTAGAGAGGGAAAAGGGGATATAAGGATGCTGGTAGGAGGACTTGAGTCTGTCTGGGTCACAGTTTACTCCCGTCCCATGCCCTTGAGCAGCAGGCAGGTCATCCTGATGCTGGTGGGAGGTGAAGGGCGGCGGCTGGAACAGGCGGTGACCTACAGGGAATTAGAGGTCGACCCTGTCACCCTACTCTATCTGGGGCAACTTAACTTACTGTAAACCCACAGATATTGTTATTTGGGAGGGCGAAATAAGAAATAATTTTTTATATTAATTTTAGTTAAGTAAGAATTATGTGAACTGGTCTTTAGCCCAAGCGTCATTCCCAATTCAATTCTAGCTAGCTTCCAAACCAGAGAGCTCATCTAGCATGAGGACACCATCCCCAAAGCCTTATTACATAAAGCTACCTTAACACAGGCTTGAGATCCCAACACAGATCCAAGTTTAAAAAACACAGATCTAAGTTTAAGAAAAACTGATGGGAATGAAGACACACCTAGAGAGTTAGGGGAATGTCAGGGGAATGGGATATAAAGAAGCTGGTAGGAGATTGTGGGGTCGTCACTTACTACAGTTCCTGTGCCCTTGAGCAACAGGCAGCCCATCGTAAAGCTGGTGGGAGGCAAAAGGTGGGTGGTTGCAGGCTGTGGCCTACAGCAGACTTAGAGGTCAACCCCTTGACCCTACTCTGTCTGGTGATTTGGATGTTGTGGTAGATATCTCTTTATTGGTAACCAATTGTCAACCCACACACTTTGTGATTTAGTAGGATGGTACTAGAAGTTCATGAAGCATTTGCTGTCACATATAATTAATTTTCTTGGATGTTCCTGCATATTAAGCCACTTGCCACTGATCCCTGTGACTTTCAGCGAGATCCTAAGACTTTCAGCGAGATCCTACAACCTTCAGGAACTTACCATAACAGCCGACTCATGTAGTACAAGGACGCCATCCCCAAAGCCTTGCATAAGCCTACCTTTACAAGAGCCCAAGACCCCAACACAGATCCAAGTTTAAGGAACACTGATTTGAGTTTAAGAAACACCGATGGGAAAAGAGACACATCGAGAGAGGGCCTGTCGGGCAAGGGGCATATAAGGAAGCTAGTAGGAGGACTTGGGTCTGTCTGGGTCATAGTTTACTCCCGTTCCATGCCCTGGAGCAACAGGCAGGCTGTCGTGGTGCTGGTGGGAGGTGAAGGGCTGGTGATGCAGGCGGTAACCTACAGGGGACCTAGAGGTCAACCCCTTCACCCTACTTTGTCTGGTGACTTGGGTGTAGTGGTAGATTGCTCTTTATGAGTGACCAACTGTTCACTCATGAAACATGTAATTTAGTAGGACAGAACTAGACATACCTGATGCATTTTCTATAATAAGTCAGCTATAATTGAGTGCATTCTTCCATAGCATTAGCCTGGTTTCCATTTCAGTTCGAGCTGGCTTCCCAATGGGGATCTATGAACCAAGAAAGGGTGACTCAATATAATTTCATTACAGAATAAAGAAGTGCATTTCTACTAATCCACAAGCGAGTCAAGTTTCCTTTCCTGTCTTTCCTAACATGGAGTCAGTGTGAGGATTACCTTATCACAAGCCCATAATTGTATTCTAATGCTATCGGAAAAAACTCTTGTTCAGGATTCTTATAGATTCAAACATTGTCACATCCTTTCTGATTCATAATGTATAACACGCAGGTTGTGCGTTTCAAGGATCATGATGTGGTATTAATTCATGTGATCTCCTCTGAAATACCACATTATGCTCATGTCTATCGTTTCCTAATTGACATTTATTCGACTGAAGTAGTGATGGACTTATTAGCATACACTAAACATACATAACTGAACTACAACAAAATCATACTAAAGTCGAAATATTTAATACAATCACATTTCACAAAATCCTATCTTACATTTAACGATAAATATCGAGTACCAGCTTCAGAGTATTGGACATTTCAGCTAAATGCATTGATCAGTCAACACATAGCACACCATACCCCCACACTTTCCACTTAAGACCGAGGAGCTAGGCCGGCTAGTGGGTGATGCTGATAGTGTTGGTACACTTAGCTTTTTTTCTCTCTACCCTACTGTCAAATTCAGCCTAGGCGTAGCACCCAGACATATTGCTACCGGCCTGGGGCCCAAAGGGCAGGAGTGGGGCAAGTCTGTCGAGTCCAGACCCACTGTTTCCTAAGGTGAGTCTGTACACCAGCAATCATTTTAGATGGGAATTCCCACCCAAATCCCAGCATGCTTTGCAGCTGCTGGATTATGGCAGGTAGGACGATAAACTAGCCAGCACCCAAACAACCATCAAAGGGGTTGTCCATGCCATTTATAGAGGGCCAATAAAAATATTCCTCACAAATTGTAAGTGACCAATACAAGCCATGGACTATTGTGGGTGTATGGACCCATCATGCAATAGCTAATCTGGGTCAGGATGGACTAGAGAGGGGCGAGGAGGGGGCGGTGAAGGATGGGGGCGATATTCCCAATGGGCCTCAGGTCCGCTGTGAATGGGCTTGTTAGGTCTACAATCCGTCTTGTGCCACATAAAGCAGGGTTAACCCCGCCGCTCGTTCACAAAACATGTATAGCCTGGGTTATACGTGTAGTAATAGATTGAGTACCCGCTCTGTCTCTTTTATGCCATGCGCTTGGTTTATACTACTAGTAATACTCATGTTCCCTTCCTGTCTCTACTATATTCCGCTCTATATATTTGAAGTAGGAAAACATAATACATATTGCCAGTGATTGCCGCATCAGGATGATAAATAAAGTCGTCCATTTTAATAAATAATAATAAAGAAATGATAAACATAATAAAGAAAAAAATCTATAACCAGTGGAAACATGTGGGGCTAATGGCAGCTTGAATGAGAGTGATTGCCGCCAAATGTAGCATGTGACTAGCATGTGACTAGCATGATACTAATGAATATTAATTAGATTGCCTCTGATACAATTGACATGTTTCCAAAGATATATACTAATATACTAATAACAATAATTATATTACACTGGTATAAGAGACACTTTGATCTATGATTACAGTATAACCCAAGCATATCATGTTTGGGTTAATACTAGTACTTATAGATTACGTACCCACTCTGTTTCTACTAGCTATAGTGTTTTTTTTTATTGAAACATCTCTTCATTTACAAACGAAGTTCTTCCGATGATGTGATATAAATAAGAATTGATGATTAACGTAAGAAGTAATGCATAATTACGATACAAGATATGCGATGTCATTTCATACCCCTATTACACATCAAGAATTTCTTACAATTTCTTTATACAATTTTTAAATACACCAATATTCTTTGATTTTTGTACACATTCATTGAGATTATTCCACAAATCTACTCCCTCATAAAAAGGGCTTTGTAAAACCCGCTCTTTATTTGTGCACTCCAGCTTAAACTTAATTTTTCCACTACTTCTTAATAGTCAACTATCACACTTTTCCGCTAAATTGGAGACACAGTGAGATAATTTATACATCATTTTTAACAGAATATCATTTCTCCTGTCGTCCAACTTTTGCAACCTCAATTGTCCATGTATAACATCCATCTATTCAATAGATATTAGTGGGGGTCCTTATGTATGAAAATGAGGCAAAGTCATTTCTGAGTAGTAAAAGCAATTTGAAAACAGTTCTGGAAAGCTAACAATGCGTATTTTTCAAAAACCAATGTTTCCAGAATTCTATTCCATGGAAACATGTTTTTTCAGCCTGTCTCCATGGCAACAAGAAATTTCTCAAAATCCATAAAAGTGAATTATATGTTTGTCCATAGTAGAAAAACTATTCAGGAAAAATGAATAAAATTTTCCAACAATGTAGGCACCTTTATGGGCCAAAATTAAAAAAATGTAGATTTGACCTTGGCTCAAGGTCAAGCTTACTTTTTTGAAGGTCAAATACCAAGAAAATAGGAATATTCTATTACTTTACCAAATACAACACATATTTAATTTGGCTTTCCATCACATCTACAGTTACCATACGGATGTATGGACCTTTAAACAATGCTATAGACCATTGCAGCAAATAGCGATCAAAGGACATATTAAGCTTTTTCAAGGGTTTGAACTGTGAAAGGAAAAAGTACTACCAATTATTGACAGGAGTAGGGACAGTTAGAGACTGGAAGAGGGACAAGTGGGGTAGAAAGAGGGACAGGTTGGAGACGGGGACAGATAGGGTTTGGAAGGAAACACAGGTACGGGGTGGGGAGGAATATGGACAGGTAGCAACCAGAAGAGAGACAAGTAGAGATGATAAGAGGGACACTTAAGGGATGGAAAGAGGCACAGATACAGGGGGGCAGAAATATGGACAGGTTGGGAACTGGAAGAGGGAAAGGTAGGGAATGGAAGAGGGACAAGTTGGGATAGGGAGGCACAATCAGAGGATAGGATGAGAGACAGGGGCAGATTGTGTGCAGAAAGAGGCACAATACGGGGTGGGCAAGAATACAGACAGGTTGGGGATTGGATAAGGGACAGGTAAGGACTGGAAGAGGGACAGGTAGGAGACAGGGGCAGATAGGAGAGGGAAAAAAGCACGATATATATCTATGTATATATATGTATATATATATATATATATATATATATATATGATAGTCAGGAATACTGACAGAAAAAGAATGGGAAGAGGGACAGAAAGGCAAAGAGAATTAAGACAGGTAGGGGATGGGAAGAGGGACAGGAAAGGGACAAGGGCATGGAAAGGAAGGGGTGTGGATAAGGACAGGAAGAAGACAGGGGTATGGACATGTAGGGGGCAGTGAAAAGGAAAGGAAGGGGGTGGGAATGGGGATAGGTAAGGTTGGAAAGAGGGACAAGCACTTTTGGATAGTTGTTCTATCAAATATTCTGGTTGAATTCTTAGGAGTTGCATTATTATTAACTGTGTAAGATTGATTTAGAATTCTAAACCTGGCTGCTAAGCAAATGTAAAATTCCAATATTGTTGCTAGGCGATTTGGTTGGTAACCCTAAATATAACCATTTACAGATTCCTTGGAACTATGAGGCCTTGTGTAAAAGGGCCTGCAAACTTCCCAGAGCTTCTACAATCTTTTCAATAGTTGCTCAACACAACACCTGTGGGCTATGAGGGTCACAAAAGTTGGTTGCTAGGCTATTTTGTTATTCAGAAGGTTGTTGCTAGGCAACACACAAGCTGTAGGAATAGTATGATCTTACCAATTAAGCCTTTGGGCCTGCAATATTATGATAAAATATGATTTAAAGCAATTTTAGAACTCTAAATACCCGGTAGCTAAGGAAATGTGACATTCAATTGCTGTTGCTAGGTTACAAAGCTGGTAACCATGGAAACCAGTGTGATAATCAAAATGGTAGCCATCAATATAGTGGGGGTAGGTGTCATTAGAATTGATCTAGCATGCATGGAAATCCTGCTTTTGTGCATATAAGTGATGTTGCCAGGGTATTTTCAAGATGGCTGCCAAAAACCATGGCAACCGAATTTTTTTCTTTGGAAACATGGATTTCCTGAAAATGGACATTCTCAGGTTTCCAAAACTGTCTTCAAATCACTTTTACCCTTCAGAAATGACCTTTCTACATAAGGACCCCCACTATATATATATATATATTACTTTCTTATTAACACAATTTTAATGGCTCTATTTTGCAAAGGTTGAATCCTTCCTATTTTTCTTTTTGTACTACTCTCAAAAATAAATCCTGCATAATCTAATGGTTTATATTGGTTGTAATAGATTGAGTACCCTTTCTGTCTCTACTATTCTATGCCTTTGATTTATGCTAGAATTGATAGATCAAGAACACTTTCTGTCTCTACTAGTATGCTAGGTCTATATTTTTAGGTTGTACTAGTACTGTGAGATTAAACACCCTCTCTGTGTGCTGGGTTCACAAAGGTATAAGGTATAGCAAAAATGATTTCCAGGTTTTGATCCCTTCTGTTTGCCCGCCCTGTCACCTTCATCTCATAGATACAGTCACCAAAGACAGAATTCGTCCCAACTTGTTTTCACTGTGAAAATGTCCCTGGATGTGGTACGGCATAAAACATCCATACTCTTGGTTTATATGTTAAGTACCCACTCTGTCTCTATGATGCCATGCTCTTGGTTTATGGTTTATACTAGTGCTAATAGCATCCTTTCTGTCTCTACTATATATGATCATGGTTTATTTTGAGTAATAATAGGCCAAGTACCCTTTTTTGTCTCTATTAAACATTGCTCTATGTGAAGTGCATGGACATACACTATCCTTTGTAGATCCTGACTTTATGCAGTGTTATACAGGCTAATCCTGTGTTATACAGGCTAATCCATTAAAGCACTTACCAAGGGTCATCTTACTAAAGGGGACAATTCTTTAATCGTCGATTAAAATGATGCACAAAGCATATATAGGTCTATGTCTGGTTTATACTTGTGCTACTGTTATAGATTATGAAAGCAAATAGCGATCAATAGACATATATAAGGCTTTTTTTACGTTATACTTTTAACATATTGCTGACTTATCATATGATAAATAGCTGTAGATAGACACATATCCACCTTTTATCATTGATTCATATATGTAGATTTTCTCCTAAATGTATGTTTGGTGACAGTGACAAGCATTGTTGCAATAATCATACAGAAGATTGGCATTCAGAAGGACATAATAATCCTCTAGAATAATAGATAATCAACGAACAATAGTTTCCTAATGCGAATTTCAAATTAAAGAGAGGCCACTTATTATTTCCCCTTTGAATACATTATTTTCCTTAAATTACTATCAGTGTAAACTCCTTTTCATGCAACATTAAATATTCCCTGTATGGAATTTAACCGCTTTTTGGTGAAAGTTACATTCTAATGGCCAGCGATTAATTAGAGCTTCCTTAATTACAACAATGAAAGAGGGTTTCTTAATCTCAATTACTACATGGTTATGATATGTGGGAAGGGTAAGGGGAGCGAGTAGGTTGTTCAACAGCCGCCTTGTCCGCTTTCTGTTATAAACGTACTGATTGCTTGGGTTTGTTTCTACGCTGTTCTCTCAATGCAGATTGGTGTCAGATATATGTGACATCGTCTCCGAAAAGCAGTCTTTTGGCCACAAGTTTTGAATAGAGAAGATGTCTTTGGGACTCTAATACTGAAAGATTTATGGCAATGTTTTAAATAGAACATAAGCCATCTAGCTTCGCTAAGAATTGAACGGGCGAATATAATTTAATGAACTCTACTGAAACAATTTCAATTATAGCACAGCTTAAGCTTATTTTTCCATTAGTATGCATTCTAAGCAAAACAAGGGCTCTAGAACTATTAATGTACATATCTGTAAAGTCGGAAATACCATCCACTGCCACACATATACCACATATATACCAGCACCTTCATTTGTTTGGGTAGCCTTTGTTCGGAGAGCACGCAGACCCACACCCCCATATACCACAGTACCTTCAAGGTGTTCTATCCCTCCATTGAGGCAGGGTGGGAACATTGATTAGGGCAATCTCTGCTAGCAGGAGGAGTGGGGATTCTTTGATCAGGACAGGAGGAGGTTGGGTAAGGATTAGGGATTCAGCGCTGCAGCCAACTGCCTTTCCGGGAGTAAAGGCTGCATTCTACTGCCCGATTTTACTCACAGATTCAGAAATCGCCAGTGGTAAAATGGATTAAACATAGGCATTATACATCATTAGAAAAGATATTTGATTTTCTTTCATACGGTATGTAGCATGTAAGTGTTCCTCTCATATTTATTTTAACAATTTAGAAATTGCCAATGGTCAATATCGTCTAGTTCAGTATAAAGCCTTATTTCCACTAGCCGATTTTACTACCGATTTCAAAGATTGTTAGTGTGAATATTGGTTAATCATAAACATGTTATATACCATTAGAATGGGTTTCTAATTCTCTTTCAAATGGTATGTAAGTTATGTATAATCTTTCGTCATATT
The DNA here is from genome assembly GCA_936440205.1 of Lepidonotus clava. Lineage (NCBI taxonomy): Eukaryota > Metazoa > Annelida > Polychaeta > Phyllodocida > Polynoidae > Lepidonotus > Lepidonotus clava. Next base: position 66,875,515 of record OW387134.1, on the reverse strand, counting down.
ATTGGTTTAAAGTAATACATTTCCAAATAACCGGCGGTCAAAATCTGCTGATGGAAACCAAGCTTAAAGCCCCATACCCACTAGGCGATTTTAACACCGACGAGCGACGGGCAACTAGGAGAAACGCCTGATTCTTAAGGTTGCCTGTGAGTATAGTATATTGAAATATACATGTTTGATCTGAATTGCTGCTACAGTCGGCTGTTTCTATGCCTTGAATCGGCAGACTATAGCGTCGATCTATCGGCAGATTGTATAAAAATGTCCTAGTGGGTATGGGGCTTAAGCTTCAGTCAATGCACCACTGGTTGGGGAGACGCTGACTAAAGGAGACACCTGTTAAGCCGATGTGATCAAAGGCTGTAAGGGTTCAGTGGTGGTGGGAGATACCTGCCACTCCTGGGCCGACTCCCAGAGGGTGGTGCATAGGTATGTTAGGTGGATCAATGAGGTGGGGTGTGGTATGGGAGGAGATGGGAATGACGGGGAGGGGTTATTGGGTAAGGTTCTTGGGTGCTTTAAGTTCATCCCTAACCAGATAATACTTCCCCTTTGTCTAAAAGGCGATAGACGGAGTGAATATATAGTGCATGATTTTTTGTAGATGATATAGGCCTATATATACATAATAACAAAGTAGTACCAAATAACCGGCAGTCAAAATCTGCTGATGGAAACAAGGCTTAAGCTTCAGTCAATGCACCACCGGTCGGGGAGTCGCTGACTAAAGGAGACACCTGTTAAGCCGATGTGATCAAAGGCTGTAAGGGTTGGGTGGTGGTGGGAGATACCTGCCACTCCTGGGCTGACTCCCAGAGGGTGGTGCATAGGTATGTGAGGTGGATCAATGAGGTAGGGTGTGGTGTGGTGTGGTGTGGTGTGGTGTGGGATGGGATGGGATGGGAATGGGGGAGAGGGTAAGGGGTAAGGTTCTTGGGAGCTTTGCGTGCATCCATTACCAGATAATACTTCCCCTTTGCCTTTGAGTGAATATATAACGCATGATTTATTGTAAATATAGGCATATATAAACATACACGTATATATCATATCGTATGCACACATGTGTACATGACAATTACATACATACACATATATATTATACATACGTATATTTCCACGGCTGGCTTAGTGATTGATGATACTTAGGAAAATAATAACTGGCGATTATTATAATAACAAGAGACGAGGTAATTAATTTAGACAATAAAAATATATAAACATTGATTAAATCCTCCTCCTAGTTACAATCAGCTTAAGCTTAAAAATGAGATGTTGTCCGAGCGATGGTGAGCGAGCAACTGATTCCAAACCGTTAAACTGGTGAGTATATAGTAGCATGACAACAATCAAGCATCGTGAGTGGCAACCAGGGCGATGACGTCACTGCGCCCCTGGAAAAACATTTTATAGGTATTGCTATACAAATTATATATCTCACAAGGTGTTTATCTTATAGTATCCTTAACATATCCCTTTGCTCCTTTGGAGGGTACTCAAAATAGACCCAGATATAACTGAAAATGTTTGCATATAATTATATTCAGAATGGGATGCAAAAACTTTTTATCAGCTTTTCCTTGCATCTGAGGCAATCCGGAATAAACTGTTTGCATTTCCGAGGACACTACACAAGATGTATATCTACTAGTCACCTTACTAACGTGTCCTTACAAAGCCTCCTAGGACAATTGAATTACCGCTTTTAGAGGGACCTCTAGCTGGAGAAGTGCAAACAATACTAAAAACCCATCTCCAGATCTCCATACATTTTCGCCGAGCGTCTAGGCGGCCTCAATGAACGAGTTAAAAATGTGGTCATATGTATAGTTGTTACTATAATATAGGCAAAAGGATGCAGTATAACTTAACGTATAAATCAATATACTTTGTCAGTGTACGGCCCAATGAATATATGCACCAAGGTCTGTTAAAAGAAGGTAAAAAATTTGCTATGTATGTATTTTTATTTAACCGTACTCACTCATATATTGACGATCTCCTGTATAGGTAGAACTTGTTAAATTACAACATATAACCAAACAATAGAAAAGCTAATAAAGCAGTCCATGACACTATATAATATACCTGGTATCAGAATCTATGACATTAATGGAAGTATGCATATCTGATTTCAGCCAATATCAGCCAGTGTTAATATAAGAGAAGCTGGGGTATAAATAGTTGGATAATGATTTATCCTACTATTATGCCTTTACAAATTGTTCCAATGAGTTTGTGAATGTCAGTTTACTCTTCAAATTTTGCAGGGCAGCTGGTTATTCATTCTACCAGGGGCCCCAACATAAGAGGGTGACTTACTACATGTTTCAGAGTGAATAATATCAGTTTTAAAGATTGGTCTGTCTGCTTGCCTAGTTTCCCTAAATGGGGAAATCAAATTATTTTCATCGAAATGCAGTCTGTACATAATACATGCTAGTTGTACAGTGCGTCTCAAATTGAGCTTATAGCCTGATTTCGGTCCAAATGAACCATTTAACAATCTAGAAGCACGAAGCTAGACTCGTAAAAGTACATTCAATAGGCCATTACTAAAGCAGACGTGTCACTTTTTATGGATTCCAAGTATCTCGGCCGAGCAACCCTTCAGGTTCTGAATTATACATTGAATCTATTCTCTCCTCGAGAATAAGGAAACAGCAGCGTAGACCAGATTCCCAGCAGCGTCCTGAATTTAGCCCGCGGATTGTTTCTGGTAGTTTAATGCAACTGAAATATGCTTTATTTTTAAGGTTTCCTGAAATAGCCTTTTTGTTTTTAGAAAATGGGAAATGACCCTTTGGGTGACAACTGCAAATTACCGACCCGTTCCGTGCAGAATAAAAACCCAAGCCCGGTGCAATAAAAAACCTGAACATATTGGAGCGTCATTATCTTTAATTTCACGCTCCAACGTTAACCCCCCCTGAGGGCCTCCTCCAGCGTCCTGCTGGTTTCCGGCGACAGTTTACCTGGCCTGTCAGCGCCCATTGTACAGGCTGACAAACAGCCAATTTCCCAGCATTCAGCCTGTCAGTGCGCTGCCCCCGCCATTGGCCGCGGCCATTGACTCCCTGGTCGACCGTTGACTCCCAAATGTCACACCTGACACTCGCCTCGAGCAGCTGGGAGCGTATCCGTCATGCTCACCTACTGCTCACGTACTGCTCACCACAAGGACAGAGCAGCTCAGCAAAGAGTCAGTAAAGGAGGATGTATACATGCTGAAGAAACACGCATAGGGGCGCGGTATTGCATCCGCAGGTTCAAGCTTAGAGGGATGTATTTTGGGCGAAAGGTTAGATATGGATTATAATATATAATGGTTAAAAAGATTTTGGTAAGGATTCTGATAAGATCAAATCGACCTGACTATCGCTTTCGACCATAAAAATATCTTTTAGGTTTTTGAAAGGTTAAGAATCGATGAACGAGGCTGTAGGGAATGAATAAGGGGTCGGAAAAGGAGGAAACTGAAAGACGAGACAACAAGTTAGGAGAAAGGGAGTGGAAAGAAGGAAACAAGAGGAAGGGTGTCTGAAAGGTAAGGGACATGTTCACGATCTGCTCATTGCACGGAATGAGAGTCTCAGCAAAGAGTCAGCAGTGGACTGAATTCATGCTGAACAAACACGCATAGATGCTAGGTGTTATGTTTAGGTTCGAGAGGTAATTTTGGTGAAAGGTTAAGGATGGGTTATCATGAATGAAGCGATAGGGTAGGAAGTAGAGAAGACAGAAAGCAAGAGGTTTAGGGAGGGAGGGAAGGGGGTTGGGAAGGGAGCGGGATAGGAGAAGGAAAGAAGCATAACTATTTTACAATTACTTTAAAGTAAAATATAAATCATCAACGGATATGTATTCAATTATTATAGATTTTGGAAATGTGGGGTTGTGCAAAACCAAGAAGATTTGAGATATGCTGCCATATCGAGATGCGTTGGAGTTGCTGAACCTCCCCAATATACATCACCTAACGTAAACGCATCGGATCTCCTGTAGCAGCTACCACCATTTATTTATGGAATATCTTATCATGAGTTCATTGTCATGGATGAGTAATCATAAGATATAAATTCGAATTTCAGAAACTCTGTAGTAGTACTCCTACTGAAAGCCTCAAAGTTTAGAGATATATTGATGTATCGAGATGTGTTGGTGTTGCTTAACCTCCCTATTATGTCCAGGTTCAAGACATAGTTTTGGTGGAAGGTTAAAGATGGGTTATAATGCACGAGGTGATAGGGAAAGAATTGGAGAAGACCGAGAGCAAAAGGTTTAGGGAGAGAGTGGAGGAGGAGAAGGGAATGGGGAGAGGAGAAGAAAAGAGGTGGGGAGGGAAGGGGTCTATGAAAGGTAAGAGAATAGGGGAAAGAGAAAAACAAGACAGAATGTTTGGAGAAGAGAAATAATGGTGTAGATATAAGGGGTATGAGATGTTTTAGAACCGTCCCAGTAGAGGAGGTAAGTATGTATGTTGTTAGGTCGCGCGTATTGATGTGAGAAATCTAACAATTGCAAAATGAAACTAGCTGAATTCTATTTCCATAGTGTTAGCATTTTATTTGATGCATCAGCTGAAATAAAATGATGAGGCAACAGATATAGGGCTCCTGATACGTGGTTTGAATTCGAGGTCTATAGATATGACTAATCTTCCTAGAAATTGGAATTTTTCTTTTCGCAAAACTAATATATTTTACTTCTTATAGCGACTGGCTAATCCCCAATCATTTTGTGCACGGATATGTAACAACTGAGTCTGCCATGGATTAATCCTATTGAAGGGACCTGCCTATTTCTATAACCCATCTTTTGAGGTAAAAATAAAATTTTGAATTTATCAAATTTAATTTAATTTTACCCATCACAAATAAGTGAAAAATTAATTAGCTCAATTTTCTGATTCCATTCGCACCTGGTATGCATTCCATAAAAAAACGGCGATATACGATAATTTTGATGACGCAGCTATGTCATGTCGCGATATTTTTAAAAAAGCGTGTCCATAAAAAATATCGCCACTATATTTTACCGTCATAAAAAGTTGACGCCACCCTGCATTACCGCCGCGATATATCGCGGTTCGACTGACGCAAGAGCGCGGGAAACTTAATTAGGTCATGGCGGCCACCTGTGCATTTTACCGGAAGTCACCGTCTATTTTGCCGGCGTTTCGCTGGTTCTTGACCGCGTTCGTATATAATACTACTGCCATTGCTGGGTACAAGCTCATACGCTGGTTCTCGGCAAAAGGCAAGTTTTAAGCTATGTGCTCATCCCGGCAACAAGTGCGGGACGTTGTTTTGACGCCATCACAGTCACCGAGAGAAGAAGCATCATAGATGAAACCCGCCGATTTCCTGCCCATCATTCTCCTCTTCGTCCTTCTACAAGTCGCCACGGTACGTATTAACATTTCTAAGTTGTCAGTGCATATTGTAAGACGTGTGAGATAAACACGTCGTGTAGTTTAAATCATTTATGAAAGCAAAAATAGTATCGTATCTGTCGGTCTTTTCCCGACTGCCCCCCCCCAACCCGCCCCATAGTACCCTATGTTTCGGGACGGGTTTAGAATACTATTTTTCAATACAAGCTAACTTACTAGGGTTTCAGTATAAGGTGAATCCGTACGTGTATCTACAGGAATCGTGTTTGACTTTATAAGCTACGAAATGGCTCCGTCCCCCTCTCAAAATAAGAAAAAGGGTTTGTCACCATGTGAAATAATGAACTTAAGCTGACGTAATTCTCCGCAATTGTAAATAGAATACCGCCTCTCATATATAGTAATATATAGGCGTCAGTACCACACTGTATGAATTCTCCAAATGGCGGTAACGTGCATCATGTAAAATAATATATATATATATATTTCCTTTTTTCAGATGTCGTCCTCAGTGGGTGGTGAGTCGCAGGACCCGTCCACGATAGATTACAAACTTAGGATTAGCTCGATCATGGACGTGCTGTCCAGAGGTGTAGACGCGAAGGACAAGAAGAAGCTGGAGGGCATGTTACAAGATGCACGGGAGCAGTATCGTAGACAGGAGGAGCTCAACTTTGCCTATTACATGGGCAAATACACCAAAGCCACGAAAAGTGAACCTGAAACCGATACCGTTATCGTCGTCGATGGTGAGGACTCGCCACTACCAGAAATGACTTTGCCGAAGAAGAAAACAAAAGAACCTGTCGCGTCTACCTCCGGACAGCCATTAAAGAAAAGCCGACCTGCCGCCGAGCTAGATGAATCCGATGACGACGATATCCCTGTGAAGGTGAAACCTCCTCCTAAGAAAGTAAAGGCAACCAAGGTAGTCGAGCCTGCAGACCCTTCTCCAGAATCAAGCCCAGCTCCCAAGAAGAAAAAGAAACAGGCAGTTACAAAGAAGGTTGTGACTCCTGCAGTTCCAGAGAAGAAAAAAGGACGAGGACGTGGTAAAGCAGCAGCCGCTCCTAAAACGCCAGCCCTTGAAACCCCTTCACCAACTGGTCCCGCCTCCGGGAGAACACCCAAGAAGGCCAAGAAGAAGAGGAAGTCTGCTGCAGGTAAAGGCAAGAAAAAAGACCTGGGCTGGTGTTCCTCGGACACCGATGACGAGGGTCCACTGACGCACTCCTGCTATGAAGACGAGGAACTGGAGCTGCTTTACAACACCGCCAAACAGGATGAGTGAGTAAAACTGAAAAAAAAAGAAAAAAAAAGACACACATATATATGTATCGCAGTAGTAACAGCAAGGAAATGTCTGAGCATTGGCTGAAAAGTAAAAAATCTCACAATACTTTTAGAGAACAGTCTGTATTCTTAGGAAGAAGTTTTATTTAAAATATCAAGTAATCTAAACGCCGTACATAGTAATCATCAATAAGTATCAAAATATCACTGAATCAGAATATCAAAATGTTGACGTCGCGGTAAACTAATATTTTTTTTTTTTTCATTATTCAGAGACGCTGTCCTCGGGAGGTGGGCAGAGACAGCAACCCACGACCACAAGATGAAAAAAAGGAGGGCCATCTACAAAAAGATAAAAGACAACCTCAACTCGCAGTTTGGAAAGAAACGCCGGAAGAAATACCTCTACTACAAGATAATCGATCATAAGAGTAAAACCCTATTTAAAGTAAGTAACTGTTAGTGTGGAGGTGCTTTATTTGCAGGACTTGTAATAATAATTTTATCTAATAAAGAAACAAGCTCCTAGTGTTATGGTATTTCCCAAAAAGTCATCTTTTTCCCTCTGTTTGGTTTCATTATGCTACCAGTATTGTAATAGTAATTTATATCACCACCACTTAAAAGACGTTATAACCCAAAATTAATTGAAGTTCATATTATTTAAATTTCTTTTATCATAGAAACGTCGACTGGAGAAGGCATACCAGTATTGTAATATTAAATTATATCACCACCACCTACACGACGGTACAACAAAAAATAAATTGAAGTTGATATTATTGACATTTCTTTTATAATAGAAACGTCGACTGGAGAAGGCATACGGCTACAGTGGCGCCCCTGCCATGCCAGACAACGTCGGCCTCACGGCGACACAGCTCCGGTGCCTGGAATTTTGGGGGGTAGAGGCTTCAGGCTGTAAGTATTTAGATATCTATTATCGCCTTAACATGTAATGCATTGAACCTGACATATCTAGTAGATTATTTACATCTATTTAGAAAAAACACTTGACGTTAATATATCTTATTGAGCTTGATACTTATCGTCACGATATTTTTAAAAATAATGTCAACCAACATCTAAACATAACGACAATTTTAGTAAATGAAATAATTCCTCCATTATATATTAAATCATAAGGTCAAAGTTTTGATACAAATCAGTCATTCCAGGGGCTCGCAAGACAAAGTTAGACCCCTCCTCCTCCTCCGATGACGACGACGACGATTCCTCATCAGAAGCAGAAGCCATCGCCATGGATGAGTGCTTGGCTGATCAGAAGAGACTGCACGACGAGTCGAAGCCGACCCGGGGAAAGAAGAAGACGGACGAGGAGGATATCCTAGAGAAATACAGTAAGTGTAATATGGAATAGTTGTTTTATTTTAAACAATGAATGTCGCTTGCTCAGTGTATGTTGCGCGATATGAAAAGCTAAATAATATTGCATTGATTGTACTACTTTTCTGTCGTTATTTTCAGCTCTCGATAACAAAAACATATCTTTATTACTGATCAAACTTGTTTATATTTTAGAATTGAAGGGTCCTGCCATCGGGACGATTACTGCAGCATCACCCAACCCAGAGGAAATGAAGAAAGCCAGTTCCCGTCGACCAGCGCGGCAAGTCCGTACAGCTGCTGCTGCTGCTGCTGCCTCCGCCGCTGCCTCTCCCGCGGCCGTCAGTGAAGAGGACGAGGGCTTAGATACACCCAACAAAGGTGATTATCTATTTCGGAGAATCAATGTGTCTTAGAAAATAAAACTTAAAAAATAACTTGATCCTATACCTTGTGAAAGTAACTTTAAAATTAAAATGATTTGAAACGTTAACCTCAGAACTAAATAATCACACACAAAATATATTATCAGCAAGAAAAAGCAAACATTTTTTAAATTTTTTTTAGTGAAGAAAAGAACCCCTAGAATGTGTGTCCGAGGCAGGACCTTTCATATGGTAACTCGTTCAATTGAACGTCAACTGAAGACTCCATCAATATCTGTTTCTCTACAAGAACTCGACTGGAGTCCAGCCCCTGCCGGCCGTGAGCTGTCGTTTGCCGAGGAGGAGCAAGCAGAGACCCAGGACCCTACAGCAGGAGGTATTATCGTCGCGTCATTTATCCCTGTTAAATATAGTGATAATTGTTCATATTTTGAAGAAATAGTAGGGTCAACTTTCATCAGGCGACAAGTCGTAATGTTAGCCCAAGAGTCGATCTTCACATTCTTGCCGTCACGATACTTATCACACCTTCATACAAAACATAGCGTTACTTTTGAAACATATATGTTACAGTCTTTTATATTATAGTATGTATTGTATCTCATGACAAATGTGATTTATATATCAAAGAAATTCTGAAAAAAAATTATTCTGTGCAGTTATTTTGGTATTTACTTACCTTACAGACCCCCTTGACGCGATGAACTTTGACGACGATGCCGACATGAATTACTCCGTGCATGTGCGCACACCGGACATTCAACTGGGCCAACGTACCAACGTTACAGAGGATCTGCCAGAGAAAACCCAGGAGACTGAGGCCCATACTGATGTGAAGGACAACGCATCAACAAAACCACCTAGGTCTCCGCCAAAGTCTACTACTACTGGTGCTTTCACCACAAGTTCGGCAGCAGAGGGCCGTATTATTGAAACCATGTCAAACAGATTTGATGTGGTGGAATCGGGACTCATAAATTTCCATACTGACATGGGTGCGATCAAGCAGGAGTTGGTGTTACTGAGGTGTGACGTCCAGGGACCAGCAAAACAACCGACTGACCAGCATATCGCAGGAGAACTTAAGACGATACGGAATGACGTCAACACTCTTGGGGGCGAATTTTTCCAAGTCAAGACTGGCCTAATTGATATTGCAAATGAGTGTGTTACTGCAGGGAAAGCTTGTCATGAAATGAAAGCTAACATGCTGGGCATGAAGGGGGATATCTCCGCTGTGAGAAGTGACGCACACACCCTCAAGTCGAAGTCGTTGGGACTAGCCAGTCAACAGCAGACTCTTGTGCAGGAGATGGGTGCTGCTAGAGAAGACATCCGTAATGTCGCAGCAGACTCAACCCTAGTAAAGGAGGACGTACAAAGCGTAGATAATAATGTTTTAAGTATGCGTGTCGACACTGCACTGTTAATCAGGGAAGTGGGTATCCTTAGGGGCGATATCGCCACGGTAAAGAAAGAAGTGTCTTCTTTGAGAAGTAGTCAAAAAAAAATAGAACAAACTCTGGAAATAATCAAATCAGCGGTATTGGGCACCCAGGGAGTGATAAATTTAGAGCATGTGGAGATTAAGTCTGACGTTGACGAGCCAGTACCTCCAACCCCTGGTCACGATAGGCCTACACCGGTATCTCGACACCAAGAGTCTTCGTCTATTGGTGGCACCAACACCAGTGAGGTTGTTTTCCGTCAGCGTGACGGACAACAGACTTACGCTGGCAGCAGTGACTTGACTGTCCCCCTGCCCTCGACGTCAACCCCTGTAACTACTAGCGCACGTATTACACTTTTTGCAGACACCCCAAGTCAGGAGGAAACGCAGGATCCCAACGCGTCTCTTATCCAACAAGAACATGTCCTTGCAAAGAATACTGAGCCTGACTCGGACTTAGAAAGTATGCAGTGGCCGTCGTTCCCCCACGATTCTCAGCAGGACATTGCGGCTGAATCACAGGAGGTGTCAGCAGAAACCAGCGGGGCTTATTATCCCGTAGTGCATGAGGATGCTGACGGGGGTCAAACAGTGACTCAGGCTTACGTACCCGGTCATATCGTGCGGCAACTTTCAAGAGCAGCTTCACCTCAACCTTCTTCTAGTAAAGCGGCAGAAACACCCACATTAAGACCAAGAGCAAAGAGTCCTGTAGTTAGCCCAGAGCCCAGGCGAGGTTCTCGTATGAAAAAGCCTACTCACCCCAAAGACTGAACATGCGTCAATTGTATACAACGTTTTTTTTTATCACTATTAAATAGACACTGGCTTTTATGATTCTAATTAATATCGTTTTTGCCTGCATACAGAGTTAGGGTTGTGTCATGTAGAGATAATGGACAGAGATATAACAATTGATGTTGAAAAAGACAATTTATTCAACGGTATTCTGAAAAATTCGGAGGTATAAGTATTTGAACCAGCAACTGTATTTCTGGAAAGGACGAGTTTAAATTTGTATAAAGAAATTAAGTCATTACACTTTGAAAACCGGTTTGAAGTGTTAGGTTACTCGAGTAAAGAAAACGTTGTTGTGACGATATTTTTCAAAGTTTAAATTCTGCTGCGACGGCAAGTAAGATTCAGTTACAAGAATGTTACAGAGTGTTTTGTCTGATACAATAAGATTACATCTCTGATTTGTCAAAGTTTAAATTCTGCTGCGACAGCAAATAAGATTCAGTTAGAAGAATATTACAGAGTGTCTTGTCTTATACAAAAAGATGACATCTCACATTTCGCCAGAAGTTCCAAGTTTACTACTGAGGGTATGTTTCTTAAATAGTCTCGATAAATGTTCGTGTAAAACTCGACAATTTGAACGTTCTGATTTATCGTCCTCTGACATTCCTCGCACCGCGAGGACGTCGTCCCCTGCGACCCCTACCCCTTCCTGCTGGCTGGCGGAGTGCTTGAGGCATTGGCCCCCCGTACTGGGCGTAGATGTAGTTATCACGCCTCTGGACTCCCTCGAGGGAAGGGTTGTCCCTGGTATTGGGGCCTTGGTCGTGGTCAGCAACTTCCTCGCGGTCGATGTTACGGTTGTTGAGGAGGAAGCGGTATCGGGCGTTCACCTGGAGCGTCATTTCCAGGTCGGGGTCGCGGTTCTGACCAGGCTGGAGTTTGCGAAGGCCCCAATCGATACACCGATTGTGCAGCACACAGCAGGCTTTCACGACCCAGGAGGCCTGAAGGGGATGCATCTCGATAACCCCTCCACCCGATTTGGAGAGGCATCTTAGAATAAAATAGAAAACATAGTATTTTAATTTCTGGGAAAGTTATGTAACCGGAAAGCAAGATTATAAAGTGGCGCATACAAGACAATGGATGAATGACTACTCTTTGGATCCGACAGTTAGAGTTATTATTTTGTGTTGTAAATATTGGCGATATCTTTAATTAAGATGCATACCTCCAACGCGACTTGAGCTGTCCGATTGTACGCTCAACTGAAGAACGCGCGCTTGTCTGGGCGAACTGGTAGTCTCTCTGCCAGGGTTCTAGTTCTTCCGGGTTTTGGGTGCGGAAGGGCGTGAAGACTTGTGGGGTGAGAGCATAGCTGTCGAAAGAAATAATAATACAACGTTATTATTACTTAGAAAATATTTTGCATTGTGTATATAATATAGAGAGACTTAGAGAAAGAGAGATATATGTGTTAGAAGTTAGAAAATTGAATTTGTAAAAGTAATACTGCCAGTGCTAGTGTCATGTCTAATATAGAGACATATTTCACAAATTTACCCCGTCTGTTGAAATGTGGTTAACAATATCGTGACGGTAGGGTAAAAAAATGACGTGTGATATTTGGCTTTTATGTTCTGTATATTTTTTATCGCCGTTTACTGACGTTTAACCTACCCGCCGTCTCCTAAGAGAAAGTATGGTCCTAGTCAACCATGGTTGGCGATCTGCTGTCCCAAATCTGAATAATCCAGGACAGCCTGATCGTGGTGGCAGCCAGACATACCACTCTCCACAAACGTTATTCTCTCATCGTGGTCACTGGCTATCTGTTAACATATAATTGTGAATATATTTTAAACTTGTATGTTATTTTGTGTTTTTTATGCATTGTGGTGCTTGACAAAAGACGTATATAAGAGATCAAGGTTATGAAGGGTTAAAGAGAATAAAAATGTAATTGTCTGTACACTATTTGCTGAATTCTATTTGTCATCATTTCTATATAATTATACTCACAAGAACGTTCAGAGCATGGTATCCCTTGCGGCAGACGTACGCATGCTCATTCCGGACGGGCCTCTTTATAGGGATGTAGGTGCCGTCGATACACCCCACACACTGCGGCATCTTGTGTCGTTCTGCGAAGCGGAGAGCTGACTCGTGTAGCGCCTCACCCTAAAAAAAGATAATATGACTTTAACGTTGACGATAATATCGATCATTATGACTGAATAATTTAGTGAGGATTATTGCCATATTTATAGCGAATGCAGCTAACAGATTACATAAGGGGTCACCTTCTGAATATTTTTGACCGCATATTTTCCTTTTTTTTTTATGGACTGCTAAATCAATGAGGGTAATGATTTTTATCATTTACCTTGGGGAACTTGATGTACTTCTTCCTGCGCGAAACGAGGAACTTGATGAAGGGTAGTATGGCCCTACCGATGCTGGAGGTGGAGCAGCCCCCCTGGGTGTCGGACACGACACCATAGTAGGAGCCAGTGGCCAAATACCGTAGACAGTAGCACACCTATAAATCGGAAAAATTATAATGAATGAATAGCATTAATTTGCAAGTACAGTTAGGATACACTGGGGTTATTTTATTTTAATGGTGATAATTTTTCTAGGCCTACTTCCATAAATTATTGGCGATACTCTGAATTTTCGTTATTTTGCTGTGGGTTATTTTCTTTCATGTAGGCCTTCCATAATAATATAGCGACATTCTTCTCATTTACCTTGTGGAAGAGGGGGATGGGCTTTCCTCTCTTCTCATGTTCACCCTTCCCAGGGCGAAAACGGCTGGCCTCGAACTCTCGGGTGAGTTCCTCCACGCAGCTAGGGGGAAGGCGAAATCTTGCCTGGAAGTCTTTGATCCTCGGCCACCTCACCCTTGGGTCGATGCGTTCGCGGTAGACTTTCTTTGACTTGCACCGTTTTTGCCCCCACATACGGCTGTAGCTTTTCCTTTTCAAGTAGGTAGCGAGCGCAAAATGTTGAAAACGCAGACACCTGCTGGTCTGAGGTGACCTGGTCTTCCTCCTGGGTGCTGAAATAAAAAATAAATGATAATTATTACTTCACTTTTATATAACTTTGACTGTAGGTTAAGAATTTGAGATTACAAAATTAGAGTGGTTGACACATTACGTGCAAGAAGTTAGAAATATCACTTGAAATAGACAGAATTACAAAATATCACCATTTATTGAAATTCGTCTAAATTCATCTATTATCGCTCACTTTGACCTCAAATCATTGTTTAGTAACTCTACAATACTGTAGGGGCCTTTATATTCAGACCAAACACTTCTACAGTGATTATAGTATATAGAGGTAAAAACGCTGAAGCGCGGTAACACTCTAAATATTGAAAAGTCAAGAAAAAGCTCATGTGGCTTATTTGTGTGCTCACCCATGTTGGAAGTATCCCAGAATGACTTGCGGTTTCTGTTAAAATCGATTTCAACGTTAGAGAATAGGTTTAAAAGGGGTTGTAAAACACCACGATACCAAAATTTGGTATCGCCGATTTTAGCGGTTTTGGACTATCGCGGGGTGCTGGCGATATATCGCCAAAGTTTTATGGAAGCGCAAATATCGTGGCGATATATCGTCGATTTTTTATGGAAGGCATTTTGGCCTCGCGATACGCGGTAACCAAAAAACAAGTATCGCCGGTGTTTTATGGAATGCCCCCCAGAAGAGTCTTTATTGATGAAACAATCATACCAACATTTTCACTTAAATAGGAGCTATTTCTCATTCTGTATGGTAACCAAGCAACTCAGATGCTTGATTGACAGTTTTAGGTCAACCCACATCCTCTCAACCAATCAGAAACAAGCATTAGGACTTGTGATGTCACAGCATTCTTATGTTGCTAGGACACAGCAGGTTACTGTTGGTTACATTACAGTGTTGTTGACACTTGAGTTGTGGTAGAGCATTGAGACAGACCGTATCCGTTTATCTCCTAATCCCCAATCATGATTAATGGCAAATCTTTCAGAAGTGTGCCGTCCCAGATTTACAAAAGCGGTTTTCTAGATCTATGGTTTTACATTGCTCTATATTTTCATATCAGCTATTTAAAGTTGCATTATATTCTGAGCAATTTAATTTAGTAGGATAAAATAGATCCCTGCCAGTAACACCTATACCAAATTTGATATAAACTTTTATCAATTTTGAATTGATAAAATTTCATTTAAAGAAGCCAAGTGGAGTTTTTGTCCTCAGTCAAAAACTCCTTCGGTCATTCAAACTTTCAGACTAAGCCTTCAGATTTAACCTCTTCTGGGCAAGAACAAACCATACAAGGGTTATCTTTTGGAAGCTTTATCTGTCTGCTGTTGTTAGCATTAATTTTGTCAAATTATTTTAGTTCAACCTAACATGTGACAAATTTAAGTTCATCACCTAGTACACTGTGTAGATGGAGAATTTCCGATCCCAATGAAGATACAATCAATATTTAGTGTAAAACTCAAAATGTATTACACAAATAAGCCTCCAAACTATTCAGTGACTAAAAGCTACTATAATGAAATGGAAAATAGTTTTTATTATTGATCACGTACATTTGATCGAAACTAATCTTATGCAACGCAAATTAACTTCACTTGTAACCAAGAAAATTATGAATGAAAACATATATTCATATAATCGGTAATCTATATATATATCCAGATATTTTAGGTCAGAAAACCACAAAATCATCATGAACATGTTGGGAAATTGCAACGCTTCACAGCACTACATCTATCAGAGTGCCAAGTCATCTTATAATATAAATACAAATCATGCTAAGAGATGGTTAATGACGAATTGACTACAATCCCTTTTCTCAAAGCCTTTCGTTAGCTGACTTGACTTGGTACTAAGTGGATCTTTATTTCTTCCCTATTACGGAGCCAGATTTTGTTTACAATTGCCCAATTGCAACATCTTCCAATTAGCTCTCGAATTAGCCTCAGACTTGTCTACTTCATCAGTATAAAACCCCGCTGCATATGATTTGCCCTGAGCCGCTGGCAATGTATGGGCTTAATTCCGAATCCAGCAGGCTTCTTATGCACTGAGATTATGAGCTTGGGGAAGCATGAGTCAGATTTACAGGGGCAATAGCTCCCTTTTCGAGTCTGCGCACTGTGTGATCAGTGGCTGCGCGGCCGCTTTGATCTACATGCTCTGAGTGTTGCCGGGCTCTCACTTGGGGGCGCCAGTGTCAACCTGGGGCAGTGTATACCGCTCCCGGGTTGATTTAGACACTTGCTGGGGTCTCTCATAAGGGGTCAGATTGCGGAAGGTCGTACTTGCCGAATGACTTAAGCCCTACGTGTTGGGTCAGGCCTGACATGCTGAATGAAAAGTCCAAAGGTAACGGCAGCAGGGGACAGTTTTATGGGGTAAAAGCATACAGAGGCAAATACCTTTTGATTTGACTTCATTGTGGGTCTTTTATTAAGTGCGTACCCAGCCAAGCATGTGATGTTATTAAAACGTTGCAGCAACGTTCTGTTTGGTTCTGTTTTGGGTCTTGTTACATTGTTTTGATGGCTCCAAATAATGTTGCTGCAACGTACTGTTGTGACGTTGCACTGCCAGGCTATTATAACATTTTCTGGTTAAGTTTTTCAGCCTAAACAGCATATTCCAATAACTTTTTGTTTTGGTTTCATCCTAACCTCACCAAAAGATAATGTTATAATATTGGTCTGAATTATCAATAATTTCAACCTCACCATCAACAACGTTATTTTACGTGTCATCTTTGTAAGTAAAAGAATGACTTAAAAAGTATGGTTGCAGAACGTTACTGTGATGTCGCAACTTGGCTGGGTACACATCAAGGGGGTGGGGGATATTAGATTTTCTAAAATGTGTTAAACATGTGTTAAACTGGTTACAATAAAGTGTTTTGGAAAGTGTTTAGATTCTAAAAACTTTTTTTTTTACAGTGTTCTCTTGCAAATTCGATGCATACTTTAGCCCAGTGGCGGAGGGTGGTGGCGGTAGTTTTTTAAACATTCAGATGTCATTAATGGGAGGCCCCTTGGGTTGTACTGTGACCTTCTACTTTTCCTCAGATCTAATTAATCTAAATCTGATAATCAAAAAATGAACATTGTCCACTCTAGTGTCAAATATTGTACAGCGATGATGTGAAACGCCTCAACAACTGGAAATCATAAAAAGAAGTTGATGATTGGTATCTATTTGTTTAAATCTAAATATTGTAAACTGTGGTGTTATTAAGTTTTCTGACCTTAAAGCTATTAACTCTATTGAGATAATCATGAGCCAACTTTGGGAAAAATAGCGTTTTTTCCATGCTTCTATGATCAAACCTCACCATTGAGAACATGAATCCATTGCCAAAAGCCTGAGAAAGTGACTTGGAGGATGTAAACCCTACGGATTCAATCCAAGACAGTTTCCTTTCTTATAGCACTGATTTGCGCCGAAGCAGCTGGGGCACACTTTAATAATCATGATAATTTGAGATCCGGTAGGTTGGAAGTCGCCAGGATGACAAATCTCGTGCATTATCCTTGCCTGTTTAGCTGAAATAATCTCGAACCTGATGCTAGGTGTAACATTCGACCTTTGCATAATTACGTTCAATTCTCCATATAATGGATTTCTTATTTACTGCATTGTTCTACAGACTAGCCTAGATAAAGATACATTCTAGGGAATATGTATATATAGGCAAGTCAAAGAGCATGCGATTTTTCACTAATTATGGCTTTCTTTTTTTATTTAACTTAAAACTTGCAATCAGTATTTCTTTTCAACTTGTATATATGCTTTATATGTTTGAGTTCTTTTAGAAATGTATCCATTAAGGTATCAAAATGTATCCATGTTTCCAAGTATGGCAATATCTCCATTTTTTCGAATAGATTTCCCTACATTTCTTTCTACCACACTAGCCAAAATCAACCTGGACTAGGAAAGGTACTCAAAATATTGTAAATCAGCTATCAGTGGTAAGAATTGTAATTCTTAGTAAGAATTGCAATTCTTATAGTGACATCCTTGAGCATTTTATTGTAACGCTAACAATGCGACTCAACTACTCAACTATCACACTTCCTCGTATGTCTGGCCACTGCTCTTTGTATTGAGATTTTAGTCACTTAGCGTCCTGCCACTTTATGCCATTTCGTAATGCTCTGGCAATCAGAAAAAAAGGCATTGAATGATGGGCGGCGCACGATGTTAGGGCTGTCACCCCATACACCTAGACTCTTTCTCTTTAAGGAGAGGAGAAAGCACACCATTCACTATCTATTATACTTATATATGGCTCATTTGGTGAGGGATTTCGCTTCAAGAAAAAGAGGACATAAATGCATCCCCTGGTGGTATACATTAATACTAAACCTCTATGTCTCAAGAAGAAAACCTCACCTTATAAGCCTCATGTGAGATATAACAGGGAGAATCTTTGCTATTAAAGATGAAGAGGTTATACCTTCCTCTTCCTCTTGAATAAGCAGAAAGTAGGTGTGTGGGGTGCGGCTGTCAATGAGAATAGAGACGAGGACTCTTTTCTAGAGCCACCTAAGGCACAGAAAGGATGTAGAGAGGTGTTTCTGTCGCCTCATGACAACAAGAAGCAGTGAGGCTTGGGGTTCCTGTTGTCTTAGCGCTGTGTGGCTATATTTGTCCCTTTGCACTCAAAGTACAAGGGGTTATACCCAGCTTTTGTCCTACAGCGCATAAGGAGCTCGAGGGTAAACCCTTCTCTTACTGTTATAACAGGGATGTTATATTTAATTCAGGGTTATAAGGTGTTTTCTTTTTTCTAAGCCTTATAAAAAGTCAGAGCCTACTTTATAAGTGTACCGGACTTTAAATTTCAATTTGCCCTTTAGATAAGCACCTTAGTCTAATAGGCCTATCAGGCTCTTTCCAATCTCACCAGCGGTGAAAATAAGGGACCTTATACTCCATACCGGTGTCTTCTTATGTTAGAGTATATATACCTGCTCTTCACACTTAAAATGGGGTGTTTTTATCAAATTTCGAGGTAAAAAGTGGTATACTGTTTTCTTGGCCGTACAAAACGTCACATTATGTACAAGTATATACAGTTCACGTGGCACTTAATGTAAGGATTTGCCCTTTAGATTTGCGCTATAAAGGTCGTACCCTTAGGGCTAAGAAGGTCCTGGGGCCTTGCTCATACAACACCTCTTTGATTCATTCACTGCCACTCACAGATGTGATATCTCCTCCTACAAAAGAGGACTATGTCATAAACCAGAGAAGCAGGCACTTCACTCAATCATCTTAGTCTGAGGCCGTCACCTCAGTCTGTGAGGAATTAGTGCATTAAGCAAAACGACCGTATTGTAACTCAGGGATGTATTCCACTAGCCGTTTTTACTTGCAGTTTCAAAAATTGGCAGTGGGAATATTGATGAATCATGAACATGTTATATACCATGAGAACGGGGTTTTAATTCTATTTTAAATTATGTTTAGGATGTATAGTATTTTCTGCCATACTACTGGTTTAAAACTGATTAATTAGAACAACAACGGGTGGTCAAAATCAACTAGTGGAATACAGCATTCAGTTTGTTACAAAGGGCTGACGAGCAACGTTGATATCTATAGGTATTCCTGATGGCATTAGATGATACTTATATATCAGAAATCGGATTATAAAGTATTGACATATATATGTAAACTGAGGCTATGAGAGTTAATTACATTTGTGCAACATCTTTTTTGTTCATAGGTGAATTTTGATTTGGTAAGAAAGGGACCTGTTAGCCTTTGGCGTCTTTCTGTGTCGTTGTTTTTGTTGTTGTTTTTTTCCAACAACTTTATTCTATATCTTTTGTATAGAGCTCTTCCGATAACTTTACAACCTGCAATAGATACAACAATAACATGTTCCATAAAGTAATCTCCATTTCATACAATGTTATCAACATACGATGAAGTGTAATATTGTTCGGGGCCTTCCATTAAGTATGTACGCATCAAGGGGGGTGGGGGGTCTGAAATTTCTGAAAATTTGCGTACGTCCCTGTACAAAGCTAATGCGTATTTTAGTCAAAGGGGGGATGGGGGGGGGGGGGTCTAAAATTTTAGAAATTTTGCGTATGTACTAAATGGAAGGCCCCTTCCCTATATCCCACATAATATTACATAATATTACATATGCAATTCTGACAAAACTACTTTTTTAAGTACATTTTTAAATATCATAATTGTGTCCTTTTGTACTCTTTCATCTAATTGACCCCATAGTCGGCACCCCAAATAATATGGGCTTTTCAATACCCGTTCACTATTAGTGAAAGGTATATATATTACAATTTCACCTTAGTGCCACCTCTCAAATTAATAGCTGGTCTTTCTTGATTAACATTTACAATATCCTTACTCAATTTGAACATTCGTCTCAACATCAATAATTTACAACGATCGTGTAGCATCAGTAATTTGAGCTCTTTATGATACTCTCGCATGGTATCAGTATCTACTTGCAGCCCGATTCTGTAATGGTCGAAGTATCTGAATACATTTTCGTGTACTACAATAAGTTAATTATGCCACATAATCCAACAATGGCAAGATACTTTGCTTGTACAACAATGACAGATATAATTGTATAATTATATAGGTATATATTTCGGGGGACACCTGCAGCTCATGAATATTTATTAGGTCACATGCTTCCTACATGTTAGTTTTGGCGGGCTTACATGTTTTCCAGCCGCCATTGCGTGCAGGTGGACCCCCTCTTCTCTGTAAAATTTTTGTGAATACACAGGAATATACAGGAATACGGAGAATATACTGGATTATGTCAATTTCAAAGTGCTCAGCGTGTGGTCAAAAACATATTGCACCGAGAGGCAAAAACTGTTGGGTCCTTCTCAAAGAAAATACCGCCATGGACGAAGACGCAAAGCTTTCCGAGGCGTGTGGAGGAATACCGGCGACTAAGACCAGTGTTGGGGCGACAAATCCGGTCTTACCTGAGGAAACTGGCGACGAATGCGACTCATCTGAAGAGCAGGGTGAGGAATCTGACGATGGTGCCAAACTTTTCAAACGATTTATACGGGCCCAGGAGCGACAATCGACTCAGGTCCAATCGATGATGGCTGCCTTGACTTCCTCCATGCGTAAGCTGTCTACTAAAGTTCGTCGCCAAGAGAAGGGTTCGTCGCGTAAAGCCTCCAGTGATGAATCCACCGATAGCTCAGGCGACTCGTCCGATTCGGATGGAAGGAAAACATCTCACCATGGTAAATCCAGTGTTAAGCCTCTACGTTCGAAGACGTCAAAGCACAGATTTAGTCTCCGTCCCTATCTGCGGGAGGGGGAAAAGCGGCCAATCACGTTTGCCGCCCTCATCAGTGCACTAGTGGCTTTGATCCTTGCTGCCTACGGAGCAGGGGTTCATATATCTGGAATGTTGGATCATTTGAGGTTTGTCGCAGACAAAGCAGCGACTAAAGTATACTCAACCGATTCGTTGGTGGCGTACGATGCAGAAGTTCGTCAACAGGCCAATCTCCTGGGGCGACGCGCATTTGGATATGGGAGTACTGAAGCCATCCATAAACACCTCGGTGTCGAAGCGACAGTGGGGGCGACTAAAATGAAGGGAAAGTCAAAGTCAGCGACAAACTCAGGCCAGGAAAAGGACAAAGGTAAAACACCGTGTTGGTATTATAATTATAAATATTGCAACAACCCTAAACGGTGTACAAATTCTCATGTGTGTTATGTTTGCCATGGAGAAGATCATAAACAATCAGCCTGTCCTAACGTTAAACGCCAAGACAAACATTGACTAGATATTCAAAGTGATTCGATTAATCCTCCGGTAAGTGCGACAAATTCTGTAGGCTGTATACCTGCCTCATTGTGTTGCATTGCTGGTAAATTAGAAGGGAATGAATCTGGAATTAGTCGCACGAGTGAGTTTGTTGACATTCTTCGGGAGGTCGCATACCCGGATGTTAACCTTTTGGCTCATCCGGTTTGCGAAAAAATGGAATCCTCAAGTAAATATGATACATCTTCACTTGAAATTGTTCGTGTAGACAATATTAGTTCTCTTGATAATATTTCACGTGTTAGTTTGTCGCCAACTAGTACGAGTTCACCGGATTCAAACATTCCCTTAGCTGAAAACCTAGAACCGGAAGTGACACTACGCCATGACAGTCCTCCGCACTCAATGGATATTAATTCTTCGACAGAAAATCGAAATACTCCAAGGAGAACATCAGACTTTGCTGAAATTAATCCAGAACAATGTTCTTCGAATTGTTCTCCGGATTCGGAAATTATTCTGTCCATATTTGAAGAGTTATTGGACTTGGACATGTCGACACCCGTTTACTGCGGTCTGGCTTCTTCTCCGATAACTTTCATTTCGGAGAATGACACGGACTTGACTTTGATATTTTGTCGCACAGGAGATAAAATAGTCGCTGGACCAGGTTGCTTTGATGAATCATGTGAGTGTAAACACTATGTGGGTACAGTCGTTTCGCAACTTAAGCCATGTGCGACAATTATTTCTTGTTTTCGACGAAAAAATGACTTGTGTATCTCAGATATTTATGTTCTTTTTGGTATTTACTATGGGTTTCCCATTGTTGACAATGTTACCATTGATTCGTATTTTTGTGAGAACTACAACAGCATTTTTGAAGAACAAGCCTGTGAAAAAATGTCAGAATTGTTGCATTCTGAATTCATACAACAAAAAATTGTTAGAGCTAATAACATTCCAACATGTTGTCATTCCTTGGGGGCAGTATCAAAATCAGATGGAGGTCTTAGGCCTATAACGGATTGTAAACGCCCCATTGGTAAGAGCATTAACAACAGTATCAAAAAACATAAATATGTTGACGATGGTGAGAAATATGAGCAGTATCTGGCATTCGAAAATCAATCAAAAATCTTGAATAAAGAAAGTATCAAGGGCCGAGGTTATTTTATGTCCGAGGTTATTTTATGTAAACTTGCCATATCAAAACACCCTGATATGAACTTCTCATTGTAGAGGTCTAATATTGCGCTAGCTAGATCAAACGTCTTACTATCTCCACCTGTTTAAGCTACACATATCTCAATGCAATTCTAACCACTCATTGTACCTATGAAGACGTGACACGTTCATTCCTTCCTAATAAATAAGCCACCACAGATGCCGTGTAAAAAGAAAACCCTTGAGGTATAGGCCTTTATCTAGTATAAGAGATTCACGGCCGGATGTGGGGTAGACTGGCTGTCAGCTGGTCGTCAGCGCCCCCTTCCGGGAGGGGACATGTTGGGGGGGGGGGGGCGACAGAGGCGGAGTGACACCATTACCTTTCTCCGTTTGCTGCACTATACCTAATGCAGCTGTCATGTATATACCTGAAGCATCTTTCACGTGTATATATATATATATATATATATATATATATATATATATGCATGTATGTCTGTCTGTCTGTATGTATGTATGTATGTATGTATGTATATGTATATATATGTATATATACATGTATAAATATGTATATATATATGTATATATATATATGTATAAATATGTATATATATGTGTATATATATATGTATAAATATGCACATATATATCTATATATATATATATATATACACGAAGTCATTCATGTACATGAAGCAAGAGTCATAGGTAAACCTTAATTACATTTTACATTGATTTTTCCATCAAAACAACACAGGGCATATTTAGGGGTGGTAGGGGGCATACTGGAACTTATATTCTTTGCTAGGGAAAAATCAGCATTGGCACGAGTGGGGATATACAAATAAAAAAACACCTGTCTAGGAGATATATTTGAGGTGTGATATTCCCCATGAGGCCCCAGAAGTCCTCAGCCTACAGACGATCTCAAATATACCCCTGGCATGTTTTCTTATGACAATATACATGAATCAACTGTCATATAATACCTGAAGCACCTGCAACACCTGAAACACCTGTCACATCTTTATCAGCTCTTTGCATAATCGTATAAGTTATATAATAAGACATCTTAGAATGACCAGAAAACCAATTTGTCTATTCTGCTCTCCGCCAGCCTTTATCAAACAGTTTAGCTTGGCAGAGGAAACCCCATTCCGGTCAGTCAGTTATGGCTTGTCAGTCAGATACAGCAGTGGGGAGGTTGGTAGATGGAGATTGGGCACAGCAATCGATAACCGATTTTTCAGTAGCCGTGGTTCTGCCTGACCATTCCCTTCCCTCGTACGTATACTGCTAACATTTGCTGCATGTTGAAGAGTCAAACTCTGACCGTTTTGTTTCATACACCGCATTGCCGCTACGTATCTATTTACCCATGAAGCCCTTGCTATCATGATTAACCTTGAAAAATTAGTGCGAATCATGATATCTTGATAGTACGCTAGCTCAATTTTGTATGTTTTTGGCAAAGAAATCGGCCAGAATTGGCAAAAAGTGACGGTCCAAAGGAAATCCAAGCTTATTCAAACCCACAACAAGCTTGGTTAACCCTCGGACCATCACCAATTTTTGCGGAATTTGTTGACAAAAACATACAAAAACCTATATAAAATACATAAATATTATTTTGCCAAATATTTATCTGTTATAATTGAATTTTCAAACCAACTTGAAAAAGGTCGGATATATGCAGGTTCGAAATGGAAAAAAAAAAGTCAATGGGTTTCCATTATGATAAACCACAAATTTTTCCATGATTTCAGCACCATAACTTGTCGACATATTTCCCAGCATGCAACCTGATCTAAGCTATTCTGCAGGTATGATGCAGAAACTATGCTTATCATGGTAGGAAGAATAACAACAATGCATATCACTTCTCCTGCTAGCCCACTCGCCATTTCCCGATCCTCTGCCTCTCCTCCTCCCCGTCACCAACCCACCCACCCACCCACCAGGCTGCTGACCACTGTCCAGTTGGCTGTGAATGGGCCTAATGACCTTCAAGACAACCTTGTTGATGACCTGTGGGCAGCATGTGTAATGACCAGCGGCCGGTGGCTGGTCAGTAGGTGGGTCGGGAGGTGGCGGGTCGGTAGGAAGGTGGGTCGGTGGGGTGGGAGGGGGGAGTCCTTGGGGACACCAGGAGGGGCTACCAACTGCACAGTCTGTATCGACCTGAAGTCTTGTTCACGGCTAAAGACTGATTCCATAATCCAATTCTATTTGTGATTTTTGAATATTGTCAGAAAAAAGGGATAACGATAACCAATCATAATAGTCCAGGAGATGCGGCACTTTTATTTGTGTAACTGAGGCTCAAAGGTTTGAAGGTGGTTTCCTATCCCAAATTTTACAGTAGAATTCAAAAACCCATTTCTTGGTTACCAAAGCCTCCTGGTTTTGGGTGAAAAATGACGTTTTCCGATAAAAAATAGTATTTTCTGAGCAAAATGATAATCCCAATATATCCCCCCCAGCTAGCCTTAAAACAATGTTGATTTTAAAATGTCTTTCAAATGATGTGCTATAAACATGGTGAAAACTTAGAGTTACCAGAAATTCCAGAAGTAAAAATTGCCTTGTGGAATATAGGCTTAATACGATCCCTTTCGTTACAACAATGGGTATAATGTACATTTGTTATCGGAACAGATTCGGCAAATGACGATTGTTTCCAATTGAACTTCTATCATTCTAAATCTATATATACATGATTTATATTATCTTCCAGCACTTCTTAAACAAATCTTTGCTATGAATATATTCCAATTCCATCTTTAGAAAAGGCACAAGTGAACAAATCCTATGGTGTGAAACAGACTAAATCCCCAACGGCTGTAAACAAAGGCTGCACTGAGAGAACGCCAATGGTGGTTGTCTCCTATTTTACCGATGTCAGACACGCGGTCCCGCTGGCTGGGCAAAGATTTCCTGACATCCACACCAATATGG
Organism: Lepidonotus clava; assembly: GCA_936440205.1. Classification (NCBI taxonomy): domain Eukaryota; kingdom Metazoa; phylum Annelida; class Polychaeta; order Phyllodocida; family Polynoidae; genus Lepidonotus; species Lepidonotus clava. Next base: position 66,849,935 of record OW387134.1, on the reverse strand, counting down.
CAGCCACTGTTTAAAAAAGAATATCAAGCATGGCATTGACAAAACTCTCTTAACACTTTGTACATGACATCATGGTATCATTGAATCATGACCAAAGTCCCTGTAGGAGCAGTGTGTTTGGTAGATGATGGCCAGGGTGAAAACAGGTATGGACGAATTCTGTTTTTGCTTATTGTATCTACGAGATGAAGGTGACAGTGTGGGCAAACAGCAGGAGATCAAAACCTGGAAATCATTTTGGCTATACCTCATCCCTTAGTGAACCAAGCACCAACTGGGAATCGCACCCAAAGAACCACTTGGTAAGTGATGGGTCCCCCCTATCGTCGCCTTCTACGATCAGCAGGGGCTACTGGAGGCCTATTCTCACCCAGAACCCCCATAGGTAGAAAGAGGAAGTTATGTGCCAGGATCTGAAACAGAACTAAAACTCGCTATCGTTATGAATACAATGAATTCCTCTATTTCGTGTCAATTTCTTGTTACTATTGCATCCTGATAAAATTATGGTCATAACCATGGTTGTAAAGTGTCATACCCACTAGGCGATTTTGGGAAGGAATCGGTGCCGACGTTGGCCGACATTGATGGACAAGCCATACCCACACACAATTGGCACCAATGTCGGCATCCGTGGCCGTCGCTGACAGCAGCACCGATCCTTACATGTTTAATAATTTTAAGCCGAAGCTGACGCCTTGGTATGGGGCTTAAGTGAAAGAATCTTCAGATGTGACCCATCTTTAAGCCTCCCCTTGCTGTAAACAAAGGCTGTACACTCAGAATGCCAATGGTGTCTGCCTCCTACATAAACCCCTGATGTCAGGCACAAAGTCCCCACCGGCTGGGCAAAGATTGGCTGACATCCACACCAATGTGACAGCCAGCATTTTAAAAAAAAGGTCGAGCATGACATTGACAAAACTCACTCAACACTTCATACATGAGATCATTGTACCTCTGCCTCTCGTACCGGTCTCCCTGGAGGGGTGGTGCACTAGTAAAAGCGAGGGGGGGGGGAGGCGCTCGATGAAGACGGGCAGTAATGGGTCAAGATGTAAAACTGAACTATACCATGCTTCTAGACGGTATGTATATTATGATTACATTTGTTTTCATTTAAAAGAAAATCCTAAGGAAATCCAAATAACATGCCAACATGAAAAGAAAAAGATGAAAAAAATGTATATGGGAAATTCCTATACATGGTAAAGGGGGTCAGGTTTAGAAAACATGTAAAACGTATATATGTACATGTAAGTAAGGGATAGTCTTTGACTTTGTTCCCGTTTCTTTTCACTATTGCATTCCAGTTCGGTCTCAATCATGGTTGTAAGTGATGTAAGTGAACAGACTGGAAGCCGTGGACAAGCATAAAGACCCCCTTGCGATAAACAAAGGGCACGCATGGAGGACACCAATGGTGGCTGTCTCCTACAAGACACAAGGCCCCCCGCTGGCCAGGCAAAGATTGGCTTGTATCCACACAAAATATGACAGCCACTGTCTTAAAAAAGGTCAAGGATGGCATTGACAAAACTTACTCAACACTTCCATATGTGACACTATTGTATTACTGAACCATGACCCAATTCTACCCCAGGGGTGGTGCGGTAGCAGGCATTATATATAATAATGAATTCCAATATTAAGTTCACATTATTTCCATCATTCTGAGCTGTTTCCTTGTGATAATTACATTCCGATTGTGTCATAAGGGGCCTTCCATTTAGTACGTATGCAAAAATTCACAAATTCTAGCCCCCCCACCCTCCCCCCCCCCCCACCCCCCTTAGGTGAAAATACGCATTGGATTTGTATAGAAACGTACGCAAAATTCCTAGAATATCAGACCCCCCCCCACCCCCCCTTGGTGCGAATGTACTTAATGGAAGGCCCCTAACAATAATAATAAGTGAAAGAATCACAAGGTGTGAACTGCCCTTCAAAGTCCCCCTCGATATCAACAAGGGGCTGCACACAGAGAACGCCAAAAGCGGTTGTCTCCAACATAAACCTCTGATGTCAGACAAAGATTAGCTGACATCCACGCCAGTATTTAAAAAAGGTCAAGCGTGGTATTGACAAACCTCACTCAACATTCCTATGTGACATCATGGTATAACTGAGACATGAACCTGTGGTGCCGGCCTGTTTCATGCTGATGTGATGAGGAGGATGTGGTGGTGTTGGAGTTTAAAGTCTACTAAGCAATTTTTCAGCTATATCAAGACCAACTCTGGTTTTTGACTGCACCAACTGGCTGACCAAATCTATGGGAGTGAGAACAACGGCAAGGTAAGATAGTGTAACAGCCAAAGCGCTGGCTAGCCCAGACTCAAACCCAGGTCTTCCACAAGCAAGGTAAAGACGTTAACCACTACACTATCCCGCACCCTTGTGGCCTGTTTCATAACAACCTCCATAGTTATAGAGGTCTTATGTGCCCTTAAGGAAACTGTGCATGAGTCGGAAACTCTCATACACGGCCATTTCATAGCAAAACTCACATAAATTGACCCAACACTCCCGGTAATAAACCCAAAACCCCTGTAAATGACCTAAGACTCTCGTAAATCCACCCAAACTCACGTAAGCAAAAGCAAAACTCACGTAGCTATGATGAGGGTAAAATAAAGGTGACCATAACTTATGAACAGCAACATCTATCGAGGTTTATTATGAAACAGGCCCCTATTGTGGTTGGGTGGGTGTCGGCCCCCAGGTGGAGAGGGAGTAATGAAGCAGAATATAAAACTGAATAATGATATGTTGGAGATTTCTAAAGCAATTTTTCGGGTATACTGAGACCAACTCCTATATCTGCTATGTACAGAGTACTGATGACAGAATATATGGGGAGAAGAACGACAGCATGGAAAGGTGATCCAACAGACAACGTGAGGAATTGAATCTGCGCCCCCTGTACAGAAGTCCGACTGTACCACCCCTTTCCCCATGCTGAAACTGAAGCTATCTATCTATACATTGTGCTTATAACACCACACAACTCCTGAATTTAGATTCGCGTACACATCTCACTGGTGATGAATTCAAATTTTCTCTCGTTCACAATTCTGAAACATCCAAAACATGTATTCATGCCATATTTACAAAAAGTAGAGATAGAATAATAAACCACAATTACTGCTGCAAATAGTGGATTTGTATCATAGCCAGGTGGTTGAAGTTATCAAAATGGTGATTCCAAAAATCTGGTCACGTGTTCCTGTGTGTAAAGGGTATATAGTAGGAACAAACGAGCTGAATAAAAGGGCCAAGTATGCAGTGAGATTAGCCTACAATGATACTTTATCATCCCAATGCAATAAGACTAGGGGGCAGGTCGGGAGGGGGGCGGGTCGGTAAGGGACAAACCTGTATTCCACATACCGATCTCGATGCTGGCGATTATGAATTAATTTTGTTATATTGTCTCCGAGAATAAGGCATGGGAGCAAGCATCCTTTCGTTCGAAATATAGTCTAATGATATATAACATTTCTATATCAAACCTTCCTGCCCACTGCCCACGGTAACAAAATCGTCATGTGCAGGGACGGATTTAGAGGGGGCGCCTGAGAGTGCGCCCCCCTAACCTTTGCCAAATGTAAAACATTTTTTAATGTAAAATTGTAGCCCCTGGATGGGCGCCTCAAATTCTTATATAAGCGCTCCCCCCCCCCCCTTTTCTTTTGGAAATCTCTGGATCCGTCCCTGCGCTATGCGGAATATAGGCCTTAGAAAAATAACATATTGTACGAGTTATATCTGAACTGATGTGTCATCTAATGTTGAATCAATAACAAATTTGATGCCTTATATCTATTGCTATAGTAAGTGCCACAGATTCGATCATTCTCGTTAAGAACCCCTTCCCTATTTTGATACGATTAGGGCCCTGGATACATATTGAAAGGAGCGTCCGATATCATATGGATATCACATACAATTATGCATACAGTATATTACATAGGAAATCAGATACGGGACTGGGGGAACCGCGCAATATTCCACTACAGACAAATCTATCCCGACGTTGGCGGAATAAGTGGGATATTCGACAAGACGGGGGTGGCATAGGCCGGCGGTTAGAATACAAAGAGAGGAGAGGGCCCTGGGGACCCCCTGCACCGGGAGAGTACATCTTTCTTAGAATTCTGGGGAGGTGACTTCACTTATATATGCCTGGATGCTTGTGTTAACGATTCAAAAATAGACTTATTCGGACGGACTACATCCATGCGAAAAATATACCCTAAATGAAGGGATCATACATCATAGACACCCTTGGAGAATACATGAATACATCAATTGACCATACATTAAAGACACATTTGGAGAATCTGGAACATTTAGACAACATACACTATATATAATTTTGAAAGACACTCTTGACCTACAGTTCTGATAGTTCTTGTGAAGCTTACATTAATAAATAAATCATAGCGTCTCTCTGAACTGCTTGGGTCAGTGCGGATTATAATATATTGATACTATATATACTCTAAATAGATCGGGATAATTCCCACTTCCGAAACCAATTCAGACCACCCTATAATTCATATACTATGAATACATGTACTTCTTGAAAATACACCCATATTAATTAGCTCATCCTAATAAGCCCATCCCACATTGAATATATCCTGGGGTTGGACAAGGGTTGAACAAAATTGACATAAATGCCATCATTGTCTCAAAGACTTGAGCTTACTTAAATAAGCAAGAATTGTGTTTTTCTATATCATCAAGTACTGCTAAAACATTATAATTTCTTAAATTTTATCAATTGACATATTTGCAGGTTTGCCAGCCAATCAGAATACTGTATTTAAGGGCAAAACATGGTTGGACATTATAGGTTGGATTGGCAGGCTTTACCATTGGCTCCTATGGGAAAAAGACCAAAATATAAGGTCACATTTTAGACATTTTAGGAGCAGTCTGTCAACTGAATTGCTTTTGTTAATTTTGTATGTTGCAACTCTCTTCAGGGAATAAGCATGGGAGCAGTTTTGATAATATTTCATGGTAAACTTAATTGTTGGCCTAAACTGGGATGGGCTTATTTGATACCCATTGTTAGTGAACCTATGGTGCACTTGGTGCATAGGTCTATTTCACTCTCTTGAACCTGGAAAAAAGGACCCTTAAGCTTGCCATTCACTTTGCGACAGACTAATGCAGACTTTAGGCTGCCTCACAGTTGCTGATACCATGCTGTCACGTAAGTGTTGCCTCAGCTTTATAGATGACAATCATGTTCAACCAAAAAAAACTACATTGGCTGCCATATTGGTATGGATGTCAACTAATTTTTGCCCAGCTGGTGGGAGTCTTCCCAGCCAGCTTGTGACGTAACAGAAACATTCTGCAACCATAATTTTTTAGTCAGTTTGTTACTTTTTTGCAAAACTCTGACTTTTTGTGGCCATAAATGATCCTTTTTTTCCTGAAATTGTTTACTTTCATGGAAAATGTGTCCCTCTTTTCCATATCACTCCATATCACGGATATTCTATATGGAAAAAGTAGGCCTTCCCTTTTTTCTAGAAACGCGGACATGTGAAGTTTGTGAAAATAGACCCGTTCCCCGTGTTTTTAAGAACTATGATGCGTATCTTTATGGGCGGGAATGGACAGAAGTCACCCCCCCCCCCTCTCTCCTGGATAAGAATCCTCCTCCCAGGCCCTGCTATCACTCCCCGGGATCAGCCCACGACAGGCCTCGTCCATTCGACTGCTGCTGTTTCGCCTAGCAATGAGAGGGCGGCGGACTTACCGAGGGGGGTTATCGTTGGAGACTGTGGTCCACATAAACTGTGAGATAAGGACAGGCCCACCCCTTATTATAGAGTCGTTACCGTGGGCTGCAGAGGTCCCTGTACCTCTGATGACACGCACAAATCATCGGTACACGGTCTTGTATTGCAAGGGGAGACCCCTTGTATTACCACCCATGTTGGAGTATACAATCATGTGGTTGTGCAACTGAAGCTATAACCAGTTCTGACATCCACAGACCTTCATACTCATCTACAAAACTATACATATATTACATAAATGACACAGATGCTATCTCCCCTTTTGTCATTATATATTTTGCACCTGCAGGCCAGAAATATATTATATATTTGTCAAATGGATCTACTAGCACATACATAAATACTCTTGCCTTTGTACCAAAGAAGTTCTAACATTGGCAGGCTTTGAATGATATTTAGCTGGAATACAATATATTTCTCGTATTTTGCACTTTCAGTCTAGATATGGAATTATATATATTTATTTAAATAGGCCTACTAAAAAGTTGCTACGCAACAGGAGGTATAACCAGTTATAACATTGGCAGGACTTTTGATTATTTTCATCTATGATAAACTATACACAATGGCGGATATGGGGGGTGGGGGAGGAGGTTTCGTATTTTTTGGCCAATTATTTTCAAAATACTCGGAATTATTTCCAGTTAGTTTGAAATTTTATGACAGATGAAGACAGAGCAATTATTTATATATTTCCTATAGTCTTGCCAATGGGTGTGTCGACAAGATTTGTGGAAATTAGCCTGCAGGTTCAGACAACACTTTAAATCAGCTATGCGCGGTAGGTTGAACTGACATATAGACGAGATCCCATATTATCGTTATAATTTGCACCTACAGGCTATACATGGCAAATAGTTCTACTAGAGTATACCATACTGCTCTTACACTTGCACCAAAGCAGTTCTAACACTGGCAGACCTTTGGATCATATTCATCAAAATAACTATACACATATAATATAATTATATCTGCAAAACACGTAGACTGTATACCCCCTTTTGCACCTGCTGGAACGAGATGGGATTATTTTTCAAATAGGCGATCTGCTATAATATACCATAATAGCCTTGCCTTTTTTGGAGGGTAATAATGAGATTCGGAATTACTGTGTGCTCAGCATTGATGCTGCTCCCACTTATACAAACATAATCTGTTATCATCAGCGTACTCATTTATTTATGATAAATATTCTCATGTCGGAATAAAAACTGATATGCAGCAAGTATACATGCAATCGATCGACCAACAGGAAAAGGTCTATCCCAACAGTACCCACCCACCTACCCCTCTGCCCCCAGTTCGCCCACTAGGACGAGTTGGCTTCAGCCAGCCCTCCCAAAAGATAAAGACAATCTCATCCCCAAATTGGGCTATCGTTTAAACGCAAAAAGAGATCATAACGACCGACTGAGAGGAGGAGGGGCGGTGTTTTGACAGGGATGGCCGTGGACATTCATAAGGGTCAGGGAGGGATCTGGGGGGCTGTTCGTCAACTGGGCCCTCGGGAGGCCCCCTGGATGTTAGGATGGGGAGTCGGGAGGTGGTTGGGGGGAGTGGGATGGGGGGTCCTCGGGGGGATCGGGGGGCCTCCTAGTCCTTTCATGACCTAGTTACCTCTTGCATAATAGGTCCTTACACCCACAACAGTCCATGGCTACTAGTGGCTACTTAAAATATGCAAGGAGTTATTTGATTGGCCCTCTATAAATGGCATGTGGAACCCCTTTGATGGTTGTTTGGGTGCCAGCTAGTTTATGGTTACCCCTGCCATGAACCAGCAGATGCAAAGCTTGCTGGGATATGAGTCGGAATTTCCACCTAAAATGGTTGCTGGTTAACAGTCCTAGCTTGAGCACTTAGCGGACTTGGACGTAACTACAGTCGAGGGGCTTCCCTGAAGAGAGGAGACGCAGGGGGATTATAGGGAGATTCCCTGGAGGTATGGAGGCAAACAGGGATGGGTGGGGGGATGGGTATAGTCTGTCAATCCCGACCCACTGTTTCCAAAAGTAGGCCGGTGCAGTGTCAACCGTTTTAAGTGAGAATTCCATCCCATATCCAAGAATGTACAACTATTGGTGTATCGAAGGTGTGACCAATACCCAACTAGTACTGTTAAAATGATTATCTATGTAACATGTATAGAGAAGGCCAATGGAATTTCTCAAGAGATCTGAGGTGGCCAGTGACAGTAATGGACATTTTTGGGTGTATGTAAGGGTACATCTGGGCAGAACTACCTAGGAAGAATATAGGTGCCCAGTAGCCCCTGCTGATCGTAAAAGGTGACGATAGGGGGGACCCAGCACTGACCAAGTGGTTCTTTGGGTTCAATTCCCAGTTGGTGTCTTGGTTCACTAAGGGATGAGGTACAGCAAAAATGATTTCCCAGTTTTGGTCTCCTGCTGTTTGCCCACCCTGTCACCTTCATCTCATAGATATGATTTCCAATGACAGAATTTGTCCCAACTTGTTTTCATCATGAAAATGACCTTGGTAGTTGGTATGGTGTAAAACATCGATCCATCACTCACTTACTACCTAGGAAGAGTAGGGAGGGGGGAGGGTGTTGGTAGAGGAAAATATTAAACTCAAAACTGTGCACAACTTGTTAAATTAAAGACATTGACCAACAATAAGCCAATTTATTCTAATGTCACAAGTCAATTTCCTGAATGTCATGTCCCATTTTAATGGGTTCGTAATCATATCCCACTTTTCTTAAATACAAGCCAATATAGTTTTCACAAATCCAAATAATTAATTGATAGAGATTACATGGGAATAAATTCACCTTATTCTAAGATATTAGTCCTCTGAATTATGAAAAACGTAATTGCCCGACTTACAAACCTTCCATGTTGTTAAAAAGGGCAATTCTCATGGAAATTTGATAATGTGTATGTGTCATGCCCTTACGGCTGGATCGTCGTATTTCTCAAATATATTGCAACATGTGAGGGAAGTATGCTGTGTACCATTGGCCGATCATTATTTCAATAAAATTTGATTAATGTATTATGCAAAGCTATGAAAGTACCGATTTCCTGATTTTCCAAAACATATACCTTGTTGCAAAGGAAAATAGACTGTAAAATATCTTTTCTAAGTAGTAATCACGGACATAGTAATCACATGCAAAAAGACTGCGTATAATCTATTGCGATGAGCCTGTCATTATATATGTGACGACATCAATTGCAACCATAGATCTGGTCAGCAAGAAACAGCTCATTTTGTGTTCCTTCTGTTGTGACATAGCGATAGCTAAGAGTTTTGTCTAGATATCATAAGGTTATTTCATATGAAGTGCTGCATGTTGACAGGACATGTTTGGTCATATCACTTTGAATGTGCCATTAGAGTTACATTTTGGTGAATTTATGAGAACATAGGAAAAGAAGAACTAACAGGAGTTGACAAAAAATGCTTAGGTTTTTGAGTTGTTTCTTGTGTCCCAGATCTATAGTGAAACCTCGACAATCGGGTTGGATCGGACCCCCGAGGACCGAGTTGGCATCAAGCCCTGTTTCAATCAGCTGATTTCTACGACTGATTTCAAAAATTGGCAGTGGGAATATAAGTTAATCACAAACATGTTATATACCATTAGAAAGCATTTTAAATTCTCTTTTAAATGGTATGTAAGGTATATAATCCTTTTCCATATTACCAGTTAAAAGTAATAAATTACCAACAAATCGGTAGTAAAACCGGCTGGTGGAAACAGGGCTTCAGCCTGCCTCTGCGGACATACACATGGTTATTCTACTGTGAAAATCACCGTACAGTGATGTTATCACGTTATTTACCTTAACCCACGTGGGACCCCCCGCGAACAGGATGGGGACGATTGATGTACGCGTAGTGCCCTGACTTCGGTGTTATAGGAAGGCAATGGTCAAGTTGCAAGCTACTATACAATACTGTAGATATTTTCGAAGGTGTACATTTTTGGCGCATTTCTTCCTAAAGATTAATTCACCTGAATTCGAAGTTAATTTCGCAAGGCCGTAGTCAAGTAGGAATATACTGTAAAACACGGGTATACCCATGCAGTCCTAAACTCTGAGGGGGTTCCAGGTTATTCCAAGGGGGTATGCAGTACTTGGGGTTCCCGACTAGATATTTAAACAAAACTCCCTGTATTTATAGTTTCATTATAAACACTGAGAAATCTGGGGGTTCCAGACACCCTCGGGCTCCCGCCTCCCAACTGGGTACACCACTGACTAAACGTAGATCTATGTTTTTGTGTGTGCTTTTCGGGGATGACAGCCAAAGGATTATTTCACGCGTATTTAATTTCGCGTTTCAACAATCCAGCAATCTAATCTCTCTGACATGGCTAAATATAATTTCACGATGTACATATTTTCTTGGTTATTGTCACAAACGAGGGCGAATATCAACCAACGTGGCCAATGCAAAAAAGCAACCCAATCCCCCTACACAAACCTTAAGGCAGTGCTAATTATAAAGTAATTAAGCATGACCGTATAATTTAATCAGCTAACCAATTACACAACTCCACTCCAACAATCATCAAATCCCGAACTATTTTCAAAATGAGTTTGACATTGTCTTTTAATTTCAACAAAAGCTGAAATCTCAAGTCAAGAGACAGTTGTATGAAAAGGACAAATCAATCGGAGACTATTAGTAAAGAAATACAAGAATATGAATTCGTGTCCACTCTTTCACGTGTTTGTCAGCTACTCATAAAACCAGATTGTTTGTAATTGCATCAAGTCTTTAGTTTTCATCACAACTTTACCGACACGAAGCGTTGCCTGGAACAAATAAAATGTTAACTCATTCCGAGGGGCCTCCCCAATCTGACAATACCTCCTGGAATGAAATTCAAATGCCTCACAATCTAAATTCATTCACACCCCCCACTTCATTAGCTGTATATACAAAGCCCATCCACCCAATGCCTCCTCCCCGCCTTCCCTACTCAGCGGAGGATTGGGGACCTACCAAATACCAACACCAACGTGGTAACTTCGAGAGGCCCGGCCGGAAATTAATTATGGAGATTAAAACCGCCTCAAGTGTGGGCACAACACTTCATCGAGGGGCATTCTTTTTGTCTGCGGCCATTTTGCATTTTGATTAATAAGATATAGGGGCGCTGGGACGTTGTAGAGGGGTGCTAACCGTGGCGGTAGATCTCTGATTTGTATGCGGCGCGGGCCGGAAGGCGCAATCGAACAAACGAGCCGCTCGCCGACTCAGGTGGCGTTGGCCCGGAAGGTAGAATCGACTCGAGTTGTGTAATCTGTTCATTAGGACAGGCGCCCTCCGTAGATGTACCACACTTGGCCTGTTTTCTATATACATGCACAACACTTCACATACACTCTGCACCGAGTCGGGGACAGCTCCCCAGCTATAGACCTTTTGCACACACACACACACATAAACACACACACACACACACACACACACATATATATATACATACATACATACATACACACACACATATATATATATAATCTTGTCATCACTTTTAGTAATCAATATGTAGTGATCAGGACAACAAGGCTGTGGAATAAATCCAAAATCGGCTAGCTCGGTAAGCGGCTTGGCTATCTCTTTGAGCGGCTCGGCTATCTCAGTGAGCTGCTTGGCTATCTCTGTGAGTGGCTCAGCTATCTCTGTGAGCGGCTCTGCTATCTTCGTGAGTGGCTTGGCCATCTCCATTGGCAGCTCAGCTATCTCCTTGAGCTGCTCGGCTATCTCTGTGAGCGGTTCGGCTATCTCTGTGAGTGGCTCAGCTATCTCCGTGAGTGGCTTGGCTATCTCAGTGAGTGGCTCGGCTATCTCTGTGAGCAGCTCAGCTATCTCAGTTAGTGGCTCGGCTATCTCTGTGAGCAGCTCGGCTATCTCTGTGAGTGGCTCGGCTATCTCCCTGAGCGGCCCGTCTATCTTTGTGAGTGGCTTGGCTATCTCTGTAAGTGGCTTGACTATCTCCTTGAGCAGCTCAGCTATCCCCTTGAGCGGCGTTGCTATCTCCGTGAGCGGCTTGGCTATCTCCATGAGTGGCTCAGCTTTCTTCGTGAGTGGCTAGGCTATGTCTGTGAGCAGCTCGGTTATCTCATTGAGCTGCTTGCCTTTCTCCTTGAGTGGCTCGGCAATCTCTGTGATCGGCTTGGCTATCTCCGTGAGTAGCTCAGCTATCTCTGTGAGCAGTGTGGCTATCTCTGTGAGCAGTTCAGCTATCTCTGTGAGCAGTTCAGCTTTCTCCATGAATAGCTCAGCAACTCCGTGAGTGGCTCGGCTATCTCTGTGTGCTGTTCGGTTATCTCTGTGAGCTGCTTGGCTATCTCCATGAGTGGCAGGCTATCTCCGTGAGTGGCTCGGCTATCTCTGTGAGTGGCTCAGCTATCTCTGTGAGCTGCTCAGCTATCTCTGTGAGTGGCTAAGCTAGCTACTGGTATCTAAGGCAGTGTAGGATGAGTGCGGAATGATGTTAACGGCCTCAGGGTGGACCCCCAGGGTGCTTGTAGGTGAAACCAGGGCGGTCAACAAACTGTATATTATGTTGTTCTGGTAGGCAAGAGCTTCTATTTTCTCCTGTTGAGAATGTAGTTTTTGATAGGGGACAAAACAATTCATTATACTGTATGTTTTCGTTGATGTCCAGTTTTCCCGCGTCATACATACAAGTTTTTCATAAAATAACCGTAGAATGAAAAGTATATAGACGAATACACAGTTATCAACAATCATAGAACTTATAGAACCAATTTGAACAAAATAAAACACATACTATATAATGTAGGCAAGTGCGTTTTCTACCAGATACCAACTTAGAGGGATCACCTGTACCAAGTGTCATCATAATAACATAACTTTTGAGACATTACGATTTCAGTGTATTCGATTAAAGGTGGAAGTTGAAATCGGTCAAGCAAATGCAAAACATGTGCAAAAATTTGAGTGGTGCCTTGCCCGTCGCATCTATAGGGCTATATATAGGTCCTTCAGGGAGCTGCTCGCGCCACTTTACGCCCCCCTTGTACCACTCACACAACCCATTCAATGAGCAGTTGTCCCTGGCGCTTCTTTCTGTTAAAAGCATTCCTCAAAAGTGCTCCCCTCCTCCTTCAAAGAACCCATGGACCTCGACGAGTGGATAAAAGATCCAGCACAATGTCAGAGCCATCGATTTGTTTCCCCCTCTACGAACCTTGTTAGGGTTAATTAGAGGCGCTCTCCGCCTGCTATCCTCGAAGCCTGTTAGTCTTTGTGTTTAATCCGGTGAATAGACCCAAAATCAGAGGATGATAGGTTAGGAAGGCAGAACCAGTGTTATCACAATGAACCCTCCCTATGCCATTAATTTTGAAAAATGTAATTACAGATCCCCGGTCCGCCTTGCTTAGGAATATAAAAAGCGCCGTCCACAGTGGCATAAAGTCCTATGGCATGAAAGAAAACCGCCCTTTGGGGTAGAAGTATGTAGGCTAGGTTTGGGTAAATGTAGACTGTCAGTTTCCTTTAAGCCTGTATTCCACTAGGCGATTCTGACCCCTGGTTCTTTAGTATTTCATACCTTTTGCCCTTGAAATGGCAAAAGGCCATGCATACTATAGATACCGTCTGATAGGGAATCAAAAACTATATATAATTCTAATGATACGCAACATGTTTTAAGGCTGTATTGCACTAGCCGATTTTACTCCCGATTTCATAAATTGGCAGTGGAAATATTGCTTGATTATAGCCAAGGTAAATATCATTAGAAAGGATTTAAAATTATTATTTTTGAAATGGTATGTAGTATGGATGAGTTTCTGTGATATTTCTTAATAAGATCTAGAAGTTTCCAAATGTTCGGTGTCCAAAATCGTCTAGTGCAATGCATCATTATATTCGCGCTGCCATTTCTATTTAATCGGGAGTAAAATCGGCTTGTGGATTATAACCTTTGAGCCCTGTTTCCATGGCAGGACTCGGTCCAGTCTTGGGGTAGTTGGGGCATCAGACGTGACCAGGTGTATCGGGGGGATGCCCCTAGAGGGGGTGAGTGTCTTCCCGGCCATTGATTGGCCATGTCACCCTGAATGGGCCACCAGCTGGCCACCGAAAGAGAACCAGGTCCACCAGTAGGTCCACCGGGCCACCGGGAGTACACCTGCACCCGTGGACCGAGCCCACCTCAGCCAGAGGTGTGATGTTATAATAACGTTGCAGCACCATTCTGTATTGGTTCTTGTTATGTTATTTTGATGGCTCCAAATAACATTCGTGCAACGGACTGCTGTGACATTGCACTGTGATGTTATTATAATGTTTTGGCTATGTTCTTCAACCTTGACAGAAGGTTCTTATAACATCTTGTTTTGGTTTCGTCCTAACCTCACCAAAAATAATGTTATAATAATGTTCTAATTTGGTGAGGTTTCAAGCTCACCATCAATAATTTATTTGTTATGTGCCATCTTAGTAAGTAACAAACTGACTAAAAAAGTATGGTTGTAGAACATTTCTTTAAAAGCCCTAATTATACTACGCGTGGGGTGTCTGGTCGCGTTGGGGCGCGTTGCCCAACGTGACGGACACGCGTTGTATACCCAATTATACCTATATTACCCTATGCAAAGTATATCATACTACGCGTTTTGGTGTCTAGTTCCTAACGTGAATCCTAACGTGAGCCTTTTTAATATATTATACATCGCGTCGGGCGTTCTGATTCACGTTTGCTATTCGCGTTGGCAAAAACGCGTTTCAAAAAACGCAAAGTATAATACGGCCTTAAGTTGCAAGCTAACTGGGAGAGGCGGAGGAGAGGACACAGGGGGAGGGGTCCAGCAGCCAAAGACTAATATCTTCATATAGACCTTGTGCAGATGCTGTCACGTGACTACTTTTTGGCAATCACAATTGGTTCGCCATCACCACATGAAATAGATTAAAAAACCTGAATATCTTTATTATATTTTCATTAGTTTGATTTAGATCAACTTAGTACGTTTTGAATTGTAATACATTTAAATTGACCACCGACATTGCGTCCAGCCCATTTTGGGAGGTGTGGTTGTCAACTGCACAGCCTCTATACAGTGAGTACAGCAGCGTATAGAGTCGAACGACATAGGAGATAAAGGTTGTATTCCACTACCCGACTTTACTTACTTTGTCAGAAAAATCGCCAGAGGCAATAAAGATTAAATATAATCATGTTATATAGCATTAGAAAGGACTTTATATTCTCTTTCAAATGGTATGTAGCATACAATGGTTCTCTCATATTCTTGTAACAGTTCAGAAATTGTCAAATTCCACATAGATAAAATCGCCTGGTAGAATACAGACTCAATGCATTTATCATAGCACAGTGAGTCCCTGGCTGGGACGGCTCCAGTCTTCTGAAGGGCGTGACGGCTAAGTGAGTTAGCCCGGCCCGCAGATCTCAGAGAAAGGCATTGGGGCGGCCCGCCACCAGTAATAGCATTGCGCAGGTAAGCCACTTTATTCTCCCGGGCCGGGCTCCAGGAGCGCCGGGAGGCCGGGTGATGGGGACTGATGCCCCAACAATGAGTCGGCATGGTATCGGCGTCTGAGCCGGCGTCCCACCGATTGGATGTCCACCCCCCCCCCCCCGCCCCTCTCCTCTGTCGCGCTATTGTAAGGCGCGCGCCGCAATGCATTAGGACTTAGCAGATGATATAAGAATATGGGAATCCCTCCCCTCCCATGCATACGGAACGCTGCGTGTGACCTTGCGCGTTCCCCGGGCGTCCTATACCAGTAGATGGGGGGATTACCTGGTTGTCTGCTTCTGGGTGTCTGCCTACCTGGCCGCCTATATCTTATGCTTCACACTCTTATCTTCTTTGATGGGCCTGTATTGCAGATTCTATGATATTCATTCTACTCCAATTTACATCATACCTTCCTGCATGCCACCCTTCCCTCCTCCGCTACTGCTGCTATATAAGTCAAACTTTCCCCATTATATTCACTCTGTTTCAGTCCGCCAGTTTCTGTAAATTGATTTGTTTGTCACTGTCTCTTTCAGACTATCAATGTATTTGCAGGTCTGTCTGTCTGTCTGTCTATTTTCTTTAAATCTACCTACAAGTAGATTGGGGGGGGGGGGGGGATTACATGGTTGTCTGCTCCAGGGCTGTCTGCCTACCTGGCCGCCTATACCTTATGCTTCACTCTCCCATCTTCTTATATAGGCCTGTATTGCAGATTCTATGATATTCTATTCTATTCCAATTTACATGATACCTTCCTGCTTGCCACCCCTCCCTCCTACGCTACTGCTGCTATATATTTTCCCCATTATATTCACTCTGTTTCAGTCTATCAATGTCTGTACATAAATTGGTTTGTCACTGTGTCTCCCAGACTGTCAATGTGTTTGCAGGTGCGTGTGTCTGTGTCTGTTTGTCTGTCTGTCTGTCTAGACCTATCTATTTATCATCTATCTAAAGGTTAAAGGGGCGGGCGCGTCCTCCCCGGGCGTCCTATACCAGTAGATGGGGGGATTATCTGGTTGTCTACTCCAGGCTGTCTGCCTACCTGGCCGCCTATACCTTATGCTTCACACTCCCATATTCTCGGGTGGGCCTGTATTGCAGATTCTATGATATTCATTCTACTCCAATTTACATCATACCTTCCTGCTTACCCCGCCAGTCCCTCCCCTGCCGCTGCTCCTACACGTGGCAAACTTTCCCCTCAACTCGTTTACAGGCTCTCAGTGTCCTTTATCAATCAATCTGTACTTCAATGTGTCTGTAAATTACTTCCATTTCACTGTAGCTCTTCATGTATGTCTCTCTATCTATAAGATGAAACCAAAATTTATAAATTCCGAGTAATAACAATTACTTATTATAATTGTATGCAACTGGTCTGCATGAATTCACCAGAAATTAGTGCCCTAGGTATTTATAGATTATGAGTAACAATGATTTATATATATATATATATATATATATATATATATATATAAGTGTGTCTGTATATCTGGCAGTCTGTATCTCTAGATCTGTGTCTGGCTGTCTTTCAATCTGACTGACTGGCTCTTTGTCTGTCTGTCCTTTTGTTTCTCTGACTGCCTGTCTGCCTGTCTGCCTTTGTGTGTGTGTGTGTGTGTGTCTGTCTGTCTCTCTGTGTGTCTGCCTGCCTGCCTGCCTGCCTGCCTGCCTGCCTGCCTGTCTGCCTGCCTGCCTGTCTGCCTGCCTGCCCCTGCAGCTGTTCACGTCTCTTTTCCCCCCAACCCTCCTCTCTCCCTACATCCTCCTCCTGTATCTTTTGCTATAGAGGCCCATCCCACCCAGGTCAATCCTATCGGAGACCTTCTACACTAAAAAGACAACCTGTACAACAGGCAGAAAAAGATACCCACGCCTGATTAAGCCCACCTTCAATGTGGCAGCAGAGGGTGAAGTGAATAACGCGCTGCACCTTAGGGGTTGAAGAGGCAGGTGGTCTTGGGGGTCATATATCATACAATTTATACCATGTTCATTTTTAACCGTCTTTGATGGATTGTAAGATAATCAACATGTAGTTTTTGAGTGCCATCCGCGCTACTTAAGACTTGAGTCGTAAAGAAAAACTACCTCTCCCACAGGGCTGATTTCATCACAACTGAAGGGGAAAAAGGAGCGCCGGTGATGTTTATAATTCATAGAGTGTGTGTGGAAGGGGATAGGACAACGGCTGTATTCCACTCGCGGATTCTACTTCCAATTCTAAAATTTGGCAGTTGGAATATATGAATTAATCATAGACATGTTATACATCATTAGAACGAGTTTTTAATTCTCTTTCACAAGATATGTAGGATGCATGATCTTTTGTCAAGTAACTAGTAAAAAGTTATGAATTACAGAATTACCGGCAGTTATAATCACCTAGTGGAATACAGGCTCAAGGGTGCGGGTGGCGGGTTGGGTCCCCAGTCCAAACGGGGGCTATTCACTCAGTGGTAGTCTTCGGGGACTGGGCATGGCCCCATCAGGTCTATTTGTAATGACGCCAGCGGCCCCGGCCAACTCCGGGTTTATTTCTTTACGCTCCTGTGGTCTCCCCGCGGCCAACTTCTGTGTAATTGCCTCGGACAAATGACATTAGTCCCAGATAGACATTGCAGGGTAATGTGGGCAGGTTTTGGCCCTCTTTGATTGGGGGCCTCTCCTCTACCAGCCCAGTCTCCGCCTCAGTCTCCAGTTCTAATACCATCCACTGATCAGAACCCCGGAAACCATCACCAAAACGAGGAAATGGTACCGTAACAAACGGGGACCCCCCTGGGTTTACGTTCTCCTTTCCCGGTGATTGACAAGCACGTTTCACTTACCCATTGATCTAGTACGGTTCACTTGTGTATAATCATTGCGCTGTAGAACACCGTGGGAACCGCACATTGATTGCCACAACCACCGAGTGCGTTATTGGCGTGTTGAGGCTGTATTCCACAAGGCGATTCTGACTGCAAGTAATCTGATAATCTATATGGTTGAACCAGTTATATGACAAAAGACCGTGCATCCTACATATCATCTGAAACAGAACTAAAACTCTTTCTGATTATTCATATAATAATTATGTCTCTGATTGATCCATATTCACACTGCCAATTTGAAATCGGGAGTAAAATTAGCTAGTGCAATACAGCCTTTACCAATGCCAATGGTCAACACGGGAAATAAGGGGAAGTCTAATCCGAGCTAGTGTTTCCAAAAGACTCGAAGCCGCTTTTCTTCTACTGGGAAAATAACAAAACAGTAGAGTATTAGCCTCATTAGAGCAATCATTAAGTTACGACCTAAAGACATTAACTTTAACTAGAAATTGACAATTAGCATTTTAATAGAAGGGTAAAACCTTTTAGTATGCAATTTTAAATGAAATAATCTTCGTTAGTAAGCAAATCTAAATAAAATGGCCTACCTCTTTAGGATGCAATTCTAAATGAAATACTCATCATCAGAGAACATTAACTAATGATTAAGGACGATATATAATGAAAATAGAAATGTTTCCTATGTGCCAGTTTTATTTCTTCATTTATCTTTTGTTTTGAAAAATCATCTTTTATATGTTTTTCATTAGTTTTCAGGCTTATACAGGTTCACTGTTCATAGACATAAACTGGTCACAGACACATATTTCAATAACAGATGTAAAGCAAAGTGCATTCTGAACTAATTTGACAAAACCCCTTTTCCATTTCATCATTGTAGCCCATAGTCACTGAATAGTCTGGAGACCAAACTAGACTTATTTTTGTGATAGATTTTGGTTTGTATACTTAATATTGATTATTTCTTCATTGGATTGTAAAACTCTTCAGCTTAAGACTGTACTAGGTGATGATCTTACATTTATCACAAGTTAGATTAAACTAAAATATATTTGACAATTGCTGGCAACAATACAGAGGTGAAGTTGCCACAAGATTACCCTTTTGGGGTTTGGTCTTGCCCAGAAGTGGTGAAATCTGAAGGCTCATTCTGAAAGTTTGAAATGCCAAAGGAGTTTTTGTCTGGAGACATCTTTGGCATCTTCAAACACAATTATTAGCTAATACAAGGTTGATCGAAGCTTATATTGAGTTTGGTTTAGCTCTTACTGGCTGGGATGTATTTGATACTGCTAAAAATGGGAAAAATACTTGTCAAACTGAGTTAGCTCATAAAGTGTTTCCAAAAGACTCGAAGCCGCTTTTCTTCTACTGGGAAAATAACAAAACAGTAGAGTATTAGCCTCATTAGAGCAATCATTAAGTTACGACCTAAAGACATTAACTTTAACTAGAAATTGACAATAAGCATTTTAATAGAAGGGTAAAACCTTTTAGTATGCAATTTTAAATGAAATAATCTTCGTTAGTAAGCAAATCTAAATAAAATGGCCTACCTCTTTAGGATGCAATTCTAAATGAAATACTCATCATCAGAGAACATTAACTAATGATTAAGGATGATATATAATGAAAATAGAAATGTTTCCTATGTGCCAGTTTTATTTCTTCAGTTATCTTTTGTTTTGAAAAATCATCTTTTATATGTTTTTCATTAGTTTTCAGGCTTATACAGGTTCACTGTTCATAGACATAAACTGGTCACAGACACATATTTCAATAACAGATGTAAAGCAAAGTGCATTCTGAACTAATTTGACAAAACCCCTTTTTCATTTCATCATTGTAGCCCATAGTCACTGAATAGTCTGGAGACCAAACTAGACTTATTTTTGTGATAGATTTTGGTTTGTATACTTAATATTGATTATTTCTTCATTGGAATGTAAAACTCTTCAGCTTAAGACTGTACTAGGTGATGATCTTACATTTATCACAAGTTAGATTAAACTAAAATATATTTGACAATTGCTGGCAACAATACAGAGGTGAAGTTGCCACAAGATTACCCTTTTGGGGTTTGGTCTTGCCCAGAAGTGGTGAAATCTGAAGGCTCATTCTGAAAGTTTGAAATGCCAAAGGAGTTTTTGTCTGGAGACATCTTTGGCATCTTCAAACACAATTATTAGCTAATACAAGGTTGATCGAAGCTTATATTGAGTTTGGTTTAGCTCTTACTGGCTGGGATGTATTTGATACTGCTAAAAATGGGAAAAATACTTGTCAAACTGAGTTAGCTCAGAATGCAACTGGGCTTTTATACTATATCAGTAGCACTTTCAGCCGTTTCGCATTAGTTTCCAGGCTCATACAACCTCACTGGTCATAAGTAGATTTTTTAGACATAATAACATAACAGACATAGACAATGAACAAATAATCACTACAATACAGACAAATAACTCAATGATACATTACTCCCCTATACATATGTGTGTATGGCTATGTGTATGGAACCAGACACATTAAAAACACCTGCTTCAGTAGGGGTATGGTCTCTATCTTCTCATAGATTCATTGATTCCATAGATGCGATAATCAAAGGCAGAATTGTCAAATATCATGCCATGATATGACCTTAGATGTTGCTAGGCATTAAATCAGAATAACCAACCAACAAACTAAGTCAATGATACAAGTCATGAATTGAATCTGGACTCCTACTATATCTATACCGCTATTGTTTAATACACAGCTGCCTCCCACATCCAGGGACGCTGCCCAGCCGGAGGTGTCACGTTATAATAATGTTGCAGCATTGTTACATTCTTTGATGACTCCCAATTATGTTGCTGCAATGTACTGCTGTGACGTTGCACTGAGACATTATCATCATGTTCTGGTTATGTTATTCAACCTAAACATAATGTTCTTATAATGTTCTGTTTGGTTTCGTCCTTACCTCACTAAAATATAATGTTATAATAATGTTCTAATTATGGCTCCTAACAATTACATTATTGATGGTGAGGTGAAACAATTACATTATTGATGGTGAGGTGAAACCTCACCATCAATAATAGTAAGTAACAAACTGACTAAAAAAACGTATGGTCACAGAATGTTTCTGGTACGTCGCAACCTGGCTAGGTGCACATGTTCTCGTTACCAGGCCCCATCTGCTTTGCCCCATTTCCATATACTACTGACGGGGTAAGGGCTACTTACCTTCACGTTACCCCCATTTCCCTACACTACTGGCGGATGGCCCCGACGGATCGGAGGATAATGACTGTAATCTCAGGGGGATTGGCTAAACACAGACACGGATTAGTATGAAGATTACACATATTGGCGGCATGTGTGCTCTCCAACCTTCCAGCTCTTGTAAGCAGATCTAATTACTTTATGTCCCTGTTAGCCATTTTTGCCTCCCCCCCATTCATCTGTCAGTCTGCTAACGTATCCAGGAACCGTAGAAACAAAAGAAAATGGCAAAAGAAGGGAAAAAAGAGAAAATTGCGGAGTGTAAAAATCCCAAAGTTCATCATGCCAATTTGCTGCCGATGCAAACAGGATTACAATTAAGCGTGATATGCGTTAATGGGAAAGGAAATTGACGTCTTTTGACACCTGGATTCTGAAACAACATGGCCGTC
This sequence comes from Lepidonotus clava, assembly GCA_936440205.1. NCBI lineage: Eukaryota > Metazoa > Annelida > Polychaeta > Phyllodocida > Polynoidae > Lepidonotus > Lepidonotus clava. The sequence goes on along the minus strand of OW387134.1, from coordinate 66,828,099 downwards.
CAGCTGACAATGAATTGAAATTTGTAAAACGAAAGCTGTCAATAAAAATGAGCGTTTAAGAACGCTCCCCCATTGGGAGAGGGGTGCAGGAGCAAGGGAAGCATCTGACTGACTGGCAAGGGCAGGGACAGGGAGTAGGGAAATGGGCAGGGGCAGGGGCAGAGGCTTGGACAAGGGCAGGGGTGGGGTGGAGCGGGACAGGGGCAGGGGCAGGAGGAAGGGGGCAGGGCGCAGGGGGTAAGGAGCAGGGTCAGTGGGGAGAAGGAGCAGGAGTAGGGGCAGGGGCAGGGATAGGGGCAGGGGCAGGGGCAGGGGCAGGGGCAGGGGCAGGGGCAGGGGCAGGGGCAGGGGCAGGGGCAGGGGCAGGGGCAGGGGCAGGGGCAGGGTATGAAACTGGTATGAAATTGGGTTGTACCAATAACATGGGAAAAGGTGGGGGCAGAGAGAGTGGAAAGGGTAGGGAATTATCAGGGGAAGGGACAGGGCGCGTGGCAGTGGCAGGAGCAGTGGCAGGGGCTAGAAGAGGGCCAGAACAGGGGCAGGGGTGAGAGCAGGGGGGCAGTGGCAATTGGCAATAAGCAATGGCAGTGGTAAAGGCAGGGGCAATGGCAGTTGCAGTGGAACGACAGATACAGCCCGGACAGTGACGAGGGCAGGGGCAGAGGCGGGGCAGGGGTGGTGGCAGAGTGATGGGGAGGGGTTGGAACCGGGGACAGAGGCAGTGGAATGACCAGTTGCAGGAACAAAGTAAGTAGCAGGGACAATGGCAGGGACAGGTGCAGGTGAAGGAGAGGGGCATGAGTATTCACGTTAACAGTGGCATGGGAAAGGACATGGGCAGGGACCGGTTCAGGGAGAGGGGTGGATGCAGGGAGAAGGGGCTTGGACTTGGAGAGAGGCCAGGGGCGGATCCAGAGTCAGTCATCTAGGGGGGGGGGGGGCAAACAAACCCCACCCCCATAAAAATGTGAAAAAAAAAGTCATGAACAAATCAATAAGCTTAGATTATTCAATTACATGAAAAATAATTTCCACTTGGTCTAGGGGGGGGGGGGCATTTGCTCCTTTTGCCCCCTCCCCTTGGATCCGCCACTGGAGGCAGTGGCAGTGACTTGGTCAGGGGCAGTGGCAGGGGCAGGACAGACAGAGGGCCAACCTGTGACTGCGACCAGTTCTAGCTGGTGGGATTCACGACAGAAATCAGACCATGCTGATACCAAGGCCTCCTATTGATCCCTCTCCACAATAAATTGTCATTATCAAAGATTTACATACAGGCGGTAACCCTGGAGCCTCCAGATCCCGCCGACAGGGCGCGCGGCGGTCGGCCCGGGTCTGAATGACATGCATGGCGGAGACGGGCACTTTCACTTTCACTTTCATTCAGATAACCTCTCGGCGGAGGGGAATCTCCATTCCTATGCTTATTATGTCACGGGGCCATCAGATTTCTTTCCGTTACGGCATCCTCAGGAATAAGCTCTTTTTGTCTAACTTCCTGGAAAAAGGGCCAGCGCAAAAATTGACATTTGCTGATGGGCAATGACAGTTGGAAAAGCCCTGGGAACTATTTTATTGCCTCTGCCAGGACGGTATTTTCCCCCGATGCAATAAACAGCGTGGCGTTTTTTTTATGGTTTAAACTAATAAACCTTTTATTGTTTAAGTTTGTTTGGTGGAGGAGGTTATTTCCAACGTTGATGGAAGCGATGAATAAGAATTCACGTTTCTTTGGTTGGAGGTGATAGTGGTACTGGGGATGGGGAAACTTGATATTGGGGAAGTGTGGGGATGTTGTTAAAGGAACCCAAACAAAGTATGAGACAGGAAGGAGAATAGAGTGCATTACCAAATCAAGCTGAATGAATCTGACTGGCCGGTGAGATTTGGGCTCTAACCCCTGGTCGGCCGCATCCCTCAGCCTCCCGGCCCCCCACGGCTAGACGAGGGGATCCCAGGGGGGGGGGAAGGGGGGGGGGGGGGGGCTACTCAGTCCAGAAATGGGTACCAACAGACCTGTCCACTTTGCCAGCTAGCCCACCCCTTATATCTATGATAACAACATTTGTGTAAAAATGTTCATCGTACTTCATTCACGGTAAATTTCCTAGTAGTAGGCCTATTACCAAAACTAAACTTTATGAGCTTTTACTTTCAATATGAGGTAAAATATGTAGCTGTAGGACTGGAAAGAAAAAAGGGCATTTTCCCACAGGGAACAGTGTTAAAGCCCTTCAGCTTTGCTCACAATATCCAACCCTAAAATCACAAAAACATACCTTATTTTGGTTCACCTGAAATGTAGGTAATTACCTAATTGAGAGAAAATAATAATTCATCCTTATTTATCAACACCTTATTGACTTAGAAAACACAAGTACTAACTCATTCATTCAGATTTGTGTCAATGGCTGACTTTGTATCATGCCAGCAATACATCCTTAAATGGACAGGTCTATCATCTTTTTTTTCGTGGGGGGGGGGGGGGGGGCTGTCAATAGTATATTATATTTGATACTAGAATAGAAGTTTATTGTCTGGAAGTCCATTCATTCACAATGCCTCTCTGACTCACCATTGACTTCTGGTATCAAATAACGAACATGAATTTTTTTAATAAATGTTTTTTTGATGGGCTGTCCATGGGGTACGTTGACAAAAAAGGTGGGGGGGGGGGGGGATGGCTGTCGGAGTATCTGGTGGTTTTTCTGGTGGCTGGAAAATCCGGCAGGCCCGTACCCAGGGGGCGGGGGGTTCCACCCTTCAATTACAAAATTAATATAAAAAAACCCTAAAAAAAGAAATAGAAGAATATATTGAAAAGTTCCACTTAAGGTACCTCCCCCCCCCCCCCAGCAGAACCTGGGTACGGGCCTGTATTCCCCAAAAAGGGGAGGGGGGTGGGATATATTTTCGCAGTTGGTACCTACCATCATATACACTGAGTGCCCCCCCCCCCACCTTGGGGGGCGGGATATAGAGTGACAGAAGGGACATCAGAATCACTTAGCCACGGATCAGCGCCGCCGGCCTCGCCCGGACTCGGCTTCTTTCTGGGTAACCAGTCACTCGTTACGACTCGACATCCATTCCCGCCACTTTGCCCGCCGATACGGACATTAGTTCTCTCTCAGTAGATTGTCGCTCTGCTATTGAAGGACGTTCCCGCTTAAGTTATTGGATGTACTGAGAATGGTGCTGTGTTAGATATCGCTTACATTGCTGGCACAAAGGAGGAGTGAAAGTTATCACAAGTCGTGAGTGTATTGCAGAAACTCTCAGCGACCCATTTCTAAAGCATCTGAGAAAGCTGGGTTATTTGAGCCATTTATACTTTCGATTTTCCTTATACACGCAACATGATAGTAAATGTAACTAAACGAGTACAAATGGCCTATAAAATGAGAACATGTTCCAAAACAAACACACACAAGAATCTACACAGCCCTGTAGATGTTACTTAAATAGCAATTCTCCCAACCGCGGATAGCCAGTTTCTTGAGTTTTACCTGCAGGCTACCCTAAATCATTGTATTATTATTTCTAGATTATCATTGTGAAAAGCTAGGCACCATTATTTCTTGAATAAGTATCCATATACATTTAATATTTCTGAGGTGTTTGAAAATTCCTTCATTGTAGATGGATATATATATCAATTATTTGTTTATTTTCTATAGTTATTCAAGGAATTATGTCGACAGAATCAGACAAAATTAGCCTACAGGTCCTTCAAATACTGTAAATCAGCCATCCATGGTAGGGTGACTTGGAATTGTGCAATAGCAGAAATATAGCTATTACAAAAGAACTTTTTCCGTGCCTTATACGCGTAATCATCCCAGCCTAGATGTACCTATTATCCGATTAGCGACAGTGACAATCGGGGACACAATAGATTCACTTGGTATTTTGAGGTAGTATCCTGCAAAATTCTTTTCAAAAGTAAGAAAGCTTTAATAAACTTCTCTGTTACTCAGATTCTCAATTGTAATCCCCCTGCTTCTTAAAGATTTTAAATGAATCGCCGTAACTTTATAAAATTCCCAAAACAATTATAATGCAGGCGGTGGAAACCTATATTCCTATACATAGACCTTGTGCAGATGTGATCACGTTATCACTTTTTGGTGATCACCATGTGGTGATCATGACCACGTGGCTTTGGATTTAATTCATAATTCAAAATTCTAAGGGTTGGGGATTGTTGAATGAACTGATTTGAATCAAATATAGCAAAAACATTTGTTTTAAATGTTAAAAAATTGATAAAATACTGACAATAAATTGATCACCAATATGGCGGCCAGCACATTTCGGACAATGTGACGTCATCTGCACGACGTCTATACTTGTATGTGTTGGTCACTGAAATAGAATTGATGACATCCCTGTAAGGTTTTGATCAAGTTGAATGGTGTACTGAGAAGTCTCCCCTTATAAAAGCTAACCCTGACCTCCTATACGGCCCCACCCTCAGAGGTCGGCTATATGAAGTGCTTCTCTTAGACATCATTCGAGGAGTCATTCTTCTTCATAGTCCTACAGCCCGTACCCCAGGGGTAACCGCCAGAGTGGCGGGGCACCATCCTATCTTAAAGTAACACTTTGCTACCCAAAGGTTCTTACTAAATTGTATTACATTTACACCAGGGTAACAGCTGATGCACCTCCCGTCTAACAAGCTCCTTGCTACATGAAGGGGTATGCTAGGACCTTTGAGCAACTCTGAGTAACTCGAGAGTCGCTCACCCCTTTCCCTACGGCCGGGCAGGGGGTGGTCAGACAATGCCAGCCTCAGAACCACTTAGACCAGCGGATCAATCAGATGGATGGAAGTTGAGGGGGGTCGGGGTTGTGGGGGATGGGAGAGGGGTAAGAGGCGCTACAACAGTCCAACAGTCCACTTGTACATCATACAACGCCCTACCATGCCCCCGCGTCCCCCCTGCCGCAACCTACCACCCGCAGCGTCTCCTCCCCAGATTCTCCCCGGCGTCCCCCCAGCGTCCCCCCAGCGTCCCCCCAGCGTCCCCCCAGCGTCCCCCCAGCGTCCCCCCAGCGTCCCCCTAGCGTCCCCCTAGTGTTCTACCAGCGTCCCCCCAGGGTTCCCCAGGGTTCCCCAAGTATCCCCCTCCGCCCCTCAGAGCGTCCCTCCACCATCCCCCACCATCCCCCACCGTCCCCTCAGCGTCCCCTCAGCGTCCCCCCACTGTCCCCAGTCCTAGCGTCCCGTCCCACCATTCATCGTGAAGGAGAAAAACGAGTCTGAGGAGGAAGGGCCTTGCAGCTACCGACAAACAGGGTACCCTCATAGAAAAAGACCTCCTCATTTGACAGAGTAATGTTACAGGGGCTTGAGATATGAGGTGCTATATTGTGGTGTGTGTATGGGGGGGGGGGGGGCGGCGGACCCATGTGGGGATGGGGCCACTGACTCTTTGATAGAAGAGTATTCACTGCAAAACCTACAGCCACAATTATGTGATATGACGTACAGCTCCGTGCAATGCCAGTATTGAGTTTATGGCCCCCAGATTTGTGAGATGTCAAGGGACAGCCCCTTGTTTTCACTACAGCTACTGTGTTTGCCTACGAAACGAAAGTGTTGAGCATTGTTCTTCAAAGATTATGATAAAATGAACCTTTTAAATGAATTTTACCAGTTTAAAGCATGGCCATGATAGCTTAATTTCTTTGGACTATACAGAAGCCATCCTTTACAGCCCTCATCCAACAGTAGGCCTTGGCAGCACCCCTTTTTAGAGTAGTCTGGTCAGTGATAGCCCCCTTTTCCTTCCCTTGCGGTGTTTACAGCCACAGCTGATTGAGTGCCCCTCCAACGAAAGCTTTTATCAATAACTCAATAACTAAATAATCAATAACTAGGCACACTGAATGAATTGCAATACGTATACAATCAACTTTTAATCTAGTATAAATGGTAATATATTATTGACAGCGCCCCTAAAAGCTGGTATGATTATTTGACAGCCAACTCTTTGAGCTATTGACAGCTATCGTCTCTGGAGGTTCCTACCGCAGTTGGTACACATTTCTGAACAGAGTACCCCCCCCCCCCTTCCTCCCTGGGCCCCCCAACGTTGGGATGTTTTATTGTAGGCGGGGGGACGTCGCAAACACCCTACCCCTCCCCTCCCCCCCATTTCCTCCTCCTGGCCGGCCCTCCAACACGCCGTGGAGGAGGATCGTTCCCTGTATTGTCTTCATCTATATTCATACCTCCCTACTCGGTGATGAGAAGCCAGGTTTCCTCAGGCTCGTATTTCATCGTCTTCTGTCGACCAGACGGCGGGGTTGGGTTGGGGTGGGGGTGGGGGGGTATTGGGTGGCGAAGAACTGACGAAAACTGGGTGTAAGAAACTTGTGGAAGTCCACACCTAAAATGGACACGGCCGCATGGTAATTACTTCAGTTAGACGGGGATTACTGGTGGCAGGCGACAGCGGGCTCAAAGTTATGACATAAAGGTCATGTGGCCCGTTGCACAATGGGTTTCGCAACAACTAAAATATAATAAATAGCGAAAGAGTTTGTTGTTGCTAAATAAATTATTTGCAGTTATTTTCTTAACAACAAACATTTTTTCGGCAATTTTTTTTCTATATTTAGAATGCCCTCAAAGAGTTGTTTTTCTCCAATGTCTTCCCTTTTTATATCAATTTACAGAATTCAATTCCATTCATTAGAACCAGAGATTTTTACTATTAAAGTAACAAGGGAAATTCTTTGTAACAAAGAAACATTTCCCTGTTTTGCAAATGTTCGTTGTGCTTTGGTTGTTTGATCCTCACAACGAAATTCTATTGTGCAACGGGCCAATGGCCATTTCTCAAATTCAAAATGGGACATAGACATTCTCCAGCGACCAATATATTCAGCAGAGTCGTATCTTAGATTCAACAGGAGACATAGACTCCCCTCCATCGAAATAAAAAAACTCCAGGTTAATCAAGCCCGCCTGCTTTATTATGTATATACACAATACAACGTTAGCATTGGTGCTGTTTCCAATTTCCAATATAGTAGACCTAAAATAACCTTTCAGAACAATTTCCGTTATATCGCAAATAATCTTACAAAAGAGCTGAACTAGTAATCCAAATAAGTACCTTCGTTGTCCAGGCTTAGTCAACATGTTTGACCCAGGCAAGCGTGTGACATTATTATAACATTGCAGCAATGTTCTGTTTGGTTCTGTATTGGTTCTTGTTACGTAATTTTGATGGCTCCCAATAATGTTGCAGCAACGTACTACTGTAACGCTGCACTGCGATGTTTTTATAACGTTCTGGTTATGTTATTCAACCTAAACAGAATGTTCTTATACCGTTCTTTTTTGGTTTCATCCTAACCTCACCAAAAAATAATGTTTTAATAACATTGTGATTTGATGAGGTTTCGATCTAACCATAAATAACATAATTGTTATGTGCCATCTTAGTAAGTACCAAACTGACTAAAAAAGTATAGTTGCAGAACGTTTCTGTTACGTCGCAGCTTGGCTGGGGATATACTGCTTGGTATAGGAAGCCCTAAAGTATATCATTACACTGAGAAAAAGATCCAGTAGAGTACACTGAGGAAGCACCATATCTTTACCACAGCCCATGATACATTGCATACCAAAAGAGGACAGACAAACAATCGACGAGAGGCGAGGTACGAGAGTAGGCGGGTCGGCGGCAATGCCGAAAAAGCCATCTTTCTGCGGAAGGGATGACAATGGAGACCCATCGGCGATGGGTTCATTCGGGCGGTGCCAGCACTCATCTTACTAAGCACTGAGTCCCCAGAAAGGGGTGGTCTTTCCTTACTTGTCCTGATAAAGACCTAAGCCTATACCAAAGGCTGTCACAGAGTAAGCAGGACGCATTGTCTTTATAATATTCAGCTGATTGATATATATTTTAATAATGATAATAACATTTCACAAAGGTTGTCATACCTGAAGGATTATGTAAAATAACTTATGATGCTATTACATAAGGGAATAATTATATGGCGGAAGTAAGATGTGAGAACAATATCCGTTTTCTATTCCATTGTGTCTTTCCGTTTCATCCTTTCCACTGTAAAGTTATAGCTTGAATTTGAAATAAAAAGAAGGTTTGGGATTAAATACGGTATATATCATTGTACAGGGTCTCAAGGGGTTGTACTATTGGAAAACATGCAGAGATTGAAAGTACGACCCTGGATCATGCGAGGTGGGCTTCGGAAAATTTTTCTGACGTCCCACCGAGAGAGCAGCTCTGTGCGAGTACACCAAAAATTACTGAATGGCAGCGTTAATATTCTTAACTTATCTCCGCATTGGTATGTGATATTACATTTTTGTATCATTATTTATTAAACCACATTCATAATAACATCACCATGTTCTTCCATGTAGGGACACATTAACATAACTGCAGGACAATGTAATACATATTTTTAGAATATAACTTCTTATAACTTCCAGCTAAGTTGTAATCGGAGCCAAATACCCATTTATAACACAATTCTATATTGAGTTTATGTGAATCCACCATACTTCAATGGATATCACATATTCATCACTTTATTATCAGTTATATTCTAATTCAACCAAAATCTTTTAGGTCATACTAAGTTAAGCACTGACTAAAATATTATCGCAAGCAGGAAAGTGCACAGATATTGCAATACAAAAAACATAGTTAGGATTTAATATATAAAGTATGGCACAGTATGGACTAGATATCAGACAAATTAAATGCGTTTTACAGGTCAGGCAGGCAACAGACAATCTGACTGCTCAGCAAAATTTATCTAGATGATATTCCTAACTTAAACTTTACCATGTCCCTTTTCGACCATGTATAAATATTGGATTTTCCCAGCTCCCCGGCTCCTCCTGTACACGGACACAGGTAGACTGACACAGCCTTCTGGGAACTGGATAATCCACCCAGCAATGTAATACCACACCTGGTTTCACCTTTATTCAGAGAGGACTTGCGAAAAGGGGATACCACCTGTACAACTATGAATTGAGCAACATTACCAGGAGCGTTGAAATACGTGAGCAGTTTAATCGATCTCAGTATATATCAAGTGGCACCGTGTATAAATCGTTTGAAACGCATTTGAATCTACTTGCTTTAGCATCGTGAATGTCAGGAGCTGGGCGTGCCTTCTGGGAGAGCAATCTTCAGTAAACTACAGGCGGCAATGGTATCATTAGTATGCAAAAGAATAATCTAATATGGATAATATAGTTGAAGTATTTAGTGACGCTCATCTATATTCTCGCTCTCTCTTTATATATATATATATATATATATATATATATATAGATGTAAATGCAATATATATAGATGTAAATGCAATATATATACATATCTAATCATTATTCATAGACCTATGTATAAGAGATATTTATATATATAATATCTACATATCTACATATATATTTATATAAGGCTCATAGGGTCAAGTGAAGGTAGATACGTGCAGACAGAAACAGAAATAAACGTAACAAACATATGGTAATTCACAGAGGTTTCAATGATTAGTAGGCCTATGTAGCTTTGATATATCCTGTCAGTATACAAGTGACGCCGTAGATTCATTCTTCTAATTTTAATTATGTCCTAAAGAAAGCCTCTCAAAGCCATGTGTCAAAGTTTCTGTATATTTTGAGACATTGCTAATACAAAGGAGGGGGAGGGGAGAGGATTCCTTCATTATTTTAATGAATTTTCTCCGCACCTGATACTCGAGCAGCTCGCCTCTTCACGCGCCGACTGCTGAGCAGCTCGCTAGTCCGTTTTTACATAATGGGTCCGTACACCCACACAGATCCAATGGCCCTCACTGGTCAATTGGTAAATTTGCATATTATGACCAGATTATTTCCATTGGGCAATGTATATTTAGTCTAGGCTACCCTACCCTGGCAATGTTATTACTGGCTCGCTACCCCCCTCCTGCCATGAAGCAGCGGCTGCAAAGCACTCTGGGAAGCATGGTGGAATTCTCAACAAAAATGGCTGCTCTCGTACAGTCCCACTTTGAGAGAGAGTGGGTCGGGATTGGCAGACTGAGCAGCTCGCGAGCAGCTCACAGGTAATTACTGCCGTATGTAAGGTGGGCGGTGGGATGAACATTACTATAGGCCTTCTGGTAGCTGGGGACGGGGGTGGGGTGTGTGGTAGCACAGGGCGGGGGGGGGGGGCAGGGGTTAGACGGAGGGGGGTGGGGAGTATAGGAAAACATACAGAGGTTGACAGTACAACCCTGAATATGAGATGGGTGTCAAAAGATTACTGCCCGAGTATATAATATTACAAGGAGAATGAAGTGTAAAGCCTACCCAGCCAAGGTGTGACGTAACGGTCACATTATGCAACCATATTATTTTGGTTAGTCTGTTACTTACTAAAATGTCACATAACTGTTAAATTATTTTTCTGGGAGGTTGAGACCTAACCAAAAGAGTATGTTATCATTACATTTTGGTAAGGTTAGGTCAAGATGTTCTGATTAGGTGAGGTCCAGACTTCAATTAAACAGAATATTGTTGTGACCTCCTGAGCAGGGATGGTCCTAACCTCACTTAAACAGAATAATCTTATTATTGTGATGTTTTGATTATGCCAGGTCTTAACCTTACCTAAACAGAATGTTACTATGACCATCTTATTAGGTTAGGTGTCAGCCAAACCTAAACAGAATGCTATTGTGACATCCTCTATGAGTGAGTTCTCAACCACACCTAAACAGACACGTTACTGTGACATTCTTATTGAGTGAAGTCATCCTATTAGCCTCATGTATAACATTACAAGAACGTTATCAGAATGACACAATATAACGTTGCAACAGTTGGTTACAGCGACAGTATTGGGAGTCATCAAAATCTTATTTGAAAGAGAATAATACCTTTCTAATGATAAATACTAAAAGTCTATACTTAATCCCAGTACCCAATACTGATTTTTAAAATCTGCAGCTAAACCAGCCTGTTGAACATAGGCTCAAAGTGAGAAAAGGTGGGCGAAGGAGCAGGAGGTGTGAGGGGAGAGAGGTGGGGGGGGGGAGGGGGGGGGGGGTAAGGAGGAGCGCTGTCGTTATCAGGTAGGATTTAGGAGGGAGCCCTGTCAACCCAACACGCCCTCTCATTACCTGGGGCGCCGACACCTCCCCCTATCGGCCTGTGTAGGTACTCCTACCCCCCCCCCCCCCCCTCACCAACGACTCCTGTTTGTCTTCCCATCCTGCTGGAGGTCCCTGATACCGTCTGCTATGGGCGTAGACCGTTAAAATCTACAGGGCGACATAGCCATTTCTTAAATTCTCCCTATCAAGGAACGGGGCGTCATAGCCATTTCTTAAATTCTCCCTACCAAGGAACAGGGTGACATAGCCATTTCTTAAATTCTCCCTATCAAGGAATGGGGCGACATAGCCATTTCTTAAATTCTCCCTATCAAGGAATGGGGCGATATAGCTATTTCTTGAATTCTCCCTACCAAGGAACAGGGCGACATAGCCATTTCTTAAATTCTCCCTATCAAGGAATGGGGTGATATAGCTATTTCTTGAATTCTCCCTACCAAGGAACAGGGCGACATAGCTATTTCTTAAATTCTCCCTACCAAGAAACAGGGCGACATAGCCATTTCTTAAATTCTCCATATCAAGGAACAGGGCGACATAGCCGTTTCTTAAATTCTCCCTACCAAGGAACAGGGCGACATAGCCATTTCTTAAATGCTCCATATCAAGGAACAGGGTGACATAGCCATTTCTTAAATTCTCCCTATCAAGGAACAAGGCGATATATATATATATATATTTCTTAAATTCTCCCTTTCAAGGAACGGGGTGATATAGCCGTTTATCAAATTCTCCCGACCAAGGAACGGGGCGACATAGCCATTTCTTAAATTTTCCCTAACGAGGATGGTCAATTACCTCTATTCTACCTGCAGGTTAGCCTTGATCAAGGTGCATGCTGGGTTATGTTGACAAGTCACGACGCGTAGGTATAAAAAATTGCATTAATATTGACTTTATTTGTAATTGAACACGATGAAAACCTCTCATTAAGTATTTTTTTTAGTTTATGTCTTATATATTTATGTAATATTTTCTGAATTGGTATGACTATAGATGTTCATTGCAGATGGATACTTCTGCATTTCCTATATATTTTCCAGTGGTTTTGTCGATAATATTTGTCGAAATTAGCCAGAAGAAAATACTGTAAACGTGGTAGGGTGAATTCAACTTGCGACATGGAGCTTATCGACATGAACAAACAGAGCGACAAAACGTAAGGTATTCTTTAAATTTCGCATGCGACATGATGACATTTTAGAATCAATACGAATATCAAAAACATATGACATGGGACACAGCCAATTCTTAAATTCGACATCCGACATGCCCCCCTCATCTATACCCCTCCTGATGTTGCCACCCTCCCCTGCTATCTGGCCACCAGAAGCCGTGGACTAATCCCATTACGAAGTCCTACACGTGCCTCGGCCAAGGGCCAGATACAAGACAGCGACTCTGTGTGTCCTGTGTATACTGTCAGTGATAAGTATCACAGATGTAATCCTACTAATGACGTCGCTATTTTGCAACCTGCCCTTTAGAATTCATAGTTCAATTTATTAAAAAAATGTAAACTAATCTAACGTGCTTACTATCTCCATGCTTTATTAAGAGCAACAGTTATATTTGTTTTCCGAACTAGATTACACGTAAAGAGTTCTTTTAATTCTTGCATTTTAGAGCCGTTTAATAGTAACTGTGAATTCCTGTTTTGTGTAGATGACTTTTCACAGCTAATTATCATTTTCCTTTCCCACTTCCAATGCGTTCGCAGTGAAGTAACATCTCGCCACGTCCTCATTTTATCTCCTATTCATATATTCAAATTTCAAAAGAAATAACTCCAATGGATTTCAATTCACATTTCCCACTTAATTACCTTAAGTGATTCTTACTTACCTCATCAAAAATAACATTATGATAACTTTCGGATTTGGTGAGGTTTATTAAGTAACAGACTGACCCAAAAGGTATTGTTGCAGAATGGTTGTGACATCGCAACTTGGCTGGGATGTCATTCACATTAAAAATATCATTTTCTCGACAACCTTAATATAAAACAATCCGCCATACGGCTGACTCCACCTTGTCTGGATCTGGGTGGAGAGAACATCAATGGCCATTGGGACCCGGAGGGGGTGGGGGGACGGGCATGATACGGACAAAGTATGTCCATAGAGATAAGGCAGGTGAATATCGACAGATCTGATAGCACAAGATGGCTGCCAACTTGTTGTTATTCTTCAGAGTCTGACTTGTGCGCACTTCGGAGGTCTGCTGATCTATGGTTATCTCCACCAATGACGATGTTGCATGTATATCTGTCGGAACAGCCTGTGGCTTTGTGCGACTTCATCTCTCTCCTTACAGACCGTCTAGGTGGTTGGGGGATACTTAGGTGGGGGGGGGGGGGGAGTCATAATACCAGCTAATAAGCCCATACCAGTTTACATTGGCATTAAAATTGGCCTTAGAATATTACTAAAATTGCCCCTGGTTTATTTCTGAAAGAGTGTTGCATAAAACAAAATGCCAACAATTTGGTTGAGAGATTGTGCCTAAAAGGTTCCTAAAAGGCAGCCCAATATGATAGCCTGTTTCCTTAGGAATCAATGATAAAAGCCTGTCAAACGAACCTACAATGTCTGACTCTATTTTATGTTGAAATATAGCATTTTATCAGCTGGCAAATCATTATAACACTTTAGCATTATTTTGGGATGTCTGATGCGGACAAAGTATGCCCATAGAGATAAGGCAGGTGAATATCGACTGATCTGATAGCCCAAGATGGCTGCCGCATGTTGTTATTCTTCTGAGTCTGACTTCTGTGCACTTCGGAGGCCGGCTGATCTATGGTTATCTCCACCAGTGATGATGTCACATGTATCTGTCTGAACAGCGTGCGGTTTTGTGCGATTTCATCTTTCTCCCCTCACAGACAGTCTAGGAGGTGGGTCGGGGGAAGGGATACTTAAAGGGAGGGGGGGGGGTCATGATTAGGGAGTTTCAGATACCACAATGCATATCCATACGTCAACCTATTTCTAAACTACCCAATCATATATCAGGATATAATTATACAATTGGGTGATAAATATAGGGTTTTACAGAAAATTTGTCAAATAGTATACTGAAATACAAATATTTTTGAATTACATTGTAAAAGCTAAGATGCTGCGGAGGATCTGAATCCCCCTAATAAATTCCAGCCAATAAGTCCATTCCAGTTTACATCAGCATTAAAATTAAACTTAAGATATTACTAAAACTCCCCCTGGTTTATATATTTTATGAAAGAGTGTTGCATGATACAAAATGCATCACAATTTGGTTGATTTTGCCTTAAGTTTGCAAAATACAACCTAATATGATAGCCTTTCCCTGTAGGAACCAATGATAAAGCCTGTCAAACCAACCTATAACGTCAAACTCTCTCTATTCTACCTTGAAATGCAGCATTTTGATTGGCTAACAAGCCTGTAAATCGGCCAATCAACCAATAATCATAATATTTTAGCAGTATTTGGGGATGTAGAAAGACATAATCCTTCTTTAATTCAGTAATCTGACTTGTCGAGACTGGGATAGATTATGTATGACATATTTTCTCCAACCCTTTGTTGACGCAGATGGTCAGTCCATACTTTAATTCTCTCTGGTCACAACTAAGAGTCAGGGCAGAGCGCATTCTCTTTGTCAAAGGTAAAGAGTGAAGGGAGGAATCAGGTTCTGTATGTTGTTATACATAATATATATAGCACAATGCGCATGTCACTCGGCAGAGCTGGATCTATAGCCAGTGGCTGATACTCAATGGAAGGGAAAGTCGTAATACAAAAAGGCCAAAACGATAAAAGCTACGTGGGACCTCCTCCATCAGGGTCGGGAGACACATTAACAAACTCAGAGGGTTTGGCCTCATGGGGAGTGATAGCTCCTCTCTAATAAGACAAAGGCTCCCCAGAATAGGCCAATCCCAGATAACACCAACATCAAAGTTTACTAGAAAATATTTCCAAAATTGCCTCCAAGCTTTTTCCATGAAGAGAGTTGCATAATACCAAATTAACCAAAGCAATTTAGTTGACAATTTTCTTCCTAAAATTGTAAAATGCAGCTTTACATATTGGGTTCTTTCTCATAGGATCCAATGCTAAAGCCTGTCAGCCCAACCTATGTCAAACCCTATTTTGCCCTACAATACAACATTCTGATTGGCTGGCAAACTTGCAAATCTATCAATTGGTAAAATGTTATAAATCACAATGTTTGATCAATACTTTGGGATATAGGAAAACATCATTTTTGCTTATTCAGTAACCATAATTCTAGGAGACAAAGATGCTTTATAAATGAATTTTGTCCAACCCTGGAAATCCCCCATATGGGATGGGCTTATTATACGCTCTCATTGACTCTTATTCTTATCGCATAATTCAGAATGTAAATTGACTTTTTAGTTTAGATTTATTTGGGCCCCAAATCGACGGTTCTTTTTACCCTGGCTGTCACACTCGGTTCGGCTTTAAAGAGAATCTTTGTGTGACTTGTTTTCTGATAAGCGAGACTT
Organism: Lepidonotus clava; assembly: GCA_936440205.1. Taxonomy (NCBI): domain Eukaryota; kingdom Metazoa; phylum Annelida; class Polychaeta; order Phyllodocida; family Polynoidae; genus Lepidonotus; species Lepidonotus clava. The sequence goes on along the minus strand of OW387134.1, from coordinate 66,812,414 downwards.
ATGGAGCGTCCCAGCATTAAACAAGGCCAAAAACTGTGCGTCTTTTGGGAAGATAATGCGGGGAACATTTTTACCACCCAAGGCGTCCTTTGTAACACAGGCAGGGGGTAAAAGTGCAGTCTTGGGAAGTGTGAAGGGGAGGGTTGGTGTGAAAATACCACACACTACGGATTGATAACAGGATAGGAAGTAAGACAGAACACCGAGCGATAAGCATATCTCAGCTTACATGAGAATGAAAATTTATTATAAAATATTATTACAGCAGCTCCTAGTTTATTACAATAAAAAGTGTTGTAAAACAAAATGAGCCTTGGCAATTTAGTTGATAAAGAGAGACTAAATGTAGTGAAATGCAGCCAAGTGCAACAGCCCTCTTCCCAGAGGAACCAATGTTAAAGCCTGTCAGCTAAACCCATAATGTCTAACCTTTCAGGCTCAAGCTCAATAGGGAGTTCGACCCACAACACAGGTGTCCAGTAGTCTCTGATGTAACCTGAAATGCACCTTGATATTTCTTGGTCGCATCTCGTGCTTTGCAATATAAAGCATGACGCGATTGGATGGCATACAGGGTATACCTATAATCTTCATTCGTCACAGAATATACGTCGTTAATCTTGCAAAGGGTGCATTCAGGGTATAAACTAAAGCACGATTCGTCCACGTGAAAAGAGTTAGCAGAATATTTATACGAAAAACTAGAGACCCCTAGCACAACCATAGACGGTTCCTCAAATTAACAATTAATATATAGAATACTTGGAATTTCCTGAAATGTAGAGTAGAATATCGTAGCTGTAGGAACTCTATTTCTGTTGGGAAGGAGGCCCCCAGAGGCGTAGCTAGCTCCATTTTTGTGTCATCACTAACGTTATTGAATCTCGCCAGGTAATAACATAGAGTACACTTCAAAGTTTTAGTGTACACATTTGCATTAGTACTTTTATCATTTTATATAATAAAATGTCATGTCTTGGCTTCACGGTAGCTACATCACTGGCCACTGACGGGTAAGTTAGGTGGACAAAAGTTCCCTGACCAGTCTGCTGACCGGTTGGATCGGCCAGAGAGAGAGGGGAGGCTGGGAGCCGGGGGGCGGGGAGTGGAGAAGGGGAGGGATGAAGAGGACCAGTGTATAGCCCTGAGGATGCCCCCAGCGAGGAGGGGCCTGATCTGATTTGTCGCCCCCCGGCCGTCCCCTGCCTCCACATTCATACCCTGCCCGAGTTAATTACTCAGCCTGGACCTCGTGTAATGAAGGGACGCACAGACAGACGGTCAGCCTGTCCTTTTCTGCCTCCTATGTAGTGGTCAGACCGCTGTAGGCTGGACATATGGAGATGGGGACCGATATGGTTGGTGGTGCAGCCGCCACATGCTAATGGTATTTGGAAATGGGAATTTTGGATTTGTCGCGTATTATCATTTATATTTATTTAGCCATATATATATATATATATATGATTGGTTGGTTATTGGGGTTTAATGCTGTTTCAGCATCTAAAGTCATATTATGGTGAGAACAAGATTTGACAATTCAGTTCTTGATGGTTGTATCTATTGAATGATCAAATCTATGAGGAGATATAGACCATACCTCTACACTTTTACTGAGGCAGGTGTTCTTTAATGTGCATGGTCCCATAGACAGGGCCACACACACAACAGCCAGTGGTCCTCTAGGGACATTTGATACCCCAGACGTTGCCACATGGGGATATGCAGAGGAGAGTGGTAGCTAGACTCAAATCCGGGCCACCCATGCAACAGACGGACACTCTAACCACTTTGCCACCCTGCACGCCTCCATATGACATCATATAAATATAATACATATATATATATATATATATATATATATCACACTCATACACATATGTATGTGTGCACACACACACACACACACACACACACACACACACACACACACACACACACACACATATATATATATGGTCAGTTCTCCCGAAAGGGTGCCAAACCGCAAAATTCACTAAAATCGACCATAAAGAAAGAAAATAAAGAATTTATGTATATTTCATCAGTCATCCAGATAAAACTTGATTAGATCTGCATTGGACACCCTACTTCAAGGGGTATTTGATCAATATTATAAAAGTTATAGTCAAAAAACTGTCATTTTTGGTCCTTTTTATGAAGAAGATCAAGTGATGATAGTGAATATAATGCTCTAAATATTGTCTAACTGTTTTCAAACCTAAATACTTTTCATATAATGTTATATAACTGCATTGCCTCAACCAGAAATAGAAAATAATGTGATAAATTGACAATTTCCATATTTATCAACAAAAAGCCCATGGTGTAATAAGTGCGTCACCGTACATATACTGACAAAATAATTTCTAAATGTGTAAAAAGAAAGATAGGGAAAACCCTCTGTGACTCTAAAATCTGGCAATTTTCTGTCCACATATTATAGTTTTATAGGAAGAAAAAAATAATGTTTTCATACGATATTTTTAGTTTCATTAGTGAATAAGTAACACCATGTTAATTTGGTGTAGGAAAGTGCGTCACCGTACATATACTGATGAAAATGAGCATAAAATATAGAAAAAATAATATTAGTGAAAAAAAGTTTCTTCCAATAAAAATTGGTCCCATATGATAAGAATTTTGCAAGTAAAATTCAAAAATAATTTATTCTTATTTAAAATATCATCAAAGATAAAGGCAAAAACATAAAATGCGTCACCGTACATATACGGCACTCTAATTCTAATAATTGCTAATATAATTTTTTGAAAAATAAGAAGAAGAAAAGTAAAAGGTATTCATGTAACCCATGTATCTTTGCAACTATTATTATGTTTTAGAATACTGGTTATGAACAATATTGCTAGAAAAATGAAATTTAGGGCTAAAAATAACTGCGTCACCATACATATACAGCCATATCCATGCATATACAATGAGGTATTATTCACTTTTTCAAAAAAGTGAAAAAAATAACCTTCATTTTGGTTATTTCCTCAAAGCAAATACATAGTGCATGGTAACACTATGACGCTGCTCATGGACCTGTTTATGCCCTTTATTTTCTAATATAGATTAGGAATTATTGCAATTTTGTGTGAAAATAAATGCGTCACCGTACATATACTGCGTCACCGTACATATACCTTTCAAAAAATAGCAATATCTCCATAAATTATGAATATTAGTGTTCCCAACTTTGTGAATAAATTTCGACATAGGTGCTCAATATTACATTTAAATTACTTTAAGATATATCAAAATTTATTTTTTTACCCTGTTTTCCCCCGTTTGGCACCCTTTCAGGAGAACTGACCATATATGTATATATATATATGCGATGGGGAATAAATATCATGGTCGAAGGCGCAGGCTATACGTGGCACTATCACATGTTGTATAATTATGTATAGACAAGAAGTGTTAGATGTAGGCCTACATGGAAACGGGAATTAGTAGTTTGTTGCGTATTAATCACAGATATTAATGGAAATGAAATACGTCGTGTGTGCAATAATATAGAGCCTGCCTAGCTATTTGCTTATATAACGTCGCCACGATATGGTCGATTTAAGCAACCGTGACAACTAAGTAGTATGTAGAAACGTGAGTTTAGTTTGTCGCGCATGATCAAATGAATTCATTCAGCCATTTATATCACTAACATGATCATAAACTACGTCCTGTGTGTAGTAGTCAGAACGGGTCCAGGCATATAGGGACGGGGATCTGTGTAGTGGTCAGCCCGCTATAAGCTATATAGATATGGCCAGTGGCGCAGCATATTGTATACGTGATACTATCAAATGTGCACACGACATGTTGATAGTATATGGACACGGGGATTTGTAGTTTGTCACGTATAAATTATGGCAATTGCTAGATATAAACTACGTCATGCATTCAGTAACATAATATCATGATATCAGGCTTGCTTGGCTATTCCTGTGACAGAGCTGCGATGTGCTATAGGTGGCTCAGCCGTGACATTTTAGTAGTATAATCATGGAAATGGGAATTTAGAGTTTGTTGTGTATAATCAAATACACTAATTTGACTATATCATTTCCATGATTATAAACTACTGTATGTAGGCTATTGGTCAGTACGCTCTATGGATATTATATGATGATGGGGACTGATGTAATTGTACATGCCTAAATGTGGCACTATACGCGACATGCAAGTAGTATATTGAAACGGGAATTCGGAGCTGGAGAATTTGGAGGTTAGATATTTCTAAAGACTAAGCTCAGGCAATACACATGATAACAACTTATATTTATATACGAGATTGCCAATAATCTCGGATTCCAAAATGCCTTCAATGTTAAATATTTCTGGGAATCATTTCATTAAATGGAGAGGAATCCATACTTTTTCTCCCACAATCTTCGTTAGCTAATGATGTATTAATATTTACATGTGACATTTCTAAGCACTTAGAAGAGAGAAGAGAGAAAGAATATGAACGTTATGTACTAAAGCGTTGCCAATGCGCATTCACATGTGTGACATCTTTCCTCTTTGTTTATTTCACTTGCCTATCAAAAAGGGGCGGGGGTCAGGACCCCCTGGACCGCACCCATTGGCCCCACCTCTAAATCATATACAGTTATCCATACTTTTGCTCGACCCCACCAGACCCCACAAACGCTCAATGCCATGGAGACCTCTCCCCCTAACCTTGTTAACACCCCCCATCCCCAACACACACCTCAACCTCTCCCCGGTCGGTAGAAGTCATATTACTGTCATGGCCGGTATTCCGTCCCTAGACGGGCTTTTTTCACGTCTGACGACCCACATCGATTGTTCCTATTCACAGATGCGCCCCAGCGTCCCGTCGTGATCCCCGCGGTGGCCGCTAGAGGTCAGGGCTAGCCGTCCGCAGAGCAGCAGATAATAGAAAGTATTAGAGGGCTCGCCGGGCGGCAGCGGAACCAGCGGAGACTCTATTCCTGTCGCAAACCGGAAGTCAGGACCGGAAGTGCTGGTTGCCGGTGTAATTTGGGGCTACGACTCAGTCTGGTGACCAGCGGACCCCCGGGAGACCTCGCGAGATCAGGTGGCACTCACGAGATTCTACGAGACTCTTGTAATGTCCTCTGGCCGTACGGGAATTTAAAGGGAGCCAAAAGCAATGTAGGGTCCAAATTTTGCAAATTCTGTTAACTATTGAAATATATTCTATTGCCATAAGACCTGTGGTAAAATATAAACTGTGTACACAGATTTAAAATTCATCAAAATACTCTGAAACTCGTCCCAGGTTAATTTTGAGGACAAACCAAAATTGGTTTGTTTACAAACATTGATGTCTACAGGCATATATGACATAAGTATTATGGTATTCAAGAAATGTTAAAGTTATATTTATCATGATTTATACTGTACGAAGTTAAACTCTATGAATGTATTTTGATAGTTATTTGAGATTGCAACATTTCCTCATATTTTGACACAACATTAGTTTTGGCTCCCTTTAAGGAAGCGCTGACAGAACCGCACCAGGTTGGGACATTATAAAACCTAAGGCACCAGGTTGGGACATTATAAAGCCTTTGATTATACCCAAAAATTACCTGTGTTTCAGGGCAACCCTTCTAAGGTTGTGAAACCACACAATGTCCATACAATGTTTGATGCATGGTATAGAAGAAAATCCATGGCCCTTTTGTATTTGTGATCATTTATTGGTGATCACAATAGCTATGGATCAATGTACAATTATCAGATTCTAAAGTATGACAACTGCTGAAAAAGCTTTATTGTATTTATTATGGATAAATATAATAAGTATGGGATCTAGGTGTTTTGCCGTTTGTAGGATAACAATTCTTAAGGTTTCTCAGACACCTTCAGAAATGCAAATATCGTGCTATGATTGAAGAGAGTGAGATACTGAGCAATGGATGTTTTACACCGTTTGGACAACTAAGGTCATTTTAATGGCAAAAACAGCTGGTTGGGATGAATTCTGTCTTTGGTGATTGTATCTATGACATGAAGGTGACAGGGTGGGCAAACTGCAGGGTATCAAAACCTGGAAATCATTTTTGCTGTACCTCATACCTTAGTGAACGAGGCATCAACCAGGAATTGAACCCAAAGAACCACTTGGTCAGTGCTGAGTCCCCCCTATGGTCACCTTCTATGATCAACAGGGGTTACTGGGAGCCTATACTCTTCCCAGGATACCCACGGGGTTGATTGAAGAGAACATGAAGGGATTGTCTGAGGTCGACTCCAGGTGAATCACGGGCTGGAGAGGGCCTCCTTAGACCCTGTGATTATTCACTTCTCATGAATATACCCGATTGGACCGTGACTCGTTGATCCATTGCAAAACCTCACAGAACCTGGCGGAATTGACTAATGCCCTGTTTCCACCAACCAATTTAACTGCTGATTATTTGGTAATCTATTACTTTTAGCTAGTATTATAACATTATAGTATATATCTTAAATCCATTTGAAAGGAAAAACGCTTTCTAATGGTTATAACTAATGTTCCCACTGCTGATTTTTGAAATCAGTAGTAAAATTGGCTGGTGGAAACAGGGCTTAAGACCTCACGGTACACATCAAAACCCTGGACAGACGTGTAGAGATGCAGCGGTCTGTGATGGAGTTTGTCATCAGCTTACTGGAGCGGCACTGACCTCCCGGGGAGATTGAAGGTTATCTTCTATTGTGATCTGAATTGCCGACACTCTGCTTGGTCCTGGTGTCCGCGGGGGTGAGGGTTGGAGGTTAGGGGTTGGAGGGTCTAGGTCAGGGGATGGGCCTTGTCCGTCCCTGTTGTGATTGCCAGCTTCAATGAACACCAATAGACTATTGATCAAGCATGGTCAGGGTTAAGGCTGTATTCCACTAGCCGATTTTACTCCCGATTTCAAAAACACCACTAGAAAGGTTTTTTAATGACCTTTCAAACGATGTGTGGAACGTTTTGTCCTTTGCCATATTAATCATCGAAAAATTGAAATTAATACGTGAAAATATTTTCGATGGTCAAAATAAGCTAGAGGAAGACAGCCTTAAGGATGCTTTCTAACCGTAGGGGTGACCACGGCCTTATCCGGAGGGCCCGTACAAGTGGTGGTGGGGTGGGGTAATTTGTGATTCCTTAACGGCAAGAGACAATGGATCCTTCATGTCATGTGAAAGAAAATCAAACTTTTTCTCCAATGGTATATAACATCTATGATTGATATTGATCAATATTATGCCTGCCGCTTTTTGAAATTGTAGGTACACTGTTAAGCAGAAATGATTTGGAAATATATTGCTTTCTCTTACAATCTCTCGAAGGACCAGGCATCCTATACATGTCATTTAAAGGAGAATGAAAACCCTTTCTAAATCTAATGTTTATAACATTTCCACGATTAAGCAATATTCCGCCTACTCACAATCTTTCCTACCTGAAACGGACACACTCACGATCTTTACCCTAAAACCTAACGATTTTAGGCAGTTTTGTCTGCCGCCTAGTGGAATACAGCATCAAGACATAATTATTCCCACTGACGACTTTTGAAATCAGAGGTAAAATCAGCTAGTGGACTACAGTCTCCAGCGTGGTTTCTGACCCCAGGGACTGACCACGACAAGTGTGGGTAGTGGATGACGCTACTGCTGACCAGTAGAGTGGGCAGCGGGCCAGGGGCGAGTGTTTGGCGGTGAATTGGAGTGAACTAGGTGGTCATTTGCGGGTGGCAGTCACCCATGTAGCTTCGCTTGTGACCGGTGCTTCCTGCACATGAACTATTAACCCCTTCTAATGATGTATAACATGTCTCTGATTAAGCTATATTCCCACTGACAATTTCTGAAATCGGGAGTGAAATACAGCCTTTAGGATGCTTTCTGACCGTGGGGCTGAACACAATCCGGTTGGTGCAAAAGACCATGCACCCTACATGTCATTTGAAAGACAATTAAGTGATTATCAATGTTTCCACTGACGATTTCAGAAATCGGAGGAATAAAAATCAGCTAGTGGACTACAGCCTCAGCGTGGTTTCTGACCCTAGGGACTGACCACAAGTGTGGGAAGTTGGGTTAGGGGATGACCGCAAACGATGACTAGTAGAGTGGGCAGCGGGCCAGGGGCGAGTATTTGGCGGTGAAGTGGAGTGAACTAGGTGGTCATTTGTGGGTGGCAGTCACCCATGTAGCTTCGCTTGTGACCGGTGCTTCCTATACGTGACCTGCACGACAAGGGATGACCAGCGGAGGCCCCTGACCAACATGGCGTAAAGGGGGTATTCCACTACACGACATCCACTGCGATATGGGGTGCGATACGACCAAGTCGTAGCCATGTCGTAGGATCTGACAGTCCCATCATATCGCAGCCCAAGTCGTGCTGTGTAATAGGGCCTACGACATTTATTCAACATGTTTAATAATGTCGTAGGGGTAGTATAGAAATGTATTGAATCCCAGGCCATGTCGTAGGCCATGTCGTAGGCTATGTCGTAGGCAATAGTACTTTGCATTGGGAAAATCCTGAGAATGTCGTACTAGTGTAATACCTAAAATGATACGCTTATGCTACGATATTGCTGTGATATGCATGTACAAGGTTAGACATACTGGCACCTCCTCCTGCGATACCAACTAATGATATTGTGCGATACTGTCCTCATGTCGTAGCATTCCTTATCGCATAGTGGAATACCCCCTTTAGTCGGCCTCGGCGTGCGCCGCATGGTTAAATCGAACAACCTGTGTGTGGGGGCAAATAGGGTTTGAGGTGGAGTAGTGAGAGGGTCACTGAGCGTGTTAAGCCTGGTCCCCACAGGGCGACTAGTTTGTCAAAATTCGACGGCGACCAACGTGATATTCCCTGGTTTAGTCGTCCGACGATTTAGCACACAAGGGCGCCGTGATGTCTGGCGACCAAACCACTAATCGCCGTGGTTTCTGGGTGAAATATTCGACATGTTTAATATTTTCCTCTAGTCGCCGCCGATTAGTGCCCTTAATCGCCCGGCAGGGCGACTTATCTGTCCTCTAGTCGCCGTAGGTTTGATGGCAAGAGCGTCCCAACGTGGAGATTAATATTTTGGCCCCCCGGCGATTAGTTAGTAGCCCAGTGACCAATATTTCTTCCTTGATCGCCGGTAAAATACACTAATCGCCTTGGTTTAGTCGCCACGTGGGGACCCGCCTTTAGTTAAACAGCCGATAAGCCTACTAGTAGCCACGATCATCTCGGAAGGGTCATATATAAAGGTTTGGTACCAGCGTCTTTATATCAAGGGCCTTCCATTAAGTACGTACACACATTTAAAAAAAACCAGACCCCCTCCCTACTTGTCTCAAAGTACGCACTGGATTTGTACAGAAAAGTATGCACATTCTCAAAAAATCCCAGACCCTCCCCCCCACTTGGTGTGTATGTACCTAATGGAAGTCCCCTTAGATGCGTGTGCACTTTTTCAAATAGGTTATACCCCTTACTAATTTTTGGCTAGAGTACGCATTGATTTTGTATAGTAACGACTTTATGAAATACCCTCTAATCGCCATCCGCTTTGGTGCTTACGTAATAAATAATTGAAAGGACTAATAATATTTTTCTTTCCTATTAGGCCTATAACAACTACTGAAGAAGCCATGGCAAGTGATTCTATCTTTTAACCACTGATATTTGTACCGGAACAACGAATTATACTTTTCAGCAGAAAAGGGTATATTGAATTACAAGAACAACACCCATAGTCTCCAAACAGATCAGAGTGAAAAATTGCAATGATACCATTCAAGAACTACCAGGGGTCGGAAAGCCTGAAGGACACAGAGAGGATCATAACGGTATCTTATCTTTTTTGAAAGATTTACCTGCATGTCAATTGATCATAAAAGTGCTATAATGCCGCCGTCAACAGGCTATTGTACCACCACGAATCAGCCACCGATCCCCTTAGACAGGGATACAGGCCCAGACAGAGCTAACATGTCCCATCATGGATAGTGGTTCCGTTTGTGGGGGGTAGGGGGGCACTTGAGTCTCAAAAGTGTACTGACTGCCAAACGGACCTGCGAAGCGGCGGCAGTCGATGTCAAAATAGAGGGGTGATCCACCAGTCTATAGACAAGAAAAGGGGCAGTGAATTAATCCACAGAACAATATACTGGTATTAACTTGAGATTTAGCATTGCTGTTATTTTATTTCATAAAAAAAACCCGAAGAATGAAGCTTTATCAGTGGCATTCCTAAGTGATTTCCATGATTTTTGTATGTTTCCTTGAAATTAGACACTCTGACTTTTAGGGGCGGTGATCTGAGTCCCCCCAAAATAGGGGGCGGTCAACTTAAATTCACGAGCGGTCAGTCACGAAAAGTAGGGGCGGTAGTTTGGCAGTGTGTAGGAACCTTCAAAGAGCCCCCCCCCCCCCCCCCCGCGGGAGTACAAGCCTGCTGGATCAGAGATGACAGGAGGTATAGACGGCCTCTGAACGGGATATTCAACGACTGTCAGCCGGCCGGCCGACTCTCAGCCCTAGACTGTAGTTCCATCATATTGTAGTGATCAATTAAACTAGTATGTAAAAGCTAAGTGGGTCAGTGAAGGACTATTTCGGTCCCAGGCGTAAGACCCGGGTTCCAACCACTTCACATCAGGTACATGCAATATTTATCTATACCAGCATGCAGCGGGCATCTGGGTCGGGAGACAAGTTAAGCCTGGTTTCCATATTTTTTAATTTATCACTTTTAACTAGTAATATGGCGAAAGTTTCTATATCTTGCATACCAATTGAAAGAGAGTTAAAAAAGAGACCTTGCTTATGATATATAGCATGTTTATGATTAACCAATATTCCCACTGCTGACTTGTGAAATCAGTAGTAAAATCGGGTAGTGGAAATAGGGCTAGAGCTAGCGTTAGAGGGTTTCCATGTGAGGTGACCTCTATAGGTCATGATCAATACGCACAAAATATTGGCTTGTCAAATCGTTCATACTTTTATACGTTATTTGTCAGGGGTGATGATGACCAACGATGACCGAATGTTTTGATCATTCTTGTTAGCAACGGATATTGATTTTTCTTAATGCTGTATATATATATATTTACATTTGAAATGGATTATCAAAGCAAAGTAACAACCAATTGGATATATATATATATATATATATATATATATATATATATATATATACTGCCAGGTCTCACTCTTGGTGTTTTTACATAACAATAAACAACAAAATTGAACTTGATATGTTAACCCTGGGGCCGTCCATAAATGACGTCATGCAATTTTTGACCCTTTTTGACCCCCCCTCCCCCCTTGTCATGTTTTGTCATGCGACCCTTGACCCCCCCCCCTAAAAATGACATCATTTCAAGAGGACACCCCCCCCCCCCCCAAAATTGCAGAAACAGGGGTAGACAAATCAGGGTGTAAGAGTGCCTGAAAAACCTCTACTAAGTTACAAGGGCCCAAGGCCTCAAGGCTGTTTAGAATCAGGTCAACCCCTTGAATTGAGTTTGGTCCTTAGAAAATGTTTGAAAATAGGAATTTCAGCATTCAATATCCTGACTGCACCTATGATTTTTTTTTTATTCTTGAAATTTAATTTTTGTCAACATGATGTCATGCACAACATCACCCCCCTCCCCCCTTGTCATGTTTGGTCATGCAACCATGAATCCCCCCTTCCCCCTTGCTGCATGACGTCATTTATGGACGGCCCCCCCACAACTAGTCATTAATCTCCCAAATGAAATAATCAGGCTTTACAGACTGATGCTCTCGCAAACTTCCATCGCTCCATCTACCAAACTTCAGCTGCGTGTATAGGCCAACGAGTATGTAATGATGTTTAGTCTACCAGCTCTGCACCAAAGGCAGCTGCCCTAGGGACCGGACCAGCGTGACTGACCTATCATCTCACCCACCTCTGCCCCTGACCTTCCCTCTCCCCCCACTCTTACCCCTGCCCCTGTTCCCCTGCCCCTGGTACGTACCCTCTGCCTTATCCCTGCCCCTGCCCCCACCTCTGTCCCTGGTCCCCTGCCCCTTGTCCCCTGCCCCTGGTCCCCTGCCCCTGGTCCCCTGCACCTTGTCCCCTGCCCCTGGTCCTCTGCCCCTGGTCCCCTACCCCTGGTCCCCTACCCCTGGTCCCCTACCCTGGTCCCCTGCACCCCTGCCCTGCCCCCTGTCCCCCTACCCCTGGTCCCCTGCCCCTGGTCTATTACCCCTAGTCCCCTGCCCCTGGTCCCCTGCCACAGGTTTCCTGCCCCTGGTCCCCTGCCCTGGATCCCCTATCCCTGTCCTTACCCTCTGCCCCTGGTCCTCTGGTCCTCTGTCCCTAGTCCCCTGGTCCCCTGCCCCTGTTCCCCTGTCCCCATGCCTCTGCCCCCTGCCCCTGCCCCCTGCCCCCATGCCCCTGGTCCCCTACCCCTAGTTCCCTGCGCCTGGTCCCCTTCCCCTGGTCTCCTGCCCCTGGTCCCCTGCCCCTGGTCCCCTGCCCCTGGTCCCCTGTCCCCTGCCCCTGGTCCCCTGCCCCTGGTCTCCTGCCCCTGGTCCCCTGCCCCTGGTCCCCTGCCCCTGGTCCCCTGTCCCCTGCCCCTGGTCCCCTGCCCCTGGTCCCCTGCCCCTGGTCCCCTGCCCCTGGTCCCCTGCCCCTGGTCCCCTGCCCCTGGTCCCCTGTCCCTGGTCCCCTGTCCTGAGTCTCCTGCCCCTGGTCCCCTACCCCTGCCCCTGGTCCCCTACCCCTGGTCCACTTGTCCCCTGCCCCTGGGCCCCTGCCCCTGGTCCCCTGCCCCTGCCCCCTGCCCCTGCTCCCTGCCCCTGCTCCCTGCCCCTGCTCCCTGCCCCTGCACCCCTGTCCCTGGTCCCCTACCCCTAGTTCCCTGCCCCTACCCCTGGTCTGATGCCCCTAATCCCCTGCCCCTTGCCCCTTGCCTCTGTCCCCTGCCCCCGCTCCTGCCCCTTACCCCTGCCCCTACCCCTTTGTGCCAGGGTTAAGGGATCAGACCAGTAGTCCCACCTCTCCATCCCTACCTCCGCCCCTTTCCCTTTCCCTTTCCCTGCCCCCTACCCCATGCCCCCAGAGCCACCCCCGTCCATGGGGAGGTCTCCGATCAGTGGACAGACTGGCAGGAGGAGTGATTGCGTCCGACTGATGCGCCGAGCCCAATCTAAAAGCCATCAACTGTTACTCAACAAAGTCGGATCAGCTCTTTCCTGCACCTCCGTCTTAAGGTGAGGGGCTTGGCGGGGAGGGGCGGGGGTAGGGTAGGAAAGGGAATATAGGGGGAGGAGGGGTAGGAGGACGGAACGCCGGGGGGGGGGGGGGGTAAAGTGGGAGGGGGGGGGGGCACTGACTCTTTGAAGGTTAATTATACCCACTGCCAAACTATAAACCCCACTTTGTGTTACATGACATGTACTGACTGCTCCTAAATTTTAGTTGACCGCCCCAAATATTTGGGGAATACAGATCACTGCATCCCAAAATCAGGGTGTACCTTCTGATACAATCTTATTAGATTTTTTATGAAGTAAGGTGCCAATAAAGCTAAATTGCTAATATTTTGTTCTACATTTGTAGTTGACAGCCCCCCTTTTTTTCCTAAAAAGTGGTTGACCGCCCCTCAATTTTGACCCCGTTTTGCAAGTCTGTTTGACAGTCAGTACCTTTTCAAACCCAAGTGCCCCCCCCACCCCACCCCCGGGAGGGAACGGAACTAGGGAGTGGGAAGTGGAGTAGTGGGTAATCTGTATTCATCACCACACGTCCTGGTCCCTGACCTTTACCCAGAGAAGTGACATCAAACTTGTCATTCCCTAGACGCCTTTCCTTGATGTTCTTTTGGCTTCTTTTTCATCTAGTGTCAAATGTTACCATTCTGTGGTAACATATATTCCTACCTCTGGTCCCCTGTGCTGTGTTCAAGTTAGATAATGTATTATATGAAAAACACCCCTTGTTGGACCATTCACGATCCCCATGTTCAAATTTTAATTGGTTACATGAGGCAGCTCCCTTCAGTTTTGCAAGGATAAGTTGAAAAATACGTTGTCAGAAGTGTTTAACATGTTAGTTTTGTCAGGGCTAGGCAGGGAGGTTAAGCAAAACATCACCTAACGTAAATGTAACGTATCTCTTATCTTAGCTATAATCAAACAATTTTTTGTACTATCACTCACCAGTAGGTACAAGATATAGATTCAAATTTCATACAACCTATAGATGTAGTCCTACAGGAGGTCTGAAAGTTTAGAGATACGTCAACGTATCGAGATGCATAGGTGTTGCTTAACCTCCCTTATATGCTAAAAACATACCTTTTTCTTTAAAACGGAGGTAATGAATTGGAGTTCTAAGGTGTATTAGTCAGGAACCATACCTTCTCCCATAAAACCCACTAGGCCTTAGTCAGGATCGGTTTAAAGCGGACAGTTTGTCTTTTAGGGGCCAATCTAAGCTGCTGCTCCAGAGATTACACCAGATTTACCTTAGTTACCCGTATCAGGGTGGAGGGAATGGGTTGAGAGGGGTGAGAGGGGTGAGAGGGGTCGGGTGGCCGCGAGCCAAACGAGCTCAGGGGTTGGACGCAGGAGGAACGCAGGAGGGACGCGGGTGAGACGCTGCCGGGACGCGGGCCAGCACCTCATTACGGGCGTTTGGCCGCCGACACCGGCCAATCAGATTTGGGCCATTCTGTCAATCAGGGGCGGCTCGCCGCGCCCTCTACCGGGCCTTCTGCTCATCAGCGGCTGGCCGGGTGTCATCTGGGGTGGGGAGAGGAGGGGGGGGGGGAGGGGGCAGGGGGGGTTGGAGGGGGTGGGGGGTAAGGCTCATCAGGGGAATGGAGAATGGAGGAGCCTATAGATCTGGGACACAAGAAACAACTCAAAAACCTGACCATTTTCTGTCACCTCCGGTTAGTTTGTCTTTCCTAGGTTCTTGTGAATTCACCAAAATGCAACTCTAATGGCACATTCAAAGTGTAATGACAATATGTGTACAAGGGTTAATAGAAACATTTATAATTTCTAGCCAGAACTCTTAGCTATTGCTATGTCACAATAAAAGGAACACAAAATGAGCTGTTTCTTGCTGACCAGATCTATAGAGGGTGTGGTGGTGGTGTTGGTGAGTGGAAGAAGGGTTAGTACGGGGAGGGGCGGGGTAAGGGGTAAGGGTTCATCAAGGGAAATGGAGGAGCCTAGAGGGTGTGGTGGTGTTGGTGGAAGAAGGGTGAGCACGGGGAGGGGAGGGGGTTTAGAGCTCATCAGGGGAAATGGAGAAACCAAGACAGTGTGGTGGTGTTGGTATTTGGAGGGGGGGGGGGCAGGGGCGGATCCAGAGCCAGTGCTCGAGGGGGGCGGGGGGAGGCCTTGTGAAACTGAAAATTAAAAACACCAGATTTACGCAGATCTTCCTATTTCAAGGTTCCAAAATGTGGTTCCCTGGGTGTAAAGGGGGCAATTGCCCCATTTGCCCCCCCCCCCCCCTCACTCTGGATCCATCACTGGGAGGGTTAGGGGTTCTTGTGCGTTCCCTGACCCAAAGGAGGGAGGAGGAGGGGAAAGGGGTGGGGGAGGAGGGGGGAGAGGAGGAGGATGAAGCAGGAGGCGGTGGGGCTCGTTTGAGGTGACTGGGAGCCGCTCAGAGGACGTCCCCTGGTCCCGACATTGTCCGGTAGGGGGCGGAAGCAGCTGCCAGCCTCTAATCAGGTGTCACCCTGCCCTTCCCCTTCCAATGTCCCCTACTGCATGCCTACTGCCACCCCGCCCCACTCCTGTGTCTCCCTGTGCCCCTGCCTCCCCCTCCTCTCCCCCTGCCTCTCCCTACCCCTACCACTCAGAGGAGCATCTCCCAGCCTTTAATCAGGTGTCACCCTGCCCTGCCCAGCTGCCCCCCCTTCCCCCCTTCCCCCCCCCCCTTTCCCCCTTCCGCCCTTCCCCCCCTTCCCCCTCCCCCCGCCTTCCCTTACATAATATATTGACCCCCCTGTCTCCTCCTAAGAAAGAATATAATGTTATTATAACGTTATTATAATGTTCTGTTTAGTTCTGATTTGGTTCTTGTTACATTATTTTGATGGCACCCAAAAACGACACACTGTGACATTATGGGGTCATTCTTGTAACATTCTTTCACATTATAATAATTTTATTTTAACGTTCTTTCTTAGTAAGGTCTCAACTTCACTAAAATACAACATTATCATAACATTCTGTTTTTAAAAGTCTCAACTTTACCTAAAGTAACATAACTGTTATGTGACTTACTGAGCCAGAGTAAGCTGAACCTTGTTGTGAGTTAACCATCCTGGAAAGGTTGCGTCTGTTTAAGTAATCCTGGAGTTGGAATTGAAGCTGATAGACTGTTTAGTTGGCGGGAGCGTTGACTGAGTGCGTTTGAGTGGACTCTGTCCTTGGAGCTGTTCATTGTCAATTGAGATCTTGTCAAGGAATATAATAACACAGGAAATGAATAAAGAACCTCCCTTCACACAAGTGTTATGCCTTAAATAATACTGGAACTATAATTATGTATCGGACGAATGTAGTCAAGAACGAGGAGACTGCAATAGGAGCTAGCTATTATCCATAAGCGAATTAATGCCATAAAGAACAACCCAAACGTTAAACGGATAATTAACCTCTATAGTTCAAAGCAGTAACTTAACCATAACGTTTCGTGACCATATTCTTTTTGGTTAGTCTGTTACCTGCCCAAATTTCACATAACAGCTATGTTATTTTAGTTTAAGTTGAGACTTACTAAAAAAAGAATGTTATAATGACATGCTATTTTAATGAAGTTGAGATATTACTAATAAAGAATGTTATAATAATGTTATTATAACTTGAAGGAATGTTACAAGTATGTCACAATAACGTCACAGTGTGATGACGTTTTTGGGTGACATCAAAATAAGGTAACTAGACAGCTGCTAGAACCAAAGCGGAACTAAACAGAATGTTATTATAACATATCATATTCTTGATTGGGCCCGTTCCCCCCCTGCCACACTCCTGCCCCTCCCTGCCCCCCTCCTTTCTCCCTCCTATCTCCCTCCTGTCCCCCTCCTGTCCCCCTCATGTCCCCACTCCTGTCTCCCCCCTGCCCCCCCCCCTCCCTGCCCCCCCTGCCCCCCTCCCACCTTCTATGGCCCCTTGTCCTCCCCCCTGCCCCGTGCTCCCCCCTCCTGCCCCCTCCTGTCCCCCTCCTGTCCCCCTCCTGTCCCCTCTCCTGCGCCCTCCTTTCCTCCTCCTGCCCCCTTACCACCCTGCCCCCCAGAGGAGAATCTCCCACCCTGACGACCCACTCTAAAGAGGACGAGCTGCTCAAATTGAGCTAATCCTGGTGTCATTTTGAGGGCAATGCTCCACGAGGGTTGGTTCGGAGCAGCTCTGAGCAGCTCACCCCTCACACCCCCAGAGCCTGGTAATGGCCTCCAGGGTGGCAGGAACATCCATAGATGTGTCATTAAAGGGAGCCAAAAGCAATATTGGGTCAAGATTTTACAACTATTGAATCATTTTCTATGGCCATAACCTAGGCCTGTGGAAAAATAAAGACTGTAAATACTCGCTTAGACTACATCAAAATACTCTAAAACTTGTCCCTGGTCAATTTTGGTGACCCACCAAAATTGGTTTGTTTACAAACACTGCCTGACTCCAGGCATAAATAGCATATTATTATTGAATTCAAGTAAAGTTATAGATAGTATCATGGTTTTTACTGTACCAATGGCTAGCTTGAGACTTTCATAGTTATTTGAGTTTGTAAAATTTGGTCATATTTTGACATGACATGGTTTTGGCTCCCTTTAAAATAATGTTGCAGTAACATTCTATTTGGTTTTGGTTTGGTTCTTGTTACGTTCTTTTGATGACTCCCAATAACCTCACTGCGACCTACTGCTGCGACGTTCCACTGCGACCTTATTAGAATGTTCTGGTTATGTTATTTGGCCTAAATAGAATGTTCTTATAGCATTCTGTTTCGATTTCATCCAAACGTCACCAAATGATAAAAAATAATGCTATAAGCACGTTCTAATTTCGGCATCAATAACTTTATTGTTAAGTGCCATCTTAGTAAGTAAAAAACTGACTAAAAAAGTATGGTTGCAGAACGTTTCTGTTACATCGCAAGCTGGCTGGGGGAACATCCATAGAGAGCCCTTAGGGGTGGGGGTGGGGAGGAGGTGGAGATCTAGGCGAGCCGGAGAGGTCAGGGGCTGGCTCCAGGCCTCATCAAAGAATTAAAGGCTTCCGAGATTTGTCACTCTTGTCAGGTCAGTAATGACATGAGCAAAGGCTAGCCCTGCATGTTAGGTGGCGGGCAGGGAATTGGACCAAGGTGGAATGGATCTTGGGGGATTTATATTCAAGGGGCACAGTGGGTACTGGGTCAGTGGTGGGTCTGTAGATCTGGAAGGAAATTTTTCTACAAAATCCCCATTACCTTTCGTCAGCATTAAGGCCAGATTCCACTATATGGTATTTGCTTGTGGCACCATGAAAAGACGCAAACAAATGGCTGCAAACTCGTTTGCGGTAGGGTGCTGCAAGATGGAATATATATATTTTCAGCACCTTTTGTATAGATTTTCTATGCTTTTCTATGCTTTTCTTGTGGTTTGGGATACCAACATGTTGGTATCTGAACCGAAAACTCCTTGCAGTGGGTAATTAAAGGGACCGCAAATGCTTCTTATCACATGGAAATATGGCCTTTACTAGTTGAAATTGGGGCCGGCCCAGTTCGAGCCCCAGTGAAAGTAGAAATGATAAAAAGATTTGAAGATTTGCACATCAGTGTCCCTACGGTCCCCTGGAGTGGAAGACCAGCGAACATTGACAGCTGAATTATACCAGTACTATACAAAACGAAAGAAGAAGGTCTGTAATTGCATCGAGGTATCATGATCTGTCAGCTATTGAAATATTCATGGCCGTATAGTACAGTAACGCTGCCTTTGATTGAAGATTTATGCAAGCAATTTAAATCGTAATGTAGAAAAACGTAGATATAGCGTGGTTTGTGTGTGGTGATTTACTGGGTTTTACCACGCAAATTCCCCTAGCCATGCAACAAGATATACAGCTTAGGCCTATACTTCACGTAATGAGACACACTTGGTATAAATCATAGGGGTACCTTGTTGTACACCATTAAGTTAAAGGTTATCGCATTACATGTAACAAACAACATTCTGATTAATTTTGTATTGAAATGTTTCTGATCAAAATACGTTATTTCCCCACAACTATCTTTATAGAGCAGGATTTCTAAGTGTCACAGGAGTCTAATGAAATACAACTTTTTGACCTTTCCTTAGGCATAACTATAACGATATGATTAGTCCTGATTATTTCTTCTTAAATATTTCCCACAAACTCTCGGTAAAACAGACTTTTTGGTTGGTGCAGGCGTCCAATCGAGTAAACCTATTTGCACATGCCTTAGATATAATTATACGGATTAGTATAGGTTATTTATGGTGTTCAGCCCTGCACTCAATATCCTTAATAACTCACACAGAAAACCCATTCCAGGCTGTAACCAAGGCATCAGATCTAACCAATCAGAGTAATCCCACCAATCCAAACTCCTATAGTTCTGGTCAGCAAGAAACAGCTCATTTTGTGTTCCTTTTATAGTGACATATTGATAGTTAAGAGTTCTGGCTAGATATTAAAGTGTTGTACATTTACAGGACACATATTGTCGTTACACTTTGAATGTGCCATTAGAGTTGCATTTTGACGAACTTACAAGAACATAGGAAAAGAAGAACCAACAGGAGGTGACGGAAAATGTTCAGGTTTTTGAGTTGTTTCATGTGTCCCAAATCTATAGACCCCGCCGTATTTGCTTCCCCAACCCCGGCCAGACTCACACTCAGCCTGCCCTCGGGGGTTATAACAGAGCAGGTATAGACCTTGTTCATCAGGGTAGCGCCTCATAGAGGCAAAAAAAACCCGAACCAATGAGTTAGGGTATGATTCCTATCAGCCTATGGCTGAAAGAGTTGGGATCAAGGCCTCTATTGGAGTTGGGGTGTGGATTCCCAGGGGCCCAGGATAAAACAGTTGGGATCAAGGCTTCTATAGATGGGAAGGTTCACTGCGCAGACTCATGAAAAAGGAGTATAGACAAAGAAGGAGGGTTCACTGCGCAGACTCGTGAAAAGGGTATACAGAATAAGACTGTGAACCAATGAGTTGAGACGTGGATTCTCATGGGCCCCAAACTCTTCGTAACTAGAAGAGTTTGTATCAAGGCATCTATTGAAGGCCTCATTGCGCAGACTCGTGAAAAAGGTGTATAGAAACACGTGATTAATCTGCTCCCCAGGCCCGGTCACGGAGCCTCCTATTGTTTTAGTGGTCCCCCCTCTCCGGCCCTTCTCGGCCAATACCATCGGGCATTCCGTCCCGCGCCCCACGTCGGCCCGTCAAGTCGGCCCCAATCAGTTCTCCTATTGATCAGACAGTGTCGGTGTTTTCGGCCCTCCAAGAGCCGCAAATGATGCTCCTTGTTTGGGTGTAATCGCCGCGCCAGGGCAGGGGGGGGGGGCGTCCACTTAGGTGGGTGGGTGGGTGGGTGAGTGGGGTGAGGGGTGAGGTGGCTTTACCCCATCCAGCTTGCAACATAACAGAAACGTTCTGCAGCCATACTTTTTTAGTCAGTTTGTTACTTACTAAGATGGCATGTAACAATAACGTTATTGATGGTGAGGTTGAAACCTCACCAAATTAGAATGTTATTATAACATTATTTTTTGGTGAGGTTAGGCCGAAACCAAAAAGAACATAACCAAAATGTTATAATAACGTCACAGTGCAATGTCAGAACAGTAGGTCACAGCAACGTAATTGGGAGTCATCAAAAGAACATAACAAGAACCAAACCAGAACCAAATAGAATGTTACTGAAACATTATTATAACGTCACAACTCCGACTGGGACAGAAGTTAGCCTGATGCATGCAGTATAGGAGGGGGCATTGGGGCAGGGGTACCCCCAAGCAAGAATATGACATTATCATAAAGTTATTATAACATTCTGTTTAGTTCTGCTTTGGTTCTTGTCACATTATTTTGACAGCACCCAAAAATTGTCTGCGGATGTTTGCGGATGTTTCGTATTTTGTAACTACTTTTTTAACACTAAATGAGAAATCTCAAATAAGCAAAGCACAAGGACATTGGAGAATTGGACCAATTTACATAAAGTGAACCATCCAATATACTTCCAAGGGAAAGCTCTACTGTTCCATGTATTGGTAGAACAGTGTTCCAGAAAAGAAAACAGCATTTCTGCACAAACAAGACAACTCAAGTTGCAAATTCAACAAGTCTGTACGCTACACCGGATGCCTCGCACTACGCAGGCGTGTGGAAATCAATGCCCCCCCCCACTCTCCCCGCATAGACTCCCCCATCTCTGTAGGATCAATGTGGTTTAAAAATGTAGCGGGTAAAGGGCGGTGGTCGGGGTGCTATTCTGCCACCTTCTCCGCGTGTATAACAACACCCTAACAACACCAGGGTGGTGACTGGGTCAGGGGGAGGTGAGGGGGTGGAGGAGGAGGAGGAGGAGGAGGAGGCTGGGGTAGGTGGGGGTGGAGGTGGAGTGGTAGGCCCCTGCCTCTGGTTAGGGAATCGGAAGTTTCCGACAGCAGCCTCAGTGCCTGGGGAAAGGGTTGCCCAGCCAAGCTGCGACATAACAGAAATGTTCTGCAACCATACTTTTTTAGTCAGTCTGTTACTTACTAAGGTGGCACATAACAATTACGTTATTGATGGTGAGGTTGAAACCTCACCAAATCAGAACGTTATTACAACATTATTTTTTGGTGAGGTTAGGACGAAACCAAAACAGAATGTTATAAGAACGTCCTGATTAGGTTGAAGAACGTAACCAGAATGTTATAATTACGTCGCAGTGACACGTCACAACAGTCATTACAGCAACGTTATTGGAAGCCATCAAAATAACGTAACAAGAACCAGTACAGAACCAAACAGAACGTTGCTGCAATGTTATAATAACGTCACATGCTTGCCTGGGTGGGTTGTGGTAGTACTGTACTCTGAGACTAATCATATGTTCAATATGCTTTGGTGAGGTTTCAACCTCACCATCAATAATATAGTTGTTATGTGCCATCTTAGTAAGTAACAAAATGACCAAAAAGTTATGGTTGCAGATCATTTCTGATACGTTGCAAGCTGGCTGGGTATATGCCCTGAAGCTCAGAGTAGTCTGGTATTTTTTACTGGTGGTCTCCAGGCTGCTTGGGCAAACCAAGTGTTGGCTCCCGTACATTCTTGTACCGAGACTATCCCAAGCAAAAGTATCATGTGATTATAACGTTGCAGCAGCATTCTTCTTTTGTTCTTGTTACGTTATTTTGATGGCACCCAAGAATGTCTTTCGAACCTAACGTTGCAATGCTGCACTATTATGTTATTGTTACATTTGTTTAATGTTCTTTCACGTGGTAATAACGGCACTATAACATTCTTTATCAGTAAGGTTTCAACTAGACTATAACATAATGTTATTAAAACTTTCTTTTTAAGTAAGTCTCAACCCTATACCTAACTGTAAGTGTGATGTGAAAATTGGGCAGGTCACAGCCCAACCAGAACAGTACGGTCACAGAATGTGCTTGTTTCGTCGCTGCTTGCCTGGGATTCCTGTACCAAGAAATGGGAAGTGGCAGCGTGAATATGGGTCACGGCCAATTTTGCAATTAATGAGGGTTCCACATCACTTTGTAATCTCTTTTGATCCAATTTGATGGGCGTATATAAAACAAATCCTTCCATCTGTATCGATTTAGAACCCAATAAAGATTAAGACTATGAGGTTTGTTCTCATTGATATAGGCCTACTGATAATAGAGTGGAGGGAAATGCATCACTATCTGGTGTGATCCACATACATTTAATGAATATGGAAGTAAATTGATCTACTATAAACTGTTGGCCTTGACAATCAATAGACGCGTAAAACAAATCACATTCTACAATCCCCCCAATCAGAAACCACTTATGAGGTATCAGGGATTGAATATTCTCCCCGTACAAGCCCCAGCCCCTTCTCATAATCCTAGGGATCTTGCGGCTCTAGGATTAATGAGTTTTCGGGGAGTGGGACCAATTCGGGAAGTCCTCAGAGGCAGTTGCCCCCCTCTCCTCTCCCCCCTGGAGTGAAGCGTTCTGATTGGTCCAGGACCGTCATCCGGGGACTCTGATTGTTCACACTTGTTCCCTCGGCGATGGCCCTGGGAGGGTTCCCTGCTTATTACATCGGCGACATGGAAAGTGGTGCGACTATGAAGCATCGTTGTACGTGCACTAGCTGTGAATAATAACATGAGGAGATTCAAATAAAAATTCAAATAAAAAATAAATGTGCCTCAAATGAAGAGTATACTTTTCCTATCCAGGAAATGTGCAACTTAAAGATTCTCTTGAAGTTTTGTGACGTCCTGCTACATTTTTGAAAGGTCTGCAACATCACATCCTTGGCTATAGGTTAATTGTGTATATTCAGTTCGACCAGACATTTGATAATTATTTGCATTATCATCACTCTAAACGGGGATAAAGGCCATGCATTGCGTTCCAGTTCCATGCATAATGAAGTCGTTTTGCCCCATAAATGCATGTCGTGGAATTCTCAGACAGAAAGTTGATTTGAGGATATCACCTTATCAAATAAAGGATAAACATATAATATTAATGTTTCAAATGGAGAACCACATTTCTGCTATAATTCTGAGTGTCGCTTCACTTGCACTAACGTGTTTAACGGCCATGCTCTATTGCTCTATAGATGTATGACGTAGTCTTCTCCGAGATAGAGAACGTAGTATATACAGATGAGTGGGTGAACGGCCGCACTGTTCAAACACCAACCCCAGCCACAAAGCCGACAGACCCAGTAGCATCTTGTATACGGCCTCCATGTGGGGACACAATTTAAAACGAGGCCGCTTTGTATTTGACAAGGCACAAAGGTGGATATCCGGAAACCAATTACAGCGCCGCCTAGCGGAATGTCTATACACTGACAGGGCTGTCCGAATTAAACCCATTCAGCTGAATGCCCTGTTTCCACCAACCACTTTAACCACCGATTATTTGGTGATTTATTACTTTTAACTAGTATCATGACAAAAGATTATATATGTCACATACCATTTGCAAGAGAATTAAAAATGCTTACTAATGGTATATTATAAGTTTGTGATTAACTAATATTCCCACTGCCGATTTTTGAAATCAGTAGTCAAATCAGCTAGTGGAAACAGGACTATATAGACGTCGCCCATGCGTTCGGCCGATTGAGACGTCCGTGCTATTGTATTGCAGCAGTAACTGACACTGTGATGGCTTTTACTTGACAAACCAATCTTATTTGGTATCATCTATGGATGAATCCCTGTCGGAAATAATGCAATTGATAGCGATAGAATGGTCGTTTTTTCTTATATCTGTCCAATATGCTTACAGCAGGTAGAGAATTATGCGTACTCATGATACCATAAGAGAGGACCTACATGCACAATTTTGGGATAGCCTGAAGGATGCAAACACTATAGTGTTAGAATTAAGCCAAATCAGCTGACCTTGCGGATCTTGCAGAGAGCTGATCCACAGGCCCACAGTCCAAAACTAATTGTTGTTCATTGTTACAGTGGTGATATATTAAAGAAAACTGGATAGGGATAACAACATATCAGTCTTTAAAGCGATAGGTATGCACTAAAGTTACATATATATATATATGTATATATATGTATATATATATATATATACATATATATATGTGTGTGTGTGTGTGTGTGTGTGTGTTTGTGTGTGTGTGTGTGTGTGTGTGTGTGTGTGTGTGTGTGTGTGTGTGTGTGTGTGTGTGTGTGTGATATTAACAGGAACGTGGAAAGAGCACTGATTTCCAAAAGCACAATAAAGGGAAAACTTGTGTAAGTCTGCATTAAAAACATATCAAACTTAACAGACATGGTGCCTAAGAATACAAATTACATGGTTGGTAGCTTTTAAACTGTAAAGGATCGGTAAAGGTTAATGGTAGCTACAGCCGACCTCCAGACCCGTCACTAGACCTATAGAATACGGTTAGCCTCTTGCATAAGGCCCCCTGACCAGGCCGGGTCAGTGGCCCCTGGGGACGGGCAGGCGGGTGTCTACCGTTAAGGCTGTATTCCACTGCCCGATTTTATTCCCGTTTTTAAAAATCACCGGTAGAAATTAAAGCGAATCATAATGATGCCGCATATTTTTGGAAATTAAAGGATTTTGGATTTCCTTTCAAATGGTATGTAACATGCATTGGTTTCTGTCATATTTCTAATGAAGAATTAGAAATGATTGAATAAGCCAATCCCAGTTTACAGCAACATTAAAGTTTACTATAGCTGCATAATACAAAATTAACAAAAGCAATTTAGTTGAAAGACTGCTCCTAAGATTTGTAAAATACATCTTTATATATTGGCCGTTTCCCCATAGGAACCAATATCAAAGCCTGTCAGCCCAACCTAAAATGGCCACCCCTATTTTGCCCCGATCCACAGCATTTTGATTTTGCTGCCAAACCTGCAAATATGTCAATTGAAAAAATATAAGAAATCACAATGGTTTAGCAGGTCTTGGGAATATAGAAAACGATATTTCTTGCTAATTTCAGTAACCCCAACTCTAGGAGATAAGGATGGCTTTTGTGTTTTTTTTGTCCAACCCTTGTCCAACCCTGAGATATATCCAATATGGGATAGGGTGGTCAAAATCAGCAAGTGAAATACAGGCTTTAGCGGTATGGGGAGCAGCTCGGCTCACGGCGGGGTGAGTAGCTCCTAAAGCCGGGCGGGTGACGGCGTTAAGTGAAGTCCCCTGTTTCCTGCCTCCTAATCCCGGCCTCAGCCCTCTCTTACCACCCGGGCGTGGGGAGTTATAGCAGCGGCCAGAAGGTTAGTCGCCTCGTAGGCTGGAAGCTCATTTGTTGTGTGGCGATGTTTTCTATACAAGTTTATCCAAGCCTGATTGTCAGTACACTTGCACTTCTTTAGGCGCTGGGAACTACCAGATATAGTTCTTGTTATACGTGATAAGTGGTTTATGTGATTGTTAGGCTTTACATAAAAAATTGGAACGTAGCATTTTGAAGTCATATACATGTAGGGCAAGAGCAAGGAAGACAAGAAGCAAAGAAGATCATATCATATATAAAGGAATGCATAGTGTATAGACATCTAGAAGGTCCTTTATTTAAAAAAAACTATTAGATATATATTACAAACGTTAAAACGCTATTGATATACCAAACTTGATTTTTCTAGTGATATGGCTGATCTTATAATAGGTACCATATAGACTAGCAACAATATTTAAAGATAACACAATGGATTTATTCCTTCATACCAACAGACTCTTACCACCTGGGTGTCGCGAGTTATAGCAGGCTGCTGAGAGCGGCCAGCGGGTTAGTCGCCTCGTAGGCTGGAAGCTCATTTGTTGTGTTGTGATGTTGAATGGAGTTTTCTTATACAAGTTTATCCAAGCCTGATAGCTAGTGCACTTGTACTTTTTAAGGCACTGGGAACTGTAGAATAGTTCTTGTCATAGCCATTTATGTGGCTGTTAAGCTTTACATATAATTATTTTACAAATGTTAAAAACGTTTGGTTTATCGAACGTGTTATGGAGTGATATGATTCACCTCATCATAAGCAATATCATAAGCAACAATATTGAAATATAACAGGATGGATTGATGACTTCTTTCCACCAGACTCTCACCACTCGGCCGTGCAGAGTCATGGCAGGCTGCTGGAGCCGACCATCAGGTTACTGGCCTCGAGTCCTGGAATCTCATTTGTTAAGGTGGTGATGTCGAATGGAGTTTTCTTTGGTGTTCTCATACAAGTTTATCCAAACATGTTGCATAGTGGACATTTATTTCTATTCATACAGGGATAATAGATATCAACAGATCCATGATTATTCTGGTAGATATAGTTATAAGGTTTTACATAAAAAAAAATTGGAGCGTAGTATTTAGAAGGCAGATAATGTATTGTAAAAAAAAGCTATTGTGTATAATTTAAAAACCTTAAGACAAGTTTGGGAGTGATTAGATATGCCTGATAATAAGTATATGTAGCCGGCTATTGTCTTGGGTGGACGCTTTATCGAGAATCAAATCAAGAATCAGTAACCAATGGACCACAGCTGCTCCCACCCCTCATTCAGAGTTGATAAACCAGTACCAGAGTGTAGCTATAGCTACAAGTGGTCGTCGCCCTGATGGTGATAGTGCTGGATTCGTAGCCTAACACAATGTATTCTGGGCCTAACTCGATGTGCATTTTAAAATTCGGTTCCTTTCAGACACAATCTGATGCATTTTGAAGCGGTTCGATGCCCATCATGTACAATAGTCTGAACGGGGCAATATAAACAGGATGGATATATATTGCTAAGGTAGCCATCTCTAGAGTAGACTTTATTGAGAATCAAACCAAGTAACCAATGGACCACAGCTGCTCCCATTCTTCATTTAGGGTTGATAGACCAGTACCAGACATACGAAGCTACAAGTGTCCGTCGTCCTGGTGGTGACAACCCCCTGCCCACTTGTCACTCTGTGAGGGATGAGGGGAGAAGATGGGGGAAGGGGGGAGGGGGAGGGTGGCAGGGGAATGCTGTGACAAGCACATTTCACACGATTGTGGACATCAAATGATGTCTGTTTACGCCGTTTGGCGGCGCTGTATGGCAGGGGAAACCGGCCCAGTGACATCTCTACTACAGTATTCTGACTGCCAGGGGGAAAAACGACGACCGGCCTGGAATAAGCAAGTCAGAGAGAGCTAGTGGCTGTGAATGTGGGCTGGTTAAAAAGTATGACAGTGCCTGACATTAGCTATATTGCTTTGAGTTATGACAAGGCCTATGGAGGAAATGGTGTTTTGCCGAGTATATATATGCTGGCCATGCAATGGTCATGTTAAGAACTACATCTCCTTGACAGCACATTACATTTAATCTATGCATTTCAACTATTTGAATGAATCAATCCTGAATTTGTATCTATATTATCCCATAAAACCTTATCTGAGTCTAGACCAACAGTGACAATTATTCATTTATTTGTGAATAATGAAGTTAAGTGTATTTTGACTATGTATGGTATCTATGTAATATAGAAAGTTCCAGTAAGTGAAAGTCCTACCTATACCCAAATGTACAAGACAGCCTTCTGAATAAGTCGTAACACAGGGATGGATTTTATCCCCTGTTATACGTTCAAGTACTAACGCAATTCTGAAGGCCTCCCAAATGGAGGTAAGACATACAGGAACGACTGACTAAACTGTAATTCACGGAGAGAATGTCATTTTACATTTATACCATCGCAGCCCTTATTATGTTGGGACAACACTATGCGATAACATCCCACAAAAGCTCTTCACTTTTGATAGACCTCGCGTGTCAAGTGCATGCACGCTGGGAAGAAAATAACCTATTCTGAGAGTTGTGCAGACACATAACACATTAAAAAATCATGACTGCATCTCGCCTAAAACCTCTGCTCCCTACTGCTAATAAGAAAGAGCAACACTTAAATGCTACTATAATATGGCTATAAATGACAGCATATTTCCAAGAGGACAGTAAATGGAAAGCTCCTAAAGAAGTCCATCCCCAAACTCAGGCTAACATTTCAGTCGTGAGGAACAAAAGTTGCAAAGGTCTAAGCCAGCAAACCTTTTGGCTGCTAAACACTTCAGCAGATGGGTATTTTCTTAAGAGAAGGCGAAAGCTTGCACAGAAGAAGAGTGATTACATTAAATCATGCAAAGTATGAAATGCTATATTGTATAAGCATGAGCTAAACGTTATATGGCAGGGGTTCTTAAATTGTTAAAGGGTACTAAAAGCAAGGTAATGCTCAATCGTGAAAACATCTTGCAAATCAAAGGGCTTAATTAGAACTACAGCTAGAACTAGAAATTAAATAGCCTCGGACCCATGATAAAATACAAAGTATTTATTATTTCTCCATAATAGAAAGAGGTGTTGGCCTACGAGCACTCTCCAACACAACACCACTCCCATTTGAAGATACACTTGTCCCAGAGGTCTGTGGGGGAGATTGTCTGTGGTTCCTAAAAACCGGCCAAAACTGCCTAGCCTGAACAAATGCCAGAATGAGCCTAGATTGGAATGTTCTTATCCTCATATCTATGCAGTGTAAGAGCATATATTGGTCTGAATAAATAGTGCAATGCAACACTAACTGCTCCCCATTTTTTTTCTGAATTTATCAATCCCTATTAAGATGGATAGAAGGCAAATCCTGCTGATTCATTTCACGAGGTCAGGGAGGCCAGATGGGACCCCTACTGCACAGAGACAGGGGGTTTACTCAGGCTAAAAATAGCCCTAAAGACCAGGGGAAGCGACCTCAGTGGTGGAGATTGACTGTGGACGCCGACTCCTGGACACGGGATGGGAGCAGGGCCCTGGAGGGGAAACTTTTCAGGCGCAGGTCAGGTGGCTGTGAAGAAGGCTGGAGAAGGGGGGCGGGGGATTGCGCGGTGGGGGGGGGGGGTTGATACCTACTGGAAGCAGAGCGACCTTGTGTACTTTAAAAAAAACCTACGTTTTTCGAAAATCCAAAGGGAAAGATTTGACTGTAAATTACTCCTGTTTCACTCTGGGCTCCATACTTAGAGCAGTGTCAGTGCAGACATGCCTGGTGGCTCCCGAGCTGCCAGTCCCAGCCCCCTGAGGGCACAGTCCCTGCTCAAATCTCTAACAATCAGCCAACTCACCCAGACACTGACATTGTTATTGCATCCCCACTGTTGTTATAGCGTTTCTTTATCTAACCTTAATTCCCACTGCCACCTCTAAAATCAGCAGTAAGTCAGCATGTGAAATACACATATTTTAGGAAACTACTTTACTGTTAGTTTCTTGAAATCTCTGGGAAGGTCTTTCACTCATAATTTGACTTTCTAGTTTGTTGAACTGTAAATGGCATCCTTATATAATTAACCCCGTTTCACCTGAGGCTCCATACTTAGAGATGTGTTAGTGCAGACACCTGGCTGCTCCCGAGCTGCCAGTCCCAGCCCCCTGAGGGCACAGTCCCTGCTCACATCTCCAGCAATCAGCCAACTCTCCCGGACACTGCAGCAGCAGAGACAGCTCACTAAGTGACAGTGATATTACATCCCACTGCTGACATGATATACAACATCTTTATATCTAACCTTAATTCCCACTGTCACTTTTTAAATTTGGCAGCAAAATCAACATGTGGAATATAGACTTAAGACTTTTTACATAAAGTTTAATACTCTAAGGCTAATTTCATGAAAACTCTGGGAATGTATTTCGGTCCTAATTTGAGTTTCTAGTTTGTTGAACTGTGAATTGCGTTTCACCCGAGGCTCCATATTTAGAGCACTGTCAGGACGCACACACCTGGTAGCCCTAGAGCTGGCAGTTCCAGCCCCCTAAGGGCACAGTCCCTGCTTAAATCTCTAAAAATCAGCCAACTCCCCCAGACACTGCAGCAGCAGAGGCAGCTCACTAACTGACAGTAATATTGCGTCCCCACTGCTGACGTCACCGTGGGAATTGGGCCTCCTGTCATGAATGGTGCTATTCGATAAAGTCGGCGCCGCCCAGGGCCACCGCTGGACCCGGCCAACTTTTCCCTCCCTCGGGGGATTTTATGGTTCTGTAATTGCCGGCTAGCTGATGACAGGTGAGTGTGAGTGTTAAACGGTTAAGCCAGCCTCGTCAATCTCCAGGTGCTATTATATATGGAGAAAGTTGGTCTGAATCTTTTGGCAAACGCAGTTAGTTTCTCGGGGCCACTTGTTGGAGCTTTACCCAGACAAGGATGTGATGTTATTATAATGTTGCAGTAGCGTTCTGGTTGGTTCTGTATTTGGTTATTGTTACGTTCTTTTGATGACTTCCAATTACGTCACTGCAATGTACTGCTGTGACATTGCACTGTGCAATAATACAATGTTCTGGTTATGTTCTTCAATCCAAACAAAATTGTTCTTGTAACATTCTGTTTTGGTTTCATCCTAACTTCACTAAAAACAGTGTTATAATAAAATTCTGATTTGGTGAGGTTTCAACCTTAACATCCATAACAAATTGTTATGTGCCATCTTAGTAGGTAACAAACTGACTAAAAAAGTATGGTTGCAGAACGTTTCTGTTACCTTGCAAGCTGGCTGGGTCAGCTCACCTTGTTGGCCCTTATGGAGCTCATTAGCGCTCATAAAGAAAATGGGTATACCAGCGATTGTTGAAAAACTGGACATATTAGCAAAGAATTTTCTGGGATGTATGGATAACTTCCAAATTTTTTGTCGCTTACTGTATGAAGATTGGAGCATTTTCAAACTAATTATTAGAGCAAAATACCCAATTTTTATCCCCATAGAAGCTTACGTAATCGTCACCAACAACTCATCGTGATCGCCCCAAACCTCCATAGCCCCTTAACAAACGACATTTGTTTGTAATTTATTAAATAACAAAGGGAATTTTCTGGATAGACTACTGACAAGGGTAATACCGTTACGTCTGTAGCAAAACGAACTTGGCAAAATGTATGGGAATCCAACCGCCTGTCAATAGGACTCCGATCAGAGATTGAATTTATTTTAAGACAAGTTTTGTCAATGATCATCAGACAAAAACATCTCGCTCTTCAATGTCTTTTCTAATGAAGTGACAAAGAGTAATAAGCAGTATGCTCCGTGATGAAACTGCGCCAATGTGCCCGGCTTTGAAAATCGATACTAGATTATGTGTGGCGAGCCTTTCAATTATATCTCTCTCCCTGAGTCCTACGGCAATTTCCCACACTACACACAGTGAGTGAGGGAATGGACATATGGGGATCTATAGAAGACTTTGTGAAGGCACGAGAATCTAAATTTCACAATGGCTTGGGGATGAATCTTTATGATATCATATAATTAACAATATATTGTTTTGTCAATTTCCTACTAGAATACCATGCTACAACAGAACCATTAAGCCTCAATTGGTGGTAAAATATATGGTGGATTCGATTGTGATTTTGGATGTACTGTGAAAGCGCATACACCCACAATCTGAAATATTTATTGCACAAAAGTTAATTGTTGTTATGAGTACTTTTGTTTTTCTTTGGTTTTAGGGTTGGTTCTATTATGATGTTACATTGACGTTTATATTACCCTGATACAGTAGCTTAAGCATATATGATTTAAATTTGAATTCAATAATGCATTCTCTCATACACCCACTATATGATTTAATGTCACTGAACTTTAGTTCTAAATGGCAAATGCATGTGTTTATACAAAAGAACAACACGTTAACCGTACAAGGAATCATTCAAAGTGTCAGGACATTCAAACGAGCATTTTAAAAACACCCCAGAGAATTAATCTGAATTTCAGAGTAGGTCTCCAGGTTGATTGATCGAGCATACTTCTCCAGTTCACATTGTTCTATTACTGTTGTTCAATTCATTCTCTGCACCTGAGAGGAAAACTGAGTCAGTTCAACACACTCTCAATCTATCAGAAACAAAACTACAGTTTCCCATGGTTTATTGCGTATTGGTTCAGTGTACACTGTTAAAAAATCCCGTCAAATTTACGGTAAAGTACTGGCAACTATGTTGCCGAACTTTTACCGTAAATTTAACGGGTGACCATAATTCTGTGTGACCGTATTTTTTACAGGTGAACACCGTTCAAGTTTAACAGTAATATACCGTAATATGTACAGTGGACTTTCATTCTTTTGGATCGAAACCGTTTAAGTTTAACAGTAATATACTGTAATACATACGTCAGAATTTCATTCTTATGGATCAAAACCATTTAACTTCAACAATAATATAATGTAATACATGCTATAGTAAAATGTCATACAGTTTACACTTGATGCAATTTTAGCAGCATTGAAAGTTTTATTTTTCCTGTAATCATACTACATGATAATTTAGCCAATAACCAAGTACATCCTTTTTCTCTTGGTTTAGCCTTGCATGGGTTGTTTGACTGTTGGAGGTCAAACCTACAGGGCTATAGCTGAGTTCTTGTACTGAAAGGGTGTCTACATGTTAATCCTACTGAAAAGGTGTTTTAAAACATCTTGTAAATGTTTTAGGGTGCTCTGGTTGGTTGGTCATACCAAAAATAGCAGGCCAATGAGGTGATTACCTTAATAACGCTATAAAAACCTAAAAATTTAACATTTTTAATCACAAAGTTCCAAATTCCTTAATGTATGAAAAAGATATTTTACTAATCATGGCCAAAAATACAGAGGACATGCTGCAAACCACTACTACTGGTAGTACTATTTCTGCATGGTAGTGACTAGCCGAGGTTTGAACCCGGCATCTCTCACATATGAAGCCTGTGCTCTGCCGCTGAGCTATGGAGGCCTGTAGGTACACAGAGCCCAGCTTTGCTATACTTAACTGAATATGTAGGGGTATAAAAACAATGACCTAATGTCTGTCTAATGTTGAACATCTGTATAGTAGTACTGATCCTACTCATTGGTGCTGACTATGACAGTGTACACCTCATGCAGTCCAAGTTAGCTCAGTTGGTTAGGCTTCTGCCTTGAATGTGGAGAATGTGGGTTCTAATCCCAAAGTGTCCATTTTCCTTTTCCATACAGTATACAATTCCCAGATATGGTATATTACTGTGAGACTAAAATTCAGTAATAAATACAGTTATATACTGTAATGATATTATGGTAGATAACCATAAAATAAAATACGGTATTGTACTGTTGAGGTTTACAGTATATAACTGTTAAAGTTACGCTTTTTTTTAACAGTGTACACACACCCTTTTTATAATTTGAAAGCTATTTATCATGAAGAAAGCAATGCAGGGTCCAAATTTTGAAAATTCTGTTAACTTTTGAAATATATTCTCTGACCATAGCCTAGGCCTGTGATAAAATATAGACTGTGAATACAGACTTGAACTACCATAAAATACATTAAACCTCATTCCCAGTCAATTTTGGTGACTCACCAAAATTGGTTTGTTTAAAAACATTTCTACAGCCATACATGACATGGGTATTATGGAATTCAAGTGAAGTTATAGCTAGTTATCAGCATTTATACTGTACCAATGGCTAATGTTGACTCTCAGAACTTTTTTTCAGTGTTATTTGAGTATGCAGAATTTCGTCATATTTTGTCACATTTTGACACAACATTGCTTTTGGCTCCCTTTAAGTCCACAGTTTCTCAAGTTTAGCCTTATTTTAACACCCCTTCCTCCCACATGATATTCTTCGAGCTGGCTAGGTATTCATTGCTTGCATATGGTGAATATAACAGGAACCAACGTGAGCTCTTCATATATTTCTCCGAAAGCCAGGCGACATCATGTCCATATAGAATTACTGTGAATATATGAAAGGACCAAAACTCCCATTTCTATATACTACTAACATTTTGACGGTCTGGCAGGATCAGACCATTTTAAAATTGATATGTAGGTCGCACAAGATTGTAATGTTATATCTTTGAGAGAGTTAATCACGCATAAAATATACATGGAAGACACATTTCCTTAAACAAAAACCCCAAACATATTTTCCAAGAATATTAAGTCTGGATACACGAAGATTGCAGCTATATCTCAGATCGCAATAAAAAAGTGCCCAGGGCGAATGGGGCTTAATGCTGACAGAACTGGAAAAAAACTCCGGTCTACCATGCTAACGTCATAGCCAGAACACTTCGCTTCAATCTCAGCAACAAACCGAACGACGCCATGGTAAATGACTGATATTGCTATCAATACTGCCTTATTTCTTACCAACATGGCTTAATTCTAGCAGCCCCCTGGACCCCTTTACAAAGCCGATATGGTTTAACGTCATAGACAAGGATTTAGAGAGAGATAGAATGGGATTCCCTAATGAGAGTAATTTGCTCAGGTCGATTAGCCTAGTTAGCTTTTTAGTATTTGGGGAAAGTGGAAATGACAAATTAGCTTGTTTTTGACTTTATTAGCGTGTGAGGCATTATACCCTTTCCAGGTTGGGTATATATATATATATATATATATATATATATATATATATATATATATATACCATTGGACTCTGAAAATGAATATAGGTAGCATAACGGAGTGTGTGACCTAAGATTGATTGAAATAATATTATGCAAAAAGTCACACTGTCCTGTTTCACAATATGAACGCTCTTTAAACTTACTGACTTCGTAGATGCAGGTTTCTAGGGTTGCTGTTTCAAGACAATCAAGAATAGAACAAGATGGGTCTAGCTTAAAATGACATCGTTTCCTAGGGAAAATAGATAAATGACGCTTTACAAAAGCAACTCTCATAATTCTACTTATGGGTAACTTCAAGTCACTTTCTCATCTATGAGGCGGGTATATTTTGCTACATTGTAACTCCCGTACGGCCACGCCAATTTCGTGACATGTCCAATAACATCGGCAGATTATGTTCTAATACTGCGAAACACGTCGCCTGCGGTCCAGCCATTATGTCATTAGACTTATGTCGGTGAATGTTAACCTAACAACGCACGGACAAGAATGCCGCTTTAATTGGGTTATAAATATAGGAAAAGTTGCAATAATATTTCATGATAAACACACAGTCTGATATATACTGGGAAGGGTTTATTGAACAGAGAATAATATGTCTCTCCCATCCTTAGGCCTATTGCCGTAATATCCCAGGCAAGCATGTGACATTTTGACGTTGCAGCAGCGTTCTGTTTTGTTCTGTATTGGTTCTTGTTACATTATTTTGAAGACTCCCAATAATGTCGCTCCAATGTACTGCTGCCATGTTGCACTGCGACGTTATTATAACACTCTGGTTACATTATTCAACATAAACAGAATGTTTTTATAACATTCTGTTTTAGTTTTGTCCTAATCTCACCCCGAAATAATGTTTCAATAACATTCTGATTCGGTCAGATTTCAACCTAACCATAAATAATGTAATTGTTACGTGCCATCTTAGTAAGTAACAAACTGACTAAAAAAGTATAGTTGCAGAACGTTTCTGTTACGTTGCAGCTTGGCGGGGATGAACCCAATCTTTAGATATTTACCAAGACAAAAACCGTTCTCCGAATGCATAGCTAAAGTTATACGACCAGAAATGGAAATAGCGCTGACATTAACCGATACAAAACACCCCATTCATACTGCATATATATACGTCAGAGTCTCACGCATGTCTCTATCCTGGATATCTAAAACATAATGCAGGCCATCTGATCGCTGAAATTGCCCAGAAGCAACCCCTGTTTGGGCATTTGAGAGAAAGTTTACGACAATGTGATATTTCTAATGGGGGGAAATCTATAGAATATTATGTCCATGCCAGATGATTATGTAAGTGCCCATTAGCTTAACCATATTAATTGTGATATTTAACGGGATTGTTGAGTGAAACCTAGTCTACTTGAGACAATGTACATACCGACTGCGTCTTTTATCTCTGTTTAAATGACGTGAAATTACCTAGCCTATTCATCTGCTACGACAGTGGGAGGCTAGGATATGGCCTTAAGTATCTTGGTCTACCATATTTGAACATATTAGCTAAAAGTATATTACGCATTTAGTTAGGTTGTAGTTCTCGAGGTTTTATTTCATATCATCTGTCAGTGTTTTAGGGACAGATCCAGATATTTTAACATTATTCTTATAATATTAGGAAATTTAAATTTGGTCGAAAATATGGGGTCTCAGGAGCATTACATATAGCAAAAACAGAGTACAGAATAAAGTAGAAGTACTAGTGTAATGAATATCATGCCAGAAATGTATACAATGGCAATAAACACCTTATTATCCAGGGACTACTATCAGTTAAACACCGAGTTTATAAGAAATGGATTTCAAATGAACATGTCACGTCATCTTGAGTTCCCCTCACATAACTGCATTAAACCAGTATACTATGCAAATGAACAAATGGACTATATCATCAAAACTGACACCAAGCTGTCTGACCCAATTGCACGAAGGGTTCTGTGGCAAAGACCACACTTCGACCCTTGACTTATTGCACAGTTTTTATACCCTACTTACGTCAGCAGGCATAAGAATCTGTGCTGTCCATCTGGCGTATTATATCCGATGTCTGGCCATTAGGCCTATATTCCACAAGGGTATTCTAACTACCTGGAATTTGGCAATTTCTAATTTGTTAAAGAAATATGAGAGGAAAACTTGCATGCTACATACCATTTGAAAGAGACTGCAAAATACTTTCTGATGATATGTAACATGTCAAAGTTCAATCCCTATTGCTTCTGGCAATTTTTTTGAAATTGTGAGTAAAATCGGGAAGTGGAATAGAGCCATTACATTGGCTAGCATGGGAATCTCCATTGCCCGGCTGGTGAATGCACATCCGACGTCTGGCAGTAATTGTCCTTTGCACTTGGTGTGTTCGGAAAAGATATAATTGTCATTCAGTACCTCCCCTTAGAGACCTGGTAAGAGAATGCGTGATCACAGGGCGCTAAATCGGGCCTCGGTGGTGAGTATTCTGGTTAGAAGCCAGGGCAGGGGGTCCCTGCAATGGACAGATACAAACAGGTCTAAATACAGTAAGAGTGAGGCTAAACACAGTAAGGGTTCCCCCGGATTCATGAGTATCACATAAAGTATAGGAAAAGTAAATAGATAGGTAACATACAGTACAGTGTAACATCGTATAGTAATGAATATTAAAAGGGAAATGTATGCAATGGCAATAGACAGCTATTCATCCAGGGGCTGTTAATCATTCAAGGACTGAGTTTATAAGAAATGAAGTTCAAATGAGATCTGTCACCTCATCTTGATTCCTATCACATAACTGTATAAAACCCATATACTATGCAAATGAACAAATGGTGTATATCATCACAACTGACACTGAGTTGTCTGAATCAATTGGACCAAGGCCCCTGTTGTAAAGACCACACTGTGCCCTTTGAGATACAATTTAACCAGACTTAATGCGCTGTTTCTATACACTACTTACCAGCTCGGGAATCTCCATGGTTTAAGGTCGAGCCTTTAAGCTTATATTCCACTAGATGATTTTTGACTATCTGGAATTTAACAATAGTAGAGGGAAATGGGAATTTGGAGATGGTTTGATGCATGTCACTTACATTGTTTCTCTTATACACTTGACGTTGCGTATACGCATACGCTTGACGTTGTGTATACACTGTCTCTAGTATGAACATCACATACAAGTTTTAGCTGCATGTATGAGGAGGAGGATTGATAAACAACCACTGTTATTTATATTGTCCAAATTAATTGCCTTGTCACTCATTCTTTATAATAATATGTAATTATCATATATTATTAGCAATAATGTGTAAGATATGCTACCTACAAATATACCTATATAAGATTCATAACATACACAACACAATTACCTGGATTGATCCTCTTATAGAAGCGAAACGGTAGTAGTATACAGAAATGGGTAATGGAGCTGGTTTATTTTGTTGTCGCGTACATATAGCTAATTTTATTCAGGCGATGTATATCCTTAGCATCCTTAGTATAAAGAATGTCGTATACGTGACGTTGCATATATAGTCAGTTTATGTGCACTAGGGATGTTCGGAAAAGATACAATTATCATTCAGTACCTCCCCCACAGGGATCTTGGATGGAGAATGCGTGATCACAGGGCGCTAAATTGGGCCCTGATGGTGAGTATTCTTGGCAGAAGTCGGGGCATGGGGCTGGTCCCTGCATTGGACAGATACAATTAAACATGGCTAAATACAGAAGAGTCACATGCAGGTGGCACCTTCGGGCTTCATATACCCACTAGATCTAGGTGATATTTTACCGGTTGGTGCTACAGTTTGGTTGATTTTACTCCAATATACGGCCCATTTGTATACATCTCAATAGAGCATACTGAGAGGTGGTCCCTCAAACAAATGATTGGTGGTCAGCAGTTCATCCTAGTGGGTATTAAGCTTAGCGCTATGTTCCATATACCGATTTTCCTGTTGATCTAAAAAATCAAATCAGCAAAATAGAGAAATACAGTTAACTATGGACATGCTGTATATCACTAGAAAGTGTTTTTTAATTCTCCTAAGAATATCATATACTTAAGGATGTATGGTTCCATGCAATACTTTTGGGGGAAAAAAAAGCATCAAAATCGTTATAATTGAATACTATGTTTGTTACAAGAATTATTGTACGAAGGAGTGCATTACATATGAAGAAACACTGTAAAGAGTTACTCCTGTTGAATATACACACGCGTAGCTAGGTTTAAAACATCAGAAGAAATATCTTTAATGTCAGAGTTGTGCACAGTATTGAACAACAAAACGTGTTGTGTGCACTTCTCTGACATTTGTGATATTTTCTTCATAGAAACTGTCAGAATGTACGGACTAGTGCCATTTATTTCATTTTACTTTGAAATTACTATGTCAATGTCAGGCATCTTCAGACGTTCACTGAAATTCAATAAGGGGTGTGCAATATGTTGGAGTAGAGCAATATGAGAGTAAGGCTAATGGAGTGTGTGCGAAAAGGGTTGGGAGAGGGCCCTTCTCTCGCCAGTTCCATGGCAAGTTGATGTATGATTATTGTCAGGTAGGGGGAATGGTTTATGGGTTATGATGTTTATTACAGTGTGACTTTACAGCGTGCCCCCATACCATACATCAAGTCGACCTGGGTGGAGGTAGAGACGTTGTGGGGAGGAAGGGAGGGAGGGAGAGAGGGAAGGAGGGAGGGAGGGAGGGAGGGAGGGAGGGAGGGAGGGAGGGAGGGAGGGAGGGAGGGAGGGAGGGAGGGAAGGAGGGAGGGAGGGAGGGAGAGAGGCAGGCAGGCAGGCAGGCAGGCAGGGAGGCAGGGAGGCAGGCAGGCAGGCAGGGAGGGAGGCAGGGAGGGAGGCAGGGAGGCGGGGAGGGAGGCAGGCAGGGAGGCAGGGAGGCAGGCAGGGAGGGAGGGAGGGAGGGAGGGAGGGAGGGAGGGAGGGAGGGAGGGAGGGAGGGAGGGAGGGAGAGAGGCAGGCAGGGAGGCAGGGAGGCAGGCAGGCAGGCAGGCAGGCAGGCAGGCAGGCAGGCAGGCAGGCAGGCAGGCAGGCAGGCAGGCAGGCAGGCAGGCAGGCAGGCAGGCAGGCAGGCAGGCAGGCAGGCAGGCAGGCAGGCAGGGGAAGAGGCAGGCAGGCAGGCAGGGAAAGAGGCAGGGAGGGAGGGAGGGAGGGGAGGAAGGGGAAGGAGAGAGGAAGGGAATGGGGAGGACTGCAGAAGAAAGCTTTGGGGTAGGGAGGATGGGAGGCTTGGAAGCTGGGGAGGGGGGTGGGGGTAGCCATGCAAAGGCCTGTTTCTCCTCCCATGAGTCAATACATATGCCCAAAAGGCAATATAGGGCTATGTATACATACTACACGACAAGTTTGCCTTGCCTGTATTTCATATCCACCATCTTCCTTGTCTCTCAGACTGTCTACCTCCTTGTTCCCTCCTCCCCCTCCTCCCCCTCCTCCCCCTCCTTCCTTCCCCCACTCCAACCCCTCCACCATAACGATATATCAC
Source organism: Lepidonotus clava (assembly GCA_936440205.1). Taxonomy (NCBI): domain Eukaryota; kingdom Metazoa; phylum Annelida; class Polychaeta; order Phyllodocida; family Polynoidae; genus Lepidonotus; species Lepidonotus clava. The sequence continues at coordinate 66,771,709 of OW387134.1, read as the reverse complement.
CCTGTCCCAATATGCCAGCGATTTTCCTCTCCATTATACTTCCAATCTGCAGCTGAAATTGAATACGGCGTGTTGGTGTTATTGGCACAGATCTTCTCCCCCCAAAGCCCCGGCTGAATGCTAATGGAAGCCCCACCACCGTCCGACCGCCGCCCGGCTTTCTGGTTCTTAGTCCTGTTCCCCCTGCCTTGTCACTTCGCCCTGCCCCGGCCAACCCCCTGCAGACTCCCTGCATCTCCCTTTCCCCTTTCCCGACTGCATCTTCCCTGGTTACACCCCCTGCCCCGGCCCTGACCCTGCCCTGTATTTTTTCTGCCTCTGTCCCTCACTCCATCTTGCCCCTGCCCCTTCCCTCTGCACCTCCCTTGTCTCTCTTGGAAGATCAGGGGAGATCCTGAAGATGATTTTCAAATAAAATTGAAAAAAAAACTCTTGCCCTGCCCCTGCTCCTCACCCTGTAATCTCTCTTGTTACTCCCCCCTGCTCTTGCTCCTCCATTGTTACCCCCCTCCCCCCTGCCTCTGCCCCTGCACCTTCCTCTGCATCTCACTGTCCCCTACCCCCTCACCTCCGCCCTGCCCCCTGTCCCTTCCCCCTGCATTCTCCTGTCCCCTGTCCCCTCAATGCTTCCCTGCTCCTGCCTTCTCCTCCGCACCATCCATTCCCCTCCACCACCACCCTTCCCCCTGTCCCTTCCCCCTGCACCCTCTTGCCCTTGCATGTCCGCTGCACCTCCCCTCCCCTGCCTTCCCTCTTGCCCTCACTCCTGCCGTCCCTCCTTCCCTCCCCTGTCCCTGCCCCTGCTCCATCCCCTTGCCCCTCCTATTCCTAGGCCCCTTCCTCTATTCAGCCACCCTGCTACACCCTGTATGGCCTTGGCCCCCACAAACCCCCCCCCCCCCCCACACACACACCCAGCCCACCCGGCGTCCCCCCCCCCCCCGCTTCTGCCTCTACCCTGCCCCTGCCCGCCGCCACCCTGCCCCTGCCCGCCGCCACCCCGCCACCCTGCCCCTGCTCCCTGCACCTCCCCCCCCCCCCCCCCCTAACACCCAAGGGAGCCCAGGTCGCCAAAGCCATTACAGGCTTGACACTGCGAGGTGTGAGCCGAACAAGTCCACACATATATGACATTCACCGAGCACTGTTACGGCACGGCCTGGCGCCCTCAGGACCGAGTCTATGGGCGGAGTCACGGGGGTTGTTTATCTTGTGGTGTATGTTTTCTGTCCTACTAGTTGATTATTGTGATACTCCCTATTCTCGGATTCAGGACCCTCTAGTTGCTATATCCCCTGTCTTATCTCCACCATTTTATTTGTTGCAAACAACTCCCTGGATACTACAGATAAGGCAAGGTGCAGATAAATTAATTAAAATCACAAATTTCCAGAAGTTATTCCTGAATGTCAATTGAACAACACATGTAAGATTGGGGCCACTGGCACCTTAAGATCCACCTTAATACTCAAGGGTTCTTAAGCATTGTGCCTGTGGGGTTGTATTCACCAAATCCGAGAATACATGTATCTACCACTTGTTCATTCTGAACAATCAATCTACATGTGATGTCTTCTTTTTCTGATATTATGAGAAACTCTGAACTGCCACTGATATTGCTACTAGTGCATTGTATTTTTTGTATTTGTTACAAGTCCTGTTCTCTATGTTGAGATACTTAGGACTGCTATTCGCCGTTCAGCCTAGAACAACACCCAGGGATTAAGGTCGGGCAGCTCTGCCGGTCAAGAATTACAAGAATAATTTTCAGACAGGAATATTATTTAATTATCAGGTTTTATGAATATTCAATGTTTATATTGGTGAGGTTTGTGCCCCCGAACCCCTCTTTTTCCATCTGTCTTTTCTTGCTGTCAATTTTCTTTTACTTGCTTCATAAACAATGACTGACAAAGCTTGTTGTCCATCTGAAATTAGACAAACAATAGATTATCCTCAACCAACACGTTGACTACTGAGGCACTCCAAGATCGGGTTTCATTATATGTGGCGGCCCTAAAGGTTGCTCCATTATGTTTATATATTAGTGACATTTACAATCATATGTGACTTCAAGTTGCTATATGATCTTCAAGTAAAGTAATTTAATTCTCCGATCACAACAGTTTTAATCTGTTAATGCATGCCGCTGTCTGTTGAGGCCTCAAACGTACGCGTCAAGAAATTCTGTGTGACATATTTCTGAAGTTTCTGACAATACTTTGTTAAAACTCATGAAGTATATAACTGATCTTTCATACACGTTTATACTCATCCACAAGGGGTAAGGACGAGAAAAGGGATCGACAGAATATTTTGTATACCACCACGCGACCAAATTGGTCACTCGACCAATTTTTAACACCTGGCTATGAAATAATGTGTAAATTCTAAAAGGATTGTCAATATGGCGCCCAGCTTATTTGAGCTTGATGTGACATCAATTGCAAAACAACTATGCGAAGTTATGAGAACCACCCTAGAGATGCGAAATAGGGGCACCCTGCTTAATATCTGCAGCATATTAATAGTCACCCCTGGCTAACGAATCCCGGGTCACCGACACTGACGTATATCCCCGGCGCCAGTCCCCGTCTGTGGGGGGAGAAGGGATCGGAGTTATCACTCTCCCACCACATAAGGGGGTATTCCACTATGCGGCAGACTAAACTGCCTAAGATTGTGAGGTTTTAGGGCTAAATGTGTCCATTTCAGGTAGAAAAGATTGTGAGTAGGTGCTCCCGATAGTTACAAACATGTTGGTAAATTTTAATAGAAATTCTCACCATATTTTTTCTTTTTGAATTAGTTTATTTATTCAGACGTAAAATAAGTTGGAACACTTGTATGCTTTTTACATCTGAGAAATTACTCTATACCATACACTAATTTACATATATACATTACAGTTCAACAGAATTCATTACAATATGATAAAACACATAGTTAAGATATTATTTTTAAAAGTCATAGCACAATGTAGCATGAATTATGAGTATCACATAGTAGCAGTTCAATAAATACAATAAATACATATCTCAGAAAAATTGATAATCGAGTGAAAAATACACCCTAAAATGAAAAGATAGCAAAAATCACATCTTTTGCTCACAATTTTGTAGGATGCCAAAGATTGTGAGCTTTTGCTGGTATTTTCCAAACTCAAGATGTTCGGATTTTACCAAAAATCAGGAGTGACTGTCGAAATTTGGATTTTTTGCCAAACATCAGCAGAATTTCCATAAATATTGTGCCAAACATCGTGTAGTGGAATGCGGCCTATACTCACTGTATGGCACCCGGAGATTGATCCCTGCTCGTCGCGGTATATTTGCCTCTGCCCACGTTGACACGGGTTCTGCATTTTTGCAACAGGATTCCCCGAAGGCCTGCGTCAGCTTGGCGCCCTCTCCATTTCACCTGAGAATAATATAAGCATTTTGCCCCGGGGGGCTGTTGTATAAACGGGGTTAAGGCATGGGATGTGGGCGTAAGGGTGCAGCTATAAATGTGTATGGTGTGCATTAGGCCAAAGGGAAAGAAATCCTGTGGTCAAAAAACATATGGCAGGTAGGTCGGGAATTTTGTTTTCTACTTCTTTCTAAATGTCTTATATTGATAAAATGTCCCCAATTCTGTCATATTTTATAATATTCTAATATTTTTTATCTAAAAAGCCTATAAAAAAAACTTCAGGGTTGAGGCAAAAGAATTAGGGTAGGTCGGGTTACCGGAACGCAGCAAGTTTTTGCCCTAGGCCTTACTGATATTGCTTCTAGGGGAGCGTTACAGATTGCTATCAACCATGAAAGGGCATTACTTTATTTGAAATGTCCAGTGAACCAATGTGAGAGGTCACTGCTTTACATTATCAGATTAAACAGTATTTAGGGAAACATATTTGCCATTGTTATCCCTTTGTCATACTTCCCGATTGCTTCAGATTCCACTGTACCCTAATCATCACTCTGATTACCGCATTTTAGTTTTGCACTGGTATCCGGTGAGAAGATTTATTTATTTAATCCCAAGGTGTAGCGATACAAATAGATAAGTGTCTGTAAAAAGGCTATACCAAAAGAGGTGGTAGCATCGGAAAGAAATGGACACACATCGCCGAGGTGTGACTGGGTGCCCTTTAGTATGTCCCAGCAAGCTTGTGTGATGAATGTCTATTCATCAGATAGGTAAAAGACCAAAATAAGAGAAGTAAGGTAATATGACAAAAGTATAGTATATATGTTATAAGAGGCCCGAAAGTGTAAAGGCCCGAAAGTGTAAAAGCCCGAAACCCGAAAGGCCCGAAAGAGGCCCGAAAATATAAAAAGGCCCGAAAGTGTAAAGGCCCGAAAGTGTAAAGGCCCGAAACTCGAAAGTCCCGAGAAATATGTAAACCGGAAGTGATATGTGAACCGGAAGTGATAATGTAAACCGGAAGTGACGTCAATTGTAACCACGTGATCAAAGCCAGCCAATCAGGACTGACCACTAGAGTATAAAAAGGGGCGGTGAGGCCCGAATAAACGAGTTCTTTCACAGTTCTCCTTGTATCCACACGTGTCTTCTTCCCTTAAACAATCGCTGAGATGAGCCGATACGAGTTAATTAACTAGAAGTTTGGGTAAAATAGTAGAAGTTCGAGAGAATTAGGTGAAAACTTAGGACGGGGCCCGAAGGCCCGAGGAACGAAAGTAAGGAACGAAGGACCGAAGTAGGGCACGAGGGCCCGAAACTGGCCCGGATGGAGTCCCGGAAACGCAGGCCCGGAATGGCACGAGGGCCCGAAACCAAGGACGCAAGCCCAGGATCCAGGGGAATAACGGTGCGACCGGCTCGGCCCCACGCTACCAAACAATAGGCGACCGTCGGCCCGACACCCCGTAGATCGAGACCGAGGGTGGACCGTCCGTAGGTACGGATACCGGCAGGGAGATAACAAACGGCTTCCCCCTACCCCTACCATATTTTCCCTCCCCCGCAGTCCTCCGCCCGTCGACGAGCACCGATTCCCGACCGACCCGCTCAACCCCCCTCGTGCGCGAGGCACGACTCAAAACATCCCATCTCGGTTTCTTGCCCGGATTCTCCGTCCATCCGAGACCCGAAACAATTCCCACGTCCCTCTGCTGTAGGAATCGGAAACCCCGACCTACCGAGGAACGTCACACTTGCAGCGTAATAGAAACGTTCTGCAACCATACTTTTTTTAGTCAGTTTGTTACTTACTAAGATGGCACGTAACAATTACGTTATTAACGGTGAGGTTGAAACCTCGCCAAATCAGAACATTATCATAACATCATTTTTGGGTGAGGTTAAGATGAAACCAAAACAAAACATTATAAGAACATTCTGTTTGGGTTGAAGAATGTAACCAGAATGTTATAATAATGTCGCAGCGAGTCATCAAAAGAGCATAACAAGAACATTGCTGCAACGTTGTCATAACGCCACACCTCCAGCTGCGAGTTTGAACAACAACCCTCCTGTCAGTCACTTGTGGCGTTAATATTCCTCTCAATATTTTGTCCCAGAAGTCCAACATCGCACTGACCTCTCTGCACTTGACCTTTATTTTGACAATCCCCTTTGACTCCCACCCCCAACTCAATATCCCGCCCTCCAATATTTCGGCGCTGATCCCAATTGCATGCTGGGAAAGGTCTTCGGGCGTTCCATGACACTTCCGGTGGCTGAAGTCCCTTCTGATTGGCTGACATCGACTCGGCACGCCACCTAGCGACCAGGCACGTCAACTAACGGGCTGGTGGACGGGCGGTCAGTATCTAGAACTGGAATGGAACTTGAAGGAGCTTGGAATTGGTTAGGGGCATGAATCAAGCTCCGATTTACCCAATTTCAACCTTTTCCCCGATGGGGTAGATTGATAGTCTCTCTGAGCGAGACGTCAATTTTCTTTTATTGGAAAAAACATCACTTTACAGTGCTTTTCATGATATCTGTACAAGTACAACAACATTTGTATTTCGATTATTTCTGACAAAATCGTCAATAATATTTGGTAGTAAGCAAGTTAAGTAATACCAACTTCATGCACCTTCTTCCAGGTATTTTCTATTACATCTTTAGCTAACATTTTCTTAAATTCCGTGAGTGAGTCGATACATTGATAATTGTTTGGTAAACTAGTCAAGTATTTATACGCTCTATATTTCCATGTTTTCTTATATATTTCCAAATTCGGTTCATCCAAATTAATTTTATTACCAGTATCGCTTCTTAACTGTCTATCGGGGAGTTTTTGATCAGGTTGATTCTGATTCAAGTTATATATATGTTTATATATTTATATATATTATATATATAAACAAGACTACTGTTACTGATGTTACATATATATATATATATATATATATACATATGTTATATACATATGTTACATGTTACATATATATATATATATATATATACATATGTAACATCAGTAACAGTAGTCTTGTTCTTCTAATAAGTAACATCTTAACGTTACAATAAATATGTACATCCGTTTCCTTTCTCAAGTGATCACCTCATTATTGAAAATCGGAAAAGTGTACCGGGGGCAGATACAGTCTAAAGGGGTTCAAAAAGGGGGGCTCCCGCTAAATTATAGGCTAAGTATAAAACGTTGCACATTGGCACACGCACATGCAACGTTTTTTCCCTATGTAAAATATAAAGCCCTATTTCCACCGAATGACTTTCATTGAAAGTTGCTGACGACTACAAAATCGTTGGACCTTTTTTTTCTTTCACAAAGGGATCATTTCTTGTTTCCACCGGACAACCAAATTACTGATAACTGAACGATTCTGGGACACTCTGGACGACTATTTCCAATGACTAGAAGTGGTATGCAGGGCAAACAATAGACATTATTGCCATTAATTGCCTTTGGATGGAAATTGTTAGCTTTTGTCTTGAGAAAAACCTAACACGTTAATATTTTGTCTTTGCTAGATCTTTCACTTTTGTCTTGAGCAATTGTCACAAAGGTCTTTACCAACGGTGTTCTGTTTCCATTGAACGATTTTGTAAAAGACCATCAAAGAGTTACAAATCTTTAAAAGTCTTAAGCTGTCTTTAGCAAAATATCGTTCAGTGGAAACATGGCTTAAATCTCCACCAAAAGGGTGGGAGGAGGGGGGTTAGGACCCCCTGAATCCACCCCTCTCCCTGAATCTGCCCCTGTACACCTTGCATGACTGGGTATATCAGCGCAGCAGGCAGTGCAAACGGACCCGTCAGTTATGAAAGGTAAAAGTGCACAAAAAACGATGACGTATGGCCGTGGCTGTCATTGTTTCGTCACGACAATCTGTGCACCCGTTTCTCTATCTGTGACCATGATCTATCAGGCCGGAGATGTTCGACTGTACACCCCGGGCGCGCGCCGCAATATCTACACTATCCATCACCATCAATAACCGGTTAGACGGAATTCGCCACCAAAAGCAATCTCAAGTTAGATGAAGATTCCCGTCTAGGTTTCCTCCCCGACTTCACCCCTCATCTCCGCACTCAATGCGTGATGTCAGAAAGGGTTCTCAAATCCCCCACCATCGACTCGCTCCCCTGGGGATGGGTAAAAAGAAGTTGTTTTGAAGGCGGCCTTTCCAAGCGTATAATCTAACATGTGAATATGGTTTTAATTAAAGTGATTACTTTATCACAAAAGGACGTTTTCTAATGCCTGACATGTTGTACGCCATTCTGGGTACACAGAGGCAGATCCAGGATTTTCAAAAGGAGGGGGACAGCATATACATAGGCTAATTACCAAAAATGAATGTATTCTCACACATGAGAGCAACATTTTCCCCTCTTTGACTAGTTTAGGGGTCCACCAAAAGGAGGGGTCAGGACCCCCTGTACACTCCCCCTCTGGATCCGCCCCTGGTTCACTGCACTAAGGTAGCAGTGTTGTAAAGTGTCCATTCAAGGGCGGAAGCAAGAGAAGAATAGAAAACACAGCTAAAATTACAACACATTTTTCTGTCTTTCCTTTTCTCTTACACTGGGGCAATAGGAACAAAGCACCGACAACAGTTCCGACAAGGTACTTCCGTTTGCGGCCCGGAAAACCTTCAGTTAAAGGGGAACGACCATTGCAGCGATTCCGCCTGGATAAACCTCTATTATCGCCCACCCTGCGGCCCCTTAGCCCCATGAGAATTGATGGCCCCTCGTGTGTTTTTCTACCTGACCTACTCATTGCGGCTCTCTGGGTAAGTAGGTTATGGCCGGCACAGGGGTCCTGCTGTTTAATGTCTTGGACATCTCTCCCTGCTCACCCCAGTACTTTGGGTTGGTTGGTTGGTCACTGTTAGGTTGCTGAACTTGGAAGTGAAAGAATTAAGGCCATCATGATTTGGGTTTCTTTCCTGTACAGTCAACCTCTAAGAAATAGCCTAAATACCGTGTGTTTTAGTCCTCCCACAGAAGATTTTTTTTCTGTTATTGTTGCGCCCTGCTAGCGTTATATAGGCATGGAACAGTGAGTTGGGATATGGATTTCTTATGGCCCAAGGCTTAGAGAGGTGGTATCAAGGAGTTCATGGGAGAGTTCACTGCGCAGACTCATGTAAAAGTTATATATAGCGCGAATATAACAACACAGATCTGCTGCCGTAGTAAGGATAAGTAGTATACGTAAATGAAGGTCAGTTCTCACATGAACCTAAACAACGTATGAGAAAAATACAAATTGATTTATTGTTTATAGTACTTTCTATCAAAACTGTTTCTCTTGAATACGCGTTTGAATGGAAGGATTAACTTTTGCTTGATAGGATCCGTAAATGCACTTTAGATTTAGACTGAAAATCTCACGAAGAACTTAGAATCCAAGCATGTATGCATACGTTAAAACACTCCGGAAACATAACAAACGGTGTTAAGGAGCCGGGGTTGTGTGGAGAGACAATTCGGTACACACTCACTTTAGGTCCATAGAAACTACGTATTATATACAATGCCTTCTTTGAGCAAGGTTTCCTTTCTGAGATTAGACCTTAAAGCCCCATACCCATTAAGCGATTTTACCGTCGCTGGATGATGAGCAACCGAGAGATCTAGAATCGGCGGTATATTGTTTGGCGATCACAATCGCGGGGCGATTCTCCGTGGGTATGGTGCACATTCTGGGCGACGGGCGACAGGATCGCCAAGAAAATCGTCGCTAAAGTTGCTTAGGTATGGCCCTTGAGGTTTTTTCTGTTATACAATAGGAATGCATGGCTTTGAGCCTAAAAGAACATTTCATTGGTACCTGATGCCCCTGTTTCTATTCAGTTGATGCGGCAAATACACTTTATTTACATCTAATAAGCATGTGTTTGTCTGCAGAAACCAGAATTCATTAGCTATAGAGGTTGTATCGTGTTACATGGGGTGTATGAACCCATCGACTTTCAAGCGCATCCCATTTGCGATAAGCTGACGGACTTTACAACCCTGTACAAACATGACATTCATCAATGAAGTACAAAACCAGAACAAATATTTCATTGACTGTCTATATCAAATTAATAAGGAAACCTATTTAGAGGTTAACTTTTATGGACAAGCCTACCAGTAACCAGTTGGCCCCAGAGGCTGGGGCAGGTGGGAATCCCCTACCTTAAAAATAAAATGAAAGACATAAGTAGACCCTAGATGGGCAGCATATGGGCCACTAAGTAGGCTATAAATCCAGTACATGTCGCTTAAAAAAGACACCAACGCCAGGGGCGGAACCAGAATCGGTCATTTGGGGGGGGAGGGGGGGAAGGTAAACCCCCCCCCCCCTCTATGGAAAAGTAAAAATAATAATGTCAGATTTGTACGAAGCAACAAACACAGAAAACACAGAAAAAAACACTCAGTCTAGGGGGACAATTGACTATTTTACCCCCCCCCCCCCCATCTGCCCCTGGGCACCTAATGAAATGGCCCGCAGCTTGGGTGGCTGGGGTTCGACTCCTGCCGACTTGTGTACTTCAACGCAGGAATGTAAACCGTCTCGGGCTTGGAACTAACAATTTAAGTAATGGATTTTATTCTTTTTTGTATCAAGCCCAGGAAGTTTAAACAGAGTGAGAGTCAGGGAACGACCCTGGAATACAGCCTACCCCGCCCGGGACTGACCACTCTGCCCCCCTGACCACCTCGGTGTATGTGAGAGTGCTCGCTGAAGAGGAGCCGCCACTTGGCCCGCCCCAGCGTTCTAGAAACCACCAACGGAAACCGCCGGACTATTTTTGGGGTCACAGGACGTAGTAATCCTAGTAATCTTAGCCCTGCTGCTGACGAGTTTTCCCAAGTTCATACAAGAGTCTACTCTGAATAGGCCCGTACCCAGGGTCTGCTGTGGGGGTGGCGAGGTTCCACAAGTGGAACTTTTGCCTATATTTTAAATAATTTGAACTTTCAATATTTTCCTACTAATTTTAGGGATTTTACATTAAATTCTGGAAGGGAAGGTGGAACTTTTGGAAAAATTTGGAGGGGGGGGGGGGGGGGGGGAGAGAGGGGTTTGCCACCCCCACCACCCCCGCTAGTTATGGGCCTGTAAGATTACTCTCACGGACTCATTTTCCTGGCGCGGAGGTAGATCTCGATGCAGAGTGTGAAGTGACCACTGTCCGGCTTGATCACCACTCTGACCACCGGACCCTTCCGCCGAGAACCCCTCAGCCCGCCCGCTAATAGGATATCTCAGGGAGGAAATGACCACCACCTGGGTCCCCGATAGCTCTTAACAAGTACCTCCATTTCCCGGGGAAAATAACACTAAACGGCGCGCGCGGCGGGGCGAAAACGAACCGCTTCACATACATAGACCTGCCACGCCCTGCAGCCAGGTCCCCTGGGCGCGTTCGTTTTACGCCAAACGAAGCGCGACAATAATGTGCAATTTGTGAGGCTTTGTGAAGAGACACCAAGTGGTGAGTGTTTACTTAAGTAAGCGGTGGGGCGGACAATGGGAACATTTACAGGCATTGGGAGGCCTGCACGACCTTGTCATGACGCCCCGGGCTGACGTGAGCCAAATTCCTCCAGTGTATTGGAGCTAGGGTGGAGGGGGCAGTGGCGGATCTGGGGGGGGGGGGAGCAAAGGGGGCAATTGCCTCCCCCCCCCCCCTCCCTTAGACCCAAGGGACACAATTTTGGATCTTAAAATTCAAAGATCTGTGTAAATCTTTTGTTTTTATTTTACATTCTTATAAGGGGTCAGGGTTTGCCCCCCCCCCCCCCCACCCCGCCCCGAGCACTGGCTCTGGATCCACCCCTGGGGGGCACTCAATATTATTATGAAAGTAGACACCAACTGTGAAACTACACCCCGACTTCTACATTTCTGTTGTTTACAGCTCCCAAAAAGGCCACTACAGCCCCCCTTGTTCAGAACTGCTTATGGACAGCCTTTGCAAAGAGCATTAACCATGAAATTTCTTGATCTCAATCTGTTTTCAGAACATGATATTAAACTTGTACATTTTTCAGATCCATTATGAAGGAACTTTACTACATACAATTGACTTTTAATCTAGTATCTATTTGGCGATCGACAGGAACAGATCCTTGAGGGTCCGACCACAGTTGATACCCATTTCCAGACCATCCTCCACCAAGGGCATAGCCAACCTTAAATTCAAAGGGGGCTCCAGGTAAATCTAAGGGGGTTCCGACTTACATTTTTGGCAAGATGTCGTATATTTAACTTATGTTTTGGGAAATTTCAGGGGGTTCCAGAACCCGGGAACCCTCCCTTACTACGACACAGCCCGTCCCTGTGAATGGAGCTGGGCGGAAAAGGGAAGGGCGGAAAGGGGGTGTGGGGTTTTGGGGATGGTTGGGGGGGGCGGTAATAATCAATTCGTCCTCATGCATAAGCTGGTATTGTTCTCATCCTCAGCGTTCGCTTTCCATGCTGGAACTACTTTCTCTCGCGGCAGCGGAGGGTCGGAGGAGCGTGCTGCGTCCGCGGCTTGATTCGCCAATATTCAGGCCCCATTAGGCCACGCGGCCATTCCCCCCTCCCGCCACCCCCCCTCCCCCTGCCCCATAACCCCATAGCCCTAGACCCTTAAATTCGACACGGCGACATGGCCATTTCTTAAAATCGACATGCGACATGAGACTTAGTGACATAAAGAAAAAATGAAAACATGACAGGGATCATTTCTTAAATAAGACATGAGACATGAGCAGTTCTTACAGTGGCGTTCCCGGGAGGGGGGGGGGGGGGGGCTCTGAGGGTCGGATTTCTTAAAGTTTATACAATTTGACTACAAATATAGGGATAACTAGTTGGAACCCCCTCAGCTTTGCATAGAACCCCCTTTATTTACCTGGAACCCCCTGCGATTTTAGGGCTAGGTACGCCCCTATCTTAGAGGTGATCGACATGGACCATGGGAAGTTAGGTAACAAGGAACGTAATAATCGACATGCGACATGGAGATCCCTCCCCCCCCCCCTCAAGTCCCCCAACCCCCCTCCCACCAGCCCCACCCCATCGTTATCCATCAAAACTCATCTTACTTTGAAATCAGCCCTGCCTTCATTATGGGCCGTGGTAACCGCACGCCCCGCGCGATAAGTCCTCCGCGCCGCCCAAGTGCTTATTAGCCAAGGTAAACAAGCTGGGAGGAGGGCCGGGGCCGGACATATTACACACAAATCACCAGCGGGGGGGGGGGGGGGGGGCACTCAGGATATGAAGGCCGATACCAATTCAGGGGCGGATACAGGATTTTCGAAAGGGGGCGGGTCAGCATAAAACTGCGTGCAATCGCGCGTGCACGAGGGGCATTTTCCCCTCTATTTGTAGTTTACGGGTCAACCAAAGAAAAAAAAAAAAAAGGGGGGGGGGGTTAGGACCCCCTGGACCTCCCCCCCTGGATCCGTCCCTGCAACTGCGAAACTAAGGCCCCCTTTTTGAGGAGTTTTACAGCCCCCAGAACAACCATGCACAGAACTCTGACAGCCCCCCTCTTCCAGGAAAGCCCACAGACAGCCTCTAGAAAAGGGCAGTTACCGACAAATTTCTCAATCACAATCTGATTTCAGAATGTTATAACTTGCTCAAGAGCAATTATGAAGGAATCTGATAACATACAAATCAACTTTTATTCTCTACTCTAGTACTATACATAATCTAATATTGAAAGCTCCCCTTAATGGTAGTTTGATCATTTGACAGCCCCCGTTTTCAGCCAAATTAGCAGTCGACAGCCCCTCGTGGGTCAAACCGCAGTTGGTACCCATTTCTAGACCAAGTACCTCCCACCCCCAGGACAGAAATCACTCCGTCCATGGCGACCAACGGCCCACCCGTCCTGTCAGTCGGGTATGAACTTCTTTATGCTTAATGACCGACGTGTAGGAAACACGCTAATGTGGGTGAGTTCGATGTGGTGTTCCGTGCGATCGCCGCCCTGATCACGTCCGGTGACTAGTCTGACAGCTTAAGTGTAATTTCTTTACAGAGTAGAAGATCAAAGCGAATCTCTGTAAATATTGTAATGATTATTTATGCGTTTCCGCTAGTAACCCTAGTACCCCAGCCAAGGATGCAAAGTTATTATAACATTGCAGCAACATTCTGGTTGGTTCTGTATTTGGTTCTTGTAACATTAATATTCTATTGATGATATTATTACTTTGCTGCAACCATAGACATATATAAGATCTTATGTATCTCTATGCTGCAGCATACTGCCATGACCTTGTGATGTTATCAAAACATTCTGGTTACATTCTTGAACCCAAACAGAATGTTTCTATAATGGTCTGTTTTGGTTTTGTCCTAACCTCACCAAAACGATATTATAATAACATACTGATGTGGTGAGGTTTCAACCTCACCATCAATAATGTAATTGTTGTGTGCCATCTTAGTAAGTAACAAACTGACTAAAAAGTATGGTTGCAGAAAGTTTCTGCTACGTTGCAAGCTTGCTGGGACTGGGACCCCACGAGGTGAATACCTTTCATTTCGTCGTTGACAATCAAGGTGAATCCCATCAGCACCACAATGTCTGAGGATTAGATGCACTAATCGTCTTTGGATGGTGAAAAAAATTGGACATGTCCGATATTTTGTGGACAATTAGCTGTACCAAAATCGTCAAAGATTAGCTGTAATTCGTCAACAACGGAGATGTGTCAATGAATTATACAGCTCTTGTTTTAAGAATTACAGCATATCTTTGGTGACTAATCACCCTGTGGGGATGCGCCCTTAAAACACAAGGAAAGAATAAACTAGTGATACGTGCCGCTATATCTCATTTTATATATTGCAAGTGGAAAATAGTGTAATATCCTATATCCTTGGGTGTCTAATATGACTGATACCATCCTTGTTTTATCATTATGTGGATTGAAGTATACATTAGATTGTACACATTGTTCATATCAGTATGAAAAAGAGACTCCCGTGCAGCTGCAGCTATTACCAGCAGTGGGAAAAGTAGACATTCCCACAGATCGTATTTCCTTGTGCTATATCCTATTTTGAGCTATTTCATAGCGAAAGAAATCACACAGGCTTGGAATCAGGTTAATAATTACTCTCAGGTAGCTGATGCCATTGTGCATAACCGTTGACGGATGTAGATTCTTAATACACGGCTTAGGAGAGTTCACAGCTAAAATCTTATACATCTTGTATCAGACGACATCGCCAGAGATATCATTAAGCGTATTTGGTGGCTTTAGGCATGAGCTCTAGACAGTTGCAAAAAGGTGTTTTCTCAGAAAATGAGTCCCATTGGGCCTATAGGTTGAATCGGCTGGCATACATCATATATATTCATATAGCGCATAGGCTAAAGGGAGAACCTTCAGTCTTCCGTGTGCTCCAAGGAATGATATAAATGCGCAGACACTTCAATGCTGCGTAGACACAATACACAAATATAAACCTGGAAGATGAACGTAACGTAACGGAAGATGAACGTAGTTTTTCTCAGCTTTTAAAATATATTTCAAAACTATTTGTTTACCAGTGTACTGTATGTTGTGCGTTGTGGAATCTGAAACTCCCTATTACGCACTGGCCTCTGTAAGGCCCGCTTCTCGGCGGTGCGGGTGATAAATACATATAACCAACCAAGAAGGGAGTACGAGGGTGGTTATCACCCCGAGCCGGGACCCCGATATCAGCCCGAGGCCAGGGCCCGAAGGGCCGGCCGAGGGCTGATATCGGGGTCCTGGCGAGGGGTGATAACTGCCCGAGTACTCCCTTCGAGGTTGGTTATGGATTTATTATACCTTTTCTGTTAGGTCTGAGCTTCCAAGGAAGGATATACAGCAATCACTGATGGTGGGACTGTGATGCTGCACATTTTTTATGTTTTTTTCATATAACTCTTTTGATATCCATCAAATCCACAAATAGTAAGCAGTAAAATGTAGCTATGAACGTTGCACAGATAATGCATATGTTAGATTTTTTATTTCTTAATTATTTCATTTTTTCATGAATTTTAGAAAAATAAAAGTTTCTGTATCACACTGCAGTGTGATACAAGGCTGGTTATCACCCAGGTTTGTATCACCCTGTGTTAAACTCTTAACTACTAAACTTGTATCACACTAAGGTGTAATAAAAGCCTTAACCCACAGTTAGCATCAACAGCATCTACCTTGATAGTTCTTTATAGTCTTACAATAGGGAAGGGGCTTTTCATTAAGTACGTATGCACATCAAAAAGAATATTCAGACCTACCAAACTCATCCCCAACCCCCCTTGGACAAAATCATGCATTGGACGTGTACAGGAACTGACACTACACCTCTTAATGTACTTAGTGTAAGAGCCCAATGAGTCGAGATAGTGTCAAGAGGGGTATAGGGATGATCCGTTTGTATGAAGACCTTTAAATTTATAGGAAGTCTGGCAAAAAAGTGACGATGTAAATGGACCTGGCTGGTACCGAAGAAACACTGTGGACAACCTAGATAACACTAGTAATACAAATTCTACTTTTGTCTTTAGAATTTAAGCCCTCCAACTTTAAGGCATGTTGTTTAGTTAGCTCTAACTACTAATTTCGATACAATCTATCTGAAGCATACCAGCTAATCGTAAAACTAAGAACACCTACCTGTCAGGCTTGTGATTATTACATTCTTGTATCGCTCTAAGTTATACAAAAATGTCTGTATGCATTACACTGTATAGCAGACTAAGGACATGTATAGAATCAGTAAAAAGATCTGTATCTGTTAATGGATGTCTATCAATTAATAAGATGAATAGCATTCCACTAAACTGTATAGATTCGATTTACATATACATATAATTATTATTATGCCCAAGGTATCGGCCTTTCAGACAGAATATGTATGCAATGTGCATAACAACCTTGTGAAATGGTGAATTTGAAGCAGACATGTGAACTGTATACAGCAAAGGACAGATGCTGGACGGTGCATACATAAGTATGTATGTACTACTGTTGGCTGAAATCACCCTGTAATAAAAGTAAATGAGGATCTGGACCACCTGCTTCCAGATAAAATTCATGGGCAATATATATAATTTCTGACAGAGTATCACTTCGACTCCAGGGACTGCAACATTAGACCGCTGGACAAAATCAAATTGAAAAGGCAATTTGGTCGTATATTTAATTAGGGTAATAGATCAAGATTGGGCTGTTCATATTTGTGATAGTTTTGGAGACCTCCTGTTGGTATATGGATGATGATGATTGTTGGAGCGTAAAGTCCATCAGCAGTTTTTCGGCTGTATATATCAGAACCAACTCACCGTTTTCAGCTTGTACAAAGTCGAATCTATGGGGGTGGAAACGAGGGCAAGGCAATGTTGGGTAACAGGCACAGCCCAGACTCGAACCCGGTCCGGCCATGTGCGAAACAAAGTGAAAAGCCTACCCACTACAACATCCCCCCCCCCCATTGGTATTTGGATCTACCTGAATTACCACCATTAATGGTAATTGAACAAACCTCAATTACCATCATTAATGGCTCATTGGCTGACTTCTCCGACCCAGACAAAGTGTCTTTTTTGACAGATTGGCCCTACAACACTTCCCGCATACATTGTGACATAATTGCTTAAATGACTCATTACAATTTCCCATTCCCTCCATGCAGTTGCCCCTGCCTCATTCCGTTGTTAATTGCCTCATAATTAGCCTATAGCTAACATACCAACAGCCAATCAATACCCTTGTTCTCACAGTCAGAGCAAAAAACAATCCCATCCAATGATATATCATGCTTCTTTTTGACGCGGGTCCCTCGGTCGGTCTATCTTTATTAGCCATACAGCAGAGATTAGTTCGCCAGTCACGTGTTATCTTTGGGGAGGGAGCAGGGCCAATAACTAGTATAAGGCCTGTAGGGAGTTGTACCATGGGGGCAGCCATTGTCCCCCAGTGCAGGCCACTCGGGGGACAAGCTAGACCCCTCCACCACTGATAAGCTACCCAAAACCTTTTACCTTCATTTCACTGTTGCATGTCTGAACAGATAACTTCATTATCTTTATGTCAACAGCTACACTAATAAACCAAATACCCCTTTCAGAATTTGTTGGTAGATTGAATAATAAGGAGGTTATAGGTAGGTAACATTTAACCCTGTGCCTTTAATCTAAGGGACCCCTAAATCGGTTATGTGCACAGTGTATAATCTGTAATTCTGTATGGCTGTTGTTCAAAGGGCTTAGCCATCATGATGGACAATGCCTGAATGGGTTACCTACCACACCACAGAAATAAGAACCCCAGTCTTTCATCCATATTCCTCTGTCTCCTGCCTTGACGGCACTATACCGCATTAGAGAGAGACCCAGAAGGCGCCACCGTATTGAAAAATGGAGAGTCCTGATTGGCTGAAAAGTCACGCTTGACCCCCCACAGCTAGTGGCGGGAAAGTGAGACACATGCGCAATGAGGACTCCTGAATGCGGTATAGGGCTCATACTCCATAGTCGGTTTGGATTACACAGGAATACTCGCTCCGAGCATAGCCTTTTTTTTCGTTAACTTAAACGTTGGTATCACCGCGTGCCCCTGTAAACTGGGTCAAACCCTCCCGCCGGGCAACAGCGTAATCCCAGAATGCTATAGTCGGAGCGATGATTTCGGAGGAATCTGAAGCGACCAAGGAGTATGATAATGGAGGAATCTGAAGCGACTAAGGAGTATGTAAGGACCTAGGGGCCTTCGATTTAGTACATACGCAAAGTTACCAAAATTTTAGAACACCCCACTCCCCTTGAGCTAAAATACGCATGGATTTGTACTGGAACGTACGCACCTCCCCCCCCCCCCCCTTGCTGCATACATGTATACTTAATGGAAGGCCCCCTAGTCAAACATTGGCAGCTGGGGTCAGAAATGGGGAATTTGTAAAAGTGTAATAGCCCACAACTCCCGCCCTCCCTATTGGCCACCCGGGAGGTAATTAGAGGTGCAGCAGACAGGCAGGCGCCGGGGAGGCAATGAACAACGGCCAACATGCAAACAGCTCGTGTGGCAAGGGTCTGCAATGACACACTGTCATACGACCGAGTTATCATCCGTCACAACACTCCAAACAACGCATGACCTTTCATCGCATATGCAGCTCTGATTATTCACCCTACCACAGATAACCAATTTCTTGACCTTTACCTGCAGGTTAGCCTTGATCAGATGCATGCTGGGCATTAAATATGTTGACAAATCACAAGGCTTTGCATAGGAATTTTCATTAATCACGTCACTATTTCTAATTGGACTTGAAGAAAACCTTGAGATCATTATTTTTCAAATGTTCATATATATACATTACATATTTTCCGAGTCAAATTCATTCATTTTTATATAGATGGAAATTTTCTACTAATTTTCTATAGTTTTTCTCTGTGAATTGTCAACAAAATTGGTCAAAATTAGCCTGCAAGTGCTTAAAATACTATAAATGAGCTATCCGTGGTAGGGTGATTTGACATGGTAAATACATGTAGATATGTTCCCAATTTACACACATGAATACATTGAAATACAAGAGGAGTTCGCTTCATGTTCTGTTGTATGAATAGTTGAATTGCAGTCTATGTAGACATTGTGTTTTTTTGTGCAATTTGTGCGGCGAAAACCACCAGAGATTGTACCGAAATTGGTTGGGATTGCGTTCATTCCGTGCGTGTATTTCCCCACACGCCATATTATATTTCAATAATCGCATTCGTGATTGTGCATTGTAGTGCGGCCCTGGGAGGAATCTTTCCTCCATCAATAATAGTCCTCTTCTCATATTCCCACTTCGGTCTCCCATTGTGGAGCCCTACACGCATTGCTTGAGCGTTTACCCCTCACAATGTCCTAGTCTGTAGTAGCCAGACCCACTGTTTCCCAAAGTGAGTCTGTACACCAGCAACCATTTTAGGTGGGAATTCCCACCTAAATCCCAGCATGCTTTGCAGCCGCTGGTTTATGGCACGGAGGACCATAAACCAGTCAGCAGGCCAAGAACCATCAAAGGTATTCCCCAAGCCATTTATAGAGGGCCAATAAAAAAGTTCCTTGCAAATTTTAATTGACCAATAAAAGCCATGGACTGTTTTGGGTGTACGGACCTATTATGTAACAGCTAAGTAGGTCAGGGACGGACTACGGGTTATAAACCTTTCCGAATATGCAATACTTCCACTTTGTAAAGTGTATTGCTGCTGCCCTGACGGTGCTATGTTATCAGATTGACTTCACCCAGATTCCCTCTGAACGACCTACATACACATCCTGAAAGTGAAAATCGATCGTGGTTTTCTAAAGCCTGGTTTCCACCGAACGACTTTCATTAAAGATTGCTGACGACTACAAAAGACTGAAAAAAAATAAAATCGTTGGTCAGTTTAGTCTTTTACAAATGAATAATTTCTTGTTTCCACTGAGCGACCAAAATACTGATATCTGAACGATTCTTGGACAATCTGGACGATTTTTTCAAACGATAGAGATCAGAAAAGTGAGGGAACAATGGATTTAATAGCCTTTAATTGCCCCTGAAAGAAATCGTGAGCAAATGTCGTCCAGAAATATTAAACAGGTTAGATATTTGGTCGTTGGTGAATCGTCCAGTTTAGTCATTCAGTTTGCAGTCGTTCAGAAATGTCTTAACTAACGATTTTGTGTTTCCACTGAACGATTTCATGAACAACCATCAAAGATTTACAAATCTTTATTAGTCTTAGGCCGTCTTTAGCAGAATGTCGTTCGGTGGAAACAGGGCTTAAGTGAGTCTACTGGAAATTTTGGCCGGAGAATGAAAAGTATGTTACGAAGGTGACTGACCCATTGGAGAGTGGAATAGGAAGGTCCCTTCCCAAAGCAATAGGGGGAGTGGCAGGAAACAAGATCAGATGATAAAAATGCCCGTCTCCCCCCAAAAAGGGGCCTGACCCCTCCATTTCCCAATCTTATACGCTTTGAGGTGGTATCTGATGGTGGTCGTAGTGTTGGGGGTTAGGAGGAGAGTTAAGCCCTGTTTCCACCAGCCGATTTTGGCCACGGTTATTTGGTAATTTCTTACTTTTAACCTGTAACATGACAAAAGACTATACGTCCTACATACCATTTCAAAGACAATTAAAAACATTTTACTGATCATCTTCATGGTTATCCATTATTCCCACTGCCGATTTTGAAATTGGCTATAGTGGAAACATGAGCTTAAAGGGCATACCTACTAAACGATTATTATAGAGTTAGCCTATAAATCGGCCTACAAATCGATTGAATGGGAAGATTGTCCACTGATTTTAACATAGGCCGACTGTGTGTGGGTATGCCTTGTCCAGTCAGAGTCAACCAATATGAATACCAATGGCCAACAACATCAGCACCAACCCATATCAAACATGTTTGATAATTTGACGCCGACCACCAACTCCCGTCGGCCGACTCCTCGCAAAACTGGTTGACCGTGGGTCAATCGTCTAGTGGGTATGGGGCTCTAGGAAAGGGGGCGGGAGGGGGGTTAGTCTTTTGACCAGTTGCAATAAGCCGGGTGTCAGTGTGCAGCTTTCAGACAGACAGCGAGTGATGGATAGTCTGTCTGATGAACCGCTCGGCCAGCCCACCCCCAAAAAACCACTATGAATTCATTATTTCCCTCTTATTTAAGTTTTATTAGAACGCAGCATGCATATTTGTAAATATTGATCCACGGGCAATCGATTCTTACACGAGATGTATTATCACAGAACCAATTTAGGTTATATTTAGAGGGCTTGTGCGCTGTGAGAGGCCCCGGTTTACGGGTAAATAAAAACAGTCACGGGAAACCATTTGTAATGATTTCTATGACAGTCTCCCCTTGTAAAACCATGGATATACAGGGGTATATTGAACGCTGCTCCAGTAAAGATAGGAGCTTTACATAAAACCCAGACTTATCATGCCACCAGCAAAGTGCTAATGGCACCAGTAAAACAAAAGAAGTACAATTTTATGATCTCGAAATTAAAAGTAAAGTGCTGTCAAGCAACCTGAGATGTAATGGAAACTTTCTGCAAGCATACTATTTTGATAAGCATGTTTCTTGCTAAATATTTATGATATTATTTATTCCACGCAAGGTTGAAACTCGACAGAGTGTTATGATAACGTTTAAGTGGGTTTAGAGCTTACCAATACAGAATGTTATAATAACATCACCTATCATTGAAAGATCATAACCAGAATGTTTCTGAAACATCGTAGTACAACATTGCAGTATAAGGTTCCAGAGGCATCATTATTGGGTGCCATCAAAGTAATGTAACAAAAACCAAACAGAATTTGACAGAACATTACTGCGACGTTATAGTAACCTTTGTTTCATGCATGGGCATTTAAAGCCCAATGAGTTTGAAACAGAACCAATGGTTTGACTCGACACCACAGTATAGAGGCGTTCTAGGTATAGTGCTAGAGGTGTGAGGTTTGTCAGGGCACGTTATGGAGCTGCTCCCTTCACCATAGCCTAGGGACTGGAGCTTCTAATTCCTGGAGCTGTAGGTCTAACTCTGGGTGGGCGTCCTGTGAGGAGTAGGATCCTGGCCCAAACTAGCCACTTCCTATACTACTACCACCCAATAACTCTACTTCTACCCCGTACTGCCTCTACTTATAGCCCTACCACACCTATATTATGCTATCCCCTACTGCCTCTACTACATCCTACTGTCTCTCTCCTACCCCCTACTGCCTCTACTGCTATACACTACTGCCTCTACTACCATCACTTACTGCCTCTACTACTACCCTTACTACCTCTACTACTATCCCTACTGCCTCTATTACTGCCTCCTTCTGCCTGCTACTACCCCCTACTGCCTCCAGTACAACCCCCTACTGCCTCTACTACTACCCCCTACTGCCTCTACTACTACCCCTACTTCCTCTACTACTACCCCCTACTGCCTCTACTACTACCCCTACTGCCTCTACTACTACCCCCTACTGCCTCTACTACTACCCCTACTGCCTCTACTACTACCCCCTACTGCCTCTACTACTACCCCCTACTGCCTCTACTACTACCTCCTACTGCCTCAACAACTGTCCCCTACTGCCTCTACTACTACCCCTTACTGCCCCCACTACTACCCCCTACTGCCTCTACTACTGCCTCCTACTGCCTCTACTACTACCCCCTACTGTCTCTTCTACTACCCCCTACTGCCTCTACTACTACCCCTTACTGCCCCCACTACTACCCCCTACTGCCTCTACTACTGCCTCCTACTGCCTCTACTACTACCCCCTACTGCCTCTACTACTACCACCTACTGCCTCTACTACTACCACCTACTGCCTCTACTACTACCCCCTACTGCCTCTTCTACTACCCCCTACTGCCTCTACTTCTACCACCTACTGCCTCTACTACTTCCCCTACTGGCTCTACTACTACCCCTACTGCCTCCACAACTACCCCCTACTGCCTCTACTACTACCACCTACTGCCTCTACTACTACCACCTACTGCCTCTACTACTACCCCCTACTGCCTCTTCTACTACCCCTACTGCCTCTACTTCTACCCCCTACTGCCTCCACTACCACCCTACTGCCTCTACTAATACCCCTTACTGCCTCTACTACTGTCCCCTACCGCTCTACTACTACCCCTACTGCCTCTACTACTACCCCTACTGCCTCTACTACAACCCTGCTCTACCTCTTTCACTGTCCCCGCTGAATATGCTACTAGTTCTTACTAAAACTACTACATGTACTACCCCCTATATCCTCTACTACTAGCCCTTATTGCAAACTTACTACTGCCACCTACTGCCTGCACCACTACCCCCAACTATCTCTACTACTGCCCCCTACTCTCTCTCCTACTACCCCCTACTGAGTCTACTCTACTTAATGCCAGTGTCCAGTTAGTATCCTCCAGTTGGTATGTAATATTACCCCTTACTGCCTCTACTACTACCCCCCACTGCCTCTACTATCCCCAACTACCTATACTACTACTGCCCCCCCCCTGCCGTCACTCCCGGTAGGCTCCCACCAGGTGGCGGGCCCACCAGTAGCGTCCCGCCGGCCCGACGCCGCCGCGCCCGCCGCCAGGAGTCGCATGGAGCTGCTCGGAGCTGCTCGGAGCTGCTCGGAGCAGTGACTCCTGCCGGGCGCCCTACTCCTCTGTCAGTCCGCATCAGCGCGCCGTGATGTGATAAACTGGGTGGCGCCTGCCCGCCTCCTCCTCCTACTCCCACTCCTACTGCTACCACCACCACCGCTCCTACTGCTCGAGGAATCAGTAGGGAAAAAAGGAGCCGGCCTGGTGTTTTGGACAATTGATTCCCGTTGCTTATCTCATGTGGAAGTGTATCTGTCACTGTCAGGGCCTCCCGCTCTTTAGGCCCTCGGCCCTCCTACCGCTCGGCCCGGGATATATGGGACGCCGGGCCGCCTGCCGCTAGGCCTGAGACGCTGGAGGGACGCTGGAGGAAAAATAGGAGCAGAGTGCAGGAAGTACGGCCCTGCGCTGCTGGTGTCGGCGAGTTAGTCGTTCATGGTAGGCTGGTGGTAGAGGACCAGCGGTTAGCCAGGCGAGCTGCTCTTAGCACAGGCAGCGAGAGTGACTCAGTGTGGAAGCACGTTATATATAGTCTCTTAAAAAGAAACCTCGCTTTCTGGGCGTCGCGATAAATATTTGCACCCCTTTCAAACTGGAGAGCGTGGGCGGAGTGGAAAAGAAGTGCCTCTTGGGTTCTTGGAGTCAGTGACAAATCCCAGGAGGGTAGAGGAGGTACAAAGGAGTTAGCCTGCCTAAAACGGGAAACGCCTGAAGTGTCGGGACTGTATAACAAGTGAGTCCCTCACGCCCTCAGAGGAGGCCCTCACTATCCCTTTATAGAACTGCTCGTTCTGACCCTGTGGTCTCTATACTGGTCTCTATACTGGTCTCTATAGCGGTCTCTTAGAGGCCTACAGAAGGTGCAGCGGAACCCACTGGAGTGGCCGACAAACGCCACTGGAGTAGGCGTCAGCTGATAGCATTCAAACCCTGGAGACGACTAACCCGTCCCCACCCCCTCTATACTATCTCCTCCCGCGGGATCCCACTGGAGACAGGATATCGGGGCGAAAAGCCGACATTTCACCGACAAGTGAAAGTGAAAGTGAAAGTGGAGCAGTCAGTGATAGGCAATTGGTGTTAGTGCCTTCAGGTGCCCGGGGCGGGGCGTCGGGCCCCCACGGACCTGGCCCAAGGCGGGCGGCCGGGGTTTTCACGGCGATAAAAGATCTATCCGGACCTGGTGAGAGGGAGTTGGGATCCTACCCCTCCACCCACCCCTCCAGTGGTGGGATATTGTCTGGGATCTCCCACCTCCCACCCTATACCACCCACAGCTCCTGGAGACTGGGTATCGATCGGTGTTTAACACGGAGCATTATATACGTCGGCCTGGTCGACTCAACATGCGGCAAGCTACAAGGTAGGGGTGAAGTGGTCGATGTGCACGTTCTGACGGGCCTGTGGAGGGATGATTTTAGTGTTGTTTTGGGGGTGTTTTATCTTATACTTTTCAGTTTTCTCATGAGGCAGAGTAGACAGAAAATGGTCTAATGCGCCGTTTTATGTAGGTGCACATTCTGACGGCCCTAAGTATGTAGACATACATTTATTAGGTCATATACGAAACAATAATAACACCCAGCTATATCTATTCATCGAATAAAATGCATCTCACATTCTTCTTATTATGTAACTATCTCTATACGTTTTTTCTTAGTTTCTCTCCTTTTTTTTAATCTTTATGCATTATAAGCATGTAACTATCTGGTCCCTGGTCCTGTTTTCCCGCCCCATGGCCCGCCCGACCCATCTTAAAGTATGCATATCGCGGATACAATGTAGGTTGAACAGGAAACAGAGGACACCTAATTTAATGACACTGATCTTGCCACCCATAATTACACTGGTTGGGAAGCCACAATAAGGACCGGGATATATCCCAGGCACACCCAGTGACGACCGCTGACTGCCCTATAAAAAGTATATGAATCATTCAGTACTCATAAAACACTTACACCGCTAGCCTGTGTAAGCACAACATACACGATATAAAAGTAGGCATCTACTGCTGTAGGATCTAGTCATCAAATCTGCTTATCAGATTTCAATATCGATTATTATTACAACTCAGTCATGGGATATAGCCATTTGATAGTTTGTGTACATACAAAAAGGTTACTTGGCTTTCAACCAAATTTGTTGTTAAAACATTGATATCAAGAATCAGTATTACAAATATGCATGGTATAGGGCAAACAGGGTTATATCGCGCACTGTGTTACGCTAGAATGTTTCTTGATTCAAGTAAGTAATACAGTAGCAGGCAGTTCAAATAACTAAGAGGTTTCTCCTTTTGTCCAGTTGCCTGGATACAATACATAGTCGTATTATTCATTTCCTCACTAAATATGCACAGGGGTCCAGTACTGTCACACCGGAAAACTATGGTTATATTGGTTTTATTGGCTATATGAGCAGCATTTTAATCAAAGTGATATTGCCCAGTTACTTGACAGTAGACCACTCTGCAATGCACAACAATACAGAGCCTTGAAGCCATATTCCACTACGCTGCAGACAAAACTGCCCAAGATTGTGACTTGTTAGGGCTAAAGATCGCTAGTGTGTCCATTTCAGGTAGGAAAGATTGTGAGTAGGTGCTCCCGATAGTTACAAATTAGTTGTTAAATTTTTAATAGGAATTCTCAACATCTTTTGCTCACAATCTTTAGGGTGCCAAAGGTTGTAAGCCTTTGCCGGTATATTCCACCTCAAGATGTTTGGGGTTTCATAAAAAAACATGAGTGGCTGCCGATATTTGGATTTTGTGCCAAACATAAGTAGAATTTCCATAAATATTGTGCCAAACATTGTGTAGTGGAATACGGCCTATACCCAGACCTAAAATCTGAAGAGGGTTCCAGGAAGACCTGAGGGGCTCCAGGAACTTCCTAAGGTTCAGATATATCTGAGGGGTTCCAAGTAAATCAAATTAGTAGGTATTCCAATATAATCTGAGCGGTTTCTAGATGATAATTCTTACAAAAGTTGTTAGCTTTTTTTACCATGACCTAAACCTTTTAAATCTGAGGAAGTTCTAGACACACACGGAACCTCCCTGGTGTGCCAACCACAAAAAATCCAGGACAACTCACCTCCACGATACAATAAAATAGCCACGATCACGCAAATTGTGATCGTGGGTCCACGGAATTTCATAAATGTTTATTTTTTATAAAAAATAAAAATAAAAATTTATTAATCATCGTGGGCCATTAAAAGCCCACGATCACGAATTCGTGGGTATTTCATTGTATCGTGGGGATAAATTATCTTGATTTTTCTTTGGTTGGCACTCCAGGCTGGTGTCTGTTCGCAGAGCAGCACAGAACAAATACGGCGAACACCAACGATAAAGAATGGTTTTGGTCCGATCCCTCTTTACCTAACGACACGAACGGCGAGCAGCTCTCAGCCCTGAGAGGGCCAATACAATGAGGGGCTCATTTTCACACGCCCTGCTAAAGGAGGCGTTCCACTAGGCGATTCTGACTATCGGTTATTTTGTGTGTTAAGGTTTTTCACCAGTAGCAAAGACCACACAATCTAGATATCATTTGAAGGATAATTTGAAGACCTTTCTAAAGCCCCATACCCACTAGGTGATTTTACCAGCGATGGGCGATGGGCAACTGAGAGAATCAGCCTATTCTTATGATCGCCTGTCAGTACAGTATATTGAAATGTTCTGTTTGATCTGGATCGGTGCTAGAATCGGCCAAATTCTGTGAGAATAATCGGCTGATTCTAGTCGGCAGACTCAGAAAAATCGCCTAATGAGTATGGGGCTTAATGGTATGTAACATGTGTGAGATTTATAACTGCATTCCACATACCGATTTTGACCACTGGTTATATTTTGTTCATAACTTTTCAGCAGGAATATGGCAGAAGACCACACGTCCTATATATCATTTGAAAGAGAATTTGAAAACCTTTCAAATTGTATATGTAACATGTCAATGATTACCCAATATTGGCGCCGACCATTTTATAAATGAGGAGTAAGATTGTCTAGTGGAATATAACATAGCTTTGAAGTGGTTGCCAGGACTGGGGCGGGACAGACGCCTGTCTCCCACCATTTTTGGGAGGGGGAGGGGGCACTGCGGTATGGTGTGTGTAGCATGCAATAGGTTCCTGTTTTGGGTAAGCACTGCCGCACCACTCTCGAGCATGGTCTCGCCCTTAAAATTAGGGGTCATCGGACATCTAGCTGCTTAGACCTTTCCCAATGTTTATGTACCACTATAGGATGACGATACTTAGATTAAGCTTCACAACCCCCTACTGCTTGAGTTTCTGATTGTTTTCTTTTGGTATCGATACTATACACAATGGGCTTAGAATTACAATTTGCAATTTTTTTTATTCTTATTTAGTAAAGTTGATACCTACCCTCAAAAAAGAAGTGCTCCCTCTGGGTTCCCACCAGTACATTGCTGAAGGGGGCTGTGGTCGCGTGCGAAGGTCCGATTTCTCCGTCCGTAGGTCGGTCCTGGACCCCGACTGGCGCTCAACAGGCTGGGAACGGGGAGGGTGTGGGGTATGTGGTGGGATGGGGTTGGTGGGGTTAGTGGGGGGAGGGCAGACCCTTGGCCATGATTGAAGGCCTTCAGATAGGTCCGCTTTGATCTCACCCCAAGGCTTTTATTGTAAATGCACTTTGCCTGGCACCGGCAGCAATTGCGAGGAGCGTTACGGGCTGCCTGCATGCCTACAACCCCCCTCCCCTCCCCTCCCCCCCCACCCCATCTCCTCACACCACTCCCATCAACACCCTCACCCCTCCCAGTCCCCCTCCTCACGCTCCCACACCGATTGCCAACTGGTGGTTATCATGTAAGGAATACGATCCACTCACAATTGGTTTATGGGGTTGTCAATGGGCGATGAGGGGTTGTCGAGAGGGCAATATTTAGCGTTGGGGATGGCTGGTCATGCGATGCTTTAATAGGGGCGCACGTGGATTGAGATCGGGGAGTTTTAGCACCTCAGTCGCATTCCATAACCGTAAAAGTAAAGTATCTTTTATCTCAGTTTTATAATGTATTTCAAGAATATTCCATTATGAGTGTATTAGTATGCCTTTATCTTATATGACCCTGTAATTCAGATTACAAAATTTTGTACTTTTAGCCTTAGATATGATTGGGTAGATTTGAGATACGTTGACGTTTTGAGATGCGTTATGGGATCTGAAACTCCCTAGTTGTCAAGAGGGGAGGGTAACTGCTATAGGAATTGATTTCTGGGAGTGTAGATTTATAATCCTTGCACTATCTGTTCCCGGTTGATTAGTCGGGGTCCCGGGGGTGTTGTTGTGTTGGGGGGGGGGGGTTCCTGTCAGCACCCCCCCCCCCCCCCCACCTCTCCCCCAATTACCGTCATCGGCCCTCTCCCTATTGACAAGGTGCGTGATTCAATTTGCCGATAATCTGATCCCTGTCTGTCTGTGTGTCCCTCTCCCCAACGATAGTACAAAGAAAAGATTAATGACTGTATTACATTTTGCAGCGACGTCGTTGATAGGGGTGCCCCCTATGAGATTCTGCACACCGTTGTTACACGACGTCAGCTTTTACTGTTTTCGTGACGTCATCATTTCTTTGTTTATGGATGACATCACGAAAATGGTAAAAATTGCGTAATAACGGTGTGCACGGACTCTCGTAGGGGGCGCCCCTATCACTGATGTCACAAAAGTACCGTAGGGGATGGTCTGAGTCACATATCTTTGTGTAGCTATAATATTTGTGCTCTCCCTACAGGCCCTGCTGGTCGGTATGACGCGTGGGGCGGCCACACGGACCGGGGAGGTGGACCTACAACTCCTACAGCGTAGAGAGCTGCTCAGAGCTGCTCCTACACCTACTCCTCCGGTCACCATGGCACGCATTGGATTACCCCGAGTGCCTCGGATATTACTGTTTGTACTGCTCACGACCTGCTCGCTGGGCTCCCTCAGCGCACAGACCACCACCTCTACTACCCCCACTACTACTACAACTCCCCCCACCACCACCTCAACGACCCCACCCACCACCACCACCACTGCTGCAGCTACCCCTACTAGTCAGGACCTCTCTGAATCTAAAGAGGCCGAAGAACCGGTCGTGGATGTGTATTACAAAGGCCCCAGTTTGAACTTCACCTTCCCGACCCTTACCAGCAGCCCTGGGTTGACCCCTGCGCCCTTGACGACCAGCGTCCCACTGACCCCTACCACCCTGGAGGAGGATGTCTCCATGGATACCTACTCCTTCGTCCAGCCCGGGAGGTCCTATGTGGAGTACCGCCCGCGGTGGTCCGCCCTGGGCCACTGGGGGCTGAGGCTGTCCTTCAGGACCCACAAGTCGTCGACCTTCCTGCTCCACTCGACCTTCGTACGGGACGCCGGGCGCGCGTTCTCCGCCAACCTCTGGGTGACCTTGAAGAAGGGCGTGCTGCACGTGACCCACATGTACCAGGACCAGAGCTACACTCTCAAACTAGGCAAAGGTCAGTGGGGCTTTGAGTTTTTTGTTAATTGTTTCCTATGTTAGATTAATATGGACACTTTGATGTGACGTTTTAAATTGTTGTTTTTATTTTAGTTATCAGTTCAACTTCACGATACAACATGGTCTTCCAGCTGATACAAACATGATTGATGATAGTATGAGATGAGCGTATTTATATATGTAAAGGTATACAGTGCCACAATGTAGAGTCTAGCTCTGTATATGTGTCCTATGCTGGGGTCTTTTTCTACACTCACCAAGATCTCCCAAATGATACGTCATTTTGCCCTGAAATGCCAGAGCACTTTGCCAATAGGAAAGCGGTATCATTGTTCGTCTGAACGTGTTTCAATCGTTTTGGGAAGTGTGTCTTTGTTGTTTTTAGTGCTATCCGATCAGAGGCGCCACCCCTCTAATTGGTCAAATATGTGCACTCCAAAACATGATTGTACAAAAATAGGGGGTTCTTAGATTCAACTAAGATCAAATTAATATGATGATTACAAGGTGATTTCCCAACTTCATACAAAACGCAGCGACGTCGCCTTAAGAATGAACTAGCTTTTACCCTTATTATCTGCCATAACTCATAGACAGTTTTAAGGTTTTAGGTTTTATAGACCTATAGTACACTGAAACAGGAATTCTTTGCTGCCATTTTGTCTTTTATGAAGGTGACATCATGTATGCACTGCCTATAATATAAACGCTGTCATCTTCTTGACGTGGCGTACATGTAGCCGGTTCGGCCAAGGCGGATACACCACTCTATCACATTGAATACACCATACCCGGTTCCAGCAGAAGCCACATGGATACGCTTGTATATAATCTTCATGTTGCACACATCACACGTTTTTTTCCTCAGTCGCCAGCCAATATCAGATTACACTGCCCCAAGCCAGGAGCAGGGGCCTGGGCACTGGCCATTGTCCACCGTCCCTGGCCTGTCACCCTCACACTAACCAGACTGTCAAGCCTACCCACTGTTTCCCAAGGTGCGTCTGTACAACGGCAACCATTTTAGGTGGGAATTCCACCCTGTATCCCAGCATGCTTTTGGGCTGCTGGTTTATGGCAGGTCGGACCAGAAATTAGCCAGCACCCAACAGCCATCAAAGGGGTTACTTATGTATAAAGGGCCACTAAAAGAACTCTAAAAGCCATGGACTGTTGTAGGTGTGCGAACCCATTATGTAAGGGTAGATCTGGTCTGAACAGACTACACACTAACTAGACTGGTATGTGGGCTGTTGGAGGACCCATAGAGTCTGTAGACCACCTCCTCTCCCCGGTCTTTGTACCATACTGTGGCCAAGTGTTTCTGGCCAGTGGCACAGACAGGCCCAAAATAGTATGTAGGAACACAAGGGTCTGGGAGAATTTAAGACTGAAAGTAGCAAGGAACAAGCATTGAACCATTGTGATGTGTACAATAGACATTTTAAAAAAAAGAAGAGGATAATTGGGGGAATGCTATGTAGTACCAATGGTAAAGTAAACTCACATTGTGCATCATATATTTTTCTAAAATATGACTATTTTCCAGCGTATTTTCTCTGTATATAACATGTATGGCCTTCATATTTGGACAATCAATCTAAAAGATGTTCAGCGAATATCAATGTATTTATTGTAAGCTAAGAAAGTGCTGACAGTTTACCAATTTCAAGCGTGCCCTCATTCCGTTATGGCCTAGTAACCACTCTCTACGGTAAAGGATGCCTGCCTCTGGGGACTGAGGCAATCTGAACCCCATCCCACCGCTACCAGTTCCCACGCCTGTATGAAGAAGCCCCCACACACAGTATACAGCTTCCTATAGGGGCCTTACGCTGAAGTCTAATGGTGGCTAGGGCTAGATACCCAGGGAAGGCGTCACCCCAGCCTCATTACATACTCAACCTCTGACAGTATTCTTGCACCATCGTAGACAGCATTCCAGCCACACCCACATTATGCAGCTTCCTATAGACCTTGTGCAGATGTGGTCACGTGACCACATTTTGGTGATCATCACGTGCTTATCATAACCATGTAGCTCTGACATTACTCTAGAATTAATAAATTCTAAACAGTGAAAATGGCTAATTATGACTTCATGTGACTATTAGAGATAAACCCAACAACAATATACATTCTAGGTATTTTTGAAGTTTTAATAATGGAAGTTTGGAAATGATCACCAACATGGCGTTCAGCACCTTTCTGGACATTGTGACGTCATCTGCACAAGGCCTTTACAGTTTCTAATGGTTGTCGTAGCTAGAGACCCAGAGAAAGTGTCAGCCCAGCCTTATTACATACTCAACCTATACCAGTATTCCTACGCCAGTATAGGCAGCACCCACATTACACAGCTTCCTATAGGGGCCCTACGCTAAAGTCTAATGGTGACTAGGGCTAGATGCCCAGGAAAGGCGTCACCCTAGCCTTATTACATACTCAACCTCTATCTGTATTCCTACGCTGTTATAGGCAGCACCCCACCCACATTATACAGCTTCCTATAGGAGCCTACACAGTAGTCTAATTGTGGCAGGAGCTAGATACCCAGAGGAAGCGTCAGCCCAGCTTTATTACATAATCCACCTTTCCCAATATTCCTACATTATCATAGAGAGCACCCTATCCACATTATACAGCTTCCTATAGAAGCCCTATCTAGACTAGTCTAACGATGGCAGGAGCTAAACACACAAAGAAAGCGTCACCCTAGCCTTATTACATACTCAACCTCTACCCGTATTCCTACGCCATTGTAGACAGTATTCCAACCCAACCCACATTATAGAGCTTCCTATGGAGGTCCTATACTCTAGTCTTATCGTCGCAACAGCTAGATAACCAGGGAAACTTCACCCCAGCCTTGTTTACTTTTACTCATATTCCTACACCAGTATAGAGAAGCACCCCACCTACATTATACAGCTTCATACAGAGGCCCTACACAGTAGTCTAATGGTGTCAGCAGCTAGACACACAGGGAAAGTATCACCCCAGCCTCATTACATACTCAACCTCTAACAGTATTCTTGCACCACCATAGACAGCATTCCAGCCCCACCCACATTATACAGCTTCCTATAGAAGCCCTATACGGTAGTCTAATGGTGGTAGGGCCTTAAGACACAAAAGAAAGGTAGGTAATAGAAAGGTAGGGCCTTAAGACACTTATTACATACTGAACCTCTACCCGTATTCCTACGCCAGTATAGAGAACACCTCAACTATATTATACAGCTTCCTATAGAAGCCCGGTAGTCTTATCTTAGCAGGATATTGATATGAACTGAGCTGATCCATATTCATTTAAGAATTCGAGAAACAGTGGCGTTTTAAAACCAAACTGATATCTAATCAGGTATCATCAGACTTCTCTTAACTATTAGCAAGAGTCTTGATTTGATCAATAGTCTCTCAACAAATATAACAAACGTTTGGTGAATTATCTTAAATTATCTAAGATTGCACATTGCTCACATACCCAGCCAAGGATTTGACGTTCTACTAACGTTCTAGCAACGGTCTGGATTGACTCTTGTTATGTTACACTGTTAGGTTACAGTGACGTTCTTTTGATGACTCCCAATAACATCGTTGCAACCAACTGTTGTGACGTTACATTGTGATGTTCTAATAATGGTCAGGAGGTCACAACAACAGTATGTTTAAGTGAGGTCTGGATCTCACCTAATCAGAATGTCACAATGACATTCTGTTTTAATATTATCTTGACCTAACCTTGCCACAACATTAAGAGAAAAAACTGTTTTGGTTAGGTCTCAACATCCCAGAAAAATAATGTAACTGTAACGTGACAATTTGGTAGGTGACAGACAAACCAAAAAAGTATGGTCGCATAACATGACTGTTATGTCACACCTTGGCTGGGTAGGTAAGACTAGACGCTGTAGTAAGAATACCATCAGTTCAATTCTTCCTGCCACAGATAGCTGATTTACAGTATTTTAAGCACCTGCAGGTTAATTTTGGCTAATTTTGTCGACAAAAACACATGGAAATCTATAGAAAATACACAAATAATTGTCATATTGTTATCTGCAATGATTTAATTTCCAAACCAACTTGAAAAATATTAAATATATATAGATATGAAATTTTTAAAAATTGCCAGTGCTAGTTTTTCATTACATTAAACCAAAATGATTTCATATTCATTGAAAATTTCTATACTTAAGCCTTAAGATTTGTCGACAAATTACCCAGCATGCATCCTGATCAAGGCTAACCTGCAGGTAAAACTCACAAAATTGGCTATCTGTGGTGGGGAGAATTAGAATGAGTTCTTTAAGACCATTGTTAATAAGTTGGTGGAGAAGGAGACGCTGATTACTGAGCTTGTTGGCCGGGGGGTGAAGGGGTTGAGTTTGGCCTCAAACAATACTGGTTTTTACCAGGTGTTTTATCATCTGCCGAAAACAAACACCTTTCGGAGAAAGTAATCAATTGCTGAAGTGAAAACACGCCCAAACCCCGTGATTGATGTTTATTTTATATTAAATGAAGACAGCATGTTTTCTTTGGATGCAACTTTAAGAGGCAATTTGTTCAAGGGGGAGGAAAACTTCTGTAATTGCCGCTGGTTTCGCTCGGACACTTAATCCCCAAACCGACAACAGGGGGACCAGCGGAAAAAGCGTGTGAAATCCAATTACAGATCTCAAGAAAATCATGGCCGCCGGTGTGACGGAAACGAATGAAATGTGGTTTTTCCTCGAGTTGTCACTGTCAGTCTACGCTACAAACTGAGACTATTGGCACATTGGTGAATTGCAGTCAATTGCAGGGCATTGTCTGGGTATTCCCTCATCTAATGTATTATTCATATTTCTCTTTACAGTTGCATAATGACTCATATATCAACAGTGAACAATGTCCTTGCTATAAAACAGCCACTGTTGTGCAAAGACTCAGCATCAAATTTGTCACAATTAAAATGCTAATTTAGGCTGAAATTCTCGGGAATTTTAAAGGTAAATATCTAGTTTTTAGAACTGTTTACAGAACTAACATCAGCCTAATAGAAAAGCGACAATTCAAAAGCGGGATGTTCATTGTTGCGACACGTAGATTCATTTCATTATTGTACTAGAGGAAGCGCCTTTTTACTGCAGATGTAGCATTGTGGACTGTGTAATATTTTCTGCAAGGTATCATACTATATACACAGAAACAGAAACAGAGTGCTTAGTATGGGAATCTCGCACCTGCTGCAGAAAAGCATTTTGTAGTACTTCTTACTAGTTGGCACGACCCCATCCTGGGACAATCTAGACTTTATTCTCAGCGCCTCAGGGGACTATAGGACGTGTCGAGTATCTTGCGTCTAGTGTTATTTCGGAATTGGCATGATGAAGTTTCGTTGACAAATATGACCAGGAAAATATTATTAGCTTGGTTTAAAACAGACTTTCTGGTTGGGAATTTGAGTCAAGTCTGCTGCATCTCGTCACGTCAACTTAATGTCTTCAGGTAACGCAATCACTATTAAAACGGGTAATATAATCACTACCATAAATGTTTCTTTCCACGTAATCTGGTATGCCCATATTTTAATAAAGCTATATAATCTATCCAAACAAGGTTAACGTATCAATAAGATTTCTGGTGGCTAAAACTCTCTTATATGTAGGCTATTAGCAGCAGCGGATCCTGTGATGTTCTGCTGAGTCATTCATTAGCTTCGACATACACTACATGGATAGCCATTTTCTGTAGCATGCCGTTCATAAAGAATAGTAGTATACGTCAGCGTATTCTGAGATATACATAGTTAATATTTTAAAGGGAGGGCAAGTGACTGTAAATAACTATACTGCCATGATTCCAACCATCGAGGAAATAACCATGCAAAAATTTGCACTTCTATGCTCAGCAGTTTTTATTTTATATGTATCTTTCTGAGTGAAACTAAAATGCACTGCTTTAATCTGGTGCAGCATGCACAGTGCATTTCTCTCTGTGTGACATCACAAGCAGAACAATTGAAAAGTGCTAAAACTGAAGCGAATGACAATATGTAAATTAAGTTATTTTTTTATAAAATATGAGATTTATTTTTGGAAAAATGGAATTTGAATACAACGGCTGTTTTGTGTGACGTCACAAACAGACGTCCTGTTTGAGGTGGACAGGGGGATTCAATATCTGATCTGAGATGTAGATAAAACTTTCCAAATGAACATCAGTCTATACTCATAGCAATGTAATACACATTCTTAAGCATCGTATCTATTGTATAACATGAAAATTTAAGTATATAATAATTTCACTTGCCCAACTCTTGAAAGTTTATTGGGCTTTTCACTCCATTGAACTATTGCACTACATGCATAACATTGCACTCATTCTTCTCCCACCCCTTGTTCCGCCTCCTTACAACCCACGGTCCACTTCTCATTTCCTTACGTCACATATGGTTCTTCTTATCTTATGACTTTCCAATTTCCATGCTTTACCTTTCAACACCAACATGCAATGTCCCACCTTCCTGCTTCCCATGTCCATGTTCCCACCTTTCATGCCTCGCCTCCTCATGTCCAACGTCCCCCTTCCCACCTCTCATCTAAGGGGTGTAGATGGAGGTCAACATCTGTTAAGACACTAAAGGGCCGTACCCACTAGGCGACGGCACGTCGGCCGACGCCGGCGTCCATCGGCCGTCGGCGTCGGCGTCGGCGTCGGCGTAAAATTATCAAACATGCTTAATATGGGTCGGTGGTCCCGCCGGCGGTCCCGTCGGCGCCGACGGCCGACGCCGACGCCGACGGGACCGCCGATTGTGTGTTGGTATGGGCACAAAAGTGGCCGACGCCGACGCCGACGGCCGACGCCAGCACCGACGCCGACGCCGATTCAGCAAAACGTGGCCTAGTGGGTATGGGGCTTTAGTCGCAAAAAGACACTAAGTCGCAAATTTCTAATATGTGCGACTTAATGCCAGTTTCAAGGCACTAAGTCACACAAGGTTTTATGTCACAAAAGCTTGTGTGGGTTAGTGTCTTGCATTATCAGACACTAAGTAGCAAAAGACACTATATCACAAAATTCAAAAAGGCTTCATTTACACATATGTGACCCGATCTGACATACTGAGACGGAAGTCGCAAGAAGTCGCATGTCGCACGTTACACCTCGTTTGAAAGCTAATTAGCTAAGGAATGCTATGGAAGGGTCGTGCGACTCGCGACTCATTGCCGACTTGTGACTCATTTTGTCAGATCGGGTCACATATATCTATAGGCATAGTGTTTATGTATACATATTTACATTTTCATAATTACTTTTTTTTTTAATAATTTTCTCATGGTGTCTCATGGATGGGCTCTAAAAATATGTCTATTACATTGATTACGCTGCTCCTATAACATACATACAAAAGAAAATGCACTATGTGCTGTTACTATCAAATCTACCAGTGTTTATTTTCTTACATATATAGTAAAAATGGACAGGAGACATAGAAGGAGTATTCAGTCAATCACTAAGAGTAATTGGAATGATATGCACAACAATTAATTTTAGTTGATTTTGAGTCAAACAATATTGTATTCTTTTTTCAATACCACTGTTTGTGGGCTGTGCTCCCCCTGACCCAATTCTGTTACCATAGGAACAGGGCCAGGTTTTGGGCCCTGTTGGGTGCCACAGTAAGTGTGAACAGGGTCATTAAGGGGCGACCACATGCCTTATCTGGTGATCTCTGTGAAGAACCGCCTACTCTTGAGGGAGGGGCAGTCTATGAGATGCGCATACACTTTGCGCACACATAGCGTAGGGGATCGCAGCGGGTCGGAACAGATATCCCGGGTTAGAACACAGAGGGCAGGGGTAGGACGTTCGGGGGTAGGTGATAGATAATGGAGGGGAAAAACATGAGACCCGTTTCATCTTATTGAGACCATGGAGACTAAATTTTTTATCATTTTAGTCTCCATGTTGAGACTCATGCAAAACGTTTAAAACGAAAATGCATTTGTTGTTCAATCTGTTAATTCACAATTTGATTAACAGCAAACATATTATGTATTAGAAACATCTATTACAAGGAATGGGGATATAGATAAGGGGGGGGGGGGTCGATATCGCATGTTGAATTTAAGAAACGGCTGTGTCGCCTGTCCTTATAACGCAGTTTATACCCATGTCACATATCAAATTTAAGAAATAGCCATGTTGCAAGTCACTACCTTTTTAAAACTCCTGCCCCATGTCGAATTTAAGGAAAGATCAATGTCATTTGTCACTTAACTGCCATGTCGCCTATCGAATGTAAAAAACGGCCTTGTCGAATTTAAGAAATGCATGTGCCACCCTTTTTATTGGTCTACACCCAAGGAATTTTATCTCATGAAAATGCTCTGACCGTTCCGTCGGGTGACTCTCGAGCACCACGTGTTAGGGCCCTAGACCCATAAATTCGACTCAGTGACATGGCCATTTCTCAAAATCGACATGCAACATAGAGCTTAAGGCAGTATTCCACATACCGATTTTTGATGTATTTGTTTCACTTCCTCTGTCAATATATATGACATTAAACTTGACATGCTATATACCATTTTGAAAGAGGATTGTAAACGCTTTCTAATAATATATGAAATGCCAAAATCAAACCCTAATATCTACTACAATTTTTTTAATCGGCAGCAAAATCTGCATGTGGAAAAAAAAGTCATGACAGGGACCATTTCTTAAATTCGAAATGATCCCCCCCCCTTCCCGTTCATGGGCCCTTGTGTTGTGCCTAGACCCTTTATAACCGGCCCGGTAACCTTAGTCCATGCCTGACCTCCATAGCTTATAGATAATTGTTGAGCAACTAGCAGTCTTGGATGAAACTTCAGTCTAAGTAATCATATTGCCCCCCTTGCCTAGCCCGCCCCCCGTGTGACACCGATAACACGTGGTGGGCTCACTCTGGGTCACCCATACTAGGGGTGTAGATTGGGGGTCCCGATGTCACATGTCAGATTTTAAAAATTGCCATGTCGCCTATCACTATATTTTGAATTTCCTTTTCTATGTTAATAACCTTCCATGTTCCATGTTGAATATAAGAAATTGCCCTTGTCATGTCACTTATTTTTGTCTTTATGTCACTAAGCCTCATGTCGCATGTCAAATGAAAGAAAGGGCCATGTTGTCCAGTTGATTTTAGGGATCTGCACCCATGATATTGGTATTACAGTACACACAGACAATCACATTGCCTATAATAATTGTAACTTTCCCATTCTAAGTCTTTTCTTTTTCAAGTATATCATCATATATACATTGATACTTGTGTGTTGATATAGTGTCATTTTGTGATTTAGCGTCATTCTACATTTTGTGAGTTAGTGATTTTAGCAATTAACACTTTTTTGTGTGACATAGTGTCTTGACATGGCACTAAGTCACAAAATGGCACTAAATCGCAAAATTTTGTGATTTAGTGTCTTTTGCGACTTAGTGTCTTAACAAGGTCGTATTGTCGCGGTGTCAAATATAAGAAAGGCCCATGTTGCACGTAGTTGTCGCTAAAGAATTCCAATGTTTCATCACGATTTTAAGATATGATGATGTCCCATGTCGCCTGTCACTAATTTCCGTATCGCCCTGTCGAATTTCAGAAATAGCTATGTCGCTCTGTCGATTTTAGCGGTCTTCACACATCATCTTCACACCTCCTCTCTCCTATATCTCCCATGTCCCCACTCCCCATGTTCAATGTCTCACCTCTTCCCATGTCCCAGATTCCACTTATACACTTCCCCACGTCCTGTTTATTCGTATATCATGTCCGCATCCAATCTGCCATGTCCCAGTACCCCCACCATACCCCCCACACTCCATGCAATGTAGGCGTGCGGGGTGGTGGAGTCGTCAGCGTGTTCGCCTGTCGTGCGGGCGGCCCAGGTTTAATCCTGGGCTGGGGTGGGCTGGCTGCTACTCCCTGCCACATGTCTCTGTGTGGCAACGACTGGGTTATCAAAGGTCTCTAGTATACCTTCAGCTGGACATGTGTAGGGCCCTACCTATAGGACCCTGTACATTAAAGAACACCTGCCTTGGTAAAAGTGTAGGGTAGTGGTCTCTATCTTCTCATAGATTCGTTCAATCCATAGATATGATCATCAAAGACAGAACTGTCAAATCTTGTTCTGACCTTGGATGTTGCTACAGCATTAAACCCCAATAACCAACCAACCATGGCAATGTTGACCCCCCCCCCCCCTCCAATATATCCCACATCCCACGGTACTACACCCGTCCCCTTGCTCCCTCCGACCCACGCCTCCAACCCCCCCCCCCCCAACCTCCCTTGGCTTCCCGCCGCCGGCTCTTAATAAAAAGCAATCCGTATGAGACAATTCATTGCACCTCTCGGCGGGCGCCAGTTTTATAGTGCCCCCTGCCTTTATTGACAGTGATATGAATAATTCCGTGGCGTGTTTTCAATAGCTTCACTCGGGCATGCAGGAGGTGTGACACTGGAGTAATGATCCTCATTTCATTGTGCGGAGAAAAGGGGCGTGGGTGTGGGGCGTAAGGGGGTTGGCTGCGGAGGGAAAGTAGTCCCAAATAAGGCCTCCGGCTGTTGCATGTTTGGTCGGGCCTGAGTGCCTGAGCACCACATATTAATCCCGACTTATTCATACACTCCTGTAAGAAGGCGGCGGAGGAGTGGGGGAGGGCTTGGCGCCGAGCGAGAAATATGAACAAAATTTGGGGTGTCGTGAAGTGTGATGCTTAGGGTGCTCCGGTAGGCTCCTAGAGTGGCGGACATGGAAAGGCCATTCAGGGAACAACGTATGTGGAGCCAGGAGGAGACGTGGTAGGAGCAGGAGCCCAACCAACGCCACCATCTCACTCTGGGGGGTGGGAAGGGGGGAGCACTCCGTCTAGAAATGGGTAGCAACTGTGGTCAGAAACTTCAGGGGCTGTAGCTGTGAATCGCCAATTTGGCTCAAAAAGAGGGACTGTTAAAAAAACTAACTACCTTTTAGGGGAGCTGTAAATGATACGTTATCTGTTATACTCATTTAAAAGTTAATTGTTTGCAATTGAATTCCTCCATAATGCCTCTTAGACTAGTTATTGAATTCAGAATTTGAATTCTGACCAATTTGTCATTAAAGGATTTTCTTTAGAGATGTATTCCATTCCATGAGATATCCTGAAAAGCGCAGCTTTAAGAACATGAGTTGTTGTCGCAGTTGGTACCCACATTCAAGGACTGAGACCAGCTGTGACGTTGCACTGCAACATTATTATAACGTTCTGGTTATGTTCCTCAACCTAAACAGAATGTTCTTATAATGTTCTGTTTTAGTTTCATCCTAACCTCACCAAAAATAATGTTAAAATAACATTATAATTTGGTGAGGTTTTAACCTCATCATCAATTATGTAATTGTTACGTGCCATCTTAGTAAGTAACAAACTGACTAAAATAGTACGGTTGCAGAACGTTTCTGTTATGTTGCCCCCCGCGGGCCTCTCCCCCTCCCCTCTCCACTCCTCCATACAGCCTCCAGGCGGCCCCAGAGTTACCCTGGTGTCTCTTTATGGCGCTTTTTGGCCGTCATCTGGTCACGTGACCGTCAGTCCATCACCGCAGTCATAAAGTCTGCAGGGTGAGGGGGCGTTCTGCGGCGAGTGGCCCTCCGCGCCGGGGAAATAGTCCATGTCTAATAGAGGTGGTCAAGGCGGCAGAGTGGATGTCTCCAAGGGGCCGGGACCAAGGGTCCTTTGCTGTAGAACTATAGGGTCGTTAGTTCTGTTTTTCGCCACCTCTCACCTAGTGGCCTGCAGTATACGTCCAGGTTCCTTCAGCAACTCACAAACTAAACTACTGCACTAGGTACCATTAGCCCAAAACAGGTGTGGGCCTAACCCAGCCAGCTTGCTACGTAACAGAAACCTTCTGCAACCATACTTTTTTGGTCAGTTTGCTACTTATTAAGATGGCAAACAATTACTTTGTTGACTGTGAGGTTGAAACCTCACCAAATTAGAATGTTATCATAACATTATTTTTTGGTGAAGTTAGGAAAAAACCAAAACAGAATGTTGTATGAAAATTCTGTTTGGGTTGAAGGACGTAACCAGAATGCTGTGATAACATCACAGTGCAATATCACAGCAGTACATTGCAGTGACGTTATTGGCAGTCATCATAAGAACATAACAAAAACCAAAATACAGAACCAACCAGAACGTTGCTGCAACGTTATAATAACGTCGCATCCTTGGCTGGGGTTACCATTAGCCCAGAATGAGTGTGGGCCTAAGGGAAAAGGACATTATGATTTTAAAAGTGGGGCGGTGTGAGGCAAACCACAAGCAAAGAATGTGACGTTGCAGATCGTATAATAACGTCGTAGATCCCCACAGAACGTATCAGATCCTCCCAATATGTGAACGGTACGTCGTTCCTTGGCCAAGCAATTTTTACATACAGTAAAAATAATTGTATTGCTTCATTCCTTTTTAATTACATAGAATAGAAATTTATACAATTTTTCTCTAACTGTCCAGCAATTATTCCCTTCATGAAAAAGATCGTCTGGCGACTGATTCCATATGACTGTCCGTTGGAGACCGGTTGATTGAGACTGAAAAAGGCGAGTGACCGCTGTGGCCTGACCTTTGAAAACTAACAAATCAGAAGCTGGAAACCCGACAGCCAATTTGGGGTTCAATCGGCGCTGACGACTGTTAACTGTAATGAGCAGCTCCTGAGCAGTAGGGTGAAGGACCCAGGCCCACTGAGCACCTCGTTAAGACCGCATTACATGGTCCGATTTTATTCCTGATTTTAAAAACTGGTAGTGTGAATATGAACTAATCATAGGCATGTCACATATCATACGAAAGGATTTTGAATTCCCTTTCAAATGATATGTAACATGCATGGGTCTCTTTAAAATTTCCAATGAAAATTTTGAAATTTTGAAATTTTCAATAGTCAAAATCGCCTGGTGGAATACAGGCTTTACAGTGGTGGCAGCGGTGGGTTTGGAGGGCCGGCA
Source organism: Lepidonotus clava (assembly GCA_936440205.1). Taxonomy (NCBI): domain Eukaryota; kingdom Metazoa; phylum Annelida; class Polychaeta; order Phyllodocida; family Polynoidae; genus Lepidonotus; species Lepidonotus clava. Next base: position 66,728,570 of record OW387134.1, on the reverse strand, counting down.
GGGGCTCCCGGTAATGGCCACTTGGTTGGCCTGGAGGACGGCAAACGGGCCCAACCCGGCCCTCAGCCTTAGTCCCCTATGGGATGAGAGAAAGCTCAACGGCCACTTACAACTAATGGGGGCGCGCTCAGACCTTAATAGGATGCCACCAATTAAAATGCTTCAATCCTGGACAAAACCAGCTGCGGCCGGTCTGCGGGAGGGGCTTAAGGAGGGCTTATTTCACTCCCCGATTTTACTCCCGATTTTTGAAAATCGAGAAAATAAAACGCGCTTATCATAGGCATGTTAGATATCATTAGAAAGGATTTTGAATTATCTTTTAAATGATATGTAACATGCGAGGGTTCTTATTACATTTCTTATGAAAACATAAAGACTAGCAAATTTCTAGTTGTCATGATCTCCTAGTTGAATAAAGGCTTAAGGAATGCAGCGCAATGGTATAAGTAGGATATCTCCGCAGCACCCTGGAGCTGAATACAATGATAAAACTGATATCTTTTCCTGGCCGAGCCTGCAGATGTCTGGCATTATTTCATCTCAAGAAATAATTGGCAATAAAAAGAGCTCCATCTCAGAGACAAAGCTTCAGTGTTATAGCATTATAAAAAACACCCCACCACCTGACTGGATTGATTCTACCTTAATCCAGCGACATCCACGCGGGGTTTCACGCGCCACCGTAGATTGATGGAATCTCTGGTGGCCGGCAAAAAGAGCACGGGCAGATGACAAAAACTGAGAGTTAATGACAAGCTTCAATTCTCGGCGCACCCCTCCCCCCTCAGAGAGGTGATTAGAAAAGTCTCCGGACGAGATTGTTTTCTTGGGAATGGAGGACAAATGGTTTGGGACGGGCGCCGTCCCCAGGCCGCCAGAACTGGTTAGTCGGGCCGGAGAGTGAGGTCTTCTCTCCGCTGTAAGGTGCCGAGTGTGGTGCTCAGGGTTGTTCATCTTAAATCTCATGTGTAGGTTTGTGATTTTGGTAAAGACTAATGGTTGCAGTTCTTTTGTCTTAACCCAACTCATAATATCTATCTTTCTTAAAGGAAAGCTTTCACATAAATTCATGAAGTGCTATTTGTAGTGTAATTAATTTCACTTAAGTACTCTAAAAATATTTCAAAAGTAAAAAAAATTGAAAATGTCAAGGTTTTAGGGAATTATTGAGGAAAGAAATTTAATTTTGGGAATTCCCTAAATGATTGGCTGCTCAGTACTACCCTGGCTACGTCACAGCTATGGGAATTCCTTCTGAAGTTATTTTGGGATTCCCTAATTGATAAAAGGTTGTAGATAGACATATATCTTGATCTATTATGAGTTGCATCAGGTCAGATACATATATTTTTTGTGAGAGTGCATAACTCTTTTTACAAATTCTATAGGTAGGGGGATTCCCTTCTAAGGGAAGATGGGATTCCCTGAGACCTCACCTTGCTATGTCATAAATTGGGTGGATTTCCCTTAGAAATGTGATAAAATACAAGGTCATCAATGTCCCATAATTGTGTGTAAACTAAATTTTTTCATTTCATTTTGCTGACATGGATAGTGCAATTTGTGAATAACATACTGAATTGAATTCAATGATAAATCACCATCCTGCAGTTATGTGCAAGCTTTCCTTAATGATACTCAGATATCAAAACCCGTATAAGTACAAATTACCCTTGAATGTCCGTCCTCACACCAAACTGACATAGCCCAATACAAACGTCTCGTCTTTAGTCTATTATTAATTTCCATGTAATTTCTTACGAAGTTAGCTTACAGCTCAGACATTCAAACCTATTTCGCTCCAATTGAAATGTACCACGGATAGCTTCATTTGGAAATACATGTCTTTCCTAAATCTCATATCCGCGAGCCGTGCACTACACCTACTTTGGGCAAACGTTTTTTAAACATAAATCCTGTGCTCTTGCAACCACAGAATATGCGTACTTGTGTCAAAAACGACAAAGAGTCGGTTACATAGATATAGAGGAGGCAAATGGGGCAATATATCTTCTTGAAATAATGTTCCTCCCACCACCCAGGTGGCCACAAGGCGCCCCATAGGCCCAGGCCCGTAACCGGGGGGGGGGGGGGGGAGGGAGGGGGGGGCGTTTGCAGCTCTCCCCCTCCCCCCTCCCCCGAGGAAATTTTTCCAAAGTTCCACCTCCCTTCCAAAATTCAATGTAAAAATCCCTAAAATTAGTAGGAAAATATTGAAAAGTTCCACTTTTTACTGCCCGCCACCCCCCTTTTCAAGTTCAAATGATTGAAATATAGGCATATGTTCCACTTGTGGAACCTCGCTACCCCCCCCCCCCCCCTCCCCCCACAGCAGAACCTGGGTACGGGCCCTCATAGTCACCTACCACTCCCCCAGCACTCCATGGGGACCATAGCCCCCCCCCCCCCCCGCTCACCACCCCCACACCACAGGGGTCCCACGTACGGCACACCCACTGCCAGGACCCTGCGTCTGAACTCTTAGGCATACTGTAGGTGCCCCATAGCCCCCTCCACCCCCAGCCCTTGACGGGACCCTCTGGTTGATAAAATGTGTTTTGTGGAAGATGACTCACCAAACTGCTCCTTTAATCAATTGTCTATCTTGGCCTTTTTTGTAGTTATAACACCAAATGATTTGCATTTAAGCAATCTTTGCACAAAATATGGTGTTACTCCAACTTGCATATATAAATATATATATATATATATATATATATATATATATATATATATGCCATCTGGGAAAAACAAACCATTTATAATGAGGAGAAAAACTACTTTTCTGGACCATTGGGTACCAGCAATAGATGATCAGTCTACCAAGCTGGGAACAGTCTTTGTCGCTGGTTCCCGGCAAAGTACAGTGATAGCCCATGGCAGATACCCAGTGGCCAAGAAAAGTCATTCCCCCCCCCCCAAGCTATCTACAATTCTATGGAATAACTATGAAATAATTCAAGACGCACAACACTTAGAAATATCCGTAAGCCAGATTTGTAAGAAATAATAAAAAGAAACTAGATAGGCGTACACTAGCCCCCCCCCCCCTTCCCACCCACCAACCTCCTCTGCAACTCCAGGGGGTCCCGCCGCGCACCCCTCCGTCTGAACTTCTGGGAGCCTCGCTTTGGCCCCAACTCTCCCCGGAACAAGTGCCCGGATGTCATCCATCACACCGGAAGCGGGACCCGGCGTTCCGGTGTGAAAACGCGATCCTTGCGGGATTTGTCGAGAGTTCATCCGAGATCAGCTCGGCTTATTTTATTGTGGATAGCGCCGCTCTGTTTTTCCGGACCAAATTGGATCTGGTCTCGTGGGGGGTTGTCTTCGTTTCTTGTCGGTGACATGTGTTTTGATGCACGTGTTGGTCTGGGACCTCTGGTCCGTATGTGGGAGGGTTAAACTTGAGCCCCTACTTGCTCTTACAGACCTAGTAAGCCTATATTGCCGTTCTAGAATCATATTTGCCGTTCTACAACATATTTACAATCCTCCAACTTGTTATGTACACACCACTCCGTTAATATTCAACCGATCATATTTGCCGTTCTAGAAGTGGCTCGCAGGTCAATAGTTAAGCCAGTACATTCAATTTTGATCTTCTGAGATTTTTTTATTATTATTTCAGAGCTACACCTTACAGAGTAAATTTGTCATGCAGTTGATATTAGATGAATGAGATAAATACAACATATTTACAATCCTCCACCTTGTTATGTACACACCACTCGGTTAATATTTAACCGATCGTGTTTGCCGTTCTAGAAGTGGCTTGCAGGTCAATAGTTAAGCTAGTACATTCAATTTTGCTCTTCTGAGAAAAGATATGGGTCATGCAATCATTTTTCCGTACTAAAATTAATGTCCGAATCCCGTCCATCTGGAACCGGGTTTACGTGTGACGTTGCGTCAAAGTCCTCCACTATTTGTGCGACAATGTTGTATAGCTGAAAAGTTAAAATTGTGTAAGTAGTTTATAAAAATGGGAATTTGAAGCATGTGGTATATATTGTAAATCCTGTACACATGACTTGTATTGTACTATTCATGTTAGCAATAGCCTATCATGTATAAAACACGAACAGTATATATGCGTAGATACTATCCCACAAATACTGAATATCTATGGATAGTATCCTGTTGTGGAATAACGTCTTTCCTGTGCCCCGTCGCATAACCAAACTCTCGCAAGAGGGAGCTATTAAGGATGGATTTGTTTTTTTCTCGCTGTTTTTTTCTCTCCTTGTTTTGGGGATGTACCAATCCTCCCTGTTGCGATGGTTTTGTACACACTTTGAATTTAATTTAATTGGCTAATAAATCATTTCCGCCACTTGCCTCCTATACAAATTATAAGCTAAAGGACACATCTAACATTTACTGAAAACAAAATCTTAAAATGTTAACCCCAAAATGTCCCCCTGATAAATTGAAAAATCGGGAGTGCAAACCATCCCTGTAAGGATGAAAAGTGCATTCGCTCCCTGTTGAACAGGGAGAGGTCTTTTGAAATGTGCCAATGTTCGCTACAGCGAGACCCGTTATGCGACGGGGCACAGATATACCCCGCCTCACATAATCTCCTCGCTGTTGCGAGGGTTGTCCACCACAGCGAGACCCCTCCCTGTTCAAAAATTGAAACAATACATCCTCTCAGAAGGACGTCGCTGTTATGATGGTTCCCCCTATTGATTTGTGGCTTTTCTACGGGATCGATTTTAATTCTGTAAACAGTTCTGAAAACTAAACATTCAGATCTAAAATTCATGAAACAGCTGCCATCCTTCTAACCGACACTATCCAACAAATGGCATACTTAGGGATCAAGAACCACTAAGTATCGGCCAAATCGGTCAATATCGTTTGGAATGAGTCAACGATGTCCGGCTTATCAAATCAGGGAAACCTGAAGTTATTTTCAATAAATAAAAAAATGGTGAATATGGGTCAACATTGGTCAGCATGGCTATATATGAACAAATCGTTCAAGATTAGTCCAGTCCGCAATGGTTAGTTCTATAGCAAGGCAGAGAGTTTGAGATAGACTCTCGGACAAAGGACATGGCGACTGCTCCGAACGGTTAGCCCTCGTTTTCAGACAGCATAGTGATTCCGCCTAATCGATCGTTTAGGGCCAGAAATGATTCTGAAGTCACTCTAAAGCATAAATTGTGTTACTCCTAAAAATATAGCGACTTAAGAGAGAAGTTTTGATAAGCAATCAATAGATAAGAAATGGAATAGCGCCTCTGCCAATCCATAAACTTTTATTTAAAAACAAAGTATAAACAAACAAAATGGTGCAGCCGTCTAGTTGTTATAAGAACCTGTTGTCAGTAAGTCAAGCCTTGGCTGTTTCTCAGGAAGACCCTGAGGTTGTGAGAGGCGGAATGTCAGCCCATTGCTAGTCTGTTGCATCAGGCCCACTGTTTCCCAGAGTGAGTCTCTACATGTGCACCGGCAACCATTTTAGGTGGGAATTCCCACCCAAATCCCAGCATGCTTTGCAGCCACTGGTTTATGGCAGGTAGGACCATAAACTAGTTAGCAGGCCAAGAACCATCAAAGGGATTCCCCATGCCATTTATAGAGGGCCGATAAAAGAATTCCTTGCTACATTTAAGTGGCCAATCAAAGCCATTGACTCTTGTGGGTGTACGGACCTATTATATAAGGACTAAGTAGGTCAGGGACGGACTTAGCCCGTTGCCTGACTCCGCCCGCTCCTACATATTGGCCCCCTTTCCCCGTATGGCAGGCACGCAGGCCGGGTCAGGTGCCCACCGCCAGGGGTCAGCACCGTCTGGCGGGGGGCAAGTCGGCAGATTAGCCTCTGGTTGGTGGGGGACTCTGAAACACTGCCGGGAAACACGAGGAAAACATCCGCCTATGTAGGAAAGATAATGAGGAGATTTAGTAGCTGTATTGATAGGTGGGGCAATTGTAGGTAAGATGAAACAGATTCAAATCATTTCACAATCATTTGTAAAGATTGAAATTTAGTTATGAAGTAAAATTGACCACTCCCTAATAAACCTGTAAACTACAAATTCTAAAGAGGGAGTGGTTGGAAGATCGGCTATGACGAAATAATTTACCTGAATAAAAAACCATTAAAAAAAAGTGCTAAGAAAGCAAACCGAATCTGAAAGATTATATTCATAGGTGGGGTAGCTAGACTCTATTAAACGATAACGTGATAACCTCCAAAGCATAATTATACTTTCCCTGATCGCATTTAGGATCAAGACAACCCAACAGAATAATATTAATAAAAACAAATACCTGATTATGTAGTAGGCATATCCATCTTAATTAAGAAATGGGATACAACGTATTCATTTTCCATCTTAATTAAGAAATGGAATACAATACAATCATTTTCATACTGACACTCAATTTTGCGCTCCTCAATTTATATTGTGTCACGACAGTCAAAATGTCAAGGCAGTAAAAACACATACTTGTACGCATCACCAAAGTGCGTATGGAAATGCACTAAAAGGTATATATGGGGATTACACCATTAGCGTTATCTGACAGAGTGATGATAGCAGTATTGTGAACTTTTCTAAAAGCAACTCTTTACTGTCATTTAGGTGAAAGCATTGCAAGGCCATATCTTTCATTTGCAATATACAGGAACGTATTTTAAGTTTGGGGTTAGACTTCCCTGTCAACTCTGTTTTTACTTTTCATTGTCCAAAGTTTGAAAGCGTGATTATATGTATTGCAAAATCAAATATGTCTCTTGACAAAAGGACACCACAATGAAATATATAGGTCCACCGATATATCAGTCTAGCAAAACTACTGATAGAGAAGTCTATAACCTTTGGGAAGTACAAAATCTTATTATCACAACGATTGTGTAATGTGCGCTAACATCAGTTTGTGTAATTGTTGTTATGGACATACAGACTGCCAGTAATTGTCTTATATCATAGGTACATCCGATGACACTAACATTGTCTGATTAGTAGAGTGTCCCTCATTAAATAATTAGATAAATGTCAGGCAATAATCACATTGCATATGTCAATTAGGCTGGTTTGGCGTGTTAGCCATGATGAAATATGTAATGCAGCTCCGTTGATTTCTGTCACTAGGCACATGTACAAGTGATGTCCCTTACCATGCAGTTTAGGCTTACCTTTACGTGTAGGATTAGACATTTGAGGCCAATTATAATCCCCACTATCATATCTATCGTCTTCTGATTCCATCTCCTCCGTATCTTTTTTTGTGATCATTTGGACCATAAACACTACGTTTGCCAAATATATATGTGCTTCATATTTGTCAAGGAAACATGTGTATCATTTGACAAATATAATATTTGATTAAGTAGGCTTTTTCTTTGTTATCTTCGTCATCAATATGTAAAGAGATCGTTCCTGTTCCTGGAAGTGGAACGATCCCAAATGTGCAGCAATTTGAAGTCACTTTCAATTTCTTCTCACACACCTCACATCACCAAATCCCCGGATACATTCAACTCAATAAGCCTTGGTTATAGTACTCTGTGGCATCCCCTGTACCCCCTACCTTACTATACCCTTACCCCCTTAATGCCCCACAAAAAGGGTCAGATGCCCACAAACCTTCATAACGATCCTTATATGTGCCCCTGTCACCCCATTCTAAAGAACATCCATACATCCCCATCTCTCACGTTTCTCCCTGTTATGTGTCCCAACCATTCAATATCTTGTAGGAGCGCCATGCTCTCCCCCTGATCCCTGCCCTTAAGCATGTATCCCACTAGGCGATTCCAACTGTCGCCAACTTTATGATTTAGTACTTTTCACCAAAAATGTAGCAAAAGACTAGGCATGCTACATATCATTTGAAAGAGAAGTGAAAGGCCTATATAATGTTATGTAACATATCCATGACTAATTATTATTTTCACAGGTGATTTTTGAAGTTGAGTGTAAAATCGTATAGGGGCCTACTCGTAAAGCTAAAGCCCTCTTTCCACCAGCCGATTTTTACTACCGATTTCAGAAATCAGCAGTGGGAATATGGGTTAATCATGAACATGTTACATACCATTAGAAAAGGTTTTTAATTCCCTTTCAAATGACATTTAAGCTATATAATCCTTTGCCATATTACCAGTTAAAGCGGTAGTAAAATCAGTTGGTGGAAACAGGGCTTTACCCTAAAAACCGTGGCCTATATACCTCCCGCCGGCCGATAACCTTGTGATGTCTGTCACGGCCGGTCCCCATCTGCCTCACCCTAATCTCATGTTTATTACTCTCCCCTCTCCGTCCTCTCCGCCCTCTTTGACTCCATATGGGGTGCCAAGCGTGAAAAGCAAAATATAGATCCACTAGTGTCCCTAATTGTGAACATTACTTGATTTTTGGTAAGGATAATCTTCCCATATACATATTATGTCGTATGTCATACCACCAAACAAGTTTCATACAAAATCCAGTAAAGGCGCGTCCCCATTTGGCCGATATAGAATTCCACCACATTAAAGCCAGGGTATCGTCCATCAGACAGACTTATTTTGTTAGGTTGTAACTCCCTGAGCGTGGCGCATGACGTGACCAATAACGTCGCCTGATTACATTCTAACGTTGCAAAACACGTCGCCAGCCGTCACACCGTTATGATAAGGAGAGGAGACCTTAACCTGCACAACTCACGAACAATACCTTGGCTTTTAACTTTTATTCTAGTCATTTCAGTGGTTTATTCATTTTATAAACACATAATTTTATATAAAGACTCTATCTTAGATTTTACCTCCTTTTTTCAGCAACATTTTCTAATGTATCCAATCTACGTTCTCCTAACTGGAAGATTTAACATCATTTTCTAACCTGTCAAATCCTCTTCCCCCCTTACAGGTCTGGGCCACGACCACTGGCACACAGTGACCTTGACGGCTGACCTTGAGACTGGCGACATCCGGGCGGCGGTGGACGGCGAGTCTGCGCAGAACGTCACTGTGTCACGTGACGCGCTGACCGGGCTAAGGGGGGCGCTGGGGGGCCGGGCCCTCACCTCCATCACGTCCCTGGGAGGTAGGTCTAACCACTACTCTATAGGGGATATCATAGGGGACACTTTACTTTGGTCACGTGATACTCTGAGTGGCCTGAGGGGGGCGCTGGGGGGTTGGGCCCTCACCTCCATCACGTCCCTGGGAGGTAGGTCTAACCACTACTCTATAGGGGATACTGTAGGGGACACTTTACTTTGGTCACGTGACACGCTGAGTGGGCTGGGGGGGGGGCGCTGGGGGCCTGGCCCTCACCTCCATCACGTCCCTAGGAGGTAGGTCTAACCACTACTCTATAGGGGATATCATACGGGACACTTTACTTTGGTCAGGCTGAGTGGGCTGAGCGGGGCACTGGGGGGCACTGGGGGGCCGGGTCCTCACCTCTATCACGTCCCTGGGAGGTAGGTCTAACCACTACTCTATAGGGGATATCAGAGGGGACACTTTATTTTGGTCACATGACACACTGAGCGGCATGAGGGGGGCGCTGGGGGGCGGGCCCTCACCTCCATCACGTCCCTGGGAGGTAGGTCTAACCACTACTCTATAGGGGATATCATAGGGAAGGTCTAACCACTACTCTATAGGGGATATCATAGGGGACACTTTACTTTGGTCACGTGACACGCTGAGCGGGCTGAGGGGGCGCTGGGGGGCCGGGCCCTCACCTCCATCACGTCCCTGGGAGGTAGGTCTAACCACTACTCTATAGGGGATATCTCAGGGGACACTTTACTTTGGTCACGTGACACGCTGAGAGGGCTGAGGGGGGCGCTGGGGGGCGGGGCCCTCACCTCCATCACGTCCCTGGGAGGTAGGTCTAACCACTACTCTATAGGGGATATCACAGGGGACACTTTACTTTGGTCACGTGACACGCTGAGCGGACTGAGGGGGGCGTTGGGGGGCCGGGCCCTCACCTCCATCACGTCCCTGGGAGGTAGGTCTAACCACTACTCTATAGGGGATATCATAGGGGACACTTTACTTTGGTCACGGGACACTCTGAGCGGGCTGAGGGGGGCGTTGGAGGGCCGGGCCCTCACCTCCATCACGTCCCTGGGAGGTAGGTCTAACCACTACTCTATAGGGAATATCATAGGGGACGCTTTACTTTGGTCAAGTGACACACTGAACTTACGAACATTACAAGTCATCGCTGTATTGGTTCATACATTTGGAGTACAATATATCCCGTATTGGGACACTTAGTTTTGGTTATGTTTATTGAATATTTTCAGACTAGTCTGATCTTCTTGATATTACAAGTGATTGTCATATTGATGCACATATTCTGAGTACAGTGAGTGAGTGTTGGAGGTTTTACGCTGTACCGACAGCCAGGTTCATTTTCATGGCAAAAACAAATTGGGACGAATTCCGTCATAGGTGATCGTATCTATGAGATAAAGGTGACAGGGTGGGCAAACAACAGAGGATCAAAACCTGGAAATCATTTTTGCTGTACCTCATCCCTTAGTGAACCCAGCACCAAACAGGAATTGAACCCAAAGAACTACTTGGTCAGTGCTAGGTCCCCCCTATCGTCGCCTTATACAATCAACAGGGGCTATTGGGGGCCTGTTCTTCCCTGGAACCCCCACGGGGTTATTTTGAGTACAAGATATCAGGTATAGGGGGAATTTTCATTATGTGTCGGGCCGTCCATTAGGTATGGGTGTCGATTTTCATAAAAGATTCTGACCCCCAATTGCTAAACTTAGGCGAGAGTGTGCATACATTCATACAGTATATAGAATATTGAGTACAATTATTTAAAAATGAAGATACCGTAGGAGAGGGCAGATGGCATTTTACGTGAAATGTCATGATCTTCAAGAGAAGAAGTGAGGGATGACGAATATTGGACCAGTATGTCGCTGACTTGAACTTACAATTTGGGAGGGAGGAGGAAAAACTATTTCTTAAAAAATACTTATGTCTTAATATAACTTGTGTAGATATTACCTTCCACCTTCGACCGAGGGAATGATAGCCTTTAAAGTCAATCTGCATCAGACCATTTAGATATGAAGGTGTTGCCACGTATCGTTAATAGAGATTCGTCGCAGGAAGTATCATTAAATCAATGTGTCTTTAATTAAGTTTGACGGTAGGGAACAGAAGTTTGACTGTCCAAAATATTGAAAGAAATTTTTAAAAAAAACATGATTTAATACGACATGATCCTTTGTTTGGTTTCCCATTAAAGTTCCCCCAGACACACACGTGCCCACACATCCTTTTAGAGTTTAAAGGATATCTTCCATGATAGGGGTTGACACCAGCCGATCCGAACTTGTTAGGCTCAGCCCCACCACTGACGGGTACATCGTCTTTTTATCGGACAGATCGAAGCTGACAGCAGTGCTTCTTTTATCTCCGACAAGGCACAGTGTGGCTCCGGTGAGATATAAAAAGGAGGAGACCCTTTAAACGACTGGCACAAAAAGATGTATGGAAACAGGACAAAGCCTTTACCCCACATGCGGATTCTGATGCTGCATATTTTGAATTTATTTGGTTTCCCCAGAAATTATTGTACGGAGCCACACATCATATTTACCAATTGAAAGAGAATTATAAGGCATGTCTAATGATATGTAACTTGCCTATACTTAACATGTATATCCCTTGCCGTATTTACAAATCGGCAGCAAAGTCGAGACCGGCAGCAAAGTCGAGCCGTGAAATATAGGCCTAAAGCCTCATACCCATTAGACTTTTACACAGTTGCAAACAGATCGACACTAAAATTGGGTGATTCATAAGGTCACCAGTAAGTATAGTATATTGCAATGTACATGTTTGATCTGGATCAGTGCTAAAATCGGCTGATTCTAGAGGTAGAATCAGCCTATTGTAGCACCAATTTGTCGGCAGAGTGTGGAAAAGTGTCCTAGTGGGTATGGGGCTTTACTCTTTTACAGAAAGCCTATATGAGAAAGCGCTTTAAACTACAAAGCTGTACAGACAATGGTGATCCGCGTTCTATCCGGAAGCGACCTGCTGCTTGAATTGGCCATACCGGATAGGGGGAATACAACATAGACGGGCTGGGCACAAAGGGAGATATCGATGTACGTTCTAGATGACAATGATTCAACAGCCTTTCAAAAGGCTGTATTCCACTAGGCGATTATCACTTCCGAAAATTTGGTTGTTGTATTTGATTTTCATTAGGAATTTCACAGGAACCCATTCAAATTACACACCATATGAAAGATTATTCAAAACCCTTTCTATTGATATATAACATCACTATGATAAGCCGTTTTTCACAATGGCGATTTCGGAAATCACGAAGAGATCGTATAGTGGAATACAGCCTAAATGCAGCATAGCTAAACGCACACAAGATGCATTACCACAATGCTCCTTTATATGACCACTTGGAGGTATCTCTACGTACGTGATAGTGAACGTTGTGAATAGGCACTCTGAGTGCAGGAAAGGTCGAGGTACAATGCCAAAAGTGTCAGGTTCCGACCGAGCATGTAGTACATTGTCTTTATTTCAATATAAGAAATATCTGAAGGAGTGCGTCCCTTTCACAAAAGAATACGTTCTAGGTGGCAATAATCTAAGTGCTGTAAAGCTTTTTTGAAGTTAAGGTAGGCAAGAAAATATATTATCTACAAAGGAAGCTTATAATGCAAATGTGGAGCGGCCTAAAAGGTGCGAACCTCCACAGGTGTGAACAGGTAGGCGAAGCCACCTGTAAGGTGCGATGAAGAAGGCCATTATCAGCATAAAGGCTCTATTCCATTAGCCGATTTTACTCCCGATTTTGAAAATCGCCATTAAAAATATGTGCTAAATACACACATGCTACATATCATTAGAAAGGATTTTGAATTATCTTTCAAACGGTATGTTACATACATGGGTTTCTATGATATTTCTAATGAAATTTTAGAAATTACTAAATTTTCAGTAGTTATAATCGCCCAGTGGAATACAAGCTTAACACGAATGCTTTTGTTTTGAGCTTCCTATGAGCACAAAACACTAAAAGCACTAAAAGCGTCGATTTCTTTAAACAAAAACACAATATGCCCACTTGGCATAGATTACGAAAAAAAACCTACTTACTTAAATCCATGAACTAGACAGAGTACACTCACTACATCAAACAAAACCTGCAACCATAAAAAATACATGTATGAAAAAGATCAATTAGATACAAATACAAAAGATCAACGGATGAGTAACATTATACCCTTTACAGACTAGCCTAAACATGCACTCGGAATGACAGTTCAATGCAGTCATATTGCGCATTCTGGGGCTAGTCTGTAAGGGTTAGTAGTCAAACTAAACTGTAGATTTGTTGGAAAGAACTATTTCATTGGTGGGTAATCATATAATTATCAAATCAACATTTTTCGATAATCCTATATTAAATCATATATCAAATCAACATTTGTCCGAAGAGTTTAGGTCTTCATCATGGCTTTGAATTGATGATAATAAAAAAGATGTACCTCAACAACAAGCGCATACATAGCTCTGTAAATACAGTCACCCCAGTTTCCATCGGGCGGGGACATACTCGGCATAACCGGGGGCGGGCAGCTGTGACAAAGACACATGCATAACGTATGAGGGTTGTCATCATTCGTCTTCATCCCACGCAGACTGCTCGGCGGCTGTAGTCCTTTCATGACCTAGATACCTCTTGCATAAAAGGTTCTTACCCCCACATGAGTACATGGCTTATCGGCTTCGCTGGTTCCCGTGCCTCAAACTCATGCTATCGCTGTATGTCATGTATGAGCGCAGGTGCAGGCCACCAACGAGTTAGCCAGATTTTGGCTAACTCGGCGTCACATGACCACTTTTTGACCAATCAGATCCATGGACACAATGACCTCCACCTGCACTCTCACAGGCCGAGTCCCCTAGCCAAGAGAGAAGGGAGCCCAGCATATTAACCGGCCACCTAAAATCTGTAAGGAATTCTTTTATTGGCCCTCTATAAATGGCATGGGGAACCCCTTTAATGGTTGTCTGTGTTCTGGCTGGTTTATGGTCCAACCTGCCATAAACCAGTAGCTGCAAAGCATGCTGGGATGCAGGTTGGAATTCCCACCCACAAAATGGTTGCTGGTTAACAGTCCTAGTTTGAGCGGCTAGCGGTCTTGAACATAACTACAGTCTACGGCGGCCGACGGATCTGGGAATCACGACCCACCCGCTTAACGCCTTCACAAATTGGGTTTAGAGTCGGCCTGAAAGCCCACCGGCCCGCTGCGCTCCCCCGGTTATCTAATGACTCCATACTGTTAAGCTTGATTTGGCGGGATATGTCTCATTTGTTTTGCTCACTATGTCCTTTGATAGCTATTTGCCTAAGGTTATTCTATGAAACGAAAGGAGACCTGTGGGACTGGGATAGTTATACTGTTGTACAGCTGAGAATGTATGCACACCTAAAAATGTCTTATGGATATGTGTTCTTCTCATTTAATCTAATTCTTTCAGTTGCAAGTTCTTCCATCAGACATTATTGATATCCATGAAGGCTTTGCCTGCTCATATCTATGAATATACATCACTATCTTAAATAGATATATCATCCAGTAAGTCACCTGGTTGCTCAAATTGGAAATTTAATCTATTTAGGTCAGGTTTTACAGGCATATTGTAATGAGCTAGAGGTAGCACTGTGTGTTGTCTGAATTCTATGGCAACACCTATATGACAAAATTAGTATGAAAAGTAACGCTGCGTAGCCACAGAGGGAAATGTAGAGACAGTTCCTGTGTACAGGACAAACAGCAATTTGCTCGCGACACAACATATAGACTTTTTACATACATATTATATCTTTTGTATTTGCTATTACAAATTACATTTAGTCTAACAACCAGCTGATTACTATAACAGCATCAAGCCGCTTTCTGGTCTAAAATGTCATCTGCCCATCATCCAAATATGTGCACATGATGCTACATATTCCAAATTGCGCTCACAACTGTGAAACGTAGAAAAATCAAATATTTATGCCACGTTTGCTTTAAATAAGATCCCAGGATCATAATCAACAATCACTATTGCTTATAATTGATATATTCCGAATTAATGTCATAGCCACATGGTAATGATCACCACGTGGTGATCACCAAAATGATCACGTCACCACATCTGCATGTCGTCTATAGACCTTGTGCTGACGTGGTCACGTGATCACTTTTTGGTGACCACCATGTGCTCATCACAACCACGTGGTGATCAGAAACAAATATTATTTATTTGTTTAGACAACAAAAAAGATCAATTTCAATTGGATAAGATGATTAAAGATGAAATTGTCATGAATATAATTATATGTTCAATTATGGATATTGATGATTTTAAACTGATCACCAATATGGCGTCCATACTGATTCAGTGGATTATAACGTCATTTGCGCCACTGGCTCCGTTAGTCTTCTGAGGAGCCGCAAAAGTGCAGCAGCAATGTAGACATTAACCCCAGATGCACAGAAGGTAGTGTTACTGCATTGTCAATTATTAGGGTCGGCAGCTCACACAGTATTTCTATAGAAACATCAGACGTTATCAATAAGGAAACAGAATAGTACCGATGTAGCGTCAGATATTAACCCAAGAAGTTCACAAAATATTACTTATCCGACGCGACAAAACACCAAACGATTTTCTTCTTATGTAATTTCCACATACTCAGAAATAAATTTTAGGGTAAAAATTACCTCCGCATCATACCAACTGAAGAGAAGTTGATATGAAATGAATATTTTACAAAAATAATCATTTTTATTGTCTGATTTCTGATTTCTCAAGTCGGTCCATAATGGGTCTAAAATCGCGTCGTCGATCATCAGCATTAACGTACCACAGTGTTGTCTTCTGTTTATATAAGAACAGTTCACAAAATAGTACATGTTGTATAACAATATAAGGTCAATATTATCATATTAGAAATCAGTGTCAGATGTTAGGAAGAGCATCTTCCTTCAACAGTAGTACTGCAGCACCATTAAATGTTAATCTGTGCAGCTCACGAAGTAGAACAACAGCAAAGTCAGACTGTAACTTGAGAAGCTCAAAACGCAGCACCACAACCATGTTACTACTCACAGTGTGTACAATGTAGACTTAAGGTTCTACATCATTATCCTATATATATATATAGGATAATGTTGTAGAACCGACTAAATCTCTCTCTCTATATATATATAATATATATATATTATATAATAATAATTATATATATAATAATATATATTATATAATAATAATTATACATATATATATATATATATATATATATATATATATATGGGAGTAGCTCACAAAGTAGTGACACGTCATTACAGAATGTAAACCCAAGCATCTCAGAAAATAGTACCACAGCAATTTCAGTCCTCATTCTTATCTATTTTCGTAGTAATATAACAACAATGTCTACGCGAACTCAAACAGTAGTACGACCCAGTGTTATCAGTTGTCTACCTCAACAGCTTACACATAAGTAAGACATTGAACTGAGCATCTCACACAGTTGTACCACAGCACATGACCTACCCACAAGGTCGTACAACAAGAATCTCATATACTAACCCGAGCTGCTCTTGTTTCCAGCCAGGTCCCCCGAGGAGCCGCTCCCTGGGGCAGGTGTAGCATATTTCCTCGTTTGTCATCGTGCAAAGGGAGTCGACCTTATCCTACGGTGTTCAAATGGCTGCTCTTACCTTCTCATTCAGCACGCTTTGCCCGCCCGCCCTCTGCCTCGGGTTTTTGCCCTAGTCCGATTGGTTATGAAGATTTACTGGCTAGAACTACTTTCCTGAAAGAAGAGAGCATGTATTCCTTTGTTGGCTTCTGTGTTCACAAATATGACGTGGACATATTTAAACTACCAGAGACGAACATGCTAATCAGGCTTAGAAGCACACCATTCTTACCCTATTGTAGATCCCAAATGAAAGTTGCAAAACTGAATCTGAATTTAGTGCACTCTACTAAAATTTAATGTTATATAATATGCAACTAAAAGTTGCAAACATCATGCTTATTAAAAAAACAGACAAGTAGTGAAGTATAGTCTATGTTAGGGGCCTTCCATAAAGTATGTACGCACCAAGGGGGGGTGGGGAGGTCTAAAAATTTCGAAAATTTGCGTACATACCTGTACAAATCCAATGCGTATTTTAGCCAAAGGGGGGGTGGGGGGTCTAAAATCTTTGAAATTTTGCGTATGTACTAAATGGAAGGCCCTTTAGTGAAGTTACAGTTTACTCTACCCCATTGTTGTCAACTTAAAACACACTGAAAGTATTTTGCACCCAATAAAGTATTTTGCACCCAATATACAGAATACAGGATCGTTCGTGACCCCTAACACCAAACAGGTATTAACCTGACAGTCAATCATCTTTCATGCTCATCCCCGACATGCTATTGTAGCAAGGTGGACGTGATCGGCTCAAGCTTTGCCACAAAAATCGATCCAACGAGCAGCTCAGGCCTACTAGCAGCTTGTTAATTGGCCCAGCAGCCATCGCCTTATGGGCATTTTAATGGAGTGTAAACAGCTATATGAGACGGAATTAGAGAGGACGCGGCGTCCAGGGTTAAGCCTATATTCCAATGAGCGATTTTGACGCTCTGGAATTTTGCAATTTCTAGATTGTTTTAAAGACATATGAAAATAACTTTTGCATGCTACACATCATTTGAAAGGGAATATGAAATCCTTTCTATTGATATATAACTAGTCTATATTTAAACTGTATTGCCATAGGTGATTTCTAAAATCGTGAGTTACGTCGGATAGTGTAATATAACCGAACGGCAGTACGAATATTGGTTAATCATAAACACGTTATTTATCTCCCGCACAACCGCCGATCGGTGCACACAGAGTCCAGTATGTATAATTAGGCTGTATGTACCACTCCTTGTTTTCAGTATTTTCATGAATTTTGGAATCTTGTTTTGGTGATAAATTTTGACTGCCAATTATTTGGTATTTTATTACTTTAACTAGTAATATGACAAAAGATTACATATCACACATACCACTTGAAAAGAGAATTAAAAACCCTTTCTTATGGCATATAATATGCTCATGATTAACTGGTAGTAAAATCAGCTGGTGGAAACAAGGCTTAATATGAGCTGTCTAATGTAGTCTTTTACTTGAGCCTCTCTCCTTTGTTATAAGCTGCCCCCCTTCGTTATCGTACTAATATCAATAATATGCCGGGCTCATCAGGAGCCCTTAAGAGGTGCTCGCTGAGAAGTAGAGGCCTCATACTTATAGGCCTTATCCAGCTCTATAGGGTGGAGTGCTTATTTATAGTGGCATGAAGGCTCTTGGTTTAAAGAAGGAGGCTTTGAGGTTTTTCTGACACCTTTGTTGACGCTTTAAGGCCCCGATATATGCAGTATCTCGTATATCCCACCTGTCTACTGTGAGGTGCTAAATGTCAACGCAAAGTGATTTCTTTTAACATATTCATCTTCAATGTGCTCTGTATAATTTTTCAATTACAGCATAATCGTTGTCTGGAGTCTGGAAAAGGTGGTTGTATGATATTATGTTTATTATACGCAAATGTAGACGTTTAAGTGTCTATATTTTTAATCAGGCTTATCAACGTGTTAGATATAACTAACAAAATTGTCTATATTTGAGATATCCCACATCATATCAAATTAAGTTGGATAAAATGTGTGTCTAACTGGAGTAGGAAATGGACCACTAATAAAGAAAACATAAAAGAGCCCCTTACATTAACCTTCGGTTAGCACTTTACATTGCTCTTTGGTGATGCCCCACTCCCCCACCTCCTCCCTGGGCTGGCTATACTTAGCCCCGGTAAGTGTTACAGATGGCCACCTGTCGGGCTCCAGCCACACTAAACACCCCAGGGCTCTCGGAGATTAAGCCAAATTCATAAACCACCACTCCCGTGCGACAAACGTCACCCCTGTTGTATCCACTCCCACAGTGGGGCGGTAGGGGGCTTTAGAAAGGGCCTGGTGATTAGGTATAGTAGCTGCTGTGGAGTAGGAAGCGGTCTTTGATGCTATTGTTGGTCAGGTGACATGGGTGGAACATCTTATATATGTCATCTATCCTGGTACATGGTGAATGTATTGGTAGGATGAATATGTGGATGACGTCCAAAAACGCTTACTCAGAGAATAAAAAGCCACAATACTCCAATGTGGAAGGTCAAGCATGCTTGAAAGCATTGAGGAAAATAGAAATATACGACATGATGCCCTTTAAGGATCGCCCATATTGTACCCTCTAGCAACAATATACAGGGTTCCCTTTAGCAATGACCCATATCATTCCCTGTAGCAATAACCTACATGGTTCCTTTTGAACATCACGTTCAGGGATCACCCATATCATTCCCTTTACCAATAACCTACATGGTTCCCCTTTCCGAGGCTGACTTACACGGCTCCGTGAGAATGCCGCCATGTCAACCCGGTGACCAAACAAATTAACCCGAGGCCATGGCCTGGGCCGGAGCTCATTACGTTAGGCAGGAGGGGCTCAGACACGGGGCTCCATCGATTACTGGCCTCTGATACCAATAGGCCTGTCAAAAGATGCCCACTCCTTAAGGCTGTCTCCCCGCATCACCCTCCACATAGTACATGTTAGTAGGGGAGCTATAATCTGTCCTTTTCTGACATGCCTACATATATAAATATATAGCCTATGTTCTGCAGACATGGTTAAGCCCCCTGCTGGGCCAAGGTGGCTGCTACACCCCTCTGTGTTCTCCCCAGTGGCAACAACTGGGTTATCAAAGGTCTCTAGTAGACCACTGGCTGTTGTGTGTAGAGCCCTGCCTATTGGACCCTGCACATTAAAGAACACCTGCCTTGGTAAAAGTGTAGGGTACAGTCTCTACCTTCTCATAGATACGATAATTTCATAGATGCAATCATCTAACTGACAGAATTGTCAAGACCTTGTTCTCACCGTGATATGACCATAGATGTTGATACGGTGTAAAACCCCAATAACCAACCAACCAACCAACCATGGTTAAGCCTGTATTCCACTAGGTGATTTTAGCTACCTGGGACTTTGGTAATTTTATGTGTTCACTAGGAATATAATAGAAACCATGCATGCTACATGCCGTTTACAAATGAATCTGAAAACTGTTCTAATGATATCTAAAATGCTAATTGGCGATTTCTGAAATCAGGAGAAAAATCGGCTAGTGCAATAAAGCCTTCGTGTGGTTACTTTTTGGTGATCACCATGTGTTCACGATAACCACGTGGCTATGACATATTTAAGGATAATAAGCTCCAAATATTGACAATTGTTGATATTGATTTAATTAGCTTGTTTTAGGTAAATTAAGCATATATTATTATTATCCACGTAATCTTTGATATAAATAATCATTTTGAATCTGAACGATAACAATTTCAAATTTATCACCAATATAGCATCCATCCTGTTTTGGGAATGTATGCTGTCATACGCATAAAGTCTTTACTACTGACGTTTATTTACCTTACCCACATGTCCGTATGCTACTTATCATGGAAGAAACTGTCTCCTCAAGACTTTGCCATCTACATGCCCCAATTTTGATATACTACTACCGTAGGTTCTATACTTTTCCATAGCATGTGGTGCCGTCTACAAATCCACTTTTTTATATACTACTTAGTGCCACAGGCTGTAGATACTGTGGTCTGTTAGTAGGCGACGCTTTTCACGGAAAAGAGTGGATTTAGTGTTCTATATTGCTATGACAAATTTTAATGTCATGAGGAGGAAGAAATTGAGTTATGGTGTCAGAGGGTCGCGAAATGGTCTCACGTGTTAAAAGTCCATTGACACTATCAATCGTACCTCTGCCATTGTCATCCCAGTTGGACATTAAAGGGAGCCAAAAGCAATGGTATGTCAAAATATGACATTTTGCAAACTCAAATAGCTATGAAAATACATTCCAAGAGTCTAACTTTAGTTATTAGTACAGTATATATCATGATAACTAACTATAACCTTATGTGAATTCCATAATACTCATGTCATTTATGCCCAATGACAGCATTGTTTGTAAACAAACCATTGCTTTTGGCTTCCTTTAAGTTGCTTATCGTAAGATCCTTAGTAGGCCTATAGCACAACAACAGAACTTCAAAGGTTCTAAGCAAGAAGCATATCTATGAGGTAGCGGAGTTGACTGATTAACCATTCAGATAGAAGTTAGTGGTATAAACTTCTACAAAGTCAACTTGCTTGGTATTAAGCGTTTTCCTCATATATGCTAGGGGCCTTCCATTTAATACGTGCGCACATTTTAAAAAAGCGTTTTCCTCATATATGCTAGGGGCCTTCCATTTAATACGTGCGCACATTTTAAAAAAGTTCATAACTCTAACCCCCACCCCTACCCCCCTTGGACAAATATACGCATTGGATTTTACTTACACCCCTTCCCCCCTTGAAGCGTACATACGTTTCGTTCTGCCACCCCCGGATGCCTTCCAGCTAAACCCGTGTAAAACTTACTTGAAAAATAACTCACAACTTGTGTTACAGTTACAATGTTTTCCATGAGTAAACGTGGAAATTGCAGTATTTGCTCCTTGATCTTGAATATGAGGCAGATAAATTATCCCATTATAACCAAAATTAATTAGAATTCTAGTTAGCAAAAGGGAAATGGAGGGGGCCATGATAAAACATGGAAGCGACATTATATTTTTCTACCTTTGATTCACATGGAAATATGACTGTCGGAAAATACATTTTTATCTCACTTTCCATCGTTTCATTCTGTAACATTGTTTTTACATACTGGGGATTTTCTGATTGCAGCAAAATGTCTTTAAGACAATGGATCGTATTCATCTTTTGAAATGCGGACGTAATTCACTTACATTCCCTACAACACAAACAAACCATCTCATTCTGTGTCCTTTCTTCTTCTTTTTCTTGAATTTGTATTGAAAATCTAATGCAACGGTAACAATTGACTGCAAAAGCACCAAAACAATTTCCTACAAGATGAGTAAAGTAGAACCGCCACCGCTCATTTTATAAAAAGTGCCCCGACGTGATGAAAGTGAAACATTAGTGCCTGAATCCTATTTTCATTGGGTTTATCCAAGCGTGATTTTTGCGTGTATTCGGGGAAATTCTCCGGGAAGGTTTTCCGTCAGATTTATTATTCCAGTCGGGCGGGTCTCAATGACGCCGAGTCAGTGGTCGAGTTTGTTTCTGTTTTTGAAAAAGTGTTTTTCTTGTAGGAGGTCCGTTCGGGGCACCTGATTATCTGTTTCCATTTCAGCTTGGCCTATTTGGCTGAGTCCCCCATTGGGGTTGTGTTTTGGGTCTGTGTTGTTGAGAACAATGCCAGCATTGAGTCCCGCTGCCACCGTCTTCAGCCTGCACAATGCCCTGTTTCCACCAACCAATTTAACTGCCGATTATTTAGTAATTTATTACTTTCAACTAGTATTATAACAAACTATTATATATCTTACATACCGTTTTAAAGAGAATTAGAAATGCTTTCTAATGGTATAAAACATGTTCGTGATTAACTAATATTCCCACTGCCGATTTTTGAAATTGGTAGTAAAATCGGCTGGTGGAAACAAGGCTTAACAGGCCTGGCTTTTTGGGCCTGTGGAGGCGGATTTTGTGCTGCCCTAACCTGCCCTTATCTGCCCGAGGTAGTTGATCCCCCGCCCCCGGACCCCCTGATCGGGCCTCCGGGGGTGGGGCCTGGGCCGGGGTAAGGGGCCGGGGGGAGGGGCCGGGGGGAGGGGCCTGGGATCCCTGAGACAGGTGTGTGTTTGAGTGGGGGGGGGGGAGTGGGGGATAAAGTGGGGAGGAGGGGGGCTGCAAACCTGGGACTCGCAGCTTAAGATTGCAGATGGCAAAAGAGGAGGGAGGGGTTGTTCCACATAGTGCTGAGTTTTAAATTTTCAGCTTGATATGCCTATCTAAAGCATCCAAGTATACAAAGCATAAGTGGTTGGATAGAGCATATTTATATGTATATATAATGTGGTACTGGAGTTGTGTGATTCTGCTTGCATTTTTGGAACAATTTGGGCCCTCTGTCTTTTCATATGATTCAATTCTCATTCGCTGTTGGCTGATATGCCCTTATAATTGATGGTATTTGATCAAAAAGTCCATATGATACGCAATTCCCTCACTGCTTCTCTTTCCCTTAATGTTTCTAATAATACATTTTGTAGTGATACCCATCACAGTGGCCGTGAATTCAGTGTAGTGATACCTGTCACAGTGGCCAGAAATTCAGTACAGTGATATCAGTCACACTGGCAATGAATTCAGTGTAGTCGACACCCATCACAGCAACCATGAATTCAGTGTAGTGATACCTATAACAGTGGCCATGAATTCAGTGTAGTGATACCCGTCACAGTGGCCATGAATTCAGTGTTATGATACCTGTCACAGTGTCCATGAATCCAGTATAGTGATACCCGTCACAGTGACCGAGCACATGGGCCATCCATGGATTAGATGTCAGTTAATACGGCTTGGTCCATTAGAGAAACCCTACCTCAGCAATGGGGGTGGGCGCCGGGCCCATCCAGCTTCTCACTGGTGGCAGCAGTTGGATGACAGACGCTGAGACGGCGTCCAATCAGCATCCTGCACTCGGTGCCCACTCAGGGGACTGTTTTATAGCTGGATCGAGGCTGTGATCCCAGCCGGCACGGCCCCCTTCTAAATTACACCATGTCTTTGGCCACCAATCGCCACTCGGGGATTTGAGGATCTAGTCCGCTCCCGACGCACCTGCCATTGGGGCTTATTTGGCAGGTACATAGGGGAGTCCTATATGATCAAGGGTATCTAGAAGGGGGTGGTTGTCACTTGGTGAGGTGTGGTTGGCGGAGTAGTGTGCCATATGAGACAGATTGTTCAAAGAGGCTAATTATAGGTAGAGAGTATGTCAGAGGGGGATGCACCTGGATGCATCAGTATATTGGTGCAATCAGGTAGGGTGTGACTTGTAATTTATGATACAAAGCGTCTATGGGTCTGCTTAACAAGAAAGGACCAAAATACTTCAAACTTTCTATGTGTTATTCACGATAAAAACAGCTAATTGAAATGTCATAATATGTTTATGTGAATATGTGATCCATATCTGAGAATTTTGAAACATATTTTCCTTGTGGCTTTTTGACCTCGTGGTATATTTAAGCACTCATGGTGTTATGATCAAATCCTCGTGATTCTTCATAAAATAAAGTCACACAGACAAAATTGGTGCTTTCTTAACCAGCAGACCTATAGTTGTTCTCCCCAAGAGAACTTCCTGGAAAATAAAGATCAGGGGTATTGATCTTACAGTGCACTGTTGATCATTTTGTACAAAATAACAATTTACCCTGCTTTTGAGCGCTAACATCATACGTGCCTTTGGAAGGCAGCAACAAAATACATAGGCTCTATATGGATATAAACATGATCAAGAGGAAAATTTATCAAAAAAAGATTATACAGCACCCAGGATAATACAACAACACTTTGAATGGTCAATATGAGACGTTTACTCAGTCTGAACACTCCATTGCCTGGAGAAGAACTATCATGCCAACATCATCTTGAAAAGCAAACATTGTGCACGGAGTCCCTGTCCGTTTTTTGTTGACAGCGCTATCTAGTGAGTCAGCAGTGGGGGGATTGATGTAGTAGGAGCTGTAGGAAGGCGCTCAGGGACTCCACCAGCCAAATAAACACACCACATATCAACTCATTTGTCACCCAAACATAAAGGTCATCAGTCCGACTGAAGGTGACACACTCAGCTTATTGATATCTACCCCCAACTCACTGCCTCTTCTCACCCCTCAAAGCACACAGCCAGTTCTATATTAATATGGCTGAAGTGGGTTCTGCCATATTATTTAGTTTCTGTGAATGTTCTGCTTTCTAATTTCAAAGTGATGAAAAATAATTCTGATTCTTAGATACTTTGAAAAAACATTACAGTATATCATATGAACTAGACTATGCATGGATATAGACATAATAAAGGGATGTATACATCATAAATGAAAGCAAGATTATACAGCACCCAAGATAATACAACAACACTTTGAATGATCAATACAAGAGGTTTACCTAGTCTCAACATGTCATTGCCTGGAGGAGAACTATCATACCAACATCATCTCGAAAAGCAAATATCTGCGTCGAAGCCCTGTCCGCTTTTTGTTGACAGTCCTTTATACCAAGTCAGCATTGGGAGGATGGATGCAGTAGGAGCAGGAGGGAGGGCTGCTCCAGGACCCCCACCAGCCAAATAAACACACCGCATATCAACTCATTTGTCCCCCTAACATAAAGGTCATCGGCTCGAGTGAAGGTGACACACTCAGCTTATTGATATCTAACCCCTGCCCGCCACTCGCCTCCCACTCCGCGAAGCTCACAGCCAGTTCTATATATAGGCCTATGTATATGGCCCAGGCTGGTTCAGCCGTATTATTTGGTGTCTGCACTTGTTCTGCTATGTAATTTCAAAGTGATTAAAAATAAATCTGATTCTTAGATACTTTGAAAAACATTACATGCATGGATATAGACATGATAAAGGGAAATATGCATCATCTATGAATGGAACATTATACAGCACCCAGGATAATACAACAACACTTTGAATGGTCAATATGAGATTTTTTACTCAGTCTCAACACGTCATTGCCTGGACGAGAACTATCATACCAACATCATCCTGAAAAGCAAATATCACGCCGAGGCCGTGTCTTTTTTTTGTTGACAGCCCTATCTACTGTGTCAGCATTCGGAGAATGGATGCAGTAGCAGCAGGAGGAGGAGGCCGCTCCGGGACCCCACCAGCCAAATAAACACACCACATATCAACTCATTTGTCACCCAAACATAAAGGTCACCAGCCCAAGTGAAGGTGACAAACTTGGCTTATTGATATCTACCCCAGCCCGCTGCCCCCTGCTCCTCAAAGCTCACAGCCAGTTCTATGTATACGGCCCAGGCGGGTTCTGCCATATTATTTGGTGTCTGCATTTGTTCTGCCATGTAATTTAGAAGTGGTGAATAATAATTCTGATTCTTAGATACGTTGAAAAAATATTACAATATGTCATATAAACTAGACTATGCATGGATATTTACATAATAGGGAAATGTACATCATCAATAAATGGAAGATTATACAGCACCCAAGATAATACAACAACACTTTGAATGGTCAATACGAGAGGTTTACTCAGGCTCAACACATCATAGCCTGGAGGAGAACTATCATACCAACATCATCTCGAAAAGCAAATATCGCCACCGAGGCCTTGTCCGTTTTTTGTCGACAGCCCTATCTACTGTGTCAGCAGTAGGGGCATGGATGCAGTAGAGGCAGGAGGGAGGGCCGCTCCGGGACCCCCACCGGCCGAATAAACACACCACATATCAACTCATTTGTCAACCTATACATAAAGGTCATCAGTCCGAGTGAAGTTGACGCACTCAGATTATTGATATCTACCCTCGGTCTGCCGCTTTCCACTCCTCAAAGTACACGGCCAGTTATATGTATATGGCCTAGGCTGGTTCCGCTGTATCATTCAGTTCCTGCACTTGTTCCACTATGTAATTTGATTAACAATAATCCTTATATCCAAGTATCCCCTGAAATGTTTGATATATTATTATATCTAAACTAAATATAATCAGTTTCCCCGGATATTTTTCAGAATAACAACTAGGTCTATGATATGGAGTTGAATTTGTTTTTCTCTTGACACGAATTGTCTTTACATTTCATAAGGGAGTTTGATTTTTATTACCTCTAACATGGAGTTGCTTCAACTACCATTTACAGTAAAAATCATATTAGTTCCAATGTTTCTGATTGCTTTAATCAAGACTCATATAAAGTCTATGTTTAGCAGACAGATATTTAAACTAATCATGATCATTTTTCCCGATGTTAATCAGAACAACAATAATAACATTATGGATTAATTTCCCTACCACTTCCGGTGAAGGTACATACAACTTCCGGTATTTTTGATTGACTAAATCTAGACCCTCATATGGGGTATACGTTTAGGAAACAGCTGGTGCAGATAGCAGGGCCATCCCGCTAGGTAATATACCCCAGGGCCAATTGGTAATCTAATAAGCCTGGGAGTAGGCTGATTTAACGGACCCCAGTTCAGAAATTAGATGAATCATAAATATAAAAGTCCTCGGAAACAGTTCCCATATACAGCAGAGAGCCGCAAAGCATGCATTATACCCTTATGTATCTGGTGATTGCTGTGACTATTCGTATTGGGACTGTTATGCTGAATTGCAAAGTAGCATTACTGGGCCATATTGCCCTATAGTGAACCAGACGCCAGATGTACCCATTTATCTAGTTGGTCATCTTTCATTACTATTTGCATCTATATTCCATTAGATGTGAGGTATATTGGTAAAGGTGGTTTTGTCTAGTTATAAGAAAGTATACAGATACATGCCATGTATAAGAGGAAGGCAGGAGTGGACAAAGATTGGCGTGCTTCATAAGCTAGACTTTTTGTAAGCCAATAGTAGAAACTTAACTTCCAGTGACCTGCTCTCCGATTTGGTGGGTTTTTTTCTCGCGAATTACAGAATAAAATACATGTATGAAGCCATCGTGGATGTCATACCAGCATCGGAATGGTTAGATTTCGTTCTCTTCATCACTGTTTACTCTATGCATGAAAGTGGACATTTCTTTTATAACTCAAACACGCAAAAGCCCTTATTATACTACGCGTTGGGAAGACGTGCGCGTCAGGTCTCTGGACCCGATGGTCTGGTACGCATTTGGGCCGTATTAAGACTATATTACACTACGTGTTGGGTCACATTGGGTCCCGACGTAACCAAATGCGACCCAACGCGAAGTATATTATACTATGCATTTTGGGGTCTAGTCCCCAACATGAAATTTTTTATATGTATTACATTTCGCATTGTGCAACAAGATTCGTGTTTACTATTCGCGTCGGCAAAAACGCATTTGAAATGGCCCCAACGCGAATCAACCAATGCATAGTATAACAAGGCCTAAAGTTAGGAATCCATGCCCAGACTATACAGTGAAGAGTGGTACCTCTCATCACGTTTTTTTAGTTTGTTGGTTTGAAACACCAGACTCAGTGGTTCTGGAGCACTGAGTAATTTTACCCTGGCTTCTGGATTATTGAATCTATGAGGAGGTAGAGATGATACCTCTTTACACTTTTACAGAGGCAGGAGTTCTATGATATGCAGTGCCCCATAGGCAGGGCACCACATGCAATGGCTGATGGGACTAGGCCTTAGATAACCCTGTTGTTGACCACAAGTAGAATGTCTAATACCACAGCACCAGGACAGAGACTTGAACTGCCAACCTCTGGATGATGAAGCCAACACCATATCACTGTACCACCAGAACACCCTGCTTTTACTCTATCAAAGAGGTTGTATTTATACCTCTCCGCCTCTGACTATATGGCACCTGATATAGAGATCCAGGTGTAGCCTCACATTTCCGCCCCAGTGGTTCCTTTGCTGGCACCGACATCACACACAACAAACATCCGCTATCTATGTACCTGCTCCCTAACAAACGGTGAGCTGCTCGTGGCTGATATACCCCCTACTACAACCTCTCCACATCAAGAGAAACAGGCCACAGGTCGTCTACCCTTAAAGGTGGTATTACACTACACGACATGAACAGCGAAATGAAGATGTCACAGAGAAATCACACATATTAGAAACAAATTCTTTGTTACACATGTGTAAAATGCTCCAAATTGCCAATTTCAAACAATAATTTCACTCCTGCTTGCGAATATTTTGTAATATCATTATATAACGCTGATACCACTGCTAAAAGTTGCGTAGTGTAAATAGGGCCTTGAATCACAGCCGCCATTCACCTACGGGGGCCTCCCGATCGATTCCACGGCCATTATGACCAGTTATAGCCTTTAGCAAAACTGCCAATGATATTGACCTTTCTTTTACCAAAGGTCGGCCCCAGGGGGTCGTGGTCAGTTCAAGGTCGTCCCAAGGTCAGTGTTGAATACCTACAGGCTTGTATTGACCCTGAGCTATGTTGGGGTGGACAATAAACATGGCGGACTCTGGGATCGATTCTGGACCTCAATGGAGGTCTTTCCCGATAAAGTCTGCCCACTTGATAATACCCAGAGAATGCCTTCCGTGCCCATTGATTGGGCCCCAGTGTGGTCTTGGCAGTTCATGGGAAGGTGTGTTTATTGTACAATACCTTTTGTAGGTGCATATCAACGTTTCATGGCATTATCAAGCCCGTCCCAGTTCACATCAACATTTTACCATGAAAGTTTACCATGAACGTTTACCATGAAACATTATTGAATAAACATTAAGTTTACCACGAAACATTATTAAATAAACATTATGTTTACCATGAAACATTACCAAAGTTGCCCCCTGACTTATTCCTCAAAAGAAGTTAGATAAAACAAAGTTAATCAAATAGTTGGATGACAGATTACTCCTAGATTTCATAATATAGCCTTTTCCCTAGGAACCAATGCTAAAGCCTCCCAGCCCACCCTGTATGTCCAGCCCTATTTTGCCCTGGAATACAGCATTTCAATTAGCTGGCAGTCATGTAAACTTGTCAACTGATACAGTTTAAGAAATCATTACGCTTTAGCAGTACTTGAAGATATAGAAAAACTAAATTGATGTTTATGTCAGTTAACCCAACTTGTATAGACTGAGACATCTTATATGATATATTTTGTCCAACCTTTGTCCAACCCCGAGAAATACACAATGTAAGTTCGGCCTATTGTTGTAGCTAATGCGCAATAACTCACTTATTTCTATAGCCAACCACCTCGCCATCGAAGCTCTCTGGTTTCAGCCTTAACTAAAAGCTCCAAACACTATTTTCGTGATTCATTTGTTGATCACGTCTAATTAGGAAACTGGTCGGCCGCCTCTGGCATCACGTCCGTCAAAAATATTTGGGCGTTGCAACCAGCCAGACATGGCTAATTTGTACAGAAAACAAAAATCAGAAAATGGATTTCTAAAAGCACGCAGGAGTGGCTTTCAGTAGAGGCGGCTCGCATGACCTTTTCATGAGGGACTGACACGCTAATATTATTATCATTAATGCCCATATGGACATGCAAAAGAAAGCCTTTTTTAGACATTTTTCAAATGTTGTGACCATCTTTCACCCAGAAATATTTCTCACAGATATATAAAGTATATATATATATATATATATATATATATATATATAGGTTACAAAAATATCAAAGCATGTCTGTAGGTTTTATGAGCCAAAGACACAATTTTGAGAGCCTGATTTCGAGAGCCTGACCCGTATTGGGACTGGCCAATGGTTAAGGCTGGAGGCATGGACGGTGCAGAGGAGGCGTTAGGCTGGCTTAGGCTGTATGCCGCCTAACGATGCATGGTCAGCGTCCTCCAGGCCTGCCCTAGGCCTTATAGCCTCTGACCGAGATTGTTGCTGACAAGCCAGAAGCAGGGACCATGTTATGTGATCAGGACACAAACAAAGTCCAACAGACAATGCGCCATGCTCCGTTCACCGGACTGGGAGTGGGAGAAGGGAGAATTAAGGGAATGGGCGAAGCAGGGGACAGGGACAGGGGGCAGGGGGGCAGGGACAGGGGGCAAGGGGCAGGGGGTAGGGTGCATGGAATAAGGAACAGCAGAGGGCAACGGACACAGGGAAGGGGATAGAGGACGTATAATTGGCTTCAGACGGGGGAAAGGGAAGAGGGAACGCGACAAGGACAAACTTTAAAAGTAAGAAATGAACAGGATTGTCAGGTGATATGACAATTACAACGACAGAAAGAAAAGAGTTAAGATGACTTAAGAGGTTCCAATGGAAGGGTAACAATTAATACATTAGAGAAATTGAGTATAAGGGAAACCCGATTTACTTCTAGGTCCGTGTAGCTGCCAGATATTTCAGATTGCTTCGGATGGAAAGAGATGGCATAGGAGCCGTCGGAGGCATGACAAAAAAGAATTAACTGTAAAATGTTCTTGCTCTTGGCTTGGAAAGATTGGATGGGTTGAGGAAAATCCTCATTTTCCAGATTTGACAAGAAACTGTGTAAAGAAGGCTACAGGGGATTTAAGTTAAGACTGTCATTAGGAAACCCTATGAAGTTCGCGTGGGAAGGGTGAGGATCAGTGCAGCAGGGTTTAAGAAACAAGCCAGGGACACTTAGATCCTTAAGATCAACTTTTGAAATTAAATCTTAAAAAGAGGAAAGCTAATGCAAGGTTAGAGCAGCAAAACCCTTATCTCCATGGACAAATAACGTCAGATGGAGACCAAGAAATAAACATAATCAGACCCAAGAAGGCAGACCTAACTCGGTGATAATCTAGTTCACTGCACATGCTTTGATTGACAGCTGGATGCCCCGCCCCCTCAGCCTCCTGCTCGGACACACCCAGACCGTGAACTGCGACCACCTGAAAGGTCGTCACCTATACTTCTTTTATTATTGAACAAAATTCTGGTTACATCAACACTTTTCAAAAAGTTGATTTCTGTAAAGGCCATATTACACTACTCGTTGGTTCACGTTTGCGGTGGGTCGCGTTGCCTAACGCGTCTGGTTCGCATTATTTTACCAACATGTTTGTAAAAAGAAGTGTGTACCAACACAACCCAACGCGTGCCAATGCAACCCCCAACCATGCCAAATGCATAGTATAATATAATTTGCATTGGGTCGTTTTGTTACCCTATGCAACCAAACGCGTAATGTAATATGCTCTAATGCAGCCCTAACGCGAACCCTTTGCGTTGGGCAACATCAGCCAATGCGAATGAATATCAAACGCATAGTGTAATATGGCCTTAACATAAAAATATATGGTAGTATGCAGATTTTGTAACACAATGGGTGTTGTGAGATTACACTATTCCACTTGTTGATATTTGTTATCAAATTTTGGTAGGATGGGCAGGTATGGACTTGTTGTTGTCACCGTGAAGGTCATCCAGAACGTGAAGGTCACCTACTCCGAAAATAACACCCCTAGGAAACATTTAGATGAGCCTGAAATACCTGACAGACCGGCGTCCACGTCAGCATGGCATGACAGACGGCGGCCACGGCAAAACGGCCATTACTGAATTTAGATGGAATTTCGGGAGAAATATGAATATGCCGTGATCGCAAATTGGATGCAAGAAGATTGGATGGGCAAGAATAAAAAAGCAGTAAAGAACCAAGATTAAGTGTCCTGGGACATGGGTTTCGTGTTGTACTGTATTGATACATGCATGCGGAATACCCCCTGAGCTCTGGTCCGGGCACAGAGACCAATAACACAAGGCAGGAAGCCAGAAAATATGGTCGGTGGATTGAATGACATGGGGGCCCTTTGACTCCAGTGGCCGAGTTGGAAAAGGGATAGAAGTACAAAAAGTTACCCCCGACATAGGGAAGGCATTCATCAATGGCTGACTGCAGGCCAGGCCGACCCCCATGGAGAGGCCCCCAGCATGGAAGAAATTGAATGGCCAATCCTGGGGAACCTCCCCACGGGCCAACATCAATATAATGAACATCAATATCTACCGCGGCCCCCCTCACAGACCCACACTATACCCTGACCAATTGTGCGTTCTCCCTGCGTCCAGAGTGGCTTGAATGTGGCTTCAAATTACTCACGGTAAATTTGAATTGCTGACCCCAAGGTCAGATTGGGCTTTGGGTTCCAGATTTTTTCCGACCTGTGAGGAGCAAGTCCGGGCTGTTTCCAGCCACTCGGAGCTGCTCGGAACTGCTCAGACATTCCTAGAGATGCTCAGAGATGCTCAGAGATGCTCAGAGATGCTCGGTCACATTCTGAACGGCTCTCCGCACATAACTAGGTCCTTATCTAAGCCCATTGATTGCCTCCAGGGGCGGGTTGTTAGAGACCATGGAAGGCGGCCAGAATGACCACCACCCCCAAGGTCAAACGCCCCCCTACAAGGTCAAACACTCCCCCCTTTAACCCCTCCCCACCAGGCAGCTACCCCTCCCCCCTCCCCCCTGCAGTGGGTCAGAGAGCAAACTGTTGCAATCAATGAGATCGATACTGAGAAAGGAAACCGTTCAAAAGAGAGGGAGGGATAGGGCAAGGCCGGGTTATGTTAGAATAGGCGAGCGTTAAGGCAGTGCTTCCCCGGCCTAAACTGTCGGCTTTCAGTTCACCGACTGCGCCAAGCACCAGGTGATTCTAGCATTCAGGCCTGGGATGTGGGGAGGTTTGGGGCATGTAGGGGTGAATGGGGGACACAACCATGGTGGTCGACTTGGCATGCAGTGCACAAGGAGGTGAGTGTAAATACAGGAGGGAAGTCTGCGGGTGTTTCCTAAGCGTGACACTGCTTTTTCCTCTCCATAGTCCACTGTTGATAGGTGAATCAAAGATTCAGGACCTTGATATGTCTTTTTTCTTCTAAATACAAAGACAGTTCTCGACCTTATCGACAGAAATATAGAATACATAAAAACATATAAGAAGTGCTTATATGACTAGCACTATCAAACGTTACCCTATCATGACACATATACTATACTGGTTCAATGATTCTAGGACGAAATCATTGCATCCAAAGACGATTCTCAATCTTATCGACAGAAATATAGAATACATAAAGACATGTAAAACATGTTTATGTAACTAACACTATCAAACTTTACCCTATCGTGATACATGTCCTATACTGCTACAATAATTCTAGGAAGAAATCATTGCATCCAATGTCGCGTAGCTACCTAAAGCAAGGAGCGATTTATCACGTGTTGCAACGTTTTGCAACGTTCTTAAGATATTCTATACTGCCAGATTCTTTGCTGGGTACCGCTGATTTATTTTTGTGGTCCATTTTCGACGCAATTATGTCAAAAGACGTTATTTAGGCACATCATTGTTCAGCATGGCCAGAAGGTACAGCTTGACAGTGGATTCTGTAAGGAGTCAATAATGAGACGAGTAGAGTGTTTGTATGTGTATGTGGGAAAGTCGACACCGTGCATGCAGGGCCGTGCGTACCGACATGTCCTCGGTACATCCCCTGACATGGACTCACCACATGGCGGATCCCACGTGGCTCTTCCCTCTGTTAGCCGCACCCCCTCCGGGCCTTCTTCATAAAGTCCTCATTTCATCCTACTGAATTCAACCATTCCAGACTTTGAGGAGTCCTACTCGAGTGAGTGAGTGAGTGAGTGAGTGAGTGAGTGAGTGAGTGAGTGAGTGAGTGAGTGAGTGAGTGAGTGAGTGAGTGATGGATGTTTTACACCATACCAACAGCCAGGGTAATTTTCACGGTGAAGACAGGTTAGGATGAATTCTGTCTTTGGTGATTGTATCTATGAGATGAAGAGGACATGGTAGGCAAACAGCAGGGGATCAAAAACTGGAAATGATTTTTGCTGTACCTCATCCCTTAGTGAACCCAGGCACCAACTGGGGATCTAACCTAAAGAACCACTTGGTCAGTGCTGGGTCCCCCCTATTGTCACATTTTACAATCAGCAGGGGCTACTGGAGGCCTATATTCTTCCCGGGAGCTCCCCCCCCCCCCCCAAGGTTCCTTTATTCCTATCATACTGGGACCCAAGGCCATGTTACAATATAGGTTTTATGAATTATCAGTAGTGGTCAGTATTATATTACAAGCTGTGCATGACCAACAAACGGCAACCATGCAATCTTTTTTAAAAGTGCATCATATAAAACAAAAATGTACAGAAAAAAGCGTTATACAATGATACCCAAACGGAGTCCAGTACAACTTAGAACGTGGCCAAAACGCAATCAAAATGCATATTGATAGAGATTACTTTATCATTTTATTATTTTCCTAAATGTAATCTAAATGCATATAGTTAGATAGTCCATTATTATTTTATTTTATCAAATGTTGTTAATTCCCCTTATAGTGGGGTCTCTTAACAACATTTTCATTATGGAACTGATAAAAGCAACAAAATTTTCATGAGGCACCTCTGAGGCATAACTAATAATTAGATCTAGAAGGGGAGCCACCTTGAAATACCAAAATAAAATTTTGACATATTTTGTATGTTTTTAGCATTTGGAATTTTACCAAATTTATTGGCCATCTAGGATAAGAAGTCTTCTGTAGATTCTAAAGGCAAATAATTGAATTCCTGTCATATATTCTACTGATTTTGACACTTACAATGTGTTTCTAGGTATTTCAGAAGCTGAGATGTAAGATATTGCAGTCCCCCTTCTCCTGACCTTAACACCACACAGTGTGATACCACCTTTACTTCAGTGAAACGCCCCAACGCCTTCATATTGTCCTGCCCTGTTCAGGCCCATACAATGCCCCACGGCCCATAACTCTACCCTCTCCCCTTTGTGTAGTTTTGGCACCGAACCCAGGGAGAATATAAATCATATGGCATGTGGAGTTCCGCTGGTTCACAATGTACACGGAATCCAATGCCCAGATGGTCAGTGTTGTTATAGACGTTGTGCAGGCGGTGTCCCAACACCAAGAAGGGTACTGGACGCCATATTGGTGATCAATTTAATAGTATTGATATTCTCTATTCACAAGTAGACAGTAAATGTATAATTATGTGTACTTATGCTGATTCTCACTTAAATGATCTCATACAGTCTGACAATCAGCAAGTTTTCTTATATTCTTGAATGTTAGATTCATTAGCTAATCTGGTTGTGACAAAGTAACTATGCAGAAGTTCTATAATACAATATACAAAAATCCACTGTCAGTTTTATTATAGGTACTATATGAAATTGCATGCCCAGATAGTTAAGATTGTATTAGGTAATAAACAGAGTTCAAAGCCTAGATGGACATTTTCATCATAGGTGATATAGAAAATGTAATGCTGCCCAGATGATTAGTATCATAATATCTAGCTAGTATGATAAAATTCAATGCCCAAATGGTCAGCATTATCATAGGTGATATATGAAATCTAATGTGAAATTGGCCAGTGTTAGTATAGGCAGTATGCAACACCAAAAGCCTGAATAGTCAGTTTTATCAAAGGCACTATATAGACCTTGTGCAGACGTGGACACATATCTCTAGAAATCATGAATTTTATATGTTATAAATTGATCATGATTATTTCTTATAATTATTTTAGATATGTTAAGTAACAATAACTGATCTAGATGTTTGTGAAATGTTGATAATAAGCATTTTTAAGTAATCACCAATATGGCGGCCAGTCCCTTCCTGGCTAGTGTGACCTGTGTACAAAATCCACCGCCCCCGTAGTCAACATTATTTTAGGCAGTATACAAGACCCAACACACAGATGTTCAACATTATTATATAGGCAGTAAACAAAATCAAACACTCAGATGTCCAGTATTATCACAGGCTCTAGGCAGTTGGTGATGCCGTACAGGGAGGCGTTGATAACATCAAATTACCGACGTAATTCTGCTGATGACCATTGATTTCTTCCCCCTACAACTCAATCCACTACACCTAATCAGCTCCTAATGAAGTGCGTTTCAGAGAGCACCCAAATATAACTTTGAAGAGCCCAAAGTCTATTCTCCGCGGCTTGTTGTTGCCATATGAGCAGCTCGGTCCTAATTGGGTCCCGCATGAGGAGTAGCTCATCCAAACAGCGCCCCAGCCTTAAGGCCGCATTCTACTAGCTGATTTTACTCCTGATATCAATATTCGTCGGTTGGAGTTTTACCGAATCATATACAAGTTACATATCATTAGAAATGTCTTTTAATTCTCTTTCAAATGATATGTAGCATGCGTGGTCTTTTGACGAATTACTGTTTAACAGTAATGAATAACTGTTGGCAATAATCGGCAAGTGGAATACAGGCTGCCTGTATTCCACTGACCGATTTTGATGCTGCCGTTTTTGCATTTATTTTATTTTCTCAGAGAGTACGGGATTAAACGTTACATTATATATATCATACGAAAGAGTATTGTAAGACCTTTCTATTGATGTATGATATGTCTATATTTGACCTTTATTTCTACTGTCGATTTTGAAAATCGGTAGGAAAATCAATCGACGTGTGGAATAGGTTTTAAACCTGTATTTCACTGAGCGATTTTACTACTGATGATTTTGTCATTTTTCAAATTTTCTTATGAATATAACGGGAACCCATACATGACACGTACCATTTGAATGAAAATTACAAATCCTCTATAATGATATGTAACATGACTATGATTGGTCAATATTATTTAGCTATACAATTTCGACTATCCAAATCTTTCGACTTTTATATTGTTAATAGAAATATGACAACCTTTCATATGCTACATACCATTCGAATGACAATTAAAAATCCTTTCTAATGACATGTAACATGACTATAAGTAACCCTTATTCCCACTGGCGATTTCTGAAATCGCAAACCCATGAATAAGATAGGATACCATAGTGTAATACAGCCTTAAGTGGCCGCTACCAAACGCGGTCGGGACAAGAGCCAAATTGTGGTAGGCTGAAGTGGCGACAATGACTGTGTCTACACTGGATTGTTCTCGGGCTTAGAGTAGGGGGGAGGGAACATGGGCGGGGAGAGGGAGGAGGGGAAGGCAGACAATTGAATTCACCCTCAGAATGATTACATCAAATTTTCTTGTCGGGAAGGCGGCGCGGCACGAATGGGTCTGCAAGGCGGAGAGGGGCGGCACAAAGGAGGGGCCTTGTACTCAGACATCAATCTCACTGAGCATTGTTTAAAACGCACTCGTCAACAAACTTTTCAATTGCCAAACAGATTAGGCAAAATCAGCGGCAGTGTGTTATCAGAGAGGCCGGGATCTCCCCCCTTAATCCCCCCAAGCCTGATCTGCCCGGGATTAAACCAAAAGGTGGCGGTTCGCATTAACATAACTCTATTTGATCGTTCACTTTCTCCCAAAAGCCATTTTTCCCCAAAAGCCATTTCTCCCACTCAGACAAAAAAAAACTAAAAATCAACAGAAAGCAAGATCGGGAATGATAAGTGAAGAAATAGGCAGCTTTTCGTTTAAGTTGTGCTTTTTCTTTTTGACAAAAAGTGGAGAAACATGAGTGGGCCGTCCACAGGGACTGGGTCTTTGATGGGTGAGGGGTATTGGGGGAGGTGGTTTAATGTACTGGGGAGGGGGGGGGGCATGTTTAATATGCCGGGCGCGTGACGGGCCCGTGTCTGGGGGGGAGCTGACAGGAGACTGACTAATTGACGGCCAGGGCTGACGACCAGGGCGACGGGTTGGTGGTATGGCAAACATGATGAGTGAAAAGTAAAAATTTTTCCTCTTGTTTGTTTGTTGCTTTTTTTTTCCTTTTTGTTTAGGGGCCTTTCACTAAGTATGTACGCATCAAGGGGAGTGGGGGGTCCGAAATCTTGGAAAATGTGCGTATATTCTAGTGCATATCCAATGCGTATTTTTGCCCGAGGGGGGATGGGGGTGTCCAGGGTTTTTGAAAATGTGCGTATGTACTATATCGAAGGCCCCTTGTGGTCAATTCCATGTAGAATACATACATTTTCTTCCAGTTGACCAACATTTGATGAAAAAATATTGCAATTATGTTGATAAATTGCATTTCTTTGATAGTTGTCCAGTAATATCATATGCAGCAAATCGATGGATTTTCTACAAACACATTGCCGAGATACATGATTCTGTGGCGAATGCTGGTAAATGTACAAAGCTAGGATTTACTTGGATATGTCATACCGACATCAAAATCCTGACGAAGGTCTTCACTGACCAAAATGTGTCAATAGTTAAAAATGTTCACTGAATCATAGTAAATTTCAATGTCCACCAGTTGGCAGCTTTGGTTTGATGTAGATTTCCATTTTCACATTTTGACATAAGATAATACGCCCAATTATGACGCTTAGATTATAACATGGTTGGCTTGGCCGTAGTATTAACAGCATTTAATTCGGATTCTTCAAGATTTCTTTTGTTTTTATTTGAAATTATCAGTCATCTAACAACGAACAGACATCAATATAATGAGGCGTAAAATCGCTGTTTCTCCTTTATTTTTGCCCATCCGTCCTGCCATACCCACATAACCTGTCCGGAGCCCTGAGGTGGTTATGGCATGGCGGGGCTGCTACAAGCTGACAGGCGTAGGACGTCTCGGGGCCCGCCCATGTCACTTTCTCCGCCCTCCCACCCTCACCCCATACGACCTTGCCCGACCCCACCATTGCCCCTCCCTGGCCCTTCTTAACCTTCGCCCGCCCTTCCCCCTCTCCCAGCCCCTTCCACGCTTATTTCCCCAAATCAGGGACGGATTTAGGGAGAGGGGGGGGGGGGGGCTGAGCCCCCCCTCCCATCTAATTTTGGCCAAATTCAGGTTTTTTTTAATGTAAAATTCGCGGAAATTTTCACGATAGCCCCCCCCCCCTCCCCCCCTTTTGAAAATGTCCCTGCCAATCTTACCCTTCGCTTGGCCTCTCCCCACGTTTCCTCCTTCTTTTCCTCCCTCTTCCCCCTTCCCTCATCCTACCCTTACCCCATTACCCACATTCCCCCTTAACTCATCATTACCCATGTTATTTCCCCTTCTTCCCTACCCGGTCCGTATCCCTCTCCCCCACTTCCACCCTATCCCATTTCCCTACCCGCTCCCCGTCCCTTTCCATTCCCTTACCCATCTCTCTCTCCCTCTCCACCCTACGATTTAAGTACCCTTCCCCTACCATACCCAATCCTCCCCTTCTTTCCTTCCCTTTCCCTCCAAGTCCACTCCCATCCCTTTCACCCTCCCCCATACAATTCCCACCTAACCCCACCCCACCCATGCGCCCTTTTCATGAAGGATGGTCTATGTGATGGCCAGTGTGGCTGACATGCCCTTCCCACCTCTCATCACCATCCCCGCCCCAGCCCCAGCCTCCCCTCCCTCCCACTGCCCCTCTACACCCCCCCCCCCTCTTTCCAGCCAATGACAGGGGTCTATGAAGTGGTCAGTGTGACAGACAAGTCCTGAAGTGACCCTCTGACCCCTGGTCATCGCGGGGCTGTAGGGGAGCTAAGTGGACATTGTCAGGGGTCTGTGGTTAGAGACTGGGTGATGAGGGCAGGGAGGTGTCATACCCCCTTCCCTCCCTAGCCCCACCCTTCCCCCTCTCCACACCCCTTCCTACCCTACCCTCTGACCCTGGTCAGTGCAGGGCTGTAGGGGGCTAAGTGGACACTGTCAGGTGTCTGTGGGTGGGGACTGGGTGATAGGGGCAGGGAGGTGTCATACCCCCTTCCCACCCTAGCCCCACCCTTCCCCCTCCTCCACACCCCTCCCTACCCTCTGACCCCTGGTCAGCGTGGGGCTGTAGGGGCCTAAGTTAACACTGTCAGGTGTCATACCCCCTTCCCGACCTAGCCCCACCCTTCCCCCCTTAGCCCCCCTCCCCCCCCCCTCTCCACACCCCTTCCTACCCTACTCTCTGACCCCTGGTCATCGCGGGGCTGTAGTGGGGCTAAGTGGACACTGTCAGAGGTCTGTAGGGGGGCTGGGTGATGGGGGCAGGGAGGTGTCATACCCCCTTCCCTCCCTAGCCCCACCCTTCCCCCTCTCCACACCCCTTCCTACCCTACCCTCTGACCCCTGGTCAGTGCGGGGCTGTAGGGGGGCTAAGTGGAGACTGTCAGGGGTCTGTGGGTGCATGGGGGCTGGGTGATGGGGGCAGGGAGGTGTCATACCCCCTTCCCAACCTAGCCCCACCCTTCCCCTCTCCACACCCCTTCCTACCCCCTCCAACCCCTGGTCAGCGCAGGGCTGTAGGGGGGCTGTAGGGGGGCTGTAGGGGGGCTGTAGGGGGGCTGTAGGGGGCTGTAGGGGGGCTGTAGGGGGGCTGTAGGGGGGCTGTAGGGGGGCTGTAGGGGGGCTGTAGGGGGCTGTAGGGGGGCTGTAGGGGGGCTGTAGGGGGGCTGTAGGGGGGCTAAGTGGACACTGTCAGGGGTCTGTGGGTGGGGGCTGGGTGATGGGGGCAGGGAGGTGTCATATCCCCTTTCCCACCCTAGCCCCACCCTCACCCCTCCCCACACCCCTTCCTACCCTACCCTCTGACCCCTGGTCAGCGTGGGGCTGTAGGGGGGCTAAGGGGATACTGTCAGGGGTCTGTGGGTGGGGGCTGGGTGATGAGGTGGGGGAGATGTCAATGTTGGACACACGACGGTCCACTTCTACTTCACGACCAGAGCAACTGACAGTATACCAACCATGAGGCTTCCACCGTCTTGTTAGTTCATACTTATTTGTACCAAAAGTTAACTGATTGGCATAGGTGTCATCGCACTCCTTACCAACTGCTTACTCTTGAAAACTTTGTTTGGATTCTTAATGTTATAAATATTCATGAAAATTGTAATGTTTCATAGTGGCTTCAGAAACTAGTTCTGGTCATACTATGTAGTTCCGGTTTCTCTGATTGGCTGACTCTAACAGTCGTATGGCATAAAACCTTTCTAATTGCTGTAAATTGGCAAGCAAATACGTTGAAAAAAAACATATAAGATAAAGGTCGACAAGACAAATGTCCTCTACACCGACAGTCACCATATGCATAGTGAGTCCTAACATGGCCAAATATCCTTTTACCCATCACGTAAACCGACACTCTAAGAACATAAAAATACCACAAAAGGAGTCAGCGGATGTCCGCTATAACTTAGTTACCTGTACGGCCAACGAGCAGTGTGTATTGCGAGAGGGTTGTATTGCCAGGCCGTACGTACTGCTCACTATAAACTCCTTATTTTCAGGACTTTCTACATATTTTCATTTTGTTTGGATGATAAAATAAAGAAGCACTTTAGGGGTCGTCCTCAGGTAGCTGTATGACCCATGGTGATCATACAAACCTTAGGTTAGCCTTCGG
Organism: Lepidonotus clava; assembly: GCA_936440205.1. Taxonomy (NCBI): domain Eukaryota; kingdom Metazoa; phylum Annelida; class Polychaeta; order Phyllodocida; family Polynoidae; genus Lepidonotus; species Lepidonotus clava. Next base: position 66,686,553 of record OW387134.1, on the reverse strand, counting down.
TATGCGTTGATGCCCTGTGGGTCATACGGCCACCCTTGGACACCCACCGCGGTGCTTCTCATCATAATTAATACATGCGTTCTAGGATGGGGTATTAAATTTTAAGTGGTTGGGAAACAGGAAGAGTCCGAGGGAGCGGGGTCCCCTTATATGGAAGTAGTGTCAACAGTATAGCATTATGCATGGAACGTGGTCAATGGGACATGGTAGAGCCACACCCTGAGTTCACAGCTCCCGTTGGAATCGTTTCCATTCCTATTAGGTTGGTGAGGTGGGTTTCTAATTGACCGATAGAAGGATAGACTGTGGTATGAAGTCAGTTTCTTTAACATGCATTGGGAAGGCGCTCTGCTCTTCAGAGAACCATCTGAAATTTGAATACTGTACAATTAATTGTGCAAATATCCTCAGTAAATTGAGCAACACAGTAAAAAAATATGGTTTTACTAGCATAAATAAGGCCTCATTCCATACCACCAAAAAGAAAAGTTTATGTATTGAAGAAATAGAGAAGTAGAATGAGAACTGGCTGGCACTTGAGGTACCTTTACCATTCTGTAAGAATGCAAGCAACTGCCCTCAGAAATTGAGCAACACATAATTCCATCAGTCTGTATTGGGCCGTATTCTAACCCTCCAAAAAGAAACAAAGAAGTGGGAGGGAGGAAACAAGTTTACAGTAAGCTTCTGAATCCCCGTTATTTGTTTGTCACATCCGTCAGTGTTTTTGGAGCCTCCCGGATCCCCCGGCGTCGGGCCGTGGCCAGCCGTAACGAGGCAGCCCATTGGTCGTTCGTAACGAGACAGGGCATTGGGCATTGTCCATCACAATCCATTGTGCCACAATACCGATCCATTATTCCTGGCCGCTCAATATTACTTTTTTCTTTTGTTATTGAAGTGAAATAGGAGGTTATTTGGCCTCTGTATGATTGGATATTGCATACAGTGTGAAGTAGAATAGAAGTAAAACATTGTGAAGTAGAATCTAGATTGTAAATGAAAGCCCGAGTTATTCTTTTATTGCACATGACTGCACGAATGAAAGACAATTAAAATGTTGAGTACAGTAACTTGACTGTAGATATTTACATCGACTTTGTAAACTCAATATTACAAGTTCTTCTTTATTTCATGATTTATCGTTGCTTTTGCTCTACATGTACTAAACGAACCAGTTCCTACTCAATCAATACAATTGGCTTCATATCTAGATTAAAGTGCAATTTTTTTTACAACGAATTAGATACATAGGAAACGCCAATGTTGATAAAAACCTAGGAAGGATCGGCTCTTTCGTTAACATGATGCTAAAATAACGTTTAAGGGGGAATTGTATGGTATTCTTATCATTAAGGACTCAATATTACCGTATCAGGGAGAGACTTGAAGAAACATAATAAGAAAAGCAGATTGCTGCAATGGTTCTGCCTGGTGGAATGGTTTTATTTTGAGATCTGTCCCAGGAGGTGCTCCGACTATCGATCAGAAACATAACAAGACTGCATTTCACCCTATCCCAGGCAGCATTTCTGCCAGTGCCTTTTCCAATGGCCTAAGCAGTGGCTTTTCCAGCATTGTTTTCAGCAATGATTTCAGTCTGTCACATCAGACCCACTGTTTCCCAAAGTTAGTCTGTACGCCAGCAACCAGTTTAGGTGGGAATTCCCACCTAAATCCCAGCATGCTGTGCAGCTGCTGGTTTACAGCAGGGAGGACCATAAACCAGTAAGCAGGCCAAGAACAATCAAGGGGGTTCCCTATGCCATTTATAGAGAGCCAATAAAAGAATTCCTCACAACTTTTAATTGACCAATAAAAGCCATGGATATTTGTGTGTGTACGGACCTATTATGTAAGAGCTAAGTGGGTCAGAGACGAACTACACTGATTTAAGAAGTGGATGTGGTTTTAGCAGTGATGATGGCATTGGTTCAGCAATGAACATATTGTGGTTCCAGCAGGTGTCTTAGCAGTAGCCTGAGCAGTGGCTCAAGCAATGATTTTGGCAAACATGGTGGGCAGAGAGTCTGCCAGTATACATATTCACGCAACTATGTTTACAACCAGTTAAGGAGTGTCATACTTGCATTTCAGTTATAATTATTTAGTTGTTACTTTAGATAGTTATATCATGACAGCCAGACAGAAACAAACCTAACAAAACAGATGAACTTGCATATGCTTAGGCCCCTATATATCTACCATCTAGTTTTCAGTTTATATAACATAAATACATAACATACTATTCACTTCACAAGAATTCCGAACCATGTAGTTTCGACTGAGAACCTTATTTTCTCTCAGATGTCTCTACAGGTATCTGTGTTGTTTAGAAAAAAAGATCCAGGCTATCAATATGTTCCCAGAGGTCCCCTGCCAAGTACATCCCCTGCCCGCAACCCAGCTGGCAGGTCCCAGTGATACTGACACCGAGACGAGTGATGTCTGCCAACCCTGTGTAAACTACCTGGGCCCCATACCCACTAGGCGACTGTTACACAATCGGCCGACTGATCGGTGCTAATATCGGCCAATTTTAAGGGTAGAATCAGCCAATTTTAGTGCTGATTCAAATCAAACACATATATTTCAATTATGGTATACCTACAGGTGATCATAGGTATCGGCCGATTTTAGGACCAATTATAATGGTCACTGTCGTCCATTGGTGCTAAAATCACTTAGTAGGTATGGGGCTTACCTGAGCCCCACTTCACAGTAGTCGGGGCGAATCACTGAACTATAAATACATCAGAAAGGGAGGTGCTCTCAACCTACCTCAACCACTCTGTTAGTTATTCCGAATTGCTCTTGACTTATTCATAAGGTTTGCTTGTGAGTAAGATCTCCCCATGGTTTTATAGATTACCACTGAGTTCCAGATATACTCTTCTACGTAAACATTCTCATTGTAAACAGAATCCCTTGGTATTCACAAAACTTGAGAATTACACGTAGTTTCAGTTTCATGCAATTCACCTTATAGCATTTTCTTTTTTGATTTAAGCACATTCATACATAGATATTATCTTCCAAGTAGGCATCAATGAATAAACAATAAGGCAGCAATATATAAAACATTATTATTTGAATGGAAGTAATTCTCAGATGACACTTCCATAGTTACCTTCTGAGATTAGTCGGTATCTTGGAAGGTCAGAATGAATAACACGCAATAACTAATTCTTTCATACTTGTGATTTGCATTGATGAGGTTCTTTGTAAAGATTCTTAGATACAACAAAATTTAATGATATTCTGGCCATCCCTCCTCATATCACTATATCTGCGCGCACATAGGACATTTTCCTTATATAGGCCTACATACTAGGTATTCTATGTGTTATTTCCGAGCGGTGGCATAAAAAGGTGGGCTGATTCCTTTAGGTATCCCGCCTATCTGACACTTGGCCGCTTACCTCTAATCTGCCCATCGGCCATTCGCACCTGCATCGAACATGACCTGACACAAACAGGTAGAAAAGAAGGTCTAGCTTGCTTCTTTTAAGTATTGCACCTTACTTAAGCCTGTAGACCCACTTAGTTTATTGCTTGAGGTATCTTGTCTTACATTTTATGACCCGCTGTGCTATTTGCTTTGATTAAATATCTCTTTACTACAAAAGCTCTTCCGATAGTGTTCGTAAGGTATTGAATTGCAATTCATACAGCCAATTTGGTATTGGAAAATGTATTTTCAAATATGGTCAAGGAAAAACCCATTTATGGTTTGAGTGTGCTACGAACCCAGCCAGCTTGCAACGTAACAGAAACCTTCTGCAACCATACCTTCTGCAATGTATAGCATATATTATATATACATGCCTGCACCTCTAAAAACAACGACTAGCTATGTGGTGGCGCATTCGCTCCATCCATCCTACCACCCACCAAACCAACCCGAGAACACGTCCGATTCCAATCAGCAGCGTTCTTGCATCATCCCTGGCCGTGTTGTCGGGCCTGATCCGCTGCCATTGATTCCCCGGACAAAGTGTACTATTGATCAGACAGCGGTAGGTAGCCCGCCCCCTCCCCCCTCCCCCGGCGACTTAATGATGTATACCTGCGCCGACGTCCTATTAGGACGTGAGGACCCTCCACGGGCGGGGATTCCCGCTGCCTCATTTCCCCAGGGGATCATCCCTTATATGAGGAGCCTAGAGTGATGCAGGAAATACGTGCGCTCACTTCTTTATGGAGTTGGTACAATGCAGTATACATATTGGTTACATATATTATGGGAATTCATGGCAAACCTTACGTGGGGTATTCTGATACTAATTGCATAATAGATAGGGGACTGTCCATTTAGTTGTACAAACAAATGGGGTAGGTCATAGAGGTTCAAGGGTTTAAGTACATTTCCAATGTGTATAACATGCCATATTGCTCTTCCAGCTCCCCGGCAAATTAATGATGTATACCTGTGCCGACGTCCTATTAGGACGTGAGGACCCTCCACAGGTGGGGATTCCCGCTGCCTCATTTCCCCAGGGGATCATCCCTTATATGAGGAGCCTAGAGTGATGCAGGAAATATGTGCACTCACTTCTTTATGTAGTTCAAACAATACTGTATATATTGGTTACATAAATCAAAGTATACCCTGCATGTATTATTTGAATGGATGCTGTACCTATTGTATAACAGATAAAGAACCGTTCATGTTGGGGATCATACCTTCTACAAGGGGACTTTAGTGAGGTAGGAAATATGTGCCCTCACTTCTTTACATAGTTCATAAAATACTGTATACATATTGGTACAATACTGTATACATATTGGTTAGATGAATTTTGTTAGGTTCACGGCAAAAGTATTGTGTGTGATATTTCAGCGGATGTTGTTCTTATTGCATGATAGATAGGGGACTGCCCATTTAGTATGTACAAACAAATGGGGTAGGTCATGGAGGTTCAAGGGTTTAAGTCCATTTCTAATGGGTATAACGTGCCAACATGCCCTCCCCCCTCCCTTGGCAAGTTAATGATGTATACCTGTGCCAAAGTCCTATTAGGACGTGAGGACCCTCCACGGGCGGGGATTCCCGCTGCCTCATTTCCCCAGGGGATCATCCCTTATATGAGGAGCCTAGAGTGATGCAGGAAATACGTGCGCTCACTTCTTTATGTAGTTCATACAATACTGTATACATACTGGTTACATAAATCAAAGTATACCCTGCATGTATTATTCGAATGGGTGTTGTACCTATTGTATACCAAATAAAGGATTATTCATCTTGGGGATCATACCTTCTACAAGGGGCCTTTAGTGATTTAGGAAACATGTGCACTCACCTTTTTACATAGTTCGTACAATACTATATACATATCGGTTACATGAATTTTGTTAAGTTCACGGCAAAAGCATTGTGTGTGGTATTTCAGCGGATGTTGTTCTTATTGCATAATAGATAGGGGACTGTCCATTTAGTATGTACAAACAAATGGGGTAGGTCATGGAGGTTCAAGGGTTTAAGTACATTTCTAATGGGTATAACGTGCCAACATGCCCTCCCCCCCTCCCTCGACAAGTTAATGATGTATACCTGCGCCGACGTCCTGATTAGGACATGAGGACCCTCCACGGGCAGGGATTCCCGCTGCCTCATTTCCCTGGGGGATCATCCCTTATATGAGGAGCCTAGAGTGATGCTGGAAATACGTGCACTCACTTCTTTATGTAGTTCATACAATACTGTATACATATTGGTTACATAAATGAAAGTATACCCTGCATGTTGTATTCAAATGGGGGTTATTGCAAAGCAGATAGGGGACCATTAATTTATTACGTGCACATAAATGGGAGCATCCTTTATAAAAGGGGCCTAGAATGATGTGTGATTTGCATGCGCCCACTTTTTTTTATGTAGTTCGCACATTGCTATATTCATATTGGCTACATACTTTGGTGAGTTCACAGTAAACTCTGTGTGTAGTATAGCAGTGGATGATGTTCTCATTGCATAATGGATAGGGGACTGTCCATTAATAACCTGAGCACAAAATGGGGATCGGGATGGGTTGAACACCCTAAAGTGATGGTGGAAATATATGCGCCTACTTCTTTAAGTAGCCTGTACAATACTGTATACATATTGGTTACTTTTACTTTGCAGTAAAATGTTCATATGGTATTCCAGTGGACGTTCATCTTGCATAATAGATAGGGGATTGTCCATTATATACGTCCGGGCAAATGGGGGTGAGGCAGGGGTGACAAACAAAAGGGTGACAAACCAGAGAAATTCTTCCTACCGTGGACAGCTGATTTACTGTATTTTAGGGACCTGCAGGTTAACTTTGACTGATTTTGTAGACAGAAACCCCAGAAAAATTATCGAAAATTCACAAATTTTTGCTTTAAGGCTTTCTGAAATTAATGGATTCTCAAACCAACTTTCAAACCAATATTGATTATATATAGATATGAAAAGGAAAAATATTCAATGCTAGTTTTCCATCATATTAAACCACAAGTTATGCCATGATTATTGAAAATTCCTATACTTAAGGCTTATGATTTGTCTACATATTTCCCTGCATGCACCTTGAATTGATTTAGGCTAATCTGCAGGTAAACTACAATAAATAAGCTATCCGTAGTAGGGATAATTGTCTCTATTTTCCACCTAGTGCACGTGTTAACTCTTTGTTTGCATAGTAGTATCAAATGGCTATGGCAATTGCCGCCTTGTAGCTTGCAATTGACAGTTGAATACTGACAGCCGTCCCTCCCGCTCCCCTATGTTTACGTACTGTATAGAGATACCTCTAACCCTGTTTCCACCAGCCGATTTTACTACATATTTCACAAATTGGCAGTAGGAGTATTAGTTAGTCATGAACATATTACATACCAATAGAAAGCGGTTTAAGTTCTCTTTCCAATGGTCTAGTAGCAGTTAGTAATTTTTTGTTATAATACCAGTTAAAAGTAATAAATTATAGAAAAAAAAAGTGGTTAAATCGGTTGGTGGAAATAGGGCCTCTCTGTACCCACCTCCACGGTGCAATGTATCATCGACATATTGATTACAGACGGGGCGGGGAGGGTCTGGGACGACAAGTCACTTAATCTCGGCCCAATCCGCCTTGTCTTGTCTCCCCTGTAGGGTACAGAGCCCACAGTCTGTCTCTGGGGTGTGGATGTAGACAGGGTAAAAGAGGGATTTGACACCCGAGGCTGGCAAGGGGATCAGATCACGATCAAAAAGAGTTATATATATATATATATATATATATATATATATATATATATAATCTTCTCAGAAAGATTTGATATATGCATACATACATATATAACTTGTTATATATGTTTATATTTGTGTGTACGTGTGCATACAATCAAAAAGAATTACTTTTATATATATATATATATATATATATATCTGATCTATCATTTTCTCAGAAAGATATGATATATATATATATATATATATACATATAATTTTCATACTATGTATATATTTATAATCGTGTGTACGTGTGCGTGCATGGTCCTAACGATATTTTCCATAACATTCTTTACATAGCATACCCTACAATAGTACATGTTTAAGTTTAAATGATATGTTCAGCCTGTACGTGCTTTTCTGATAAAAAATTATTTAGATAGTTTCCGAGGACTGTTAGTTTCAACTGATTGCCCACAATTTCAACACATTTCAGTCATGAAACATAATACATGTATATCGTCTTGTACATAAGAAAACGACGGTTCTTAGTGTTAATAACTGAATACAGACATAAGGAATAAGAAGTCTCAGGCTATGTATATAGTAGAACACACTCCCTTAGCTGTGAGTCAGACGTGCTCTAAGTGAGCCGGCCGTGTCATCTGGACGAGCAGCTCGCCCTGAAACGAGCTGCTCTATTTACTCGGCGTAAAGAGACCCGTCGTCTCCCCTTCTGAGGAGCACATGTCGTGACACCAACCAGGAAACCGCAGAGTGGGGAGAGGAGACTAGGCTTCTATAGCCAGTCGTCTTAGCTGTGGTCTTCTATTTACCTGAAGCCTGTATTGCACTAGGCGATTTTCAGTGCTAAAAATGTGGTCCGGTAATATTACAGAAGCTATAAATAACACACCATTTGAAAGAGAATTCAGAATATAACCAGGGAACCACAGAGTGGGGGGGAGAGATCAGGCTCCTCTAGCTAGTCGTCCTAGCTGTGGTCTTCTTTTTACCTGAAGCCAATGTTTCACTCTGTGATTCTGACTACTGAAAAGTTGGTTATTTTAAAAGTTCATGTTGTGACACCCTGAGACCAACTAGGAAACCATAAAGGGGAAGGAGATGAGGCTCGTCTTTGCAATGGTCTCTATTTAACTGAAGCCTTTATTCAACTAGGCGATTCTAACTACTGCAAATGTGGTTATTTCTCAATTTTTGAATACAGACCTATATGGAATAAGACTAAGTATGTAATAGACCTATATGGAATAAGAGTTAAGTATTTTATAGAATACCCTAACCTGTTTCTGTGAGTCAAACATCCTCTAACAAGCTAAGTGAGCCGGCCGTGTCATCTGGCCAAACAGCTTGCCCTGAAACGAGCTGCTCTATTTACTCGACGTAAAGAGACCTGCTGTCTCCCCTTCTGAGGTGCACATGTCGTGACACCAACCAGGAAACCGCAGAGTGGGGAGAGAAGACCATGCTCGTATGGCTAGTCGTCTTAGTCCTGGTCTTCTTTTTACATGAAGCCTGTTTTCCACTAGGCAATTTTAACTACTGAAAATTTTGGTTGTTTGTATGGAGACCAGGCTCCTATAGCTAGTCGTCTAAGCTGTGGTCTCCTTTTTACCTGAAGGCTGTATTCCACAAGGCAATTTTCACTACTAATAATGTGGTTATTTCTAAAGTTGTTTATTCTCACTAGCGATTTCGTAATTCGCATGGTGTAATACAAGCTTTAAGCCTGTATTCCATTAAGCGAATCTGACAGTATATAATTTGGTAACTCATGACTGTTTTCTGATATTCAGGGTACACGTGTATACATCCTACATATAATTTGAAGACAAATTAAAAAACATCTGTAATGATATATAGCATGTCTGTACTTGATTCTAATATTCAATTGGCGATTTCTAGAATCCAGAGAAAAATCGACCAGTGGAATACAGTCCTTATGTGAATAGCATTTGAGGAAAGTGAGAGGTTGTGTTTAGTAATATGGTACTGGCAGTGCATATTAGTTTTGTGGAGGCGAGGGGAACAGGAAGGTTTAATTTTACGTCGATAGTTTTAAGCATGCTCATAATTCCAATATTTTAGAGAATATCCATTTCAAAAAGAAGCTTACCGCTCGACACTGAGACAGAAACGAGATGCCAGCATGACAGCTTTTGCCACCTGCTCTTATAAATCTGAATAGAATCTAAATTTAGAATCTTCTATTAACTCTAGAAGGGGACACAATACACATAAACGTCCTTTTAGAAAATCATAAGCCAGTGTAGGGATAATATGTGTCCTCTGCAATAACTCGACCACAGGGAAAACATTTATGTGTTATGACGATGGCATCTTTTATATGTGTTGAAAACATCTTCTTACAAGTAAGACTTCCAGTCGTTGATAGCAAAATTTACTTTATACTTTAAAGTAGTAATATCTCCGATATAAAACAATTGTATCTCTAAATTTTGCCCCACCCTAGCTTTTCATCAACATCACAAGTTTGCCAACGGCTTACTTATATCAAAGCAAAGTGTCTGATCTCACAAATCCTTTAAGTAGAATACTTAATATGACATGTATTGGCATGAATGCGTTGCTTGTCGATCGATTGAACAAGGCCTGATAGAAAAATCTTTTCTCTACGGAAAAAACATTAAGCCATGCCCCATCACTACTCTGGTACGTCTACGAGCAGGTGATGTGTTATAAATATAGTTCACGGGGTGCGCCTTACCCGAGGCTGTCGCCACGAAGTCTACCGCCAAAGTCGGCATCACGACCCTGCGTCAATATCATATACCCTGAAGGAATGACACTCTCTGGAGTAGAGTCCGTGTCACAGTGCCATTCTACTCCTTCATACTATAGAATTGTAGCGCACAGTTCCATGTTCATACATACAGGATTCCCATGTGTCCATGTTATGAATAAGGTATCGTCTTTCAACTAGATTCTTTTTATTTAATTGAGATGGGAAGCATACATAATCACTGTGTTGTGGTATCTTTTATTAGTTTAAAAGAGCCTCAGCTGCATAGTTTTTCTATACGACAAGTTCAATTTAAGATTATATCCAATAGAATTATTCGTTAGTCAAAATATTGTGTAGTATCCATGATTTTATGTTCTATTATGTAATAAGACCAATGTACATGTCTGCACCATCCTACTTTTCCTCGAGTTCTATTCCAATACGACATGGAATAGAGTGGAATATGGTCCCAATGTATTCCTTAGTTTTAAACATGATTATCTCCTCAGATATATTATCAATGGTTAGACAGTGATACGTAGGAGAATATAAGTAATAAGTGATACCACTGCCACGTCCACACACACTAATAAGTGATTCCTAGTTCATATAATACATATATATAGTGATTTCTGTGTGATCACCTTATGCATTCTATCTGTGACTACCTACACAAACCCTAAACAAGTCATAGTACAGTTCCTACTATACAAATCAGCTCCCCCAGAATCTGCCTGCAGGGAAACAGTCAGCTGTTCTTTGTAATCAGTGGGATGGGGCTTGTCCATTGAACCCCTGGCCGGCTGGCCTTCCATAGTGCCAGCGGTAGGAGCCAACTAAAGGATGTGTTCCACATGCCGATTTTGCTCCCAATTTCAGAAGTTGCCATTGGGAATAAGGGTTAATTGTATATAATTATTATGATACATACCGTTAGAAAGTTTTTTTAATTGTCTTCCATTTGTCAGTGGACGCTCTTTGTCAACAGTATTTTTAAAAAAGCAATGGGAATATGGGTTAATCATGAATATGTTACAAAGCATTTGAAAGGGTCTTTAACTCTCTTTCAAATGACATGTAGGAGGGACGGTCTTTGGCAATATTACCCCAATTTAAAAAAAAATTCTCTGGGAATAAGGGTTAATCATAAACATGTTACATACCATAAGAAGGGGTTTTTAATTATCTTTCAAATGATATGTAGGATGCATAGTCTGTTGCGATATTACTGGTAAAAAAAGCTTATAATTCCCAAACTACTGGCAGTTAGAATCGCCAAGTGGAATATAGGCTTTAGTATCCAACATACAGGGAGGCGTGTACAAAGGTCTGAGTGAGGTACGTACGGCCTGCCGTATGCCCCCCTAAGGGCCCCTATCTTTGCCTCCTGCCGGCGCCAAACACATACATATAAATCATACCTCCTACATCTACTCCGGCCTCCAAAGAACCCAGTGGAATTTGCGGCGGCAAACGCCAGACATTAAACTATAAGCCTGATGTGGCCGACAGAATGGACCCCGATTCATTTTAGGGGAAAGGAAAGCGCCGCCACCGCTACGCCTTATTTCTATTTGTATGGAAGGGGCATAGGGAGACAGTGATGTACGACCTATGCAACCAATTTTCTGCAAGACTGCCGTAAAAAGTTTGATTTTTATAGCTTCAATCAGGAACTGTGACTGGAGTCTATAAAATAGCTAGTGTGTGTATAAAAAGCTGACCGGGCAGTGGGTACATACTGCCCAGCCAAGGATGTGACGTTACTATAATGTTGCAGAAACATTCTGGTTGGTTCTGTATTTGGATCTTGTTACGTTCTTTTGATTAATCCTAATTGAGTCACTGCAATGTACTGCCATGACATTGCACTGTGATGTTATTACAATGTTCTGGTCATGTTCTTAAAGCCAAACAGAACAATGTTATAATAACATTCTGATTTGGTGAGGTTTCAACCTCACCATCAATAACATAGTTGTTACATGCCATCTTAGTAAGTTACAAACTGACTAAAAAATGTATGGTTGCAGAATGTTTCTGTTACATCGCAAGCTGGCGGCCCAGGCAGTGGGTACATATTGGGGCCGTTTGGTGCTAGACCCATTCCGGATTCAGTGGGAATACATGTTTGCCTTAGGTAATGACGTTGTCTGTAGCGACTGGGGCCCGGGCCTGGGCAAACCTCATTGGGTGCGATCAGAAGTCTGCTCTGACTTCTCCCCAAACAGGGCCATCTCTAACCCTCAAGGTGGGAGGAGGAGATAGGGGGGGGGGCACTGACTATTTGAGTGTAGGTACCCAAAACAAAACTACAGCCCCCAGTTCCCCAATAAAACAGTACACTGCTTTGGTTGAACAGCTATGTTTCTAATTTTCTGAATTTCTGATTCTATGAGGGTAGGTACCCAAAACAAAACTACCGTCCCCAGTGCTCCAATACGATAGCTCTGTTCTAAAATGCCAATGAACAGCCCATTGCTTTTTACTGCAGCTGTATCATTTACCTATAGACAAAATTGTAACCCTAACAATCCTATTGCTTTTCATTGATTCTTATTCCCTTATTAGACCTAATCCCAAAGGGTCCAGTAGTATGGAGCCCCTGACAGTCCCCCTTTTGGGACCTCCTGGGTCAGTTACAGCCCCCCCCCCCATTTTCAGCCTAGATGGAAGTTACAGCCACAGATTCCATGGTCCAGTTTTGCAGTAGGTACCCAAACCTGGATGGAGTGCCCCCCCCCCCCACGCCCCCTGGAGGCAGGAGGTAGCCAATTGGTCTCCCCCTCCGGCCGCTGTCGGGTTTCACCCAGACTCTTCAATCGGAAACGTGGTTGGGGATAGAGGCTGTTAGAGAAAGGGGATTTCCAAATGGGAAGCAGCTCAACTGATACCTAAAGATGGCTTCAGGGGGTAGGACAAAGATATCCTTTCCTTAGTTGAACGTATACATGGGTCGTTACAGGCTGATGGGGCTGCGCTATCCAAATACCACAGACATTTCAGCTTGTTAAATACAGGATTCTGACCATCAAAGGTTATAGAGTACTCTTTACACAATCGTGCTGGACACAACTTTCTGTAAGAGTTAATTAATTGGCGACCTCAGTATGTAATGGTTGGACTCCTTGGTGAAAGAAAGACAAGGCTCTGTCATCTAATCAGGATAAGTCCCAAACATAAATCTATCTAATACTTCTCTGGAAGAACTGAAATAATGTTTATTTATTCACAAATAAAAACAGAAGTTTCTTTCAAGTAGGTACGCGTTCAATGCTATACACATCCTGGGAAGAACACATGTTTTGTGCAAGCAGTTAAGTTTAAAAAATAGACAAGCTTTCCTCCACATTTTAAGAGAATTTTGTGTATCCATATATAGAGATAGAATTTTCTTTCAAGTAGGGACATTTAAAATGTTTTGCAACCTGCTACTTGGAAGAACAACTGCAGCTTGAAAATGGTGAAATAAACATTCAAGGAAACGAGTTTATACTAGGACCCTGTCGGTGGTTGGGCTATGGCACCTTACTTATAAAGAATGTTATAATAACGTTATTATAACTTGAAAGAATGTTACGAGAATGTTACAAGAATGTCACAGTAATGTTACAGTGCAACATCACAACGTTAGGGTCTAAGGACGTTTTTGGGTGCCATCAAAATCAGTATAACCAAAGCAGAACTTAACAGAATGTTGCTGAAACGTTATCATAACGTCATATTCTTGCTTGGGAAGGTTCACACTAGGGAGTCTATATGGCGGTGGTGTGAGTGAGGGGGGGGGGGGGGGTTGCTGGGGGTGCCTGTGGACAGGGCCCTTACTGTGTGGAGGTGGTAATGGACCTGGTCAGGGCCAGAGATCACTAAGGGGACGACGGCCACAACCATCTCTATACTCCCCAGCCCGGCCCAGTTACCCGTCTCCATACAACCCCCCGGCCCAGTTACTACTGTACACACTAGAGTCTCTATATGGCAGTGGTAGGGGCTGTGAGTGGGGGGGGGGTGTCTATATAGGGACAGGACCCTCACTGTGGGGAGGTGGTAATGGACCTGGTCAGGGCCAGAGATCACTAAGGGGACGACGGCCACACCCATCTACATACCCCTCAGCCCACCACCTCAGTTACCCATCTCCATACAACCCCCGGCCCAGTTACTACTGTTCAGATTAGGGTCTCTATATAGCAGTGGTAGGGGCTGTGAGATGGAGGGGGGGGGGGAGTTGCTGGGGGTATATGTGGACAGGGCCCTTACTGTGTGGAGGTGGTAATGGACCTGGTCAGGGCCAGAGATCACTAAGGGGACGACGGCCACAACCATCTCTATACTCCCCAGCCCGGCCCAGTTACCCGTCTCCATACAACCCCCCGGCCCAGTTACTACTGTACACACTAGAGTCTCTATATGGCAGTGGTAGGGGCTGTGAGTGGGGGGGGGGGGTGTCTATATAGGGACAGGACCCTCACTGTGGGGAGGTGGTAATGGACCTGGTCAGGGCCAGAGATCACTAAGGGGACGACGGCCACACCCATCTACATACCCCTCAGCCCACCACCTCAGTTACCCATCTCCATACAACCCCCGGCCCAGTTACTACTGTTCAGATTAGGGTCTCTATATGGCAGTGGTAGGGGCTGTTAGTTGGTGGGGTAGTCGACCTGGTCAGGTCCAGGGATCACTGAGGGGACGACGGCCACACTCATCTATATACCCCCCAGCCCGCCACCTCAGTTACCCATCTACATACAACCCCCCCCCCCCGGCCCAGTTACTACTGTTCACACTAGAGTCTCTACATGGCAGTGGAAGGGGCTGTGAGATGGGGGGGGGGGGGTGCCTGTGGACAGGACCCTCACTGTGTGGAGGTGGTAATGGTCCTGGTCAGGTCCAGAGATCACTAAGGGGACGACGGCCACACACATCTCTATACTCCCCAGCCCGCCCCAATTACCCATCTACCAGAGACCTTGTATGTATATAATAGATATATCGAGACTGGAAAGCTCCTCTATGTTCCTATGTGTCTGTTTCCCTGGTGGCTGGTTGGAACCAATCGTGTATTTTTGGAATAACTGGTATAGCACAAGGGCCAGTTTACCAATAGACATAATGATCAATCCAAAAAGGTTCCAACCAGAGGCCAGGTGGCAGGCCTGTAGTACAGGTTCTCCTCTAGCTTTCCAGTCTTGACATATCTATATATACATACAAGGTCTCTACCATCTACATACAACCCCTCGGCCCAGCTACTACTGTTCACACTAGAGTCTCTATATAGCAGTGGTAGGGGCTGTGAGATGGAGGGGGGGGGGAGTTGCTGGGGGTATATGTGGACAGGACCCTCACTGTGTGGAGGTGGTAATGGACCTGGTCAGGGCAAGAGATCACTAAGGAGACGACGGCCACCCCCATCTCTATACCCCACTCCACCAGGCTACAGTTACCCATCACCCATCTACATACCCCCATTCCACCTCAGAAAAGCCTTGTTTCCACCAGCCGATTCCACGTCCGATTTCAAAAATCAACAGTGGAAATATTGGTTTAATCATGAACATGTTATATACCATAAGAAATGGTTTTTAATTCTCTTTTAATTGGCTTTTAAACCGTCAACAAAGGTGTCAGAAAAACCTCAAAGCCTCCTTCTTTAAACCAAGAGGCTTCATGCCACTATAAATAACCACTCCGTGCTATAGAGCTGGATGATGCCTATAAGAATAAGGCCCCTACTTCTCAGCGAGCACCTCTTAAAGGGTCCTGATGAGCCCGGCATATTATTGATATTAGTACGATAATGAAGGGGGGTGGCTGAAAACAGAGGAGAGAGGCTCAAGTAAAAGACTACATTAGATGGCTCATCTAAAGCCTTGTTTCCACCAGCCGATTTTACTACTGATTATTCATGAACATATAATATGCCATAAGAAAGTTTATTTAATTATCTTTCAAAGTACTAAATTGCCAAATAATCGACGGTCAAAGTCAGCTGGGGGAAACCAGGCTTTACCCATCTCCATACAACCCCCGGCCCAGTTACTACTGTGTCACTGTGCTGGCGTGTAAATGGACACTGGAGGCAGCACTGGAGGAGGTGGGGTATAGTCAGGGGACAACTCCTGCAGCTGTCTACTAACCACCATTATATGGGTATGATTGGATAATGTGCCTTCATGTTTTAACCTTTCTATTTGCTGATAAAACTTGCATAATGTGTATTCCTTTATGCGTTTTTTTGATGTGATCAATTATGTTAGTTTACAAGCCAGTAAGACTAGAACATACTATGTAATGACACATAGCCACGGCATTTCTTTTAGAAAACACTATTGTACATTATAATCCTAAAGCGACCAATTCTCAACTCATAAAATATGCAAGATGCTGGTACATGTATAACAATGGCTTTTTAAAAGTTGTTCATGTATCTCCAAGGACCCCTTACCATCCCATGCCCTTACGTTGTTTGGGCCCCAATGTAAAAGCTTGTTCGGGCCGTGGGTCGGGATTGGGAGGAGTGTGTGTGTGAGTGGGGGGGGGGGGGGGGCAGGGGCTGGAGCAACAAGAAGGGCCGGTAAAAGGGCGCCATAATGTGACCCATAAGGGTCAACCAAACCTGTGAAAAGACCCTCTGAAACGACCACCTTTCACCCGGCTACACCCAGACTTCCCCGCCGCTGAATAGACCCACCCAGCCATCCCCAACCAAAAAAAAAGAAAAAAAAGGCCTTTCTTTGGGTTCCCCCCCTTTTAGGTAGTTTTCAGCCGGCCGTGTTTGCATTTCACAGCCGGGTGGTGGTCTATGTGCCGGTCCCCGCCCCCCTGCAGGACCCTGCCAATCTCCCATTAAGCCCAGTTACAGCGGGTGGTAAGTGAATTATGGCTAAGGGGTCGTCGGGGGGCGCCTGCCCGCGCCATACATTAGGGAGAATTATGGATCTCAACACACCGTCACATTGGCCTATCAGACATAAACCAATGTGGCCGGTCGGCGGTAGAGGGCGCTCCCGTCGCCGGCATTACACGCTCCCACCCATATTTCTTCTCCCGCCCCATTTGCCTTAATATCAATCCAGAAATGTACCAAGGAAAATTTCGATTTCCCAGAGCCTCCTAAAAGTAGCTGGGTCTGGCTCGGCTCCGTGGATCGACTGGTTTGCGGGAGTGGGCTGAAAACCTACATCTTTCTCACTGTAACTAACGTCAGGAGGAAATTTGCAATCTCACTGTGTTATCACTACCCTAGATCAGCAGCAGTAATTGAACATCGCTTCACGGACTTAAGCCTGTAATCCACAGGGCGATTTTGACTACTGAGAATTTGCTTATTTCTAAATTTTCATCAGACAATTACAGAAACCCATGCATGTTACATACCATCGGAAAGAAAATTAAAAACCCTTTCTAATAATATGTAACATGCCTATGGTTAATCCATATTCCCACTGCCGATTTTTTAAATCATGAGTAAAATCGGCTGGTGGAATACAGCCTCTAGACCTATGCATCTATATTTAGAGCCGGTGTCAAAAGTATGGCATACTTTAATCAGGCGATGAAATTGCGAGTGGCGACAAAGGTTCCCATCAAACCCTGCCTGGCCAGCGCTGGTATTCATGAATGGAATTAAGCAGGAAACTAACTTGGTAATATGACGGTGTATGCCGCGCCCTTTTACGAGTTGTTTGGATAATGTAATGGCAATAAAATGCAATGAAGTTTTTATTTTCTTTTTTATTGTTATTTTTTTAAATTTTACCCAATCGTACAAATCTGTCGTATAAGTGATATCTGACAATGAAAGTTGATAAAAAATATTAGCAGTTGATAAGCGATATATGATCATGAAAATTGATAAATATTTGCTTCAGTTGGAAATACCATACAAATAAACATCTAGTGAAGATGAGCATTGGGTCATCTGAAAGTACTTCCCAATTTTAATCAACCAGGGTGTGTGCGTGCAGATCATCTAACTGACTGTCAACGTCAGGAGTTGGACGGGAAAGTCTTAAAATAGATGTAAATAATCCATTGATTACGGAGAAACCAACTCACAGAGATCCCATGCAAGGTTTGTCTCGAGCAGACTGCATGCCACTGCATCTGTTCATCGTTTGAGGTTGAAAATCTTGAGAAAAACCTCGTGTAGAACCGATGCTTACCGACTTCAAATAGAATTCTAGATTGTGTCTTCCACTGTTTTTTACCAAAGCGCTTGATTTGTTTTAACTGTTATTTATCAAAGTGGCAATAGGACGGAAGATCAAAGACTACGGCACATTACGACTAATCAAAGTGTCCGAAATAGCTGGGGTTTGAAACGTGTCTCGATCAGAAATTTCCGCAGGTGAATTTCATTCATGATCATTCCCTACTCGGAAAGGACTTTATCATAGATGTCTCATTTGATGCATTCCTTTTATCATGCAATACTGTGAGACCATAAATGAAACATTTCCAATTGATGTTGTATATTTTACCTCTAATGGCTTTTGTCTAGCAGCCAAGAACCAAGGGAACCCTTAGCAATTATTAGGAAGTTTCAGATACTTCAACTTAATATTTGTTTCTAGCTTTTATACTGTATTTCAGAAATATGTCTTTATAAGTATGCTACTGTACAACTAACCTACAAGACCCTTCAATTATGATCACCAAACTATGCAGCTATACCCGTATGAATGATTGGGTAGACTAGAGAATTATTGACCTATTGAAGTGTGCTGTGCATGGTACTCCAAACTCCCTGATACTTATCATAAATATAAATATCTTCTAAAAATCTGTGATTTTTTCTGACGTTGCAGGTTTCTCGACGGAGATGCTATAGGCCCCTAGTGACTTCGTGGGGTGTGTTTATTTTTTTTCTTTTGAATAATTTCGATATTTTTTCTTTTAAGTAATTTCGATATTTTTTTCTTTTAAATAATTTCTAAACAAAATCTCGTTTTTTGCTGACGTTGCAGGTTTCTCGCCGGAGATGCTGCAGGCCCCCAGTGACTTCGTGGGGTGTGTCCGCGGGGTGCGTTTCCTCCAGGGTGAGCACGAGCTGACGGTGCCTATCCACTCCCGGGCGGAGGTCAGTGACGGGTGCGTCAACGCCTGCGACTCCCGTAACCTGTGCGTGCACGGGGGGTCCTGCCTCAACTTCTACACCTACACCACCTGTGACTGCTTCGGGACGGGGTACGAGGGTCAGTACTGCCAGCGACCCGGTAAGACTTGCCATATACCAAAGAAAACCTTTCTTTTCCAATTTAATTATGTAATAATCTCCAGTGTTTCCACTGGTTTTCATATTATGTATTACACGAACGTTCATACACAAGTAGGACTAATGAATGGCTCAAAATTTAGATTTTAAGTAACCAATATTTGACATTTTAGTCAAAGATCGGCATCATTTGCTGACCTTTTAAACCAATGCCTAAAGGCTATATTCCAAATGCTGATTAATCTTCAGGATATGTTGGTTATCAAATGTTAGAATATTATGGTGAATGGAAAGCTCAATGTCGATAAAGTTTCCAAAACGTATGCAACAGATTACTTTCAAATGACACAAATGAGAAGTTCACTGAAAACTGATGTAATGCTTCAAAAGGCGACAACAGAATGGCAAAGGTATAATATTTATGACGGCGCTTAATACAAACATATATATTTTCTTTTTCTATATACTATATATGCATGTTAAGGTAGATATACAAAGTATAAAGTTTGTATGTTGCTAGAAGCAATGTTGTAAATCTCTAAATGAGCATTTACAAAGCCAATTCTTTGTTGAAACAGTAAACAGATTCTGGCTGCTTTGTAGATGTTTTTAAAATCTAAATTGCTACCTTTACTGCCAGACAATATGGCTTGTTTCAGGCAAATACTACTTAAATGCCCACCCTGCGGTGTTGTACTAAAAAGCCAAACAGACGGCCGAACCATAGACCTTTTAAGGACACAAATGCCGAGCGAGATGAACTAGACACATTGTGATCACAGCCCTAAGTGGAGGTAACACTAGTTGAGCTCCTGCGACTTTCCCAAAAGAAAATACTAATGTCGGCAGTCTGTAACAAGAAACTCGCTGCAATTAGACATTCTATACTTGTAAGATCTTGCCAGCATCCCTGCAATAAATCGAGCGAATCCACCCAGATAAAAAACACATACATTTCCCAAGCCGTACCAATAGATACAGAAGGCGAAGCCTGACATTTTCTTGGTGCAGCCCCCGCCGCCTCCTAGAGACACACAGCAACTCTAGACCACTTTCTCCGGCAACTCTAGAACATTCTGGAAGCAAAACAAAAATGTCCGCCACCGGAAGACGCGGGATACATGAGATCCGGTCCTTGGGCATTAGTGCACTGTTAAAATGGTGTTTAGAATTTAAATGTGTTAAGGGCATAAACATGTTTATAATCTAAATACATTAAACCATATCTGTTTAAAACCTAAACACTTGTAACTTCTAAACATATGTGGGTTAACTATGTTTATAATCTAAACGCATAACATTAGTTGTGTTTAAAAGCTAAACACTTGTAACCTCTAACCATGTTTTGAATGGGATATGTTTAGAATCTAAACACATAATATCAATTGTATACTATGGAAAAGAAAAATGGACACCTTGGGATTAGAACCCACATTCTTTACATTCAAGGTAGAAGCCTAACCAACTGAGCTAACTTGGACTGCATGCAGTGCACACTGGCATAGTCAGCACCAATGAGTAGGATCAGTACTACTATACAGGTATTCACCATCATGTTGGTGTGACAGACAATAGTTCAGTACTCTCATACCCCTACTTATTCAGTTTAGTAGCAAAGCTGGGCTGTGTCTACCTACAGGCCTCCATAGCTCAGTGGTAGAGCATAGGCTTCATGTGTGAGGGGCCCCGGGTTCAAACCTCGGCTACTGAAGTTACCAAAATACTACTATGAAGTAGTTGTACTATTAGTGGTTTGCCACATGCCCTCCATATTTTTGGCCATGATTAGTAAAGTAGTTTTTTCATACACTTTGGAATTTGGAACTTTGTGATTAAAAATGTTAGATTTTTAAGTTTTTGTAGCGTCATTAAGATAATCACTTCATTGGCCTGCTATTCTAGGTACGGTCAACCAACCAGAACATCTCTAAAACATTTACAAAATGTTTAAAACACCTTTTTAGTAGGATTAACATGTAGACACCTTTTTAGTACAAGAACTTTATCAGCTATACCCCTAAAGGTTTTACCTCCAACAATCAAACAATCCATGCAAGGCTAAACCAAGAAGGAAGGACATATGTGGTTATTGGCTCATTGATCCTGTAGTGTGATTACAGGAAAAATAAAACTTTCAATGCTGTTAACATTACATCTGGTGTAAACTAAATGGCATAGCACCATAGCAGTGTTTTACATGTAAGATCTACGTTGTTTTTTTACACACTACGGTATATTATTGTTAAATTTAAAATGGTTTTCATCCTTAAGAATGAAAGTACACTGTACATATTACGGTATATTACTGTTTAACTTAACACCTTTAGAACCCTAAACATCTTGAAGACCTAAATGCTTCATAGATAAACACCTAAACATCATAGTTTTCTAAACACTTAGCAGCTAAACATAAAAAAAGCATAAGCATTTTGATCCTAAACACCTTGAGGACCTAAACACTTCATGGTTAAACAGCTAAACATCACACATTTCTAAACACTTAACCCTAAACACCGATAATTCTAAACATGTTTAGGGAAATAAAGTGTTCCAAAACTGGATGCACCGAAGTGTTTAGGAAAATGTTTAGGTTCTAAACACTTGTTTTAACAGTGTGCGCAGGCGCGGCGGACTGAGACGCAGATCCCCTTCCGGTCACGTGGTGTGGTTAGGGGATCAGGCGGACCAATGACAAATCGACCAGGTTCATTTAGAATCAATGAGTCTGTTCTGGGGAAGGCGGGACAGGTTTTATCTCTAGTCCCAATTAGTTAGTAGGACTAGATGGCTGAGGGGTGGAGACTGACTCGCCGATTTTACTCCCGACTTCATAAATTGACATCAATATTGGTTAAGGATAGACATGCTACATACCATTAGAACGGTCTTAAGATTCTCTTTCAAATGATATGTAACATACCTGGTCTTTTGCACACCTATGTTATAGGCTGTCTTCCACTATCGGATTAAATTTGCTCTTGGTATCAACAAGCGGCAGCCATTTCGTCTAAACATAGACATGTTACATATTATTAGAAAGGTCTTCAGATTCTATTTCAAGGGATATGTATGGTGTGTGGTCTTTTGCAATGTCGCTGGTAATAACTTATAAATTACTAAATAACCAGCAATCAGAATCGCCCAGTGGAATACAGGCTTTTGAAAAGATTTTTGATTCTCTTTGATGATGTGTAACATTCATGGGTGTCTGCAAAATTCCTCATAAATATAAGTAAAATACCAGAAAATACCAGAAAAAAAACATACGTTATCAAATAAACAGCAGTCAGATCTCCTAGTGGAATACAGGCTTTAGAAAAGGTTTTGGATTCTCTTTCGAACAATATGTAGCATGAATGGGGTTCTGCAAAACTCCTCAGATAAATACAGAAAATACCAATTATCCGGTGGTCTAAATCGCCCAGTGCAATATGGGCATTAGTAAGGCTAGATGCTTGAGTGATGGGGAATGACGGGTCCCTGCCCCCCTGCACATCACGGGGTCAAAAAATACCGCCGTCCGCTTTGTTCTTCTGTCAGTCTGACAAACTAATTAACTCTAATCCTGTCTACTTCTGTATTCACTTGGGCTTAATTAAATTCCCTTTTTGAGGACTTAGAATTCCACAGAAATATAGAAGGCTGTTGGCATAATTGCGCCTGGTTCGGACAGTTCCTTGCCCAGCGCTGGGGCTGTTGAGAAATTAATTTTGTGATTGCATTATATTGTGAGGCCTTTCACTCAGTAAAATGGAGGTGAGGATTAGTGTACGGTGAGAAGTGACAGGTCGGGGGTGGGTGGGGGTGAAGGCTGGTCTATAGACCTTGTGCAGACGTGGTCACATTAACTTTTTGGTGATCACCATGTGCTCATCACTACCACATGGTGATCAGATAAATCTAGAATTTCTTTATTTCCAGATAATAAGAATGATAGAATTGACAGGATTGGATAATTTAAGATGAGTTTAGCACAAATATATTGTGCTAGATATTTTTGAACTATGGATATTCACTATCACCAATATGGCGTCCAGACAGTCTCATTACGTTGTGACGTCACCTGCACAAGGTCTATAGGAAGAATCTGTATAAAGCCTAGGTGGGTTCCGCCATATTGGATAATGTATGTTTTCTTTATGTTCGTCTGTCTGCTGTAAGGGATGAGATATGTGTCTGATATCGAAAGAGTTCATATCTAGATATCAATTTAAACTGATAATATTCATAATTTTAATGATATTGTGAAAATCGAGTGACCTTCTTAGAAAATCCGGTCAAAAACATATTAGTTCCGGTCTTTCTGATTGGCTGAATTGGGACTCTCATGTGGCCTCCAAAAGCAAACTTCAATCAGGACAAATAGGTACCCAGGTGTCTGCTAGTCTATCAAGCCGACCTACCTAACTCAAAGTAGAAGAAGCAAAGGGTCAGGCCTAAAGACTGCTAACGTTCGCTGGAGCGGCTTTGGTCCATCTCCGATAATACTAAAATACCCACATAAGAAATCATTAAGTCATGTTTCCACTAGCCGATTTTACTACCGATTTTTGGTATTTTTTACTTTTAGATGGTAATATGGCAAAGGATTATATATCTTATATACCATTTAAAAGAGAATTAAAACCCTTTTCTAATGGTGTATAACATGTTCATGATTAACCAATATTCCCACTGCCGATTTCTGAAATCGGTAGTTAAATTGCCTGGTGGAAACAGGGCTTTAGTCTATGGTTATACCAGACAAATGTCTGTCATACTAGTTCATCGGGGGGTTAAAAACAGAAAATGTCCATTATGGACAGACGAGTTGTATGTTGGTTGGTTGGTTATTGGTTGCTTTACACCCTAATTAACTGCCAGGGTCATATCAAGGGTGGTGATGGTGATCGAATCTATGAGAAGGTAGAGACCGTACCCCTACACTTTTACCGAGGTAGGTGTTCTTTAATGTGCAGGGTCCCATAGGCAGGGCCCTACACACAACAGCCGATGGTCCTCTAGGGACCTTTAATAACCCAGTTGTTGCCACTGGGAGAAACACAGAGGGCGAGTTGTATGTTGCCCCGTCTATTCTGTCATCTCTGGTTGGCATACCCTCGGGTATATAGGTTCAGAAGATAATCAACGTGTTATCATCCAGGAGGGCAATATAGAAAGTAGTTCCAGATTAGAAAATTGTTACCCTAGTCTGAGTTTTATAAATCTACTTTGAAACTGTGTCAGGGTACGATAGATATATACATATAACCAACCAAGAAGGGAGTACGAGGGTGGTTATCACCCCGAGCCGGGACCCCGATATCAGCCCGAGGCCAGGGCCCAAAGGGCCGGCCGAGGGCTGATATTGGGGTCCCGGCAAGGGGTGATAAGTGCCCAAGTACTCCCTTCGAGGTTGGTTATGGATTTATTATACCTTTTCTGTTAGATCTGAGCTCCCAAGGAAGGATGCACAGCAATCAGTGATGGTGGGACTGTGATGCTGCACATTTTTAAAAGTTTTTTCATATAACTCTTTTGATATCCATCAAATCCACAAACGGTTAGCAGTAAAATGTAGCTAGGAACATTGTGCAGATAATGCAAATGTTAGATTTTTTAATTGTTAATGATTTCATTTTTTCATGAATTTTAGAAAAATAAAAAGGTTCTGTATCACACTGCAGTGTGATACAAGGCTGGTTATCACCCAGGTTTGTATCACCCTGAGTTAAACTCTTAACTACTAAACTTGTATCACCCTAAGGTATAATAAATAACGAAGAACAGTTAGGAGGGCCTTGGTGCGTTTATCAAGCCTCGGTGTACATGTGTCAGGGATATCTGACTGACCTGCCTGAAAGCTGATATCCCTGACACACCGAGGATTTATATGACATCTTAAACCCCCTAACCAGTCGGTTATATTATATTTATTGTACCCTGGCACAATATTAATGTAAATTAATTAACTTTGGTTATCACCCCTCCAGTCTCAGTGCTACACTTACCTCTTAAAATTTCTAGTTCCAAATTAATTCATCAATGAATTGTATTACACAAAGCAACACAACTCAAACTACATGAAAACACATTGAAAGATTGCATATCTTTACACTAGGGTATTGTATATTTATCTAAAACATGTACATAAATCAAATATAACTCATGCCAACGCTGTGTTCTTTCAGGAGGGACTGTTGTCACTCTCCAAGGCTCTGAGTGGATAAGCTATGTCATCTCTGACGTCACCGACCGCACCCACAGCCCCATCAACAAAGTGGCTCTAGAATTCAAGGTAAGTCTTTTTTAATATTCTATTAATCCGTCATCTTGCAATGTACATAATGTGTTTTCGATGATTTATTGTTGTAGACAAAAAAAAAGAAAGGTATGTAGTGAAACTATACTGTGGGTACAGGATCATCTCACCTGTAAAAATGCATACATAACCACTTTATTATTTTAATATCATGTG
Source organism: Lepidonotus clava (assembly GCA_936440205.1). Lineage (NCBI taxonomy): Eukaryota > Metazoa > Annelida > Polychaeta > Phyllodocida > Polynoidae > Lepidonotus > Lepidonotus clava. Next base: position 66,660,920 of record OW387134.1, on the reverse strand, counting down.
GCAGACTCAAGAGATCTATACAGAGATTCTCTGCAGGTAGGCCTATATTACATCGTTATTTTGATATCTAACTAGATCCAATGCTGTTCAGTTCTGACTGTAGAGACAGTGTCATAAAGTTAAGGCTAGGGTACTAGGGACTGAAAGGAGGTCTTAAGGGCATGACACATGGTTCAATGTAATATCTTCTGTCAAAACCCAGTTGGATTGATGCGGATTTTAATCCGGAGCAAAACCACTGTCAATGTGAGAGATGAAATGTTTATTGATAAGCCTGGGAACAAAGTTAACAAACATAGAAAAACACGTTAGTTCAAGGAGGTTAACCAACCAGTAAACCATACCGTGCGGTGCTAAGCACATAACCAGCCGTTTGACAACTGTTCGTTTGGCCCCCTTCGGGACACGCCGCTATATTTCCGGGTCATTTCCGACCCGTTTCCGGTTTGTCCCGTGACTTGTCCCTTCAGCACGAGCGCCCCCTGTCGGCGTCCGCCAGCGAGGTCACGTGATTAGGCCTCAAAACAGAGGAGGGACGCTGGGGGGACGCTGGAGGGACGCTGGGGGGACGCGGGCACGTCTGAAGGCGGGGGTCAAAGCTTTGTGGTGGAGAGTGGACCGAGCCCCTCACGCACAGGTCGCTGAAAACCACCACAACAAATAATGATGTAGGTCTAGAGTTAAGGCTGTATTCCACTAGGTGATTTTGACTGCTAGAAATTTGAAAATTTGAAGTTTTAGTTTGAAATATTTTAAGAACCACAGCATGTTACATACCATTTGAAAGGTAATTCGAAATCCTTTCTGATGATTTATATATGTGTGTGTGTGTGTATAAAACATGGCTAAGTATTCCCAGGCAAGCATTCCCAGGCAAGCAGCAACGTAACAAGAACGTTAACGTTCTTGTTCCGTCGCTGCAAAAAAAGTACAGTCACAAACAGTTCTGTGACTGTACTTTTTTAGTAGTCACTGAAACCTTTCCAATTGTCACATAACAATAATGTTCTTGGGTGCCATCAAAATAACGTAACAAGAACCAAAGCAGAACTAACCAGACAGTTACGATAACGTTATTATAACGTCATATTCTTGCTTGGGTTCCTACTTACGACTTTCGAAATCGGGAGTAAAATGAGATAAATAATGATGTTGGCTGGGAGTTAAGGGGGCCTGACAACATCAATGTGGTCAGCATGCCCCACCACTGGACTCCTCTCCCTCCTCCAGGGCGGGAGTGGGAACGCGCCCAATGAGAGGGTGTAAGCTATGGAGCGCAGAAAGAGAGTACATGTATGGATAAAGAGCACGTACAAACAACGATGTATTTCTCCTGTGTCGACAGGCCGACATGGCCCTTTCTGAAATTCGACATGCGACAGGAGATGAAAAATAACCGACATGACATAGGGGACTTCTTAAATTCGACATGTGACATGGGAGGTTCTTAAAATCGACATGAAAAATGAAAATATAGTGACATGCGACATGTCCATTTCTTAATTTGGACATTCGACATAAGTACCCACCTTCTACGCTCCTTATGTAAGACATTTTGGTCTAACCCTCGTGTACCCTTCGAGAGGATAATTTAAGATGCGCCCACAATTTGTGTTTACGATACTAGTCTCTGTACATCATATGCGCAAGACTTGTATGAATCAGCAGTGGATTAGCAATCGGCCTAGCAGATAAAAAATACTGTCATTATACGAGACGCTTAGCTTACTGGTTTATCAATTAATGCGACAGTTATACTACTGTGCCCACGACATGATAGCAGTATATAGAGATGAGACTTTGGTGGTGGTAATTAAGGTACAGGGTTTATCTCATACAGTTGACGCTGAATCGTGAGCCGGGTGCGACATGTCAGGACGTGCTATGTACTCACATTGTTGTTTATTTGGCTACATCTATGATAAAGACGACTGAAATGAATAGAGTCAGATTTCAATCTTCATATTGACTGGAGCCAAAAGCAATGTTTTGTCAAAATATGACAAAATTTTGCAGACTCAAATAACTATAGAACAATACATTCTAAGAGTCTGACTTTAGCCATTAGTACAGTATAGATCATGATAACTAGCTATAACTTTACTTAAATTCCATAAAACTCATGTTAGATATGTATGAAGACAGCAATGTTCGTAAACAGACCAATTTCGGTGGGTCACCAAAATTGAGTGGGAACGGTTTTAATGTAGTTTAATGTAGTTTAACTTGGTATTCAAGTCTATATTTCACCACGTGTCTAGGCTAAGGCCATAGAATATATTTCAATGGATTTGTAAAATCTTGACCCTGCATTCAGGTTTCTCCGAAAATACCAAACTTACAAATCTACATTAGTTTTACACTCAGCACCCCTTGGCTTATCCCCCCCAGAGGCCTATAGTTCTCCAGTATTGATGATCAACATCCAATTACCCACCTGGCGACACGGACCTACATCAAACATTAATCAGGGCCCACCTTTTTTTTACCTGTGTGGCCGATGGGGGCAGTCTGTCAGTGTGTGGTCTGTCATCAGAGGGACTATGAAAGGGAGGGGGAGTGGAGGGGGTGGTGGAGGGTGAGGGGGGCAGGAGAAGGGGCACTGGGGAGCGAAGGGAGGGGCAGTAGGGGCAGTAGGGGAAGGAGGGGGAGCAGGGGGAGCAAGGTGAGGGGTAGGAGGAGGGGAAGGGGGCAGGGGCAGGGACAGGGGGCAGTGTGAGGAAGGACAGGGGTATGGGACCGGGTAGGAGGAGAAGGGGCATAGGGGGAGGAAGGACAGGGGGAGGAGGAGTAGCAGGGGGAGTGGCAGGAGGAGTGGGAGGGGACGCAGGGGGAAGGGGAGGCAGAAGAAACTAAGGAAGAAGGAAGAAGGACCAGGAGGGAGAGGCAGGGAGAACAGGGGACAGGGGATGGGGACAGGGAGGGGGAAGGGGAGGAGCAGGGGGGGCAAAAGGGAGGGGCAGGGGCAGGGGGAAGGGGCAGGGGGACATGGGGAAAGGGCAGGGGATGGATGGGGAAAGGAGACTGGACATTGAAGGTGCAGGAGCAAGAGCAGGGGGCAAGCAGGAGCAAGAGCAGGGGGCAGGGCAGATGGAGGGGCATGGAAAGGACAAGCGAGCAGAGGGAGGGGGACAGAGAGGCAGGGGCAGGGATGGGCAGGGGGGACTGGACATCAGAGAGGCAGGAGCAAGAGCTTGGGGCGGGGCAGGGGCAGGGGCATGGAGAGGACCAGCGAGCAAAAGGAGGGGAGGCAGAGCAGCAGGGACAGTTCTAGAAGTAGCAGAGTGGCAGGGGCAGGGGGTGGGGCAGGAGAGCTGGCTTCATTAGCCGCTGTCCGACTTGTATCGATCGGCGCGTCTTTTTGTATCCACCTTCTGTCGGTTACAGGGGTCAGAGGGCCTATCGGGTTACCTGACTCGGTCAGCCCACCTGCCCGCAGGTAGCCGGCAGGTAGGCCTGGACTACTAAGCTTTATCACCCTCGCGGCCTACAAGCGGTGCGTATTGTGGGGAGGGCGTATTGCCAAGCCATACCCACCGCTCAGTGTACACAGCTAGTTGTCAGTTATTTTAATATATTTTGAATAATGCTTGGGTGATAAACGTAAGAAGTACCTTTGGGGTCGTCCTCGGGTGGCTGTACGACCCAATGGCCCTCAGTTTGTAACGATCTCCTATGGGTCGTACAGCCACCCTCGGACGCCCCCTGTGGTACTCCTTACTATAGTACAGGCTGTTTTATAACAATAAATGCCGTGAACAACGTAACTTTAGCGGAGATATCAGTGCAATATGACATTATTACAGACAACTTATACACAGGAGTGACAAAACTGTTTATATTGGTAAATTTGAGTATTTTACTCACGTGTAGGCCAACAAATATTCAAATGATATTATGTGTATTTTTATCTGTGGTCATATCACAGCTAATGTCGTGTAGTGTAATAACACCTTTATTGACAAGGCAAAGTGCAATGCCATATACACGTTATATCATCATTATCTTTATGTCACTTTTTTTTTGTTGAGCCATATTGTGCAGAGACTATGTCAGTGTATATAAACATTAATTGGTAATCATATGTATCAGGGACGGATCCAGAGATTTCCAAAAGGGGCAGGGGGCGCCCCTATATGGTAATTGGAGGCGCCCATCCAGAGGCTAGAATTTTACATTAAAAAAAGTCTAAATTTGGCAAAAAGTAGGGGAGGCGCGCCCCCCAGGTGCCCCCCTCTAAATCCGCCCTGCTGTGTATCACATTGAGGCAATTTCCGTTCTTTTGGACCAGTTCTTTTGTAAAAGTAATATAATATGATGCCACATGTCGGTGACTAGGCTGATTAGTGAGGTGACTTGCCTCCATGAGTCGGTCGTCGTGTAATTAATGTTGAGCTTACTGCTGTGACACAATACTGGCTTTGAGGGGAGAGGGCGAATCAGGACAGGATTTAGACGAAGCTACTATTGCCTTTGGAGGAAAGTCTGTGCCATACGACTATGGACAGGATCAGTGTGAGTGGCATCAAATCGGAACATGAATTGTGATTACATGAAGATCAGATCATGAATGTGAGCCCCTAAGCCATTACATTATCACTTGAGCACTTGATTTTAGGTAAACCGAGATGGAATGGACATTGAACTATTCCTCTGTTATTCAATTTTTTACCCATCTCCTTCACTTTTCTTAGGCATGTGGGGTGGGGAAATGGTTAGCATGTCCGCCTATTGTGTGGGTGGCCTGGGTTCAATCCTGGGCTTGGGTAGGCTGGCTGCTGCTCCCCTCTACATGTCTCCCAGTGGCAACGACTGGGTTATCAAAGGCTCCTAGAGGGCCACCAGCTGTTGTGCGTAGGGCCCTGCCTATGGGCCCCTGCACATCAAAGAACACCTGCCTCGGTAAAAGTGAAGGGCTACGGTCTCTACCTTCTCATAGATACGATCATTTCATAGATGCGATCATCAAACAGACAGAATTGTCAAGACCTTGTTCTCACCGTAGTATGACCATTGTTGTCAATACAGTGTAAAACCCCAATAACCAACCAACCTTCACTTTTCAACACACATCCAGGTAGGTCGGACGTTGCTCAATGATCTTGTAATGTATTTGAGGATACAACCTTTGGAGCAGGAAACTATTGTGGCCCCTGCCCTGAACGTAATTTGCAAACCAATATGTCCCGAGGGGGCGAGGACTTGGTTTGGCCTTTCATAACAAGTATCAATGGCCTTGTCATTTGAATCGCCTCCTATTTCAGTAATGCCTGCTGCTTCTATGTACAAATTAGGTAACCATATAAATATAACAGCTGGTACTTCTGCATTACCTTTTGGTAATTCATGACAGGAAGAACCTGTTCAACATGAATTTCTAATTTCCTTGTAGGCCTATCTTGAGAATAGAGGAGTTTTATGGGATAACAAGTGTGGCATCAGCCGTTAACGCGGTTGAAAAATGAGAAAAACGGGGCCAATTTTCGGGCTTTTATTTGTTAAATTGGCTCTTAATTTGGCATTTTGATTTCTCTTGGCATCGTAAAAGCACCATTCAGAACACACCATCAAATGTCCCATAGACAACATCTTTCACCCTGGGAATAAAACGCTTGTCTTACCAATAATGTTACAACACCGAGATGGGATAATTCTATATAGGGTGAAAGGATGTCTTCAAGACCATACATAGGCCTCAATGTGTGCCTCGCAATATTATTATAACGTTGCATAAACGTTGCAATTTCTGTTTTAGATTTTGTCACATTATTTTGATGGCACCATACAAAATCTCAAGAACCTAACATTGTGACATCGATTTGTGCCATTATTGTAACACTCTGGTTACATTTTTCCACCCAAAGATAACACTATCATAACCTTTGTTATTGGCATGTCTCACATTAACTGTGATTTATTGTTTTTATAACACTCTGTTTTGGCAAGTTTCAACCTAACGTAAAACCTAACTGTTACATGAAAATAAAACAAGTAACAGACTGACCAAATAAGCATAGTCACAGAACGTGCCAGTCATGCCACTGCTTGCCTGGGAAGGCACTGTGAACATATATATTTGGATCTTCAAATATTAAAGTTTTCGTGATACCAACGAGAAAATTTCGTATGCAGAGCAGGCACTTCACTGGAGTCTCATGCAAAGAGGAAAAGGTGTAATTCACCCTAGCACCGATAGCTGATTTATAGTATTTTAAGCGCCTGTAGGCTAATTTTGACCAATTTTGTCAACAAAAACCCTGGAAAAACTATAGAAAATTCAGGAAAACTTGTGTTATTTCCACCTATAATGAATGAACCCCTATCATGGCTAAACTGCAGGTAAAAGTTATTTGCTATCCATGGTAGGGTGAATTCAGAAAGTGTAGTGAACATGATTGAAGGTCGCCTTAACACGTTGAAGGACATTATCACACTGATTTGAATTTAAAACGCAGCAGGTGCTATTTGTTTTCGCCAATATGGAAATGAAGGGTGATTAGGACTGATTCATATTCTAGAATTTAACATTAATTTACAGCTGATTGGTTAAAAGTCGGCATAATGAGGATATCATAAATCAACCCCCACATGTGTCATGTCCACATGGCGGGATAGATATTCTGCATGAAGTGAAAATTATTCAACCAGTCATTGGCTTTAATTCAAAATGGTGAAATGATGATGTCAGAGTTCTTGTACTCATTAGCTTGCACACATTTATGAAGTTAAACTGCCAAAGTCTAATGCGAGATTGAAAATGATGAATGCCTTTCAGCCAACTAGGTACAAAAAGGTAAACATTTACACGTTTATGATTTAATTTCGAGAAATATTACCTGTTGAAAAAGAAAGTTTGCTGGGTAATTTAAAGTTTCCCTCGGAGCTATTTTCTTTGAAATCTGAATTTATTCTCAGTTTTGAGACGGTATAAGACCCACCCTTTTCCTGTGGATAAAACGATTTAAATAATTGTGCATCAGGAAGTAAATGTGTTTCTAGGAGTGCGAAGAGTTTTGTCTGCACACCAAAACTGTCAGACTTTCTAGATGACACTTCAACAGTTTCCATACTTAAGAAGTTCCAGCATAGACGAAGGGAATCTCCTACATTTTGACAACACTCAATTAAAGTGTGATAACTTGTATATCATAACCTACCATGTTATTATGATGTTGAAATTTCACGGTGAATATCCTGTATATAATACCTATTTCAGACTTCTGGTCGTAGCACTAGCATTCATAGTTTTACCCAGTTCACCCATAGCTTGATACCCTTTACAGACTAGCATTGAAATGTGCATACATTTTGACAGTACAAAGCAATTTAAGTATCAAACACATCCTCAAACTCATATCTATAAGGACGTTCGGTATTTATGGCTCTGTGAAAAGTTTTCTGAGAACAACCACATTAAGCTAAAGATAGGTTATCTACAGTACCAGCCCCTACACAGATAGTTTGTTGTTGGTGCACGGGTATCGAGCAATGGATCCCCGAGTGGCTGTGACGAATATAAATTGTTCCAGAGGTCGTTGTTCCTTTGGCAGAAATCCTTTGGGTATTCTGTAGTGAGAACCCCATACAACATAGCCTATATTTACCTCATCCTTTCTCATTCCCGCCTCCTACACGGGCCTAGAGCTATTCGGGCGCTGCTATACTGGTCTCATGCAGGCTCCACATCAGTGTGTATCTATATGTAGAAGCCATGTCCCCAAGGACCACTGCTGCCCCCTTTAGGTGGCTATATTCATACCTCTGGCCCACGCGGGTGCTGGTCCATTCATGACCTAGACACCTCTTACATAATAGGTCCTTACACCCACAAGATTCGATGGCTACTAGTGGTTAATACATATTTGTTAGGAATTCTTTTATTGGCCCTCTCTTAATGGCATGGGGAACCCCTTTGATGGTTGTAAGGGTGCTGGCTGGTTTATGGTCCTACCTGCCATAAACCAGCAGCTGCAAAGCATGCTGGGATTTGGGTGGGGATTCCCACCTAAAATGGTTGCCAGTTTACAGACTCACTTTGGGAAACAGTGGGTCAGAGCTCGACAGACTACGCGGATGCCTGCCCCCCAGCCACTGTCATGGCCGACCAGTCAGTCACGTGATTTCCGATTCTGGTCACGTGACTTTGCCTTGTCGCCCTTCGGGTAGGGGACTATGGGAGGCCCAGTGCAAGTTGTCTCTTATATAAGGCAATCAACCAGCGTACATAGGTCCAAAGATATATAATGAGCTATGCATTAAGATGGTCTAAAGTTAGGTTCAGCAAATTGGGAACTAAAAGGTACCTTTCCCAACAAAATGGTATCATAAGAAACCCTAAGAAATTATCTAGCTCATGGTATGTATTGCCATGCTATTGCTAGTTCATGCCAGAGACAGACATATCACATACATGGGACTTGATGAGCTCAACTCAGCGGTCTTCAGGATTTGGGACTCAATATTTGCAATTTGAACAGTCTTTAGTTTACTGAAAATCCGACTAGACATCAACAGAGGTTGCATAGTCTTAGGTCTTCTTGCCCGTGTCACAATGACATGATATAGACAAAAGAGCTGTGATTATTTGCCTTTTTCTGATTGGATAAAGTACTCAAGACAGTTGACTTGAGTCTTAAGCTAGTTCACATAGTGAGACTGGGTCTTATACTGCTTGAGACTGAAGACCATGTAGTCTGAAGGATGGTCACATGTTGAGACGGGTCTTAAGACCGTAAAGGCTAAATCAGTCGTATTTTGGGATAGAATCAACCGACTTTAGCAGAGATTCAGATCAAACACACACATTTCAATATGGTATACAGGCGATCATAGGAATCAGCCGATTGTAGCACCGACTCGATCGCCAATTTACGGTGCTGTATAAAATTACTTGAATAAAAAAAAACAAAAAAAAACAAACTGTGTAAACAGTCGCCTAGTGGGTATAGGATGTAAGCGTCACAATACAACATGTAGACGCTACCCAGGTAACCCTGCGCGCGGCATCCACTTCCGGTAGGGGACAGACACGTTAAACGAGCCCCTCTGACCTTTGACCTTCAATGTCCGGCCTCCCCCAGCCGGGTCAGGTGGGGGGCTGGGGTTGCCATAGTTACTGCACATTCATTACCCCACATGTCAGTTAAGGCCTGGTAGATAGTGTAGTGTGTGCGGAGTCCACTGAAAAATGTAAAGGTTTGGAAAGGACTTTTGGTCAGGTTTGAACTCTTAAAACCAAATTGGCTTCCTTCTTAACGTGTCAAATATGGCTCTGTTAGTCCCCCTCTTTTGGTGTGTGTTTGTTCTTTGTTGTTGTTGTTTTTTGGTGCATTTTAGTGTTGGTCCTTGAACAGTCATGATAAGAAACACAAGAATGACAAGAAATTGGTACTTGTATATATATCGATCAGAATATCAAAGCATTAAGTCTGTAGTGCCCTCCACATAATGCTATTTATTCTGCCCCAATGCCTTTTCTCGGATAGACCCTATTACATATTTCCGTATTATTGTGTTCCGTCATCCCCAATCTATCAGGTGTAAAACAAATAGGGGCCATTATCGGTAGCCTTATAATGTTAGAATTCCCCCCAATCTCCATAGATCTCAGCCTTGATCGATGGTGCCTCAATAGAGAGCCTATAATGGGTTCTGATGGGGCCTGGTCAGTGTTGTCCACGATAATCCTGGGGCTAATCCAGGGCTGATCGATCTATAGACCATGTGCAGATGATGTCAATCTCCTAAAGTGACCTGGCTACCATATAAACCATGTGGCCAGACGTTGAAAATCGCCACTTGAAAACAAGATGTAAATCAAAAACGTATGCCCAAATGAGAAATGTTATAACCTTCATAAATTATACAGACAATGTGCAGATCTCCCAAAAGTGATTGCGCCATATTGGTGATCAATTTATTTTCTTCAATATTAGTAATTCTACAACATTGATAACAAATAGCCTAAAGCAAGTTCAATGAATCACAATCAACAATTTTTATCATTTAGAATTCTGAATTTTGAATGTCATGTGGTCCTGATCACCACGTGGTAATCACCACGTGGTGATCACCAAATAGTTATCACGTGACTACGTCTGCACAAATTCTAAACCTGAAGAACAGCAATTTGTCATTTCATCCTGAAGATTTAGCTTTTTGTCTTAGAAATCAAATTGTCAATTGATCACAAATATGGCGGCCAGGCCTTTTCATGGCTTCTATGACGTCATCCACACAACTTCTATTGGTGATACATGTTTACCATTTTAAAACATTGAGATGATCTTTTTAAACGTTGTTCCCTTATCACAAACTCAAGGCATTATGATAAACAATTTCGGTAATTAACAATTGAAAAGTGTCTTGTCTGGGGCCCTATTTCTTATAAGCACGTGGTTAGGAAACCATTCCGTACTTTACAGAGATCAGAAAGGTGTGTGGGGTGGTGAAGTGGTTAGCGTGTCTGCCTGTTGTGGGCTGGGGTGGGCTGGCTGCTACTCCCCTCTACATGTCTCCCAGTGGCAATGACTGGGTTATCAAAGGCTCCTAGAGGGCCACCAGCTGTTGTGTGTAGGGCCCTGCCTATGGGACCCTGCACATTAAAGAATACTTGCCTTGGTAAAAATGTAGGGGTACAATCTCTACCTTCTCATAGATACAATCATTTCATAGATGTGATCATCAAACGGACAGAATTGTCAAGACCATGTTCTCACTGTGATATGACCATAGATGTCAATAAATGATTTTCTGGACCACGCCATCTAGTGTGTAACTCAACCAAAGAAGGGCTATGCAGACAAGCTTGGTTTTTTTTCTCTATTTGAGTATGTGTAAATTGGCCATATTCAACTGCCTATAACTTTTTAGTTATAAAATTTTGAAGAATCTGCTAACAATGGCCATATAGTCCAGAATTTGATCGTTTTATTGAGATATAGATCATGCCTGTGCATGTAAGTCTTGTATTTTATAAACATTTTTCAATAATAAAAGTTTTGATTTTATTGCTGGCCAATGGGAGAGCCCCTCAGCCCCTTATCAGCATTATGTAATAAATCCCCTCCAATCAGGTGTCGCGCTGCCCCCACCACATGGGTTTGTTTGTCCTACCTCCACCCAGCAAACAAATCTACGTTGTCATAATGTTGTCACAACGTTACATTTTTGTTGCCATCACGTTGTATTCCAACGTAGTAACAACATCAAAATGTGGACTCCCTGGAAAGTTGCCATCACGTTATGAACAACATTATATAATACCTTTATACAACATTGTAACAATGTCACAATAATAACATCTGGACAACGTTATAAAATTGACGTAGTAGCAACATCAAAATGTGGACTCCCTGGAAAGTTGCCATCACGTTATGAACAACGTTATGTAATACCTTTATACAACGTTGTTACAGTGTCACAATAATAACATCTGGACAACGACCTGTTACATTTACAATTGGTCTCTCAAACCTAAAGAAAGTGTATCACATTAAAGGGCGGCAAAAAAGGTGTGTCAGTTGAGCATCTGTTTAAATTCCACCAATAAAATTGTGATGAATGCCTATTCATCCAAATACGTAAAGAGACCAAAGAAGAGAAAATAAGGTAATATGACAAAAAGTATATATGTTCGTAAAAGGAACGAAAGTGTGAAGGAACGAATATGTAAAGGAACGAAAGTGTAAAAAGCCCGAGAAAGAGGCCCGAATATGTAAAGGAACGAAAGTGTAAAGGAACGAATATGTAAAGGAACGAAACCCGGAAAGATGTAAACCGGAAGTGGTATGTAAACCGGAAACGAGAAATGTAAACCGGAAGTGACGTCAGTTGTAGATCACATGACCGAAAGCAGCCAATCAGAGCTGACCTCTAGGGTATATAAAGGGGCGGTGAGGCCCGAATAAACAGAGTTCTTTAACAGTTCTCCTTGTGTCCAGACGTGTCTTCTTCCCTTAAACAACCGCTGAGATGAGCCGATACGAGTTAATTAACCAGAAGTTAGGGTAAAACAGTAGAAGTTCGAGATAAATAGGCGAAATTTAGGACGGGGGCCCGACGGCCCGAGGAACGGGAACGAGGAACGGAGGACCGAGGTAGGGCGCGAAGGCCCGAAACTGTCCCGGATGGGGTCCCGGAAGTGTAGGCGCAGAACGGCGCGAAGGACCGGAACACGGAGCGGAGACCCGAAGTCCGCGGGGACGACGGCGCGGCTGGCTCGGCCCCACGCTACCAAACAATAGGCGACCGTCGGCCCGACGGCCCCGCGGACCGGAACCCGGGGTGGACCGCCCTGTCGAGGTGAATACCGGCCTGGGAGATAGAGCGAGACGAACCACGACCTCCCCTTACCCCTACCGTAATTTCCCTTCCCCGCAGTCCTCCGTCTGACATCGAGCACCGATTCCCGACCGATTCGCTCAGCCCCCCCCTCGTGCGCGAGGCACGACTCTAAAAACACATCTCGGTTCTTGGCCCGGATTCCCCGTCCGCCGGAGACCCGAACAATCCCCACGTTCCTCTGCTGTAGGAATCGGCAACCCCGACTTACCAGAGAACGTCACAAAATCAATATTTGATCAAATCTTGAACAGTAGCAAAGTTCCCTGCTTCAAAATGCTTCATTAATACATTTTGTCTTGGAAATAATAAAAAAATGTTAACTGACATTTCATCAAAAACGTTTTGGAAAAATATCACATTTTAAACAGTGCTGCCACCTGTATGTTGCATTTAGGTTTTCCTACAACGTTGCTGCAACATTGTGAAAATGACGTTGTAATACACAACGTTTCTACCACATTTTATGAGAACGTTGTAGAAATGTTGCAACATCACGTTGTGATATAATGTTATAGCAACATTGTGGCAACATTTTTCATAGAAATTTGCAAAAAGGTTATGTTGTACAACGTTGTCTGAACGTTGTGTGTTTGCTGGGCACTGGACCGTGACGGGTCGCCGGGGTGTGGAGAAGGGTCTATAGAGTAAAGCCCCAATGACCAACCAACCAACCAAAATCAGGAACCATGACCATGTCTGCACATAGTCTATAGTGTCGTGGGGAGCCGGTAGGGGGCAGCAGGGGTTTGCCACCACCAGGGGGCAGGGTTGGGGCCTAGATGCCCGGATGTCTAGACCCAGCCGGCCCCAGGGTCTAACAAGACTGGTCATTAACTAGACCCATGGCGTGGTGGACGGTCATCCGTCTCTATGGGGGACCAAATGGACTTCCCTGGAAGGCATTCCATGAAAAATTTGCGATAATCATGTGTAAGATATGAAACAATACCAAAAAAAATGGTATCACCGACAGGGGAAAAAAATCCATTTGCTTTTTAAATCAAACTTATACTATAATATAGTATAAGTTTGATTTAAAAAGCAAATTATAGGACCCTTCCTTGGTCACATACATTCATTTTCATATGTTACTCTTTCAAGTCTTTGTGAAGAAATATGTTTTTGAGATTTGCGATATCGTGAAAATATCGTCGTCATTTTATAATGAAGCCTTGGTGATAATTTTTGGAGTAACATGAAGGATTTTTGGACGGGCTTTGACTTGTGATAATTATCGCAAACATTTTTATGGAACAGCCTCCAGGTTTGTTGATGGGTTGCAACAATAAAGAGGAAAAACTACTTTTCTGGGCCTCCGGGTATTATCAGCCATAAACGATTAGTGTAACCTGCCGGGAACTAGTGGTAAAGAAAGTCCCTAGTGTGGTATACTGATAAGCTATTGCTGGTACCCAAAGGCACAGAAAAGTAATTCTGCTCATTGCATGTGACGAATAAATATAAATTGTTCCGGGGGTGGTTGTTTCTTTCGCAGAAATCCTTTGGGTATTCTATAGTCAGAACCCTATACAACATACTCTATATTTACCTCATCCTTTCTCACGCCCTCCTCCTATGAAGGCCTAAAGCTTTCCAGGTGTCGCTATACTGTCTCATCAGGCCTCACATCAGTGTATATCTATATGTAGAAGCCGTGTCCTCAAGGGATGCTGATACAGCTGGCAATTTGTGGGAGCCTAGACAGGTAGGACTTTCTAGTGCAGATTTCTCGTAGTAACAACCTACTGAAATAACCCAATACTGGTACTCATATATACCCTGCCCTGCCCTGTTATCTTTCTGATGGTATAAACTCTTTTGTTGCAAGAGTATTGCTTTATCTGCCTGAATATGTTTCCCTTTTTCTTTTCAATTTGAAAAGGGATATTGGATGTTTACTGGATGTTTTGGGATTAGAGTCTTAAACAACCTTGGGTAAGTTGTAGACCATTTGGGGAGTAAGATGCATGGCTTGTAAGAATCCATTAACCCAGTGTGAAGTCAACCAGGAATTAGACTGAGGACCTTCGGATATGTGTGGCAGTGCCCTAATATTGAGATACATTCTATAGAGTTTGTGCAGAGGTGGACGCGTGATCACTTGTTGGTGATCACCACGTAGCCACTAACAAGTGATCACCATGATTATTGGCTAAGAAATTCATCCAAGATAATTGAATCTCAATAATTGTAACAGTTGATAATGATTAAGTAAGTTAAATTTTGGACTAGATTGCACTTTGTGGGTCCCCATTCCGCGCCATTTTGAACCGGAAGAACCGAGAATTCCAAAAGTTACCCACCTGACAACCAAGCATCCTGTCTGCTCTCAGCCCACTGACTCAAAATCGATGTAACTTAATAAAAACATGCCATCCATGGTTCAAACTAGTAGCGATCCTTCCTTACATGTATATAATCCTTGCAAGTTGTTCAAAAATCCTTGTTAATCCATATTTCCTACAGAAAATGACATTGAAATACTTGAATGGGAGATGACTTGCTAGAAATCCAATATGGCGTCCGGCCCTCTCACTTTAGCGTCTGGGTGTATCACTACGCCTTCATTCATAAACTGGGACTACATACACATTTAACCTTCTACTGGCACTACTTTTTTATAGTAAAAGGTCATGTGATCAGTCATGTGACCAGTCATTTGCCTTATAGTAAAAGGGCCCATTCATCAGTCAAAATGTGACCAAAAAACGTTTTTTCGTTGCCAAATCTTTAATAATGAATGGATTTGACTCAAATTTTGTACACTTGTTCTATAAATATAGGCGAAAATTAATGTTTAACAGAATTTCATTTGAATTTTTCCAAAATTTTTATTTTTTTTGGGTGTCATTTCTTACATATTTCTCAGGGTTTTAAGTAGGTGTTCCACTTACAATTTTAATTTTTTACCCTGACATTCCCCAACAATTTAGGGGGGGTATGGGGGGTCTCCCCCCATAATTCAAGCATTTTTTACCTGTCATTCCCCAGCAATTTAGGGGGGGTATGGGGGGTCTCCCCCCATAATTCAAGCATTTTTTACCTGTCATTCCCAAGCAATTTAGGGGGGGTATGGGGGGTCTCCCCCCATAATTCAAGCATTTTTGCATCACATTTTTTTTAAATTCTACATCATTTACTTACCTTATCTAATCGAAAAGGTCCATCGAGCTGTCAGGGCTGAATAGCTCATCAGATAGCTCAAAGGGGTCCTCTTGTGGTTCGGGTGAGGCTGGTGGTGTCATAGGTGGGGGTGAGTGTGGTGGTGGGGACTGGGGGGGCAGTGTATGGGGTGGGGGTGTCTGGGGTGGGGGTGTCTGGGGTGGCGGCGACTAGGGTGGTGGTGGTACTGGCAGGGCCAACACAGGCTGGGGGGGCAAATAAGAATTGTAAATGTTTATAATTAAATCCAAAAATACTAGAAACTTATCAACTTGAAAATTAAGGAAACGACGTCGCATCATGTACTCAAAGAAATAAGAAGCATACAAGGTTTTCCTAGTCCCGGACCTAGGCAAAGAAGCTCTAAGGGCCCGCCACGTTGACTCAATTGTGTTTGTATGAGCCCCCGTGACAGGGTCAACAAAATTCAAAGAATGATTCACCGTCAAATGATCATAACCTTCGCGACCTAACGAATTTTGTATAATCTTTTTCCCTCAACGTGTTAGAATAGTGGATTATGTTGATTTAAAATTGATCACCATTATGGCGCCCAGCCCATTTCAGAATGGGTTACGTCATGTGCACAACGTCTATAAATATTATGGCTGTCTAATGTTTAAACAGTTGTACACTCGGTCCTGGTTAGACACCATCCTCCATCCCTGACCATTAGTAGCGACCCCTGCCGTCTGTGACAGACACCAGGAAGTTAAGGAGGGTCAAACTGACCGCCGGAAAGGTCAACGAAGGTCACCGAAGGTCAAAGGTCGCCATTTGTGGGCTCTATATCGGGGATAGGAGGAGACAGGCAGAACCCAGACCTGCTCTCACATTTAGCTGCTAGGGGTAGAACTTTGTGGTCAATACTTTTTTTTCTAGAAATCGTGACCAGCTGAAGAACATATGGGAATTCAATATTAAGTCCGGCTCTGGGAAACGTCCCAATGGAGCTTTAAGTTGCTTGAAATAGTTCAAGGAGTCTGCCGGCTGATTTATAGTACAAAGTCGATAGTACTTGCAAAGAAGTAATTTGGCCTATCAGAGAGTTTGAATTAAGCCCGTGTAAAAACAAGAATAAAAAATGGTAATAAATAGTGGATCCAGGCACTTAAGTAAAAGAATGGGAATTATAATAACAATGGAATATTTGACGTAGATGATAACTACTCCAAGATTTTTGTTACATATTCATGAGAGTTTGTCTGAAGAGTTACCAAATGATTACATTTAAGGACGAAAAAGAAACCTCCACTGAATTATCCCAGCCCTTTTGTTATTACATAGGAGATAAAGAAACGCTTTGCAAGTCAATGAATAGCTATTGAATTGAAAGATACCTTTTCCTCCCTCTCTTATCGTCGCTAGAACTATCTGGGTCCCCCATCGACTCCCAGCGATTGCCTTTCCCGGCCTGTATTTTCCCGGAAAGTTGATCCTTTTCCGCGGCTCCCACTGCTTCTATAGGGCACTAATCTGCTGGGATCCCCCTCCGTCTTGTTATTGTATTGCACTCAAACGCCATCTTAAGCCTGTCTTCCACGAGGCGATTCTGACCGCAATAAATATGAAAAATGAGGAAATCTCACTATATTTTTTAAAAAGACCCTGCATGTTACATATCATTGGAAAGAGAATTTTAAGACATTTCTAATGATGTGTAACATGTCTATGTTTAACCCTGATTCCGACTGGCGATTTTCGATAGTGGTTTCGATTTTCGAAATCGCCAGTAAAATCGCCGAGTGGAACGCAGCCATTACCACCAGCGTCGCCGTCCGGTTTATCTGTCAGGAAATTGGATTTCCTCCGCAGCCACAGTGAAGTTAAGTTGGCGAAATTGATGTCATTTATTACAGGCGGAGAGCTCGGGTTTATCAATAAGCGACAAGGAATATGGTTAGGTTTCTTACCCCGCAGTTCAAGTGGTGTATTCAGAGTGATAATTTGTCTGCCCGGCGTGGGGTTATGGGGCGGTTCGGCCCTAGAGGGGACTCAGCCTGTCCGCGCCTCCAGGGGTTATTATAGACCTTTTGCCGTCACTTGCCATTTTTGGTGAGCACCATGTGATCACCATAACCACGTGGCTATGAAATATACCCATATGATCTATAGATACCCAAAATATATCATTCTGATACCCAAAATATATAATTCTTAATAATGATAGTTGCCAATTAAACAGACTGTATTGTATAGTTTAATTTCATTATTTTTGAAGATTAAGATTGGCATAAATATATATTGTATTCTCCGGGTGTTCTGAATTTCTGTCAAATACACTGATGACTTTAAATAGGTCACCAACAAAGATTCATGAACCAAGTCCATTCATAGGACGTATAGATATCATTTGCATAACCTGTCTGACGGGAGGAAAATCTCCTACTTTAGGGATGTTTTCGGAAATGTCATTTCACACTCACATCAATAAATCGGTAGAAGAATGATGATTTGGTCTTGATATAATTTCCGAATATTTTCTGTTATTCTAATTACTTTTCCTCATTGGGGAAATCCTGGAATGAGTGCTCATCAAGAAATAAATTCCAAGCTAAATTTGAATAATGATCCAGGGACTCCAGAATTAGTGGCATCGATAACAAATCTCTCCTTCGTCATCCTCACAACTCAAGAGATTTATTGTATCAAAAAGTTTATAGTTGAAATCATTGCTCATCAGTTTTACGGCATAAGGCAACGCATAATTAAGGCAACGGTTTGACATGTACAAAATTATACAAAATGAGGGGTTGTCGCATACATTGATTCCGGTATAGACATGACATGTGAGTAGTATATAGAAATGAGAATTCAAAGATGGTTATGTTGTGGTCGAATATATATATATACACATATAATTATATATAGGCTTTCTTATATAAGCGACGTTGTGTATACACTATATCTAGTATAAACGACGTCGTTTATGCACTTTCTTTTGTAAGAACGACGTCGCAAAAATGACGTCGTCTGTATCCATAGCCAATTTGTCATAAAACCCCTATATAACTTACACAAGAGACGCAAAATATATCCCATACCTGTAAATTTGATCACAGGCAATAGCA
This sequence comes from Lepidonotus clava, assembly GCA_936440205.1. NCBI lineage: Eukaryota > Metazoa > Annelida > Polychaeta > Phyllodocida > Polynoidae > Lepidonotus > Lepidonotus clava. The sequence continues at coordinate 66,642,342 of OW387134.1, read as the reverse complement.
ATAGACCCTGTGTACACGTGGTCACAGGATCCCATTTCTAAATAATACTCACTATTAATTATGAGTCAGGGAGTTCTAAATAAATATTGATTTCATATGACCCCAAATTGAAGGTAATCAGTATTATAAACTGATTATCAATATGGCGGCCAGTACATTTTCAGAGCTGTGACGTCATCTGCACAACATCTATAGGTCATCGGTCCCATCGGTATTCTGTCTGGATTTATGTGTGTATATATTCATATGTATATATTCATGTGTATATATACCTCATAAACTGAGGATGTTTGGATATATGCCTGACAAATTTGGTGTACAGACAGCATTTAAAGGTGACATGAGCTTATTCATGGGACTCGACAGTTTTTGTGTATGGCAGGTCAGAGGATATATTCACCATAGAGTAAATATCAAGGAACTTAAGGCTGAGTGTCATGTCTTCATGTTTTAACAGTTACTTACTAGTGATTACTTATGAGGCTCGGGTCTTCACGGGGCCACCCTCAAGGCACCTTTCCAGGGCCCCCAAGTTTGGCCTGGGTTGCCCTCAGGTCGGCAGGTGCTCGAGTAGCCTCATCATCTCTACATCCAGGTTGGGACCCATCATTGAGTGCTTGTGCCAGCCATATTAGTCTACTTCTCAAGCATAAGACAACAACGTATCAAATATTCACAGTTGAGTGCCTTGAAGGACACTGATTATCTTCAGGTAACAGTCCAGCTTTTATAGGCCGCAGGTACATGCTGATTGGCTACAACATATCATGTGACATATCACTATAAATACAGTGATTACCACATAAACACCAAGTTTTGTGTTATCCCAACCATTTTCATACATTTCATGTTATCTGATATTTCGAGTTACTTCAACTATTTTATGCATCTAGATAATTTGGGTATTTCAAACAACTTTCCCTAATAATTACACAATGATTACAATACCTTTTCAAACTGTCATCCCCTATATGCATTCCTATATTACATGCCTTGCAATAAACTCGAGAAAATCCTTGGGAACTTTTCAATCACGCTCAGGTTCTTTCAAGTCTAATAGGTTTCTATAGATAGAACATCAATCTAACTTTGATCTTTGCCTCCCATATCTACCTGGCAAAAATGGCACGAGTAGTTGACAGAATAAGAAATACTGCAGGATAAGATCCCCAGCTAGATAAACACACAGGGCGATTTTTTTTACTGACAAATTTAGCTTACTGGTAACTCAGCCCCCATACCAACTAAGCAATTTTACTGGCGACTGGTGAGAGGCAATAGCAGAATCACTGGTAAAATCTTCACCAATTCAGATCACATGTTAGTATGTAACATTTCAATATTACACACAAACATGTGATCTGAATTGGTAATGATTTTACCAGTGATTCTGCTGTTGCCCGTCACCAGTCGCCGGTAAAATCGCCTAGTGGGTATGGGGCTTAATTGGCGCTAAAATCGGATGATTGTCACAGAGGAATCGGCCAATTTTAGCACGGATTCAGAACAAACATACTCATTGCAATACTGCATACTGACGATCCATCACTCAAAAATAAGATAGGCGAGAACCAATTGCAAATCCTCCTATAGACCTTGTGCAGACGTGGTCATGTGACCACTTTTTGGTGATCACCATGTGCTCTTCAAGACCATGTGGCTATGTCATAAGTCTAGGTATCTTGAATTGCACATGATAACATTTTTTTATTATGATATTATAAAACTATTTGAGATACATATAACCAAAAAGGCTGCTCCAAATATTTGTGAAATGTTAAGGTTAAGGATTCTAAATTGATCACCAATATGGCGCCCGGTCCCTTTTTGACAGCTCTGACATCATCTGCACAACGTCTATAGAAGTTCAAATAGTTGTAATATCCTGCCAACAAAAACGGATCCATATTCCACTATGCGTCACTTGACTCGCAACCATTTGATTAGGTTTTATAGATAATTGCAAGCTATTTCAAAGAATGCATTGTGGAATACAGAAAGGTGATTGCATTGGAACCAGCATTGGGGCAAGACAAGTAGCAATTGAAGCATATTTGTATGGGGCACTTGAGTTGCAGATATCTTGCATTCCATTAAGTGTCATTTAACTTGCGTAAGGAATTTTCACTTGCGTTTATACAAACGCAAGTGACACAGAAGCAAACACAAGAATGTCTAGGAAAGCATAGTGGAAAATAAAATTTGCTTGCGTTCATACTTGCGTATTTCTATGTTATTTCTATGGAATGATTGCGTTCAGATACAAATATGTTAGTAACTTGCTTTTCCTGGTTAAAGGGAACGCAAGTGCCACTGAACGCTTAGTGGAATATAGCTTTTTAACATAGATTAACCATCAATTTGCAAAAAAAACAACGAATTTTCAAACTATCTCAAAAAATATAATGAATATATACGAATAGCATGTAAAAATATAGTTGATATTGATTTCCATCATTTTTACTACAATATGTAGCATGATTATTGAAAATTTCTATACTTAAGCCTTATGATGATGTTGACATATTTCCCAGCATGCACCCTGTGTAGGGCTAGTCTGCAGGTAAACCACAGAAGAAATAATATCCATGGTAGGGAGAATTCGCATATATATGCAAACCACTTTAGCAGTTTTGGCCAAAGAAGTTGTCCCTCTTTTTATGTGTTTCCAACAACTCCTTTTTCCAAGACGCAGTTTGCCCCCCCCCCCGCCCCCCACCCTCTCCTCCCGCCCGCTCCAATGCCTCTCCAGTAAGCTGAATGAGGAAGTCGATGGTGAAACATGCTTACGGAGAACTAAATCAATATGGCGGGGTACACGTGGCCGTACCCGCTGACTGGCCACTGGTCTAAATGGATGTGCAAGACTCATACAAATTCGCAGATTGCATTCAAATTAGTAAATTTTATATATCAATTCTTTTTTTTTTTTCATCTAAATCATCCCCCACAGCTTTTTGATAGATCCATCAAGTAAGGCACAAAAAAAGGAGGAGGGGGAGGAAGGAACTGAAATTTGTCTGTAGAATAATAGAGGAACAATGATATAAAACGTGGTCTTCCTGTTGTTTAATTTTTCTAGAGAACATATTAGAAATATTTTCAGAATATAGAATATAGATGTATATTTCACTATTTGTCTTTTTTTTTTTGGGGGGGGGGATGCAGTGATCTGTATGCCCCTAAAATAAGCTTTAAAGAGTCAGTGCCCCCCCCCCCCTTCCCCAATATTTTCACCCTCTGGCTTTTGTCAGGCCTTTGTTCACTCGTCTTCACAGTTCCAAGGGGTGGTGGGTAAAAACCAAACGTCTGGGAGTTAGGTAGATGCTTATACAACCTCCACCAACTCTATTGATCCTCAAGTAAATGCTTTAAAACTTGAAGGCGAGTTGAAGTTTTCACTGGCGCCAAGCCATGGTAAACTGTGTAGGAACTTTCATCTGGTACACAGGACTTGGTGTCAGGGCATTACCACTAGGCTGGTGTTAGTAGCTTTTAATGGTCTTAGACGAAGGGTTGCGTGCTTCTTTGAAGACACTTGGGCAAATCTTTTAGAGAGTGTTTTTTTCTGTGCCACTTAAGTGGGGATCTGTAGGCGCCGTGGTGGCTCAGTAAGGATATACACTGCCTAAAGTAAGTAGATATCCCACTAGGCAATATTGACCACTTTAAATTGGGAATTTTCTTAATTGCCATAAGAAATATTACAGAAAGTAATGCATGTTACATACCATTCGAAAGACAATTTCAAATCCTTTCTAATGATGCAGGGTACGGCTATAGTTAGCTCATAATTCTCAGGCCAATGCACTTGTTCGGCTATGGGGTGGGGTGGGGTGGGGGGTAGGTGAGGTTCCTTAAGTGGAACTTTTGCTCATTTCTTCAATAATTTCAACCTTCAAAGGGGGGTGGCGAAGTTCACCAAGTGGTACCTTTCAATATTTTCTTTATCTTATTTACGGTTTTACCTTGTTTTTCGAAGGAAAGATGGAAATATCCTCGCCACCCACCTGCACCCCCCAACACACACACACGTGTACGGGCCTGCTTCTATTGACGATTTTCTAAGAGGAAAGTAAAATCGGACAGTGGAATACAGTCTCAACTTTCCACTCTCCTGTTAATGGAGTCCAATCACCTTGGATATGACTACTTTATACACCTACCACAGACTGTAGTTTGGCAGTGGTTCGACCCCTGGGAACCTGGTACTGGCTGGGTGCGGCGGGCAGGGTGGAGCTGTTGTATGGGAGGCAGAGAGGGAAGGAGAGCAGGGAAGCCTTCCATTCTTTCCCGTTGGGCCTTTCTATGAGCCCATCCCCGTATACGCGAACATTAAATTTTGCCATGAAATACATAGCAATTTCTTTCTGATTTAATCTCCAAAGATATAAGTGTGAAACAAAATGGACCATGGTGGTTCAGCTGACAAATTGCTCTTAAAATTTTTAAAATGCAGGTTCATGTATTTGCCTTTTTCCCATAGGAACCAACGTTAAAGCCTGTCAGCCCAGCCTATAATGTCCAACCCTATTTTCCCTAAAATGCAGCATTTTGATTGGCTGGCAAACCTGCAAATCTGTCAATCGGTAAAATTTAAGAAATCATAATGTTTTATCAGTACTTTGGGATATAGAAAAACATAATTCATAGTTATTCCAGTAATCCTGGCTCTAGGAGACAAGGATCGCTTATACCGTAATTTTGTCCGACCCTTGTCCAACCCAGGGATATACCTAATGTGGGATGGGCTAATTAACTTAAGTACATATGCATTATACATGTACATTAAGGACAATGGTGCCATTTTCCAAATATCACAAAATGAAACTTCTTCAATCTTTTTAATATTTTGTATAAATACTCATGAATAAATGTCTGATTTAAAATTAAAATACTATTTTTGCGAAAAGGAATTAATATTAAAGATTGAAATGGTCAAATAGGACTCAATTTATTGAAATTTTGCTAATGCTGAAAAACGATTTTAGCAATAAAAACTACATTTTCTCCAATTTCTCTTTTGATAGAGGTTGTATAAAAGTATATTACGTATTTAATGGACGACCCCTTTGCCCAGATGATCAATGTAGCGGCGGCTGTAGTGAGTCGATTACACGGGTCATTGGGCGGCCTGGGCCGGTCGGTGAGGGGGGTAAAGACAAAGATCTCAGTGATAATCCCATTGTTTGGGTCCAGGCTCCTAATGGCCCGCCCATGTAATGGACTGAAGGACATAAAAGGACCGGGTCAAGTGGGGCGGATCACACACTAATAGTGGGTGAAAATCACTCCGCGCGGAGGTGTCACTGTGTTGGCACCCCTTAACCCGCCCTACGATCCCTCCTACTACTCCAAGGGTTGGGGGGTGGGGGTTACTCGGTCTGGAAAATAATGGGTACCAACTGCAGTCAAACCATCGTGGAGTTGTGGTTGTTGGTTGCCAATTTATCCTTAAAGGGGGACCGTCAAATAATTAAACCACCTTTTAGGAGGGCTGTCAATAATAGATTATATCGTCAGACTTATGTCTGATGTCTGATGCACAGTTTAATTCTTTGGAATGCCTCTAAAACTAGTCATCGCATTCTGAAATCCAATTGGGACCAATCAACAAATCAGTCACCAGATTTCGTTCTTGGAGAGGCTGACAATGAGATATCCTGAAAAGGGGGGGGGGGGACTGTCAGATCATAAGCCCATCACAAAAGAATAGGTGTGGGCTGTAGTTTCACAGTTGGTACCTACATTCAAAGACTGCGTGCCCCCCCCCCCCCCACCACCGGCTATAACTACCCCCATCATCCAGTTTGTTTCTGTTCGGTTTACAGTAACAGAACCCCTCCTCTTTCCACTCCTATCAGGCCCATTTTGGCACGGTTTTGCGGCGATTCATCTTCAGAGAGAACCAATTAAGCTCCACCTCGCCGCTAATACATCTCCTTACTCGCTGGTTCCCCTGCCCCCTTTGAGACGCGCATACGTCACCATTATTGGCTCTAAGTGCGCAGGCGCCGGATTTCATGCTTGCCGGGCAGGTTTTTCAAACGTAATGGAGCTCCTGTTGTATGCTAAATATACTCCGTGAAGTAGTATTAAGTCGTGTTTCAGTGAAATACCCCTACTCAAACATGTCTGTGATTATAGGCCACTTTCCGACAACTTGTTCACATTACCTAAATGCTCTTTGAAGACAATTGTTTTCATTATAAGATTAGGCAAATTTTAAAACTTTATTCCTCATACTTTTTTTTTAAACAGAAACACTTCTGTGTTGGTAACAATAGTCACATATATAGAGTCAATCTATCTCTACTGTGCAGGCATTAGGAAAATAGGGAGGTTATGCAACCCCAATGCATCACCTAGCTAACATAAATGTAACATGTTAGCTATTATCATATTAATATTATATTATTGTTATATTGTCTTTTACCTTACCTATGTACCTTCATACCCCTTTACGTGTGGTTAAAACCATGGAGATTGATCCAATTAAAGGGTTAAGAGAGACGTGTCAGTTAAACAGAAAACACAGAGAGAGTTCGCATGTTTTGTCTCCCAAAAGCAAATCCATAATAGAGCTAATTTCAGGAAGATATTCTTATTTGAAGAAATCTCCTCGGTTTCTGAGTGCATACACTTCATATGAACCTCTAGTCACTGTTCATTCGATAAGACAAAATATCATCATGTATTGAATTGATAACACAAGGGATATTCTGAACCGTTTGATATGCTAATATAATATGCCTTGTGATGACAACGACTGGCAAACACTGGATAATAAAACCTTGTCATCTGGTGCCAAATGCTTCTTATATCTTAATAGTCCAGGAACCAAATCATTAATTCAGTCAAAATAAGGATTTACCCTACATGCTGAGCCCCCAGGATGTACTTGATATTATTCATCTTACAGTATCCTAGGGACCATGAATCACGACAGTTCCAAAGAATTTAGGTATGCGAAGCACAAATAGTGTAATTAGATGGTGTTCGCATACCTGAATTCGTTGGAACCATCTTGATTCATGAGATTCATATAGGATGCTATAAAATGGGAAAAAAATCAAGAAAATCCAGGGGGTTCACCATGTAGCGTAAATCCGGATTTTCAGATTTGGCTCCTGGACTATAATACGTTGTGTTTTGTGATTGCACTAATTGGTAAAAAGGTACTAAATAACAAAACATTCTAATTTAGTGCATTTTGTGACTACGGACTCGCGATCATTCTTTGTGCCACCCACCCTGTACTTATATCACCACTCCCACCCCCATACCTAATGATAAACCATCAGGGCTTAGTCTAGACACCATACCCTGTAAATCCCCGTCTCCTCACCCCCAGCATGGACACAAACTGTCGCAGTAAACTCTGCTTGTTTTTCCCTCAGACTCGGTCCACGGAGGGCGTGTTGTTTTACGGCTACAGCCAGTCTCAGTACAACCACCTGGCCCTGTCCCTCCACAACTCGTCCCTGCACGTCTCAAACTGTCACAGTAAACTCTGCTTGTTTCCCCCTCAGACCCGGTCCACGGAGGGCGTCTTGTTTTACGGCTACAGTCAGTCTCAGTACAACCACCTGGCCCTGTCCCTCCACAACTCATCCCTGCACGTCTCCGTCGTCTTCATCGACCAGGACAACTACGACGAACTGTGGGTGGCCCTGGGGGCCCGCCTCAACGATAACAGGTCAGTCACACATTTTTTATTTTTTATTTTTTTATTTTTATTTATTTATTCATTTATTTATTATAAACGATCTGGCAAGTGCGACGAACTGTGGGTGGCCCTGGGGGCCCGCCTCAATGGTAACAGGTCAGTCACAGAGTAATGTATTTATTTATCTATTTATTTATTTATTCATTTATTTGTTATTAACGATCTGGAAAGTGCCACGAACTGTGGGTGGGCCTGGGGGCTCGCCTCAACGACAACAGGTCAGTCACAAATTATTTATTTATTTATTTATTTATTTATTTATTTATTTATCTATTATAAACGATCCGTCATGTAGGGAGGGGGAGAGGGTGGTGACTATAGTGGTCTAGTGGATAGCATGGGGGACCAGGACAACTACGACGAGTTTGCCACCGCATCAACAGCAACAGGTCAAATGCAAAAATATTCACAGGTCACCGTACTAACTCTTCAGTAGAGTAGTCTAAATATACGTTGATTATTTAAAAAGCATCTTGCAAAATAGATTATGTTATCTGATTTTATTTGGGAAATAACCTATATGACACGAGAGACTGAAGAAAATGTTATTTTTATTGCCAAATCCACTTTTCAGCATTTGCAACACTTTCGCAAAATTAGTCACGTTTCCCATTTCTGTTCTATTCCTGAAGTATTTAGTAGGCTATTTCTGTAAAATATAAGTAAGATTGAAGAACTTTCAATTTTTGGATATCTTGGAAAATGGTGCCATTGTCCTTAATGGGCAGTATCACGTATCGATAAGAGATGTTTCTACATCGATAGTGTAAGCCATACTCAGGGCAAAACTGCACGATATTATGCTGACAAACACTATTTGCCATCGCAACCTGTGATTAAGTCTGCAAAAGCATACGGCTCAATAGATGATAAAATTGGAATCTGAAACAAATCCCATTTTACACCAATTGTCCCGCCATCATGTTTCAAAACCAGTTTCCTCTATCGCTCCGAATAAATTTTAAAAAGATTTATTTCATGGAAAGTGCCATCCGCGTGCATTAGCCCACATAACTTTCTTTACTCTAGACACAAACAGCAAACAAAAAGGCATCCCCTGAAAGTCTCACCGACCATTATGGCGTTGCTAATGTCTCACATAAACCCTCATTCAGTTTGCGGTGGCACCTTTAAAGGAGAGTCCATGATGGATTGCTCCCCAAATGCAATAAAGCATTCCGCGGCAATTCAATAAAACCGGCGGCGAAATGTGGCATTTCCTATGGCCCCGCCCACAACCCATCTCTCGCCAAACGATTGACACTTTTTACAGAGTCGATCCTCCCCTCTCGTCGGTTTTAGACCGTTTTAGGGACGTAAATCTTACCCAGAGAAGTTTTCGCTGCTTTTACGGCGAGTTGTTTATTGGGTTTTGGACCATCTGCCTGAAATAAACCACCTTTAGGTAAATCAGCTTTCTCGTATTCCTATCTATCTATATTAGGGGATACGACCAGTATTTTCTACAAAAATATATTGACTAGGGGGGGGGGGGGCTTCCATCTGTTACATAGGCATCAAGGGGGGAGGGGGGGTCAAAGGTTTTTGAAAATGTGCATACATTTTAGTACATATTCAATGCGTATTTTTGCCTAAGGGGGAGTTGGGAGTCTGAGATTTTTGAAAATGTGCGTACGTACTAAATGGAAGGCCCCTAGCTGCAATAAGTGCCAATGATCAGTTACATTTTGAGCTATTAATCCACCCACATGGTATAATCATTTTTTTACGATAATAATCATAATGATAATGTTATGATTCAGGCCTACCTCACTTTGTGCCTAACGAACCCTGAAACAAGTCATTACAAGTAGCCAATTAAGTCTCAAATCAAAATAATTGAATTCAATTGATTATCGTAATAAAATGGTGTGAAATAGTCTTACAGGAAGTCTAAAAGCAGCAATGCAATTCAATTCAATTCAATTGATGTTTCATCAATATTGCAGTGAAGGGTCAATGCCTTAAATTAATCTTTAAATGTTGCGAAGATATGTTTAGAATCTATTCATTTACACAGGGAAGATGCATAGGGTTAAGTATTTTTATTAAGCTACAGTGATTCACGATTAAACAAAACGCCAACCGACGTTAATCATGATCTTTTCTTGCGTATTTGAAATTGTATTTGCTCAGTCCAGTCTATGATACAAATTGTTGGAAACTCTATGACAAATTACATATTTGTTCAGAGTAACACTTTCTTAAGAAACCAATCTTAGAAATCTGTTCATAAATTCACCCCTAACCCTCATTGTGGGGCGTTGTTAGTACTAATATTAATCAGTGTACAAAGATGTACAAAGAGGGTACCCTGAATTGAACTATTATGAAAATGCAAAAGTTGAGTGTACGCGCTTGTCGTCTTTTGTACGATATAGAAATTAATTATATTTTGACAAGTGAGTGAACGCATCTGCATCTTTTTGCCATGGTAGTTCCACCAACGGCTTAATAGTAGCCTACTGATACAACGAGATAACGGTATTGAGTGTCGAATCCCATTAGCAGTTGTCTCTTCCCGCCGCCAGGTGGCATCGTGTCGTCGTCTCCCACCGGGGTCACGAGGTGCAGGTGGAGCTGGACGCGCAGACGCAGAAGATGACCGGAAGAGACGACCAGCGCCACCTGCGGATGGACCCGGCGGTCTTCATCGGGGGGCTGGAGAACGCCCACAAGGCACTAGGTAGGCTCAAAGATATTATAGCTACACTAAGATATGTGACTTGGATAGGATCATCGCCTATATGTTTTTTTGTGACATCGAATCGGGGCACCCCCTATGAGAGTCTGTGCACACTGTTATGATGTGACTTCTTTTTTGCCGTTTTTGTGATGTCACCACCTCTTTGTTTATGGATGATGTCACGAAAACGGCAAAATAGACAAAACGTTGTAGCAGTTTGCACGGACTCTCATAGGGGGCGCCACTATTGCAATGTTCACGGCAAAACGCAATTAATTGTATCTCTTATCTTGAAGGCTCGTTGGTAGGCTGCAGTCCTTCCAGGTCCTAGATAGCATTATACTAATGGATCCTTACAACCGCAAGAGTCCATGGCTACTATATAAAAATATGTAAGGAATTCCTTTATTGACACTCTATAAATAGCATGGGGAACCCCTTTTGTGGTTGTTTGGGTGTTGGCTGGTTTATGGTCCTACCTGCCATAAACCAGCATCCGCAAAATATGCTGGGATCTGGGTGGGAATTCCCACTTAAAATGGCCGCTGGTGTACAGACTGTTTGGGAAACAGCGGGTCTGAACTTGACAGACTAGGCAGGAGACGGATTACCTTCCATTCCAAGAAACCCTTCGGTGGCTACATAAAACATTAATAGACTTCCTAGAATAATATACCGAAGTGACTCCAAGTGAGATGGAAATAGCTATTCTAGGATTTACATTACCGAGATGAAGTCGCAGTTACTTTAGTAATGGAGTCGTATTTAAAATACACATGGACTTACCATATATTGTTTCTGTTTGATACATTAAATGACAAAGATTCTGTCAGTATATCATGATTATTTGCACATATATATTTATACATATATATAATTAGGGGCAGAGCCAGGGGGGGCGGACGGACCTTGCCACCCACCCACCCAACCTCCCCTGTTGAATCATGTTTTTGGGGCCCCCTCACCCTGTACATTCATGTTTGTGCGCCCCACTTCCCTCTATCAATTTCTGGATCCGCCCCAGTATATACATTTTAATACTCATACGAGAACCAGTAGGTTGCATTTAGAATAACGTAAACAGAACGGAATACATACAAGAGGGTCCTTTTTATAACTTGTAATGCTACAGGTACACTTCTTCTGAAGTTCCGAGGTTCTCAAGTAATCGTTTATTTACAACCAAAGGTAGAAGGAATGCAGAGAGCCAACTAGAGCCCTTCCTTTTCTCTGCCTGTCCTCAGTACATGGACTCAGAAGCCAATCATACTAAGACTGCCTTATGGGAAGCTCACAGACCCTCCCGTGCCAGGAACTCCCCACTCCCCACTCCTCCCCAGAATTGCCTTCCTTCCCTGACCGTGACTCTGACAGTGGATGTTGTTTACGTCGTCTGAGGAAGTCTTTGTCCCTGCTCTTTCCTGATTATATGATAAAAGATTAGCTGTCTCTCTGCAAAGTGCCTTCGTGTACTCTTATTAGGTGTATATTATTACCTTGTATAGCAAGATTCTATGGAGCTTTTGGGGGTAAATGGAAGTCAGAAAGGAGACCTGATAAACTTAAGTATAAACATAAAGTATTTATAGCATACAGGACTTTTCCATCCCTAAGCATGATCTGCATTTTAAGTCCACGGATATGCTAAATCAATAGTTCTTTGAAAGACAGTTTGCCAAAAAAAAGCTTTTTTAGAATCAATATTCAAGTTCTTTCTCCGGCGGTGGAGCGTTGAAGCTAAATGATTATTGAACTATTTGCCATGAGTCCAGGGGAACCCAGGTAATTAACAAAACCATTGTTTTTAGTACCGAAATTAATCATCGGATTGTTAATAACACCTCCCTATCCACTCCCCTGACACCCATTCTGGGCTTAATCACAGAAACAAATTAGTATGAAATTGAAGCTCCGTCATAACGCTCTGGATTAGCAACGAGGAGGGTAGAGGGGGTGCTTTACAATAATGTTAGATTTAGAACTGTGGTTAATTTATCCTTTTTCCCAGATGTATTATCAGTGTCACTATCAATATTATCAAATAGATTAGACACGTCGGATAGGAACGAGTGACCGTCAAAGTTCGACAGAAAAAGCATTTTCCTACTACTAAAGACAACAATTTTATGAAGTCTCAGATATGGTGATATATGGTCAAATTATACAGTTAAATCGTGACATATTCACAGTTGTCGAAAAAGAGAACACCTGACGGTAATGCTGGTATTTTATGTGTCTAGCCCATTTACCTCGCAGCGAAATGTATTAGTTCAGTATGGCATCATAAAAGTTGACCATAAACCTTTTGTTACCAACAGCAATATATATGCAATGGTTATCTCTCTGGTGGCCGAATCGACAGAGTCTTTTAAAGATTGGGGGCCTTCCACTAAGTATGTACGCAAATTTTCACAAATTCAAATCCCCCCCCCCCCCTGCATCCCCCCTTGGACCAAAGTACGCATTGAATTTATACAGGAACGTATGCAAATTTTCAAAAAATCCAGACCCCCCCTCCCCCCCTTGGTGCGTACATACTTAATGGAAGGCCCCTTGGGACTATGTGGTTGATCAAAGCCTATACATAATGCATTAATAAGGTTGTCACAACTTTTTCCTGTTTTCCACTTGGCGATAGGTAATTTGTAAATAGTGTTATTTGGCCATGCATACGTATCGTTTGCAAGAGATTTAAAAGCCCTTTCTATTGATAGGTAACCCATCTATGACTAAGCCGCATTCCACCTTAAGTAAGGGCTGTTTGACACTGGTCTTAACACTAAGATATAATTTTTCAAATAGCATATTTTTACTCTGAGATGGTGATCTTTGAGACGTACGATCCTATGTTTCTGGTGATAGGTTCATAGTAAGAACATCGACGAGCAGTGACGGTACAAATAATCGTATCATAGAAATTTAAAATGTGAGAGACACGATTACGATTAGGCTAGTGGTGAAATTCACCTTAACATCCACCAGTCAAATTCATTCCCCGAGTTTGCGAAGCCAGTGGGGTGTCTGCGGGGGCTCTACTTTAACCACAACTCGGTGCTGGATAAGTTATGCTAATATAATAAAACCTCTACGCCTCTTCTCGTCCAGGTTTGTGAACCCATTGGAAGTTTGTGGGGTGTAAACAAGCTGTCTACTTTAACCACGACTCCGTGCTGGAGAAGTTATGCTAGTGTAATAAAACTTCCATGCCTCTTCTCCCCCAGGTTTGAGAAGCCAGCAGAGGTTTATGTGGTGCCTGCAATCTGTTTCTTTTACCATGACTCGGTGTAAAAAAGACTCTATGCCTCTTCTCCAACAGGTCTGAGAAGCCAGCAGAAGTTTGCGGGGTGTTTGCAGGCAGTCTACTTTAACCACGACTCGGTACTGGAGAAGTTATGCCAATGTAATTAAGCCTCTATGCCTCTTCTCTCACAGGTTTAAGAAGTCAACAGAAGTTTGTGGGGTGTCTGCGGGCAGTCTACTTTAACCACGACTCGGTGCTGGAGAAGTTACATTGGTGTAATAAAACCTGTATTCTTCTCCCATAGGTTTGAGAAGCCAACAGAAGTTCATAGGGTGTCTACGAGCGGTCTACTTTAACCACAACTCGGTGCTGGAAAAGTTACACATGTAATAAAACCTCTATGCCATTTCTCCTCCAGGTTTGCGAAGCCACCAGATGTTTCTGGGGTGTTGCAGATGGTCTAATTTAACCACGACTCCAGCAGCAAGTTACATTGGTGTAATAAAACTTGTATTCTTCTTCCACTCTAGGTTTGAGAAGTCAGCAGAAATTCGTTGGTTGTTTGCGGGCGGTCTACTTTAACCATGACTCGGTGCTGGAGAAGCTGCGCTTCCACCAGGCGGTCTACCATGGAGGCCTCATCCAGTACGGCTGTCAGGACATGGAACACACGGCCCTCCAGTTCCCACACAAGGTCAGTAGCAGCAAGGAGACTACAGGAGAAGGAGGTGTAACTCCTGAGGGCAGTATATCTGAGAGATTCAGTAGGCCTTATCTGTACTAATTAATGTGACCACTGGGCCTACATCAGAAGGTCCTCCTGCCAGGACTGCTCTGTTAATGACCCCACCCCCTGGAAGGGGGGTTGGACCAATGTCCTGGTGATACTTGGGGAAAGAGGGTGGGATTAGGTGAGGCCCCTTTAATAGCAAGGGTTTTCTTGAATAAGGTGGAAAAATATTAATGCAAATATTTTGCAAAATCCCCATTACAACAGTTCATATTGAGTACCTATGCTTTTAGCCTTTAGAGTTTTGCCTTCTCAATAAAAAGTATCCAATCCTGACACTTTATCATAGAATTACAGTGACTAGAACAAAACGTATAATCAATCATAAAATATGACTAGACCATGGCAGTCATACCTGACTCAGATTATTAGATAGAGAAATGTGTTAGCAATAGCCTGATATTATTCATAAATCACTGCCATTTTCGGATCATATTTAAAAAAAACAAAAACTTTTGGTTGTTAACCCTTAACCTCATAATACAAGCAGTCTATTGTTTATATCACTGGGCCTTTCCCCTCATTCCTTTGTAATATGACCATCCCCAGATGACGGTCCCCTGTCAGAATGCTGACTGACCACCTGCAGAGGTGTGAACCATCAAGACATCCCCCGGACATGGCCCTCTCCCAAGTACTATCTCCTTCTCTGTAGACTCCTTGGTAGCAGGGATTGACCCAGGGGGAGGGGTGTCCAGGGTGTCCACCCCGCCCTCCTTTTGATTATTTTGGTGGATATTTAAACTTGACAATAGAAAAAGAAAAGTTGCATGTTCTTCTCATGAGTCGGCATTGTCATCGACCACAATACTCCATAAGGGGGTCTCCATTCAGCCAATTAGGAAGAACCGACGTTTTGTAGTATTCAATGTTGTTCAATAATGCACCATATCTCCTCAACTATTTACATTAGGTGAAATCTTGACTGTCGAGGACTTCAGGAGATTTGTCGGGAATGAAGCATTAAGGCAAATGTTTTTGGAAGATTATCATAATGCATAATGATGGTATTTGTAAACATCCCATGAGGTGTTGCTATTGCCCTGCCTAGAATTTCACACGCGATTGCTAGGAAAATGATTTTTGTAATAGCTTTCCCTTCATTACGTTATTTGACTTATAGCTATACAGGCTAATGGTCCGTCGAAGGAAAAACAGGTTGCATTCATGATTCATTGCAAGTGAATTGTTCCAGCGAGGAGTTGTAAAATTCGATGAAACCATGAAAAAGAAAGCTCAATATTGTCTCGCTTAAAGGACTAAAAGGGTGCTTGAATAAGTGTCTGCATTCTATTATGATGCATAGTACACACCCTTATCATAGGGCTTCAAGAAAAATGCATCTCTTCCTGAAGTAAATCTCGATTAAATCTTTTGGTCTTGAAGAAAAGAGACAATGCATACAACATCATGTAGCAATTATTAAACAGAAAGTGAAACTACAGCGCGTCCCTTTAATCTAATGGTGTGCTCCATCATAGCAACCGTCATAAGAGTACACAATGAAACACCGTTAAGTAAATTTCATTTTGAGTCTTGGTTTGTCTTTCCGCCACCAGGGAGCGTTCGTGAAGGCGGAGCACCGGTCGTCGGACCAGCTGAGGGTAGAGCTGGAGTTCAGGACCCTCAAACCGGACAGCATCCTCCTGTACACAGAGACGACCAGCGGGCCCGACAAGGGCTACATCCAGGTGGGTGTTGTTGAAAAAAGGGGTATAACCAATGATTCTGAAGTAAGCAAAGATATCTAAAGCCCCATAGACACTAGGACATTTTTGCACAAACATTGGCCGATCCTAGGGGTAGAATCAGCTGATTTTAACACCGATTCACATCAAACATGAACATTCCAATATACTCTATTAACTAGCAACCTTAAGAGTTGGCTGACTTTAGTGCTGATCTGTATGTCAACTGAGTAAAAGTCGCCTAGTGGGTATGGGGCTACTTGTTTTTCATGACGTCGACATTGCTGGTGCCCACTGTGAGAGTCTGTGCAACCAGATACAAATAAAACAACAGGCCACCTCTTCTGATCTTTTTCGAAACATAAACAAACAGGGTTCTATGACGTCATCAAAAAAAGGCAAACGAGATGGAGCACTGTAGCGGTTTGCACATCCTCTCATAGGGGGCGCAAGCATGGTCGACGTGACGGTAAACCGTCATGAATCATTAATCTTTGTGTAGCTATAATACCTTTGGTATAATTACTATTCTAGCGTTTGAAAGAGCCTGGCCATTAAAGGTATTTGGTATGAAGATATTGAATCACAGGAATGGTAAAAACAAATATAGCTGGGTATCACCATGGCTCAACAGTCCCCACATGTAGAAATTATAGGGAATAAAATATGAAAACCGTTCAACAGTTAAGAGAATACTGCGAAACATTGGAAATAATTATGAAGGCTATCCAAATTGTAATCCAAACAAAAACCTGGAAAAGTCTAAGACTTATTTCCAAAGAGAACATTGCTATCTGTAGCTTAAAATGTATATAGAGAAATAAACAAATTGCACCTCAATAAGGACATTGTCAGAGGATAGGAAGTTATCAACTTGCAGAAAAAAAAGCTGCTTTCAAATCGTGAATTTCAGAATAATTGTTCAACTGTTTAGAAAGGTAAGATTGTAGGGAAACTCTTCCCAATGCCTACCTCAGAGCGGTATATACCCAGGCAAGAATATGATGTTATTATAACGATGCAGCAATGTTTTGTTGAGTTCTGCTTTGGTCCTTGTTACATTCTTTTGATGGCACCCAAAAAATGTCTTTGGAACCTAACATTGCGATGTGATACTGTAACGTTTTTGTGACATTCTTGTTTTGTTCTTTCAAGTTATAATAATAAGTTATGTCATTTTTAATTGGTACAGTCTCAACTTCACTAAAATATAATGCTATTATAACATTCTTTTTAAGTAAGTCACAACTTTACCTAAAATATTGTAACAGTGACGCAAAGACTGGGCAGGTTACAGAAAGTACAGTTGCAGAACGTTCTTGTTACGTCGCTGCTTGCCTGGGTATGCAGGTCTTGCAGTGACATCCCCATTCTTTGATCACCTTCATGTCCCCTCTCCACCCCACCCCCACCCCTCCCCCCCCCCATAAAGGGGCCCCTGGAGGAGGGATCAAAGGCTCTAATTGGTCGTATCCCCAAGCATCAAAGCTATCCACTGGAACAATTAAGTTTCAAGCCCTGCCTGAGCCCCCTGTGAAGGGGATCAGGGGCCCCAGCCCCCTGCTGCCCCCCCCCCCCTAGGGGGGACAACCAATTACCTAAGCACTGTCTGACCCCTGTTTATACAAAGGGCATATTTAAGTTGTAAATGCGTGCTTATGTAGCCTTTTAAGTGGACTTTAATGATCTTATGGCTGACTAAGCTGTTCTCCCATAGGATGTTTCTTGTTGTGGTATGTAGTCCCATTTGGCTTGGCGTCCATTCACATGGAGAGAAAGTGGTTGTTTTCTACTGAAACACTTACAGTAATGTGAATTTTCATTATTACTGTTTCGCTTTGTACAAATTCCTTATACCTTTTATCTATGTCCTTAAGATACAAGATTATATTATTATTTATTGAAATTCTTTCGCTTATAACGCTGTTGTGTGCGATACCTTCTCAGCCGAGTAGCGGAGTAATGGTGACGTTCTGCGTCCTTCTGAAAAAGACTTTTTGGGGCACTATTAGAAGGTTCTGCGACGGCAGATCCTTGGCTGGGTTGCCAGCGTATTTGGTACAGACTCTGAATTCAGTCCCAAAGGAACAACTTCCCTTTAAAGGCAATTTAGTTTTTAACGGCACAAGGCCGGCCGGCTTTAAACCCTTACACGTCTGCCTCAAGACATCCGTGTGGGTGATTTACAATCACAGGTATTTGTAGAGAAGTTTAACTTAGTTTTTGTACTTAGTTTTGTTGTTAGAATAATGGTTCAATCGATTCCTTCTCAATCAATTCTATAGACGTTGTGCATGTGACGTCATAATTGTCAAAATTGGCTGACGGCCATATTGGTGATCAATGTATAACCCTTGTTTTCTAAAGTCTGAAGTATCTAAAATAAAGTTTTATGCTTCAAGTAATCTCAATGAGTAATAGTAAGCAACTATCATTACTTAGAATTGATTTATTTGTATTACTTCTATAC
Organism: Lepidonotus clava; assembly: GCA_936440205.1. Lineage (NCBI taxonomy): Eukaryota > Metazoa > Annelida > Polychaeta > Phyllodocida > Polynoidae > Lepidonotus > Lepidonotus clava. Next base: position 66,623,738 of record OW387134.1, on the reverse strand, counting down.
ATGCACTTTTATAGCTTTCGGAACTAAGGGTCTTTTTTGCCAGATAGGGTCTGTTGAGTTGCTCTAATTACCAAAACAGTATGTGAGTTTTTGTGTTTGCTCCCTAGTGCCTATAAGGTGCCTCTAAGTAGCAGAAGGCAATATTTTGTGACTTAAGGCCTTTTTCGGACTTACCTTTCATTACTTTATAGGTATTTTTTTCGTTAGTTATTCTAGAAAGAATTCAAGCAAAACGTCTGTTTTCCTTTATCACCTTGACATGGTGCTTATATTACAGGTTCAGGCCTAGACAGGAATGGGCAAGCCATTGTCAGCATTTTCATAAAGTTAACGAGTTAATATAGTTCCCCTTTTCTCCTCCAGGTGCTGCTTTAGTCGGGCCAGGTGAACCTAATTGTCGTGCCCTCAGCCCCACACCCCCAGGTCCGGGAGACCACCAGCATGTGTTGGTTAGTTGGGGTTTTAGTGCCTTGAGGGTGGCCTCATAAAAAAAACTTAAAGGGAGCCAAAAGCAATGTTGGGTCAGAATTTTGCAAATTCTATTAACCATTAAAATATATTCTTTGACCATAACCTAGGCCTATGGTAAAATACAGACTGTCAATAAAGACTTATACTACATCAAAATACATTGAAACTTGTCTCTGGTCAATATTGGTGACCCACCAAAATTGGTTTGTTTACAAACATTGCTGTCTTCAGGCATAAATGACATGGGTATTATGGAATTCACATAAAGTTATAGTTAGCTATCATGATTTATATTGTACCAATGACTAAAGTTAGCCTCAAGGAGTGTATTTTCATAGTAATTTGAGTTTGCAAAATTCTGTCATATTTTGACTCACCATTGCTTTTGGCTCCCTTTAATAGTTTCCCATTTCTCCACCAAGTGCTGCTGGAGTCGGGCCAGGTGAACCTGATTGTGGTGCCCTCAGCCCCACACCCCCAGGAGATGGCCAGCATGTGCTATAGTGCACGGGTTCTACTTCCGTGCTAGCCTACCATTGTAAAGAGGTTCAGAGATATAACAAAATACATAAATCAACCAGACAACCTGAACAAACATTGCTTACCTCACCCCCCATTAATAACACTGACAACAACATGCTGACAGGGCAGGCTCCTATCTGCCCCCTGTCCTCCCTCTATCCCTCTCAGAGCTTACTCACACTGACTAACAGCCATCACCTCTGGGTACTCAACAGCCGCTTAGTCATCACTAAACAGCCATGTACACCACACGTACACTGTACGTACACTATGTACACTCCCCCCTTGCACTAGTATATAAACCTAACCCAACCCCTGGCTCGGGGTTGTTAGCCTTCAGAATCCATGTCGGTCTGACCTCCACACACTCATCTCCGCTAAGGGTTACTACAGCCGTGCCCCCTACTCATCGCTCCTGGCAACTTACTCCAGCTCCCGCTAACACGCTGAATTACTCGACACCTGCAGTCTCCTTAGGAATGTTAATATTATTATTCCTACCATCTGTTTAGGCGACGATATCTCTGGACCTCTCTCGCTCTCTCACTCTGACATTTACCAATACCAAACAATCAAGGATTATAACCATATGGACTGTCTCTTCTCATGTGAATAAAACTACCTACAGTACATGAAGTCATGTATCATTTCAATTAGCAACAGGACTCTCTAAGGTGGGTGTAGGCAGGCCACTTGCACTCTACCTGAGTTGGGGACTTATTAAAGGACTTATATACCACCGGGACTCTTACCACTTGAAGCTCTCTCCATTCACTCCCCATTTGATGCCGACAGTAATTCATTTAAATACCATCAACTTTTATAAACCAATTTAAAACAACATATCAAAACCCCAACTGACATTAAACCTGTTCACTGGTGGAGAACCCGGGTATAAAAAATAATATCTATTACTATGTTTAAGCGTGCCTATCCTGTGTGCCTATCAATAGGATGAGTGTTTTTAAATAATTATTTAAGGAGTACTATTCATTCTCTAGTATAAGTACCACCGCTATTATCTTGTGTGCAATCAATACCTACGAATAGGTATTTCACTTTTACATAGTTATGTAGAAAAATTAAGGTGTGTAATTTCAAAAGTGTGTTTTAAGTGTTACAGCTGCGTGTAATTCTCAAACCGTGTAATTTTTACAAAGGTCATTATGAACTATAAATCCAGAAGCAATATTACCAAAGTTCAACTAGATGAAACTTCCACAAATATGTAACCATAATTGCCAAGTTCTTATGATTTGAAAGTTCTTGTTTTTAACCCTAACTTTCAAATAAATGAGGAGGGGCGCATGCACGGGTTCTACTTCCGTGCTAGCCTACCATTGTAAAGAGGTTCAGAGATATAACAAAATACATAAATCAACCAGACAACCTGAACAAACATTGCTTACCTCACCCCCCATTAATAACACTGACAACAACATGCTGACAGGGCAGGCTCCTATCTGCCCCCTGTCCTCCCTCTATCCCTCTCAGAGCTTACTCACACTGACTAACAGCCATCACCTCTGGGTACTCAACAGCCGCTTAGTCATCACTAAACAGCCATGTACACTGTACGTACACTATGTACACTCCCCCCTTGCACTAGTATATAAACCTAACCCAACCCCTGGCTCGGGGTTGTTAGCCTTCAGAATCCATGTCGGTCTGACCTCCACACACTCATCTCCGCTAAGGGTTACTACAGCCGTGCCCCCTACTCATCGCTCCTGGCAACTTACTCCAGCTTCCGCTAACACGCTGAATTACTCGACACCTGCAGTCTCCTTAGGAATGTTAATATTATTATTCCTACCATCTGTTTAGGCGACGATATCTCTGGACCTCTCTCGCTCTCTCACTCTGACATTTACCAATACCAAACAATCAAGGATTATAACCATATGGACTGTCTCTTCTCATGTGAATAAAACTACCTACAGTACATGAAGTCATGTATCATTTCAATTAGCAACAGGACTCTCTAAGGTGGGTGTAGGCAGGCCACTTGCACTCTACCTGAGTTGGGGACTTATTAAAGGACTTATATACCACCGGGACTCTTACCACTTGAAGCTCTCTCCATTCACTCCCCATTTGATGCCGACAGTAATTCATTTAAATACCATCAACTTTTATAAACCAATTTAAAACAACATATCAAAACCCCAACTGACATTAAACCTGTTCACTGGTGGAGGAAACATGCTGGACGCCTACAGATGGGATGTCGGATCAGTCATCAGAGTATAGCTCCCCCTACTCCGATCTTCATGCGCAGGTGAGGGAAGAGTTGTCTTTGACTGACACCGACGACCTAGGAGAGCTGACCAGCGACGCGGCAGCGCCAGGAACGCCACAGACATCTCTCCACACGTCTGAGCCACCTCCACTGTTGCGTGCCCATCCCCTACCATCAGGCAACTTGGTGGATAGAACTTTGCGTTCTGTCGGGCCATGTGTACGGGTTGAAGTTGTCAGTAAACACAAAGTACTGGTAGACGGAAAACTGTTGGATGTTAGGGACGCACATGGTGTGATACAGGCTCGGGCGGAGGAGATTAGGAGCACTGGGGCCACGGCACTAGTCCCAGCGGAGCTACAGACACCTCCTGCCACCGCGGTTAAAGGCCGCACTTCGCCATCGCCCGCCAGCAGCCACGCAGGCCTCGACGGGGGCCTGTTAACTGGGTCACTGGGTGATCACTCCAGCGATCCTAGGGAGCTACATCTGGCAGGTGTACGGCGTTCGCTCTTCCAGGGCGCCGAGCAGGAGGAGGAAAGGTCGTCTACAGGGGTCGTACCTCGTGGAACTGGGGAAGCAACTTACCCCAGTCCACACGAAGCCGGTGACACAGACTCCCGCACTCTACACGAAGCCGGTGACACAGACTCCCGCACTCTACACGAAGCCGGTGACACAGACTCCCGCACTCTACACGAAGCCGGTGACTCAGATTCCCGCAGCCTACACGACACACCTGATACGTCTCGGACAACGTCTCCAGAAAATCCCCCCGAATCAGAGGACGACGCATCTGACTACCTTTCCGATGAACCAGTACAAGAAATAATACAAGCAACCATGGCGACGCGCGGTCCTAGCATCACCATGCCTACTTTCTCGGGCAAACCGTCCGAATTTCTTGACTCTTATTTTGAGCAAATCGATTCCCTGGCTACAATATATGACTGGAATGCTCAACGCAAACTTCTCATGGCCATTCATGGTCTCAAGGAAAGGGCAGGGGACTGGTGCTCCTCCCTTCCCGCTGAGAAGAAGGACACTTATGCAACACTTTGTGAAGCCATGAAGGATATTTTCTCTGACACCAGACCAGAATGGCAGAAAACTCAGGATTTACTTAAGACAAAGAAGAAGTCTGGGCAGACCGTCTTAGACTTTGCTTCGGACCTTCAGAACCGTCAGCGCCGGGAGGCGTTCGACAAGGATATCCTCCTCACTGCTTTCATCAGTGGCCTTGACAAGGCCATGTCCACGCAGATAGCGATGCTCAACCCAACGACCTTTGAGGACGCCCTCAAGATGGCTTCACGCCTTGAATCCATCTCTGACCACAAGCCCACCCTGGCTGCTGCGCAGACTGGGGCCCCCCAGGGGAAGCCGCAACCACAACCAGCGGCTGCGCCTCAGCATGCCAACAGCATGGGGCAGGGTCAAGGAAACAAGCAGGGTCGTTGGCCTTCGCGCACTGGAGGGAACGGCAGGGACCCAGTGCCCCACGAACCCCGCCAGTATCAAGGCTATGGATATGACCGTCAGAACCAACAGCAGGGTAACTACAACTACCCGCCACCGCAAGACAACCGGGGAGGATACCGTGGGCAACAATGGGGCGGACGATCCCAGGGGCAGTCATATCAACGCTTCCAACCTCAGTTCAATGAGGATGGGGGCCAGTACTGCCTCTACCACCGTGGCTATGGCCACTCATCGGAGGCATGCCGCTTCCTCCGCCGTATAATAGATCAACACCATGCAGGCAGTGCCAAGGCTGCACAGGTCCCTCCCCAACCCTACGGCCAGGGAAATTTTCGTCAGGGCTTCCAGCCAAACCAAGACCGCGTATAGTCTTGGCCATGTGCAATGCCGAGGGCCATTTGCATCATGCTCCCGTAGATCCCGACGCCCCAATAGTGTTACCAACTTCCTTCGGGGAACTGAAGGTCAGGGCGTGTGTGGACACGGGTGCAAATGAATGCTTCATACGCAAATCTTGCCTCCACAGGATATCAGAGGAATACATCCTGGATAGGTCGGAGACAGTCACTCCCCTATCACTTGGCAATGAATCACAAACCACGATTTTTGAAGTAGTCACTCTGGCACTTAAAATAGAGAAATCAACTGTGGTTTATTCATTTAATGTGGTTGAATCTTTACTGTATGATATGGTCCTCGGCAGAAACATCATGTTCGCTATGAACTCAAAGATAAGTTTTCCAGATGCCCTCATCAGCCTTTTTGTAGGAAACCCTGTATCTCCTACCAAACCTTTAACAATAGAGCCCATGACTGAAACAATCGCTCAGGTTGAAACCTGGCACCCAGAGAGTGGGGAACACATACTGCTCACTCCAGCCATAACAGCACCAGTTGCAACGGACCACTCAGTGAATTTGGCAGGGAAGGTCCTTTACCTTAAGATAATGAATCCAACCGGCCACACAGTTCACCTTTCACCGACTGATATTATCGCTTATGCATCGACGCCATTACAGGTTCCGCCTTTCGACCTAGAGGCCTGGGCGAGCAACCCTCTGGTGGACACGCCTGTTCCGGGACCGGAACTGATGGCCATGTACACCACAGTTGTGGGTAAGTTCCAACTGGACGAACAGGTCACTGGGACCCCTCTCTTTGCAGACAAAGATGTGGACGACATGGACCTTTCTGGAACTTCCCTGGATGAAGAACAGAAAGGGCGCCTTCGCCACCTTATCCGAATCAATCGTAAGGCGTTAGCCTTTCGTGATGAGGAAATGGGGGATTGTGATCTAGCCCCCATGCGTATTAAAACGCAAGAAGGTGCAGGCCCGATACAGAGTAGACCGTATCGGTACAGTCCCCAGATGATTGATGCTATAAATGACCAGATTGAGAAGCTCCTTCGGTTAAACATCATTGAACCATCAGACTCGGCCTATAGAAGTCCTCTAGTGATGGTGAAAAAGAAGGACAAAACCTACAGACTGTGCACTGATTACAGACTTCTCAACAGCATCACCATCAAGGACAAGTTCCCTATGCCAACTGCACGGTCTCTGTTCCTGTATATGGCTTACAAGAAACCAACAATATGGTCGGCCCTTGATCTCCTCAGCAGCTACCACCAGGCTCGTCTAGACGAGAACTCAAAACACCTCACAGCGTTCGAAACTCCCACAGGGGTTTACCAGTACAGGAAGATACCTTTTGGGCTGTCGTCGGCGCCGTTCCAGTTCACTAGGATCATCAGTCTTGCCCTAAAAGGACTGATGCCAACAGTGTGCCTGGCATACCTGGATGACATTATCGTCTATGACCGTAACTTTGAGGAACACCTACAAAGCCTGGACTTGGTGCTCAAAGCCCTGATCAAGGCGAACCTCCGACTGAAGCCTTCAAAATGTGAGTGGTGCAAATCTGAGATCGAGTATCTGGGCCACTTAATTAATGAAGAAGGGTTACGAACGCAACCACGTATCGTGCAGAAAATACAAGCTTTTAACCGACCAAAGAACATCAAGGCAGTGAGGTCCTTCCTGGGCCTTGCCACATACTACAAGGACTTCGTTCCCCGCTTCTCTGAAACAGCACGACCGCTCTACGATCTCCAGAAGAAAGGGGTGACGTTCAAATGGACCGACGAGTGCCAGCAGGCATTCGAAACCATACGGGCCAGATTGACTTCGCCACCGCTTCTAATACATCCATCCTTGGGCGACGAATTCATGCTGCTGACGGACGCCTCTGACCATGCTACCGGGGCAGCAATAGGGCACATGCGTGAAGGTCGGTTCCGACCGGTAGCTTTCTTCGGTACCGTCATGTCTGATACCGAGAAGAACTACACCGTGACAGAGCGGGAAGCCCTGGGGGTCATCAGAGCCTTAGTAAACTTTGCCGACATGCTCACAGGGGCAACAGTGGTTATCTGCACCGACCACAAACCGCTCATCACCTTGCTGGAGTCTGCATCCAAGGCACCTTCCGCTAGGCTACGGCGATGGGCTCTCTACTTGACAGACTTTGACATATCCTTCCGGTACGTCCCTGGCAAAGATCACCATCTGGCTGATTATCTCAGCCGGACCCAGGAGGGTGAGCCACCAGATGAAGAGTGCCTACCTCCTGTCGGGACAGAGCTAGGAGCAATGGTTGTAATACCGTCAGGTGATCTGGAAGTGGATCGGATAATACAGGAGCAGCGCCAAGATAAAGCTTGTCGCGCCCTGTACGACTTCTTGCAGAACCAGGAGCTTCCGCAGGACCCTAAGGAGGCGAAAATCATCGTCGCTCGGGCAGACTCCATGCTCATCATGGAGCCGGGCGTGCTATGTCACCTGCCTGTCACCAAACGACACAGCCGGAACGAAATCACAGGTTTCCGACCACAGATCGTGGTACCGGAGGCCTTGGTTCCCCTCGTACTGCAACGCCTGCACAATGATATCCTGGCGGGAGCTCACGTCGGAAAGGCTGCAGTGTATAGCAAAGTGAGCCGCCACTTCTATTGGCCAAATATGCAGAAGGACATAATGGAATACACACGAAGCTGTGCCACGTGTGCACGACGGAAGAGGGCACCACACTACAAGGCGGAGGCGAAGGACATAATTGGACCGCTTAAGAAGGCAACAAATGGTTGCCGATACATAATAACTTTCATAGACCTCCTCACCGGATGGCCTGAGGCGGTACCCATCAAAGACCAGACTGCCCAAACGGTAGCGACAGCATTTCTAGAAACTATTGTCTGTCGCTACGGTAGGGTAGAACGTCTACATTCGGACAGGGGAGCAAACTTCATGTCCAAACTACTGACAGAGGTTTGTCAACGCCTAAACTGCAAACGATCAGCCACGACGGGTCACCAACCAACAGGGAATGCACGCATTGAACGCAGCCACAAGATGCTGGAAGATATCATCGCCTGTTACATCACAGACGACCATCGCACCTGGCCTGCATTGGTACCGATCGCGTTGTGGTCAATTAGGTCGACAATATCGTCACGCACGAATTTCTCTCCATACAACCTTCTGTTTGGGAGAGAACCAGTTGCAATGGGAGTTGCCACCTGTGGGACAGACATCCCATATAATTCTGATGAGGACATATTTTTCGATGTCAGAGAATCTGTAAACCTGATGTATCAAATGTCGGGAACATGTGAAACCAAGTACAATGAAAAACTTCGCGAGCGTTTGGACAGGAACGCGAAACCTTCGAACATTCAACAAGGGGATCTTGTGTATGTTTATGACCCCTTGGCTGCAGAGAACAAAATTTCGAAATTCGGTAAAAAGTACAGTGGCCCATTTAGGGTCTTACAATGTATTGGGGACAATCTTCTCAAACTACAGTCCCTCTCAACGGGTAAAGAACTACCCCATCTGTATAATGTAAACAAGGTAAAAAGGGCCTACATGCCATGGTCGCCCACCACGGCGACCATCACAGACCCACATGTGTCCGAGACGCCGGACACGGGACAGGAGGACATCCACTGCTTGACGTCTTCCGAGCAGCCTCCGCTCATGGCTACCCATGGGGGTGGGAGCCACCAACCGGCAAATCAACATTCACAAGCCCGGATCGCGACCGGCAAAAGTCCTCCCACTGCACCTACCGACCCACAGACGGCGGGGGCTCAGGAGGGGCCAGGGGACCCGACCGACTCCACAGTCTGTGATCGACGGCATGGGATTGCAGGCCTGGGGGAGGGAACGGAGTCTACACTGTTGGGAGGGGTGGAAGTGGCCACCCCAGAAAGCCCGCAAAACCCACTGAATACCTCACTACACATATTGCCGCCTACTCCACTACATGGGAGTAGGTCTATTCCCAGTCACAACAAACCAGCCCGGAGTAAACAGCTGGCCTCTAGACAGGCCATTACTCACCAGGTTACTCGCTCATCTGCCTGCTTGGGGAATAGCAGGGCTGACCTGGTTACTCCGCCACCTCCACCCGATACCCTTACTCCATGTGAATCACAGTCATCCCAGCCAGCGGGAGGGGAGGCATTTAAAAATGCAGACCCTTTTGCCGGCATACAGTATATCTGTTCCAAGCGAAATAGAGAGGATGTTCAGTATTTAGTAAAATACAGGAGAAGGAAAAAGAAGGCATGGGTAAACAGAAAGGATTTTGAGGAGGGGACTGATCCTGAATCTCTACTGCTCCAATACAAAACTGCAAAGTCTAAATAATAGTTCTCTAGGGATATGGGGGGACAACTGTTTCTTTGAAAATTAGCCATTTGATCACGAAAATGGGCTTCACAACAGCATCTGTAATTTTTTTCTGGAAAGCATGTAATACTGCCCCTAACGCTGGCTTTACACCCAAATGGTTCCATCTTGGCACTATGCCAACCAAGGTTGAGAAATCCAAAACCATGTTCTCCTCCACCTGCCCCCTCCCATCCCCCCTCATAAATCTGAGGCGGGGCGGTGGTGCACCTGGGCGAGGCGCTCACCTGGGAAAGCGGGTAGGAGGACCAAAGTGGGGGAGTCAATAAAAAGACCAAAGTGGGGAAGACAATAAAACTGAGGGGCGAGCAGGGGTGCGACCCCCCACCAAGAGGGGGTGGGCGCGCCCCCCAAGTATGCCTGCTCACCGCCCCTCAAGCACGCCTGCTCAACACCCCAGAACCCATAAACCTTGCTTACAGACCGGGCCTGTCTGCTTCTGTCCCGGGCCCACACCTGGTGTTATAATGAGAAAACCAGATTGTAATACCTGGTTGGACAGGAGGCCATTATTATAAAGGTCTCTTATAAAGGTCTGACAAATTTTTTTTTGTGGATCCGGCCGCCTGGGGGAGGGTCGCCGTGGGCAGAGACGGGGATATATAAACCGACCGGCTCGTCCTCCTGGGCACCACACGCTCTACAGGAGGTAAACGTATGGAGACTTCTGGCCCTCTTTCACCCAACTACGTGGTTCACAGCCCACAGCTGGAACCCAAGGTCGAGCCAGAGGAACGCCCCTCCAGCACTGACGCGGTGCATGGGTCGGAGCTGTCTGAGGTCTCGGACGGTGAGCTGGAAGACGGGGAAATACGGGACTCAGATGTCGCCACACCGTTAACCCCTTCACCTTTCAACCGCACCGCCGTGCCGGAATCCACCACCCCAGCCCCCGTCTGTCCCGTGTGCATTGTACATCCCCAGGTGCATACACACCAGGCTACCACACACGACGCGCCGACTGACGCGCATTACGGGTATCAGGGCCACACATCGGCGCTGCCTCTCCACCAGCCGCCATCACTCTACCACCAGCCGCCACCACTCTTCTACCAACCGCCATCACTCTACCACCAGCGGCCATCACTCTACCACCAGCCGCCACCACTCTACCACCAGCCGCCGCCAATCTACTACCGGCAACCCCCGCTCCAGTGCCCACACCCGGCCAGCGTCAGCCCCCACCACCAGCTGTTACCGATGGGGGCTGGGTTGTTCCGGTGGTCGTCACGGCCTGGGCCTACTGGTGTAGCCCCCCCACCGGAAGGGGACGACGGCTCCACACCTCCCTGGAGGCGGGGTACTGTCGGCCAGCCCCCCCCGCACCCACAGCTCCCGGAGGTCCACCCGCTCACCGACGACCCCCGCACCAGCCCCCAGGACGGTGGCTGCGGGGGAGGCGGGGTGTGGAGGGTGGGCCATGACGGCCGGGGGAGGGGCGACACCCTGCCCGTCATTCTGGCCCTGTTTTCTGCGAAGGACGTGCACCAGGTGGTTGAGTTTGCCCGCCGTGAGCTGCCCCGTGACAGCCGCGTTGGTGACTTCGCCCACGACCTGAGGGGCGATTGTCGCCATTGCGGCATGTCCTTCGATACAACGTGGGAGCTGGAGGGGCACGTCCGGCATGCCCACCGATACCCGTGTCGGACATGCCGCACCAGATACAATACTAGGTCGGCGCGGGATGCCCATGCCCGACGGTGCAGACGTGCCCCAAAACCATACAGGGCATAACTCCTAGCAGTCCCACTAGTCCCAAAACAAGTAAATAATTTGCCCCAGCCTTCCCTCTGCACATGTGAACGGGGCACCGCTATAACCCACTCCTCTGACATCAACACCTGGAGCTGTGTTTTTTTTCTTTTCTTACTATTACTTCTCACCCGTGCCTGTGGGAGGGGGAGGGAGGGGAATGGCCCCCACCCTCCCACGGGCGGCCTGCTCACATCTGCTCGGGTCGCCCGCCACCCCCTCCCCATAGCCACCCAAGAAGCCCCCGCCTCACCCTGCGGGGAAGGGAGGGGGGGCACTCTCCGTCAAAATGAGCAATGTCATCCTGTGGCTCCTACACCTGAGGGGAGCACTTCTTTTCAAAGAATTTGGTCGCATCTAATTTGGGGCACCCCATCCCCCTGGGGGTGGACCAGGAGGGGAGGTACAGGTCACCACCTCCCTCCCACTCATACCAGGGTGCACACACAAACTCACACCCAAATAGGGAAAGGGGACATCATGCTACATTTCTATAATTATACACATCTTACACATCATTACTTTTTATATCACACCACACCCTTGTATGCAAATGAGAAGCCACTACTTACCTGTGAGCTGAGGAGCACACGAGCCAGTGGAGACCAGCCACTGACTAAGGACACTTCGGTCGACTACAACCGCTGGCCTTCACCATCCTCCAACACACTGTGGAAGCCAACTTGAGTTATACATATCACATCGTCCAGGCTTGCCGGGGGACCCAACCCATCACTTCTCTGCTCCTCCCCGGGCTCAGCTGCCTCATCCGCCGGGGATACAGAGGGTGCACCACCGCCAGACTGCTCCTCCCCCGAACAACCTGCCTTATCAGCCGGGGATCCAAGGGGGGCACTCCCACCAGCCTCCACTCTGGGATCTTCTACCCCCTCCTGCTGGGCACCGCCTACCTCCACCTTCCGCACTTGTGGGTACTGGGGTACCCGCAGGGGAAGCCGAGTTGGTGTGTCCCTACCCGACAGGGCCACTCCCACCACCTCGTCATCCCTCTCGTCCATGAGGGGGGTCGGGGGACCCTCCACTTCGGCAGCGGCCTGGTTCATACCGTCACCAACAGTCTCGCCAACTCCCTCCCCATCGGCGGCTGCCTGCTTCATCACCAATTGACAATCTACTGTCACACCAACTGTCGCTTCACCCTGAGCTGTCTGCAGCAGGGTGTCGGCGACGCTCCTCTCTCCTACATCCAGGGCAGGCTCAGCCGACAAGGCCATCAACTCCTCCCACACAGACTGGGCCTCTGAACTATCCGAACGGTCGGCCCGTCGCCGCACATAAACAAGCCCGGCAACGAGCTGCTCCTCACCAGCACCTGGCAGGGGACCAGTCGTCACCACCCGGACTTCATACTCTGCGGGTAGAGGTAGGCCATTGTGGGTATTGCCAAACTGAGCCATTGTTTAACGTAGGTGTTAACCGTTCAAGCCCCTTCCGTAGAATACCCGGCAGGGGCACATCAGATTCGTTAAAAGACGCTGCTCTGACACCTTTAGTACCACAATTTAGGAGACTAATAGATTTACGAGAAACAACCATGTTTTTCCTCCTGCTTCTCCTGGGAGTGACACGGGCGCATGTCATACCCGTGACACCCAACCCCTTGGAGAGGTCAGAGTATGGGGTGATACTCACCCCAGATTTTGTCATCTCATTTGCAGACTCAGATTTTATCATGCATAACTTTACGGTTAGGATTCCTACACCCCCTCCATCTTCCTGGGGAAACGAGTCGACGCTACTTTGCAATGTTTCCCAAACAAATTTAACATCGAGAGGAAGGGAACAGGTAGATAGGATATGTGGCCTCATGGCCACATCTGGTAATCTCCTCGGTAAAGCGATCACAGAGCTGAAGGCGGCCCAGGAGGCCGTGTTGAAGGGGGCCTTGGAGGCCTCTGGGGTGGGGGGTACTTCTTCAATCAACCGGCATAAGAGGGGCCTCCTCATTGAAAATGCCGCTTTTCTTCGATCTTTAGGCATGGATCAGTTAGCAGACAGTATTTTGAACAGGCAAATTTTGGATAAGATGGAGGAAAATGTTAAGGATCTCACAGTTGATGTGAAGGAGACATTAATGGTGGACAAAAATATTACCAAATCTTTTGACACACAATTAGCTGAAATCAAAATCTTAACCAAAAAGTTAGTCCATTTTTCAAATGAACTGGCCAGGGAAGTACAGGGGTCGTGGAATGACAATAACCTCATTCTCACTCTGCAGTCACTGTACCCCACTATGGTCTCTGGTCAGATCAATGTCATCACTTCCCTTTTAGGCCATATTTCGGCGACTAAAGATTTTGCACGTGGGGTGGTAGCCCTCCTTGGAGGCAGGCTTCCTGAAGCCCTAGTGTCCCCCTCTGACATTCAGAAGGCTGTAACCCAGGTTTCCAAATCATTGAAGGAAACCTACCCCAAATTTGACCTTTCATTCTCTGAGCCGTCCTTTTACTATACAAACTCTGTTCCCTCTTTTCAGGTATGTAATGACTACTTAACCATTGGGGTCCCGATCCCTATAGCAAGCGGGCCTCATATCTTCCAAACATTTACGGTACGGGTTTTTCCTGTTCCCGTACATTATGAGGGACATGAGCAGATGGCGGCCACGGTAGTTGACGGAGTACCCGAGTCGGTGGCGCTCTCTCCAGATGGGAAGTGGTACATGCCTCTCACGGCTGTGCACACACTATCATGCAGAGGGTCTACCATTAGGACTTGTGGTATAAGCCCCTTTCTCATATCTACCCAAGCCCCTACATGCATAGCCTCCATTATTAGGAATTCGCATGATGATATCATGAAAAACTGTAAATTTCACTATGTTACCCGTCCACAGATTCAAGAATCTTTAATTTCCCTGTCAGAGGGCAGGGCTATCATTGTATCACCCCACCCTACGGGGCAGGTAATTTGTGGTGACAGACCACCAAAGCCGGTTGTCATAAATTGTCTTGCTAGGGTGCGGCTGGGGTGCAACTGTGCACTGACCACTCCTACTGCATGGGTACCATTTTCTTTTAAGGCCTGCCACCTAAATCAATCAGACACCTCCATCTCTTTCCCACTTAATCGGCCTTTTATGTCAGCCTTTAATATTTCTGGGATCGACCTTGACAGTCTTCAAGGTCGAACTCCGTTGAGAGTTCCGCGAGTCCTACCCCAAGAGGTCAGGGCAGCCCTAGCGGCTCACCCAGATAATACTAGGGTGGCACTAAATTCTATAATTAAGGATGTCGACTCAATCAAGAATAAGGAAGTGAGGGAGCGCATTTATGAAGGGAAATGGATGAGACAGGTGTTCTCTTCTTCATCCTGGCCTTCATGGACTGTACTGGCACTGGGAGCAGCTGGGGTTGCTATATGCCTTTGCCTTTGTTGCAAATACAGGACACCTTTGATGGCCGTCGGACTGGGCATGAGTTCCGCTCTCCCGACCGTCCAGGCTGACCGCTGTGTCCCAGTTGACCAGCCATCTAATGGCGCCATCTTCACTGTGGCCGTGGGATGTCTTACCATCCTAATGGCATTCTTCCTCCTTATGGTTGTCGCAGCAATATCTTACATCCGTTTTCATTCTAAGGCTTACCGCGATGGGCTATACCTACAGCTCGCCACTCCGGCGGGCCTTCACTCATTCTTCCTCTGTCCGGTCGTCCTCCCGGTGCACACACTGTACACCTTGGGGGGTCCCACTATTCAAGACCTGTCATTGGACAGGCCTGGTAGTGGGAGACGCATCCGAATCAGCTGGGGTGTCACTGTCATGGCAGCCAGCGCACATGCGGTACCCATTAATCTGGTGGTACCGGAAACCGTGCGGGTGTCACGATCGGTAGCAGGGACTCTGACTCATGCGGGCACGGCCCGAGTCATGGCGCGATTGGTCTGGCGCAAGGGGCCCTTAGCACTCCTGCTCCCTAGAAATGCGCCCAACCCGCCTGACTCATTGTGGTCACACGTGCCTGCCGCCCCCGTGATGCCGGGAAGCATGGCACAAGCCCACGGGCCAGAACCAGAAATGGTATCGCAAGTTTAGGGCCTACATAATTTTGGTTCTTTGATATAACATGCCTGCAACTCTTATTCTAACACCACGGTAGTGAGGGAGTCATGAGGACTGACTACCCTTTTTATCTCCTTACCTGGGCACCTACATGGGTGCCCCCTTAGGTAGTCTTGCCTTTTAAAGGCCGCTTTCCGGTCCTTGCACCTTAAGTTCGTTTCCTTATGGTTGGTAGTTCCATGGAAAAGTGCCTTATTTAACTTCCACTTCTGGGAACCTTATTCTAACTTTCACCACTTGATACACAATTTTTTTTTAGGGGTATGAATATGCACTAAAATCATTTATTTTGTTGGTGGCAGGATTGTCCAATTGGCTCACTTGGTAACCACCACACGGCGCTCCTCACACCCTCCATATACCTATATTGCATATTGTCATAGACTGCACTTTCATTCTTTAACATGTCACATGTACCATCTTTTTCTCTTGTAAAATGTTCTTTCTGAGTTTTATTCCGCAAAGCTCTGTACACCTACACGGTTGGTGACTGGACGTCGGACGTGTGACAGTACAACATTTATTTCATCCCCATTTCTTGTAAATTAGTTTGGGGTAGGCAAGGTTGCTATCCCTCACAGGAGTCTATTCTAAATCCGCATGACCTGTGCCCCTTTTGCCTAGTGTGGTATATTACGATCTAGTGCTCACTGTCTGACGTCCAAGCGCTTCCCGTTGGGTATTGTGTTTATCTCGAATATTTTAGGGTATTACTTGCACCCATTATTGTTTCCACCATGGCCGACTCGCTTGGCCAGCCACCTACGCCATGGCCCGGTACACCGGGATTCTCAAAAGAGGACCTGGATGCCTTCTGGTCCATTGTGTATGTGAGGCCTAGGCCCCCTCCGGCACGGGTTGACACTCTGCAGGAGAGGGCCATCCAGGCAGTGGTCAACGGTGGAATGCCGGGGTCTCTCCTGCCGCCAGCCCTACAAAAGAAGGTGCAGGCGGCGGAGGCAGACAGGTTCGGTCATTGCATCAAAAATATTAAATACTTCCGCCGGAGGTGTATGTACTGTCCCGTTAGGCCGGCCCCCGACTGCACAGCGTGCACAGAACGGGAGCGGGCCTACCAATATTGGGTCAAGACGCATCCTCCGGGGGATGGTGCTTCCGAACCCGGCCATAAAAAATAATATCTATTACTATGTTTAAGCGTGCCTATCCTGTGTGCCTATCAATAGGATGAGTGTTTTTAAATAATTATTTAAGGAGTACTATTCATTCTCTAGTATAAGTACCACCGCTATTATCTTGTGTGCAATCAATACCTACGAATAGGTATTTCACTTTTACATAGTTATGTAGAAAAATTAAGGTGTGTAATTTCAAAAGTGTGTTTTAAGTGTTACAGCTGCGTGTAATTCTCAAACCGTGTAATTTTTACAAAGGTCATTATGAACTATAAATCCAGAAGCAATATTACCAAAGTTCAACTAGATGAAACTTCCACAAATATGTAACCATAATTGCCAAGTTCTTATGATTTGAAAGTTCTTGTTTTTAACCCTAACTTTCAAATAAATGAGGAGGGGCGCATGCACGGGTTCTACTTCCGTGCTAGCCTACCATTGTAAAGAGGTTCAGAGATATAACAAAATACATAAATCAACCAGACAACCTGAACAAACATTGCTTACCTCACCCCCCATTAATAACACTGACAACAACATGCTGACAGGGCAGGCTCCTATCTGCCCCCTGTCCTCCCTCTATCCCTCTCAGAGCTTACTCACACTGACTAACAGCCATCACCTCTGGGTACTCAACAGCCGCTTAGTCATCACTAAACAGCCATGTACACCACACGTACACTGTACGTACACTATGTACACTCCCCCCTTGCACTAGTATATAAACCTAACCCAACCCCTGGCTCGGGGTTGTTAGCCTTCAGAATCCATGTCGGTCTGACCTCCACACACTCATCTCCGCTAAGGGTTACTACAGCCGTGCCCCCTACTCATCGCTCCTGGCAACTTACTCCAGCTCCCGCTAACACGCTGAATTACTCGACACCTGCAGTCTCCTTAGGAATGTTAATATTATTATTCCTACCATCTGTTTAGGCGACGATATCTCTGGACCTCTCTCGCTCTCTCACTCTGACATTTACCAATACCAAACAATCAAGGATTATAACCATATGGACTGTCTCTTCTCATGTGAATAAAACTACCTACAGTACATGAAGTCATGTATCATTTCAATTAGCAACAGGACTCTCTAAGGTGGGTGTAGGCAGGCCACTTGCACTCTACCTGAGTTGGGGACTTATTAAAGGACTTATATACCACCGGGACTCTTACCACTTGAAGCTCTCTCCATTCACTCCCCATTTGATGCCGACAGTAATTCATTTAAATACCATCAACTTTTATAAACCAATTTAAAACAACATATCAAAACCCCAACTGACATTAAACCTGTTCAATAGATCGAAGCAGCAAATTGGAAACTTTGGACTAGCCACATTTGAGGCCATCTTAAACAAAATAAAAACATAATAATTTAACCTAAATAGATTCTAAAAGGAAATTATAGTCCTTATATCTGATATCATACAATAAAAATCTAATTTAAAGATGATTCTTGGGTGAAATTATCAGTATAATAGCAAATACCTATGTCTAAAGCCCAAAAAGCTGGTCCTTTCCAACACTATGATTTAGTAAATGTCTTATAAATCCATGGGATACATTCCGTAAACATTCTTCAGGACCCTCTATTCATAATGGTAGGGCTTGTTAACAATATTATTTCTTGAATAACAGTTTTAGAAGTATGTTTGAATTCATAGAAATATAAAAGACAGACTTAATTTATGTTTCCAGACATTAATTTCGGCTTTCCTGATCAGACTGTGCTACCAATCTGTCATGACCAGGCCATGACTCAGATTATTGGGTCATGACCTTGACCTCTATTTCTTAATTCCTAACCATAAAAACATGACAACATGTCATGACATCAAATATTTTCTACTATGGACCTGCAAACATGTTTGTAGTTGACATATTTGCTTCATGTTGTTTGATTGATTAAATATCATCAAATTTATCATGAAATACATGGAAATAGTGAACATATAATCAATGACATCAGTGTCAAAAGGTATCAAAATGGCAACGTTTTGGGAAAACGTAATTTCTAAACAAATCTTGATAAATCAATAAATACAAGGTGCAATATAAAAAGAAAAACATTAATGGAAACTATGTGAGGCATTTGTTAATTTAAGATGTAAAAAATTGAATTCATAGGATCTAATTATGAACTATGACGCCAGCTGGACATATATGTCATAACGTTCTGACATTTTTTCTATATTTTTCATTCACTTCACATGGCATTATGGGTAATATCTGCTATAAATACCACAGTAATACATACCATGAGATAGAGAATTTCAAAAGCTTTCTTATGATACCTTTTTTGTAAAGATTGATTGAAAACTGACTGTGCTACTACATTTTTTGTGTTTTAAGGTATGAAAAGGTACCTTTTAGTTCCCAATTTGCTGCTTCGTTAGTAGTGGTTTTAGTGCCTTGAGGATGGCCCTACATCATAAAAAAAAACTTAACCCATCCCCTTCAGTGTTTAATAGTACCTCTTTTCTCCGCTAGGTGCTGCTGGAGTCAGGCCAGGCAAACTTGCACACCTGTAGCCAGCTTTTTTGAGAGGGGGGTTCGTTTTCTGAATTTTGGGCTAATTTATTTTTATTGTTTTTTATTTCTAGGGACCTTATAAGTCATATTTTAAAGAAGAGTTCGTCCAAGGGGGGTTCATAGAAACCCCCCAAACCCCCTATGGCTATGGGCCTGACCTGATCGTTGTGCCCTCAGCCCCACACCCCCAGGTCTGGAAGACAGCCAGCATGTGTTAGGAAATTAATGTGTAGTGCCTTCACCCATTCTCTCCAGTGTTTAATAGTTTCCCATTTCTCCACCAGGTGCTGCTGGAGTCAGGCCAGGTGAACCTAATTGTCGTGCCCTCAGCCCCACACCCCCAGGTCCGTGAGACGGCCAGCGTGGGCGAGAACCTCAGCGACAACCAGTGGCACTCCCTGCAGCTTGACTACAACAGGGGGTAAGGGCATTACAGTTATTAATACTACTTTAGTGAGACAATAAATGGAGATTCTTTTTACCCCAAGGTTTTTTTCCTGGAAGGTATTTTTACTAGAGTTTGACTAAAATGGGGGTGGGGATTACTCCTATGATCATTACTATTGCTTCATTATGACAAGTCTTATCCCTAGAGATATTGGATGTAAGGTTTTACCTCTGAAGGAATCTTTGCTAATATATGGTCAGAACATGTATTTTTATCAAATACAAAAGCAGTGTCCACAGTATAACTGTTAGTGGGTAACATGTTATAAACTATGAATGATCTTAATGCAATCCTTCGTATTCATTGTCATGATCCATATTACTCAATGTATTGCAAAGACGAAAATAAATGTGTGTTGTGCCTGCCTTAATCAAACAAACAAGTTAAATATATAGCTGCATTGTTCAGTAGGTTATAGTGTATAGCGTATAATGTCATTGGTCTATAAACCATGTAAATCGAAATCTCTTAATGCCAAAGCTAGACACAGCATATGTTTTATTCCAAACAGCATTTCTGTGCCTTTATCTTTATATACGACCGAGCTACATTAATTTGTAGAATATATTTCAGCTAGTTTACAACGTCTATTTGTCTTATGGAGAGTCTAAAGATAATAAGCTTATGAAAAAGGGAAATCAGTTGAAAGGCTTGTATGCACATGTAACATAATGAGCTAAAGGGCGCATTAATATTCTTCGAATTTAAAAATGATTTGATAGAGTACAAAAGTAATTTCAGATTAAATATCTGTAGTGAGATATCTGCATGGCACAGCTAGTTATCATTATAACATTATACTTTGTGATTCAACGTCAGCGAAATCATAAAGTGATAGCGTCGTATTTATACAAACCATGTCGTTAAAGATGAAATTGTGCCTATATTCCACCTTGCAGCACCCTACCGAAAACGAATGTGCGGCCGTCGCAAACGCGTTAGCGGCCGTCTGATTGTGTTTTTTCATGGTAACGCAAGCAAGTGCTGTATAGTGGAATAAGGCCTTAAGTAGGCCAGCTTGGAATCAACATATCTTAGGACCTAAGAGTGAATCTTAGGATCACATTGGAACGTCCCCCCCTCTTTACTTAGTATGTTGTATAATACATGTTTCCGTATGTTAAAACCCTTCCTTTTCTTGTTGCAGAACGGGCCGCCTTGAGGTAGACGGAGAAGTCACCCTTATTTCCATAAGCTGAGGCATCCACATCTCAAAGGCCACCTATTCTGCCACCTCTGTACTTAGTATGTTGTTGTATTGTTGTATAATACAGGTTTCCGTATGTTAAACCCCTTCCTTTTTCTTGCTGCAGAACGGGCAGACTAGAGGTAGACGGAGAAGTCACCCTTATTTCCATAAGCTGAGGCATCCACATCTCAAAGGCCACCTATTCTGCCACCTCTGTACTTGTATGTTGTTGTATTGTTGTATAATACAGGTTTCGGTATGTTAAAATCCTTCCCTTTTCTTGCTGCAGAACGGGCAGACTAGAAGTAGACGAAGAAGTCACCCTTATTTCCGTCAGCTGGGGCATCCACATCTCCCGGGCTACCTATTCTACCACCTCTGTACTAAATATGTTGTTGTATCATTGTATAATACATGTTTCCGTATGTTAAAACCCTTCCCTTTTCTTGTTGCAGAACGGGCCGCCTTGAGGTAGACGGAGAAGTGACACTTATTTCCGTCAGTTGGGGCATCCACGTCTCACGGGCCACCTAGTATGCCACCCTGTACTTAGTATGTTGTATATTGTTGTATAATACATGTTTCCATAAGTTAAAACCCTTCCTTTTTCTTGCTGCAGAACGGGCCGCCTGGAGGTAGACAGAGAAGTCACCCTTATTTCTATCAGCTGGGGAATCCACATCTCACGAGCCACCTAGTATGCCACTCTGTACTTAGTATGTTATTGTATTGTTGTATGATACAGGTTTCTGTATGTTAAACCCCTTCCCTTTTCTTGCTGCAGAACGGGCCGCCTGGAGGTAGACGGAGAAGTGACCCTTATTTCCGTCAGCTGGGGCATCCACATCTCACGGGCCACCTACGTCGGCTTCGGCCCCGACACCCAGATGAAATGTGAGTACCAACACCTGCAACCTGCAGCCTGTTTATTAAGGAAATTAAAGTTGTATTTGATTAAGATTCCATAGCTTTGAGGATGGTTAACCTCGTCGCAGCTGCAGAAGTTTTGGCTCAAGTCACAGAACGTTTTGGAAATTTACAACGTTGATTTACGGAGTTTTGAGGCATTTATGAAGGTTTTCCATTCACCCCTAGATGTTCTATTGAAGACTGGCATAGCAATGGAGGTTTTTCGAGGTTCCTATTAAGAAAGATGCAGCCTGTTTCGTACAAAAACTCTGTAACTATGAAGATTTTATGCTTTAGTTATATAAACCTTCAAAATATTTTTTAAAAAGTGCTTCGTAAGCACAACATCTGTAACGGGCGCCAAAGCCTTCCTAACGAGATTAAACGAGGAAAAAGGCAATTGCACGCATATGAGACGGTAACCTTATTGGAGAATTTTCTGTCTTTGTAAAATTATAAATGGGGCACTGGTTCTCTGTAACATTCCATGTATAGATATGACCTTTCACAGATGACTAAACTACAATTGGTTAATGCATGCAAAAATGATTTGGGTAGCAATCTATATGGAAATCAGGAAGACCTGAAAAATCTGACTTTTAAATTACGCCACGTTTGCCATCATTGATTTTTTCTAAATTGCATTACTGAAATCGTCATCTGTGACACATGACCTCCCTATTGCCGAAGTGGCTTGTTTTATATGGGAAAGGGTTGACAGATTTGAGGGAGTCTACGTTTCATATGGTAGATTACCTTTTCATCATTGCAATGTACAACAGGGGTGGATCCGGGAATTTTGGAAAGGGAGGGCGCCCATATTACAAAGTGCCGACACTCCCTCCAAGGGTGACAATTTTACATTAGAAAAGCGCCCCCCCCCCCTAAATCCGTCCCTATACAAGAGGTTTGTTTTCCTTATATAACTTTATATACCATAAGAAATACCTTTTAAACTTTCTGTAAGGAGGGTTCTTATAAGGAGACCATGAAATCTCCATAGCGGAGATCGTTATGAATAAGGCTGAATGTCGGTCACCAGAAACGTTTTAAGGTTTCTTAATTGCTCAGTCAATGTATTGACACTCGTTTGAATCATGCCAGATCCTTAATAGTAAGAATATAAATAGTTTAGATTTAGGAAATGTCAATGGAAATATAAAAGAAAGATTCATTTAAGCTTCTTCCACAATAGAAAAGTAACTATGCCAATTCCCGCTCGTGCAAAGATATTGCTGTTATATGAGTAGTATATGGATTTTGGAAAATGGAGCGGACAACTTAAAAATTGAGATACTGATATAGTAGCGTACTCCTTTCTCACTTCAGATTCCCTTGTAATCATCGCTCCCATTATAGCATTCTGGGTTTAGGGAAGTCCCTGGAGGTTGGCTTGACCCAGTTAACTTCAGCGCGTAGTGATACCATAACATGACATAACGGGAAAAGGCTAAGCTGGTTGGCTTTTACTGCTTAAAATCAGACAAAATACTTTTCTTTAGCCTTGTATAATAATGAACATGCATGAATATCAAAAAATCAAGATAATTACAATAGCATTTCTAGTCTGTCAGCATAGAAATCGCCCACTCTTATTTACCTGTACCACAATGTTGATTGTGTAACGTTGCCATACACACTATAAGGACATTATTCGTCAGATTGAAACGCCAGCTGCATTATCCTTCATATGATACATAAACCGCAATATCAACTAACTTAAATATACAGATCAAATCGTAGCTCCAACAGAATGCGCAAACTTAGCTCATTGCTTGGGTAAAACTGAGTCATGCATGTGACATTAGAAACAATAGTTATGCGAATACTGTATAAAATCCTATCCATTAGAAGGCGACAGCCAAAGTAACATCCATTATAAGCCTTTGTCGAGCGTGTTTTTACCACATACAACTTTTAAGCTCAAAGTCTATCATTCTACTAGGCGATTCTTACTGCCGGGAAAATGGTGAATCATCACCTTCCTCTTGCAATATGGCCAAAGCCCGGCATGTTACATATAAATTAGAAGAGAATTAAAAATCCTTTCTAATGATATCTCGCATGCTCACGATTGACCATTTTACAAAATGTCATGAGAAAAATATGTTTGAAAATTCTCAGATATAGATTAGACATTCACAGATCCATATTATGAGACTGCAATAAGCTTTTATCATAGGGCATAACACATTTTAAGTTTTAAGTTTTTCAGTCCTTTCTTGTTCAGTAGACTTATAGCCAAGCTTACGAGTAGTTCCCGTTTTATGAGAAATCGGCAGTGGGATATGGATATTAATCATAGGCATGTTACATATCATTAGAAAGGGTTTTTAATCATCTTTCAAATGGTATGTAACATGCTAGGGTTCTCGTAATGTTTCTAACAAAATAGCAAATGCATAGTTGTCAAGATCATGTAGTGGAATATAGGCATAGGAAGATCGCATGCGAACCACTTTTGCGCCCCGAGCTACTACAGCACGATATGTGATGAAGAGATTCACCTCTCTTAACGGTGCCCTGTGCGTCCTCTTTAAAAGAATTGGCAACTTATGGGAAAACTTCCCCCGCCTAATCGGACCCTTTCTAGGGGCATCCGGAATCATCGCGTGTTTCTGATTGCAAACTATCGACTTGAGAATCGATAAGTAAGAAGCCCCAGAGAGCAGATATAAGTATGCCTAATTGATGCTTTAAAACAGCATGGAACGAACAGAAACACATCTCTCTATATTATCGATCTGTAGAAAATTAGATATAGCCTCCTCGCGTGTAGCATCACATAACTAGGTGACTTAGGCCGGCGCTATTTTTGGCCGGAGCCACATAAAATCTACTTGGGAGTCGTCTAGACCGTGTTAGGCCGTTACAGAATGGTCATTTTCAATCTGTTGATGTGGGCCGTCGGCAGTAGAGCCTTGGCGATGAGACTGTTAAGAACATTTAGCATGGCTATAGGTTATTCAGCGAAATGAAACACGACACAAAACAATCAGAGGCGTCACATCATTGCTCCGTGATTCATTACTACACCCGGACGACGTGACAATTCGTTTTTGATAAGTAACAATGGCTTGCCTTGAGATGAAATGTGATACAGAAAATGAGAATCTGATAGATTTACGCATGAACATGATTAACTTTATGGACTAATACTATTGGAAGAATATGACAGCACTGCAACACGTAAAATGGGTAAACCTTACGATGGCATACATTCCCACACACATACAAATATGAAAGACATGAGGTAAATATACCTTTATCAGTATGAAGCCTATTTATAACATTGAGGATCTATTGGTATCTACTTCAATTAGATTCCATTTTGTTTGCAAATTGATAACAAATTATTGTTTAATGATTACAAAGAATAAGCTAGTTGCTATTATACCTACTTTAAAATTAGCTTAAGGATAGACAACACCTCTCAGAGGGCCATTTGCAGTAATCTCTATTGCGCTCTCTCTATTAAGAGCACAGAAAGTAAGCTTATATCAAATGATAGAACAGATTTTTCTCTATCTTTTGATATAAATTTGATTGTTTTCATTCCATTATTGAAGAAATCAGAGACGGAAAATTGATTTTTCAACTTTTATCTTTTAAACATGAATATCTCAGTTACCATTCAATTGATGTCTACAAAATTTTGAGAGGTTGTTTGTAACATTTGTATGGAGGGAAGTGTCTCTCAGATTCTGTATTTAGGTCTTAGTTTTTATTTTATGTCAAAAAACGGGAAACGTTTTATGATTTTTTCAAATTAATTTTCTAGATTTATTAAATGATAACTAAGACCTGAATAAAAAAAATATGAGACACTCTTCCCTCCAAATGAATGTTATCTAGGCATATACGAAATTTCATAGATTTCTATTCAATATAAAGCGAGATATCTGTGTTTGAAAAATAAAAGTTGAAAATGTATTTTTCCTATTTTTAGAATGGCCACAGACATGTACGTTTTCACATAGTATAATGAATAATATCAATAGATAGTTTAATTAAAAGAGTATCTAATGGTATAAAGCCCATACTTATGTAATAAAAATTAAATAATATATGCCAATTTTAAAAAAGTCGAGTGAATTTGCCGCTGAAAGGTGTTGTCTATCCTTAACTAACTTAACAGAGATTTCCTTTAAAAAGAAAAGGTTAAGCCTATTGTTAAAATTTGCGGCTGACCCTCCAGGTACATTACAAATTTTATATTTGGCCAAAAATAGGGGCTCGTGCGCCCTGCATCTGCACCAAATCCGTTTCTGATTATGAAAATGGATTTTCCTTACTTGTTGATAAGTTTCAAAGCTACACATTGTTTTTATACCGCCCGCCCCTCCCTCTCATCCTCTAGATGGGCATCTGGACCGGAACATCCTGTGGAGGCATCCTTTCCCTTCTCCTCCAGACGGGTACGTGGGGTGCATGCGGAACGTGGTGCTCCAGGACCGGGACATTGACCCTGTGGAGGTGTCCACATAAAACCAACCCTTTTGTTAAGGACTATTCAAATGTATTGTCTTAGGTTGTTTTAAAATGTCAACGCTACATTACTGACGGTTCCATTTGATAACCCCCCCTATCCCTTTCCCTCCAGAAGGGTACGTGGGGTGTATGCGGAACGTGGTGCTCCAGGACCGTGACATTGACCCCGTGGAGGTCGTCTACACCCCCTATCCCCCCCTCCCCATTCATTACTGACTATTTCCATGTATTTGGTTAGTTTCTTATTTAACCTTTTAATGCTATATTCCTATGATAATTCACGCACCCTTTCCCTTCTCCTCCAGATGGGTACGTGGGGTGCATGCGGAACGTCATCCTCCAGGACCAGGACATTGACCACCGTGGAGGTGGTCGACATACCCCCCGCCCTATTTGTTACTGATTATTTAGTTGTATTTTAACTTTTCAATGCTATATTCCGATGATAATTCGTGCATCCTTTTCTTTCCTCCAGACGGGTACGTTGGGTGTATGCGGAACGTCGTCCTCCAGGACCGTGACATTGACCCCGTGGAGGTCGTCCACACCCAGCTGGGGGTCGGCGTGACCTTGGGGCCCTGCGATCTGCGCGACCTCTGCCGGCTGAACGGGTCGGCGTGTCAGAACGGGGGGCAGTGCGTGTCCGTCTGGACTGAGACCTACTGCGAGTGTGAGAGGACCCACTACGAGGGCAAATACTGCCAGTTCTGTGAGTTTGGCTTTTATGTGTACTATCTTTGGGGCAATCCATGAATGATGTCACACACTAGGGGATGGGTGGGTAGGTTGAAAAGTGTGACAATGCCTGAAAGTGAACCTTTTTTTCATGTTTAAAATGTTTTAAATGATAGGATGGATTTTGCACTTTGGGCCACCATACACAACTAGTCGCCAATGTTTATTCGCCACGTGGGGACGCGGCTTTATTATGACAATAGTCATATTATGATTATTAGGAACTACAGCAGGGGGGCATCCAAAGGTAGCAGTACGACCGATAGGGGATCGTCACATACCGAGGGCGAAGCTTGTGGTTTGTACATACCCCCTGGGTTGTTCGGCCACCCAAGGATGACCCCAAAGGTCCTTCTTTATTTTATCACCCATACAAAAGGAAAGATAATGTTAAAAAGCATGAAAACCATGAGCAGTACATACGGCCTGTCAATACACACTAGCCCTTGTATGTACCGCTCATCGGCAGTGCAGTTGATAAGGGCTGGAAGGGGTGTGATAAGGAAATCTACGAATGGCAGGGTCTATTCTACATGTAGGTTGTTTCACACGTTTCGTTTAGCCATAACTGCATTAGATAGTCTGTTTGTGAACAATCCCAGATGTATCTTCCTTTATTATTTGTAATTTGGATCGGCAGTGTTTTCAAAGGGGTCTCCATACAAACTGGCTTATTGATTAGATGAACAAAACAGAACATAAATGCCACGTTACTATTTCCGGACCACGGTTTATTTTCCTTCATTTCAAGGGTCCTCACATTCACCAGGATGTGTGATTGCTATTTTTTTTTTTCTGACCTAGATTATCGCTTCTTGAAACATGCCGCCAATTGTCCACTCTATAATTCCGTTTCTATATACGATCATATTATACGAAATTTTCGATGAATTAGACATTGCTATATATTATGAGTGCGTTTTACCTACATCATCTTCAGTTTCCACACACTAGTTTGATTAATATCATTTCAAGTCTTAGCTAAGTTTTACGTATCATTTCTTTCATTTTCAGCCAAACTGAGACGTACTTGTGCGGAATACTTCCAGGCAGGGGAGACTCGGTCGGGGGTGTGGCTGGTGGACATAGACAGCTCGGGGCCCCTCCCCCCTACCCACGCCTACTGCGAGATGGGCGTGGCCTGGGACGACCACGTGGACGGGGTCACCTTAGTACACCACAACCTGGCCGAGGGCACCATGGTCAGGGACTCCAGCCTGGCCGACCACAAGAAGGTCGTCACCTACAGGTAATACCCCTTCCCCCTCTTTTGGTGGAGACTTTAGCCTGTATTCCAATTCTCCCGGCCACGGATTGCCAATTTCTTGATTTTTCACCTGCAGGTTACCTTATATCAGAATGTATGATGGGAAATATGTCTAAAAACCATAGCGCTTAGGTATAGAAATTTTCACTAATCATGACATTATTTGTGGTTTGAGATTGTGGACATCAATGTCAATTATTTGTTTCATTTGTTATTTGTAAAATTCACACATTATATATATAAATATAGCAAATTTTGTTATATCTTCTATAGATTTCCTTGTGTTTTTGTCGATGAAATAAGCAAAAATTAACCTGCAGTTGCATAATATACTGTAAATCAGTTAACTGTGGTAGGGAGAATTAACGATTTTGCTGCTGGCGATTTAATTTGTCGATTTTCTCTGAGAATATAGGATGAGACCATTACATTCTATGTACCATTCGAAAGAGAATTGTTTTGATTTAGAATGTATGTCCATACTTAAACCTTATCCCTACTGCCGAATTTCAAAATCGGTAGTAAAATCGGCATCGAGAAAAAATAAAGCTGCATGCGTGCGTCAATACGTAACATTCTGATAAATAGCCTGTATGCAGAGACCCTCCCTCGAAACCTTGCATCAGTCCCTGTAATGTAGATTCTGAGGATTTTTCTATGACTACAGAAAGTGTTACATATGGATTGGAAGGGATGTTAGCGACGCGTTATGACATGAGTGTCTGATTCGTTTGAACAAGAAATATATGAACTAGAAATCTTATCGATGTACATAGTTCACATCATAAAATATTCGACCATATAATATCTGTCCTCGTTATTTTATCTACCTCCTCAGCAGCCTCAATTTCAAGATAGTCTTAAAATCATGCTTTTAAACAACCTTCTCTTGGGGCCCATCTCACTTATGCCACTACGTATGTGGGCGGAGAAGAGGAAATCACTATGCTACTATTCTCTCTGTTCAACTTATCTCAAAGTGTTAAAAACAGCACAATTAGTCCTAGAAATGGACACCGCTGCTTTGCATGAACACAAAAATTAACTTTAAATAGTGAAAACAATCCCTTTGGCTTTTCACCGAGAGGGAACTTGGCTTTAAAGAGTGAAAACCATTCTGTTGTTTAATTTTCAGAGAGCTGACAGAGGAGATGCTGGAGGCGCTGGTGGCCGAGTCAGTCAGCTGTCACCAATGGGTTCACGTCAATTGTTCTCACTCCCCTCTTAGGTATGTACTATCTACGTTAAACGAAGAATAAATAGACAATGTCGGTCAGCTGCCACCAGTGGGTTCATGTCAACTGTTTGCACCCCCCTCAGGTGTCCTATCTAGGTTAAACATAGAATAAATAAACAATGTGAGATAGCCGTCACCAGTGGGTATATGTCACCTGTTCAAACTACCCCTTCAGGTTCGTCATATTATCTGGAGCATGCATGCTAAGTTTTGTGGAAAATAGTCCACCCGAGTAAAGCATAAGAGCATTATATAAAGCCTCACCTTTCCTTAGTTGTTTTAGGAGCAACCTACCCTATAGAGTTTGGATGGGGCCTTCCATTAAGAACATATGCACATTTTGAAAAATGTTAGAAGCCCCCTTCCCCTTGGCACTTACACACTTAATGTAAGGCTCCTACTGTTATTGACACAATCTTCTCATTATTAGTGGAAATAGTATAACATATATTAGATAAGGAAATTTAGCATCAAATTGTGGTCTAAATGGGTTGATCCACGGTGCGATAAAAGCCAATGATTCAATGTCGGAAGTCTGTTCGGCAACAATTTCATCGTGTAAGTAGTATATGGAAATGAACATAGTCGCCTGGCAATATTTTCATGGGAAGAAGGGACTTATTTCAGAACTTCTCGAGATTGAACAGCTTCACTTTATTTTCACTAAGTGAGCCCTAAAAAATGCTAGTCCTGCCCGAAGTGTGTGTATAGAATAGCAAGTTCAAACATGCGAATCTACGGCTACATAATAATTCTCCCTTTTGGCCAAGTATCACCTGCCCACTAGGACCATTTATATACTACTTTCATATACTTTAGGCTGCGAGAGCCATTTTCATAAAATCACAATTTTCAGGCATCAGCAATTCTCCCAACCACGGATTGCAAATTTCTTGGGTTGTACCTGCAGGTTAGCCTAGATCAGGTTGCATTCTGGGTAATATTTCGACAAGACCCAAGGCTTTAGTATAGAGATTTTCTTAAATCTGATCATTATTTGTAGTTAATGCATATGATGCTAAATTTTCACACTTATTTCTTAAAATTTGTATTCACATACACTTAATATTTTCTGAGTTGTTTGAAAATTTACTCATATTTGGTGGATATAATTATTTGTTTATTTTCTATAGTTTTTCCAGGAGTTTTGTTGACAAAATCAGCCCAAATTAGCCTGCAGGTGCTTAAAATACTGTAAATCAGCTAACCGTGGTAGGGTGAATTCTCATAGTCTAGCTCATCCTGAGTACGCCCTCATTTAATCAGGTGTTAATGTAAATAATAGGATATACTATTAAGGTTCTGAATGTTCAAGGGCGTGCATGGAAATATTGAAGTGAGTAGTATACAAAAACTGGGATATTGTCCAGGCCATTTTCGGATACGGCTTCGGGGGAATTCAATGAGGAACGAAGCTCAAGTAACACGCGCAATCAGAAATGTAATACTCAGAAAGCACATACAGCTAATTTCGTATTGCAAAAGGGCATAAGGGCATAAAGCATACAAGGTACGCATGGTCCATCCAACTGCTGGATTAACACATCTTAATGCAAGGAATAAGATACAACTAGGTATATTTACAATCAATCTATACATCCAGTCATTTAAAGGTTTCGTCATAAGTCACCTCTGAGGCATAACTATTAGATCTAGAAGCGGAGCCAGCTTGAAATACCAAAATGAAATTTCGACAAATGTTTTTAGCATTTGAAATTTAAGGTATCTAACCTAATTTATTGGATATCTTGGATTAGATCTCCTGTATAGATTCTAAAGGCAAATAATTGAATTCCCTATCCTATAATCCAACAATTTTGACACTAACAATGTGTTTCTAGGAATTTCAGAAGCTGAGATATAAGATCTTTTTGGCCCCCATTGGGGATGTATTGATATTACAAGGTGGCCCCCCTTTCGAATTCAATGAAGGGATCCCAGGGGATCATCATACGAAATAAAATGAAGAAATCTTGTGAAAAAATAGTAAAGTTAATATCCCTTTCTTTTGAATTATTTGGAATACAGCAGTCATTGTCAAAGGTATCCTGCTTATAAATTCAGCCATATTGAAATCTGTGGTAATGTATTAGATGAATATGATATCTATTGAGCCCTCTAGGCTATAAACAACAGATATTTGAACCATTTCCACTTGTCTAGATACCTTAACAGCTAGTATTTCTCAAAATTGGTCAGCCAGCTCGGAATTTGGATTTCTGCATTGACTTCAAATGCAAATAAGTGAATTTTCTGATCCATATTCACCTAATTTTCTCTTTAGTCATTTCAGAAGATTAGATTTAAGATTGTTTATAGCAAAAATTGGCCATATTGGCTTTTTGGCCCCCCGCATCTATCCTTTTGATATTTCTAGGTGGCTCCCCTTCCAGATTTCATAGTTATGCCTCAGAGGTCCCTCATACCAAATTTGGTGCTCTGTAACAATTTCTCAAAAAAACTTACCTTAACAGACCCCAACTATTATAGACATTTATGGAGATGTTGATAAGTATGTCCTGACTATACACACATAATGCTTTATCTCCCCCTCTGACAGACTGGGCGACCTGACGTGGCTCGTGTCATCCTCGGGACGGGAGTTCAGCTCGCTAGGTGGCGACACCGCCGGAACCTGCGGCTGTGGGGAGCAGCACGCATGCGTCAGCCCTGGCCTCAGCTGTAACTGTGATGCAGGTGAGTGGTCAAACATTAGATATTTTCTCTACATGTTTGTTAATGAGAATATCCCAACCTCCTTAATGTTCGCCGTTAACTCTTTGTATTTGAACTGCACTACAAACAACCCAGGCAGAGGATGCATTATTATTATTACATTGGAGCAATGTTCTGGTTGGTTCTGTATTTGGTTCTTGCCATGTTCTTTTGATGACTCCCAATTACGTTGCTGCAACATACTTCTGTGACATTGCACTGAGACATTATTTCAACGTTCTGGATATGTTCTTCCGACCAAACAGAATGTTCTTATAACGTTCTGTTATGGTTTGGCCTTAACCTTACCAAAAAAAACACATTATAATAACGTTTTGATTTGGTGGGGTTTCAACATAACTATCACTAATGTTACTGTTACATGCCACCTTATTAAGTAACAGACTGACCAAAAAAGTATGATCACAGAATGGTTCTGTTACGTCGCAACTAAGCTGGGTATCCCAACCTCCTTAATGTTCAATGCTAACTGTTTGTATTTGAATTGTACTACAAACAAAGGCAAGCAGCGACATAACAAGCACCTTCTGTGACCATACCTTTTAAGTCAGCCTGTAACCTGTCCAATCTTTAGGTAACAGCTACACTATTTCAGGTAGAGTTGAGACTAAAAAAAGGGTTTTATAATAGCATTATATTTTAGTAAAGTTGAGACCTTACTCATAAAGAATGCTATGATGATGTTGTTGTAATGTGAAAGAATGTAACAAGAAAGTCACAATAACATTACAGTGCAACGTCGCATTGTTAGGTTCTAAAGACATTTTTGAGTGCCATCAAAATAACATAACAAGAACCAAACCAGAACTGGACAAATCATTGCTGCAACATTATAATAACGTTACATTCTTGCTTCAGAATAATGCCATGTAATAAGATGCATAGATTGTCCTCGAGAACAACAACAAAATCTAAGGGAATGCTGACTGTGTGAAAAGATATTAAGCTATACATTAATTTGTGTTCTTAGCACTGAAAGGCTTTCTTCATCAATACAAGGATTCCACATTAGCACTTTATTTATAACAGTGACATTCTATCCATCCTTTATGCTTGAAGCGATGCAACATTCTTCGATGTATAGACATTCACATGTATACTGATTACACAGGATGCAGAATTATAGAATATCTGTCAATCCCTTTTACATAACCTTATATGATGCATCTAAAGTGGAAATAACCAGGGGCGTTAATTTTAGACATAATTCTATATCCCCTGCATTATCACATTCTTTGACATTTATAGACACATATTTAACACAATAAATTCCTGGGAGAATGCATTGACCTTTAGTTAATCATGAAAGTCAAACAAGAACGGGGTCCACTGTGCATTACATCAAAGTTTAAATTGTAAAAGTTATCAGAATTTGAATATTGTTATTTGTACATTTTGCAATTTAATAGATTCCTTGCAGGCTAAGCATGCAATTAATTGTGATTTAGGCAGCTATGGGGAGCCTGTATCGCCTTGTGCGGTACTCGTGGTTGGATTTAGATCTCCCCGTGGGAAATGCCAGTTTCTGGGTACACAAAATCCCACAGTCTAAGTTTAATTAATCTTAAACAGTTCGTGCTACACAGTTTTTAAAAGGTGTACCACAACCTTGAAGATGTGCGGAGTCTGTTGTACGTTTCAACATTTCCTGGGAACTTAATATTTGCATCCCAACAACTTTTATGACCACTAAAAGGAGTCACTGAAAGCCTTCACTGTTCTTGTAATTCGTTCCATTGAATATGTGGTTTTCCGTGCTTTATGATTTCCTGTGTAAGTCAGCATTTCTTCCTTCATAGGCCTAAAAAGTGCACATTTAATGGCAATTTCCAAATCAAACGCTACCATTACTTCTCGTAAATACTCGAATTACACTGTGTGTCGAGAACAATGATTTATTCCCAACAACCTCAGAGTAGACACTAGAGCCCCATACCCACTAGGCGATTTTACCAGTGATGGACGATGGGAAACGGGCAGAATCAGCCGATTCCTATGATCTCCTGTTAGTATGGTATGTGGAAATGTACAGGTTTGATATGAATCGCTGGTAAAATCGGCCGATTCTAAGGGCAGAGTCAGTCGATTTTAGCGTCGATCGGTCGGCCGACTCGGTAAAAATCGCCTAGTGGGTAAGGGGGTTACGGACACTACACAGGTCACCTGTCGGGAAGTTTGTCTCATACTGAAGGTTGTTTTATTGGCTGGTAGTTTGTTCTTGGCAGCCTCCCTACTTGTTGTATAAAACGAACCCCCCACCCCTACTACCATTAGCCCCCCTACCCTGCTCCCTGCCTCTGACCCCTTTTAAGCCCCACCTCCATTGTTTCCCAGACTCGGGCGCCCTCTACTGGGACGGCGGCTACATCCGGCTCAAGCACCACCTGCCGGTGACCCAGCTCGTTTTCCGCCAGGGGTCAGGTCAAGGTCAGGCCAATGTCACCATGGGGCCGCTCCGCTGTGCAGGAACAAGTATGTTTCCCACATAGGGGCCTATATAACAAACCCCGGGAGGGGTGGTTACAATGTGCTAAGTGTAAATGTATGATGTCTTATGCATTTGTTGGATATATGAATGAAATATGCACAGTTTGTAAACATAATTATGTGAGCACTTAACATAATCCAACATACTTACTTAGTTTGTTACTGGGCCATATTGGTCTATCCTCGTAGTTATATACTAAATATGAAGTGATTGAAGACAGATAGGAAAATATTGTGTTATAACTGAAAGTATACTAAAATCCACTTAAACTGGAAATTTGATAACACTAGATAATAAAAAAATACTAGGTGAAGACAATATGATAGGGGAAGTAAGGAGTGAGTGTATAATACCTTTCACCTGTTTGCAACATTCAAAAGCATGCATGCGTCGATAATATTGGTCCACCCAATATGAACTGATGTCATAGTCATATCCCATGGAGAATGTACTCTCATCTTATGCCCTTATGGGACTCAGAGATATGGAATTTAGTTCTAAGCGTGGATGGCAAAGCCTCAGTGTTTAGTGGGGTAAAGTTTGGCCAAAATATAGTCGAAAGAATTCATTAATGATCGTAAGCCAAGCTTAATTTTTTATCACTATCCTTTATGGATCAATTTAAGAATGCTATCCATGGGTTCTTAGAAGTAGACCATCAAGCCCGTATGCACTATATACCGCATTCGGGAGTCCAGTTAAATCGATATAAATGTCGCACATGCATCACCTTTCGCGCCACTCCCTGTAGGTGGTTAAGCGTGACCTCGTAGCCAATTAGGAGTGTTCCCTTGTCCACCTATACAACAACATGGCCGCGCCCTGGATGAATCTCCCTTATGAGGTATATGTGTCACTGTAATATCAACACAGATCGCACACCCCATACTAACCCCTCACCCATTTCCCTTCCTCCAGGGTCGCAGTCACCGGACACAGTGGTGACCTTCATGACCCCTCAGGCCTACCTGGAGCTTGGCGGATGGCGGGGCGGGACGCTGGAGTTCGACTTCCGGTCGACGAGGCGTGACGCCTTCCTACTATACCAGGCGCGTCACGGGGAGGACGCTCAGGGCCCCTGGGGGGACGCGCAACTCTACGTAAGGCTAAAAGACAGTAAGTGTTCTTTGACACTTTCTATATACTTCCTACTATACCAGGCGCATCCTGGGGAGGACACTCAGGGCCCCTGGGGGGATGCACAGCTCTACGTCAGGCTAAAGGACGGTAAGTGTCCTTCGACACTTTTATTGTACTTTCTATTATACCAGGCGCGTCCCGGGGAGGACACGCCTGGTATAGTGAGAAGTACATACAAAGTTTTTTTAGGGTGACTAAAGGATGGTATGTTGCCTACAACGAACACTTTTTATGTACTTCCTACTATACCAGGCGCATCCCGGGGAGGACGCTCATGGCCCCTGGGGGGACGCACAGATCTACGTCAGGCTAAAGGACAGAAAGTGACCTTCAATACTTTGTATGAAATTCTCACTGTACCAGGCGTGTCCCGGGGAGGACGCTCAGGGCCCCTGGGGGGACGCACAGCTCTACGTCAGACTAAAGGACGGTAAGTGACCTTCAAAACTCTTTATGTACTTTCTACTATACCAGGCACGTCCTGGGGAGGACGCTCAGGGCCCCTGGGGGGATGCGCAGCTCTACGTCAGGCTAAAGGACGGTAAGTGACCTTCGACAAACACTATTTATGTACTTCCTGCTATACCAGGCGCGTCTTGGGGAGGACGCTCAGAGCCCCTGGGGGGACGCACAGCTCTACGTCAGGCTCAAGGATGGTAAGTGACACTGCCCAGTTTAATATGTCAAGATCCATGTCAGTATAAATCTATTAATCAATATCTAAGCCAACATAAAATCGTTTATCATCCCACGCCCTAGAAACAGCTCTCAGAGCCCCTCCTGTGAAGAATGGTCCACTGCTCCCAGCCGCTCAGTGACTGTTCCTCACGTGTTGTACCATTGCCAAGTTTATACACTATGTCAGTATAAAACTGTTTTTCATACCATCATTTAACTGTTCATTATTATGTTCCCCAGGTAACAGTCTGGTAATGCTCCTATCAGAGCCCCACCTGTCCACTCCTCCTGTCCACTCCTCCCGGCCCCTCAGTGATGGTCAGTGGCAGCACGTGTCCATCCAGGCCTAATTCTGTTTATCACATGTTATACTGTTGCCCAGTTTTATACCTCAATACCTATATCGGTATAAAAGTGTTCATCATTCTGTTCGTCTAGGTAACTGTCTGGTGGTGCTGCTGTCAGAGCCCCATCTCTGGAGAACGGTCCACTCCTCCGAGCCCCTCAGTGGTAGCACATGTCCGTCCAGGCCAAATTCTGTTTATCACGTGTTCTACGCCCAGTTTATCACGTGTTATACGCCCAGTTTTAAGCATCAAACCTATACAGTATATGAATATTTATCATGTTTTATTCTGTTCCCTATAGGTAACAGCCTAGTGGTGCTCCTATCAGAGCCCCACCTGTGGCGAACCGTCCACTCCTCCCGACCCCTCAGTGATGGTCAGTGGCAGCACGTGTCCATCCAGGTGGAGTCGGGCCAGGTGAGGGTCCAGGTGAACGCTGACCGCTTCCTGTATGACGTCAGCCCCGACCTGCCGGGCCTCGGCTACTGGGCCAGCACCCTCTACGTCGGCGGACGGCCCAAGTGAGTGTAGGAACCTGCAACATATTTTTGTCGTTTCTATTTGTGGGTAGGGGTGGGAGTGGGAAAATACACTATGACAATGTCGCAGAGAAACCACACATATTAGAGAAAAAGTTCTTTGTTACATATGTGCAATATACTCCATATTGCCAATTTAAACAATCATTCTTGCATGTGAATTGCCTTTAATAACCATCATATTACAAGGATAGCGTAGCCAATGTCTTGTTGTGTAAGAGGGCATGGAGTAACCTAACCAAGGTTTGACTTCGTAGAATGGTACTGTTATATCACAGAGTTGTATTAAAGTGCTGTACAACATGAATGGGCAGGGATGACACCTCAGGGCAATGGACTGGGCAATACTTAGTTAGACTGATGTTTATTTTGAAAAAGAAAATACACTATTAAACTACTTATAATGTGACCTTTTCTTTTTCCACATGTCTTTTATAGTTGGGGCTTTGCAGCAATGTTTATCTAAAGTCTGTTTTTACTTAAACACTCGTTTTTGTTGTGATGTTACAACGTTGAAAACTATAATATTTAGCATATAAAATAAGTTATGGATACCAGGTTGCAACATTTAGTAGTAAAGATAAGACATAACAACATTGTCTAAAAGATTCATGAAATGCTTATTATGCCCCTTATAGATTTATTGATAAGTATGTAAAGTCATGTGCGTCAAGTGTACATTTCTCACATGAAAATACGTGCAGCAATATCGCACACTTTTTAAGGTTTTAAGAGACATGCGTACATTGAATGTACATATATCCATTCCTCCACAGTAACACTGGTACGGAGGTGGCAGGGATCGCCGGCTGTATCCGGGGCCTCATCTACAACAACAAGCTCCACCCCCTCGCCAGCCTCGCCGACAAGTGAGTCTGTCTATAGACCTTTTGCAGATGTAGTCACTTAAGCCCCATACCCAGGCGATTTTCCTGGCAACCGGCGATGGGCAACTGGCAGAATCGCCAGTAAAATTATCACCAATTCAGATCACCTGTTAGTATGTCATATTAAAATGTACATGTTTGATATGAGTCGGCACTAAAATCTGCGCCGACTCTTATAGTAGAGTTGGCCTATTTTAGCACCAGTGAAATGGCCGACTCTGGTCAAAATCGCCTAGTGGGTATAGGGCTTAAGCCACACAAGAACGTGATTAATAATTAGTCTAAAATCACTCTATTGTAAATAATAATATTATGTGATCTAGATGTTTAGAACAGTGAATAGCAACAATTCTTAATTGATCACCAATACGATGTCTGTTCAATTTGAGGGAAGGTGTGCCATCTACACAGTTTCCTGTTAGTGCTTCCTCGTCCTAATCCTAAGTTCGAATTTACGTGAATGTCTTGTGAAAAGGGAGATTTTAATGTCTGTCTGTGACTTATACTATAGAAATGCCTTTGACTACATCAATTACTGGATATCATAATCCACTTGATATTATAGCATTTTGATTTATATATTTAGCAATAAATACCTTTTCAATAATCATCTTCGATTAATGCATTAAGGGTGTCAATTAAACTTTCCCTTGTCTGTGATTGGCTGTCGTCAGGGCAGTGGGCGTGGTCAGCGGCTGTGACCCTACCTGTGCCAGCAGCCCGTGTCAACACGAGGCGGAGTGCGAGGAGTTGTGGACGTCCTACGTGTGTCACTGCTCCAACCCCTACGCCCACTCAGGCACCAACTGCCAGAACAGTAAGAGACTGAATAAAGTGTTATAATTATATGTAAATATGACGTGTCTGAGTGCAAGGAGTTGTGGACGTCTTATGTGTGTCACTGCTCCGACCCCTACGCCCACTCAGGCACCAACTGCCAGAACAGTAAGAGACTGAATAAAGTGTTATAATTATAATATGTAAATATGACGTGTCTGAGTGCGAGGAGTTGTGGACGTCCTATGTGTGTCACTGCTCCAACCCCTACGCCCACTCAGGCACCAACTGCCAGAACAGTGAGTGACTACACAGAGTGTTATAGTTATATGATAACGTGATGCACATATGAATATATGAACATGAAATACACATAGATATACTTTTTATGTATAGACCTATCATTCTTTATGGATATAGACTTATACGGGGCGTATGTGTGTGTGTAGTTCTGTGTCTCTGTGTGTTTGCGTTCAAGTGAGGCTCATGCAATTATGAAACAATTCTAAGTAATGCCCACACTGCTGATGTTCATTGTTGTATGCTTATGGAAAGTGATCCATGCATTCTATATTGACGATTTATTTAAACCGCTATAAGATAGAGTAGAGAGAAAGAGTCACTTCTAGTACTAAATAGGGAGCACTTTCTTCCATTTTTGGGCTATTCAAGAAGAATATTAGTTGGAAGTATTATGTTTCATTAATAGCCGGGTTCAGTTTTGTGGCAAATTGAGCAAACCGGAAAGTTATTAAGCTGTTCTGAATTTTAGACACAGAACTTTTGATGAAAATACCACAATTGGCCTTAGATTTAAGATGAACAAATGAAAGCTACATTACCATTGTCATTCGACCTATCTGTGTTAAGAAACTATCCTAGCTGCTCAATAGAGGGAACAAATGAATAGTTTTAGTAACAAGTGTACCATTGTAGACTATTAAATTTTGGACGCGCAACAAGAAAAGGCAATGATGATTGTAATAAATTCCAGGTAAAAAGGACAGTTTTCAGATTCACCAAGTGACACTGAAGCTTTCTCGTCCATTAAAAATCGCCATTTAACAATAAAACCCACTTGGCTCAGTAACAGTTATTGAGAAATTAAAGTCAGACTTTTTGTCCTAGCATCAAGTGCAGTCAAGTTTTATCAACGAGGGATAGGGCTGACCGGTGCTCAACTTTAAAGCTCTCAGTACTATGCTAAATTGATAGGCCTACTTTTGATAGGATTATATGCCTACTGATGACAATTTGCTTTATTGTAGGCAAGATTAGCAAAAAAATCTCTGATAAAACTATTCAGGAGAAGCGAAGATACAAAAACATTGGTACAAGCGTAACGTACTGTTTTATTCTATTAATGTCCATGTAGTATTCTATCGATGCTAATATTATTCGGATGCGTTATTGTCAGTCATATCTATGAGCACCATCCTAATTATTGCCATCAACTTTAATCATTGTTGTATTGCAGTCATACAGAAAAATAATGTGTATAATCACAAAAGTATAGTTTAGCTAATAGAGAGATACTAATATGAAGTCCTCTTGGTTGCAGTAAAATAACCTTGTGTTTTACTCTATAACAACTCTACTGTTTGCAGACATCACTAAAACAATTCTCTTTCAGATGGTATATAGCACATGCATATATCATATATGCTTTCATGCCATATTCCCAGAGGAAATTAAACAAAAAACAAAATCAACAACAGCAAAATCAGTACGTGGAATACAGGCTTAAATTCAACATGCTTAAAGCTGTATTCCACGAAACCATTTTGACCACCGGTAATTCAGTACTTTACAAATCTTGACCATTAATATTGCAAAAGACCACGCATCCTACATACCATTTGAAAGAGAATTTGAAGACCGTCCTAATGGTATGTAGCATGGGTATGATTAACCAGAATTCCCATTTACGATTTTTCCTAATCAGGAGTAAAATCGGCTTCTTGTGTATTATCACCTGCACGGCCGAGGAGTGGTACGTAAAAGGGGTAGTGCATAGTGACAGCCTGTACGAACCGCTGCTTGTTATGACTTGTATTAAACGTTTTCAAGACTATTTTGTGTTTTGCTTGGGTGATAAAATATAGAAGACCCTTAGGGGTCGTCCTCGGGTGTACAGACGACCCTCTGGCCAGCGTACAGCCTGCGGCCTTGGGCCTTGGGCCGTACGCTGCCCGGCGGGTCGTCCTCCGACCCTCGAACGCCCCTCGCATGCCTTCTTATGTTAATACATCCTTTACTCTTGTGTTCGCAGACATTAACCAGGACGTCGTTTCCTTCCTGGAGCCTTCCGACTTCCTCGAGTTCCACCAACCCGGGGCCTTGGACTTCGCCTCCGAGCCGGTCATCTTTAGTTTCCGCACCTTCCAGCAGAGGGCGCTCCTCCTGTACCTGTACGACCACCTCAACAACTTTCTCCAGGTGGAGACCAGGGGTCACAGCGTACTGGGGGTACGGTATAATAGCATGAAGATCATAGTCAACCACGACATCACCGTGACAGGTGAGACTTGTCTTTTTTTATTTGATTTTTATACAAGCTGAGTTCACTTTA
The DNA here is from genome assembly GCA_936440205.1 of Lepidonotus clava. Classification (NCBI taxonomy): domain Eukaryota; kingdom Metazoa; phylum Annelida; class Polychaeta; order Phyllodocida; family Polynoidae; genus Lepidonotus; species Lepidonotus clava. Next base: position 66,582,314 of record OW387134.1, on the reverse strand, counting down.
TTAAAATGCTCTTTCACTACAGTCCTTTGGACCATTTGGGCACAATTCCGTGCAGGGGTCAACCAAATTTCCTTTTCCCATGCTGCAATCCATGGAACTCGAACCCATGAAGTGACAATGCCAACGACTGGTACCAACGCTTCAACAACGGTGGCCACCCTGACTCCCTAGTCTTCTGTTTTGTAACTCAGACTTGGGGCCGTCCATAAATGACGTCATGCCGCGGGGGGATGGGGGGGGGGTGTTCCAGCTTCCTAAACATTCCTATAATAAATGCATGACCAAGCGGGGGATCAGAAATGGTCTAAAAATAATAGCATGAAGGATGGCCCCTCTGCAGAAACAACGTACCGAAAGGCTATTCAAATCCAGAGCATGTATTTCATTACCTAACATGGTCTGATCATTAAACCTTTTAAATTAGTGTTGTACCCTGTTCGTGGTAACGCCACAACCTATCCGTCCAGGTGTGGGCTCCGATGGGCCCAGACTAATCGTGTTAGGTCAGGGCTTTTATGCGAGGGTTCACTGCGCAGACTCATGTGAAAGGTGTATACATTTATGGATGTGAGAACGTGAGAATTTATTCCTTATCAATTTTATAAAAAAAAAGAAGAAAACTCAGGTTATGAAGAGATCGTGCAGGGCTATTGTAAACATTGTGAAATCTTTCACACATTGGATTTTACAGATGTTTTGAGACCAACGTATAAAACCTATCCATGTACACCAATAGAATAATGTAATTCTATACAATTTACTATGTAAATAATATGAACTGTTTTGTTTGTTTTATATATTTTGATACATACAAATAATGTGAAACACCAACTTTAAAATCTGGTGTCTGATGTAAACTAACTTTCAGTAGCTAATCTGATAACCAGTTGAAGTAAAAGAAATTAAAGAAAAAAATCTTTTTACTTTTTTACAGACTTAGCAGATGGCAAGTGGAAGCAGGTGGTGGTACAGATGGCAGCAGATGGCATTCAGATCATCGTCAACCAGAAGCCACTCGTTATAGAACAGATTACCCCATGGAAACCACTGGAGGAGTACGAACAGACACCGTTCAAGGACCAAGGTAATTCATCTACATACGACACATTTTTCAATCAAGCATGCATAATAAGCCCATCCCAGTATACATCAACATCACACTTTGCCATGAAATTACATAGCAATGTCTTTCTTATTTTAATCCCCAAAGATAGAAGTGTAAAACAAAATGAAGCGTGGTGGTTTGGTTGAAAATTTGGTCCTAAAATGTGTAAAATGCAGCCTTATATTTTTGCCTTTTCCCATAGGAATCAATGTTAAAGCCTGTCAGTCCAACCCATACTGTCCAACCCTATTTTCCTTAAAATGCATCATTTTGATTGGCTGGCAAACCTGCAAATCTGCCAATTGGTAAAATCAAAGAAATCATAACATTTCATCAGTACATGGGGATATGGAAAAACATAAAACTTGTTATTCCAGTAATCACCAAGTCTAGGACATAAGGAAGGCTTATACAATAACACTGCCCAACCCTTGTCCTACCCTGGGATATAGACAGTGTGGGATGGGCATGCTGCAGCGACATTCTATTACATTCTGCTTTGGTCCTTATTATGTTGTTTGTATGGCTTCAAATAATGTTGCTGCAATATACTGCTATGATGTCGCACTGCATGTCATTGCAATGTTCTGTTTATGGTATTCAACAAGAACAGAACATTGCAGTAACATTCTGTTTAGGTTTGGTCTTAACACCACAAAAAACAATGTTATAATAATGTTCTGATTTTGTATGGTCTCAACCTCACAATCAAATAGTGTACTTTTACATGCCGTTTATGGTAGTAACAGACTGACCAAAACATGTGGTCACAAAACTGTACTGCTATGTTTCAACTTGGATGCATGGCTATTATCATCTCAATATCATTTCAATCAATATATCATCATATCCGAAATATTGCGAATATATATTAACGGAATAGCAGATCTGGTTTGTAAAATATATCCATGATTCGTAGGTTTATTCATGGCCATAAGAGTAAAGAAAACCTGTGATTCCGACTGAAATAGAAATGGAAATGAACATCCAATACCTCAGTGATAAATGGACCTGGGCCCGCACCCTGTGATGGGCCTTCCATTAAAACATCAACGCTCATCTCGGCGTAATGACTTCAGCTTTCTTTAACGTGTAGTGCGTAATAAACCTCCAAGCAAGATCGATGCAGAACGACAGAAAAAAGTCCAGATTTTTGCCAATTTCATCTGGCCTCTCCCCAGGGGTGGAAAGCGATCCATTAATTATTAGCGATTAGCGAACTAAAAACCCCGTGGACGGCCACAGAGGTCCAGTTCTGATTTCACTTTGACTTGCTCTTTTTTGCACCTTATCAGAACGAGTCAAGTCGCTGTAGTCCACCAGTTTCAGCCAGTAATGATGTTTAACGTGTTTAGAATCCTTGTAAATCCTCCACGAATTATTGCTAAATGTTCAATACAAAAAGGAAGCGTAGAGACATGATTGTATGGACATGTATGGAAAAGTAGACGTCCATTCTTCAATGATACCCAATTATATGTAATAATTCGCCTGTGGTATGATATTGCTGACTGATGCTTCGACAATGAACCACAGTGGTCAATAAGATATTTACTTTTATCGTCATTTCCAACAATTGGCTTATAGCTGAAAGTTCGAAGCACTTGGCCCTCCCTAGAGTAGATGGTTTGAGCCAAGTGAGAGTCCCAATTTGGCCAATGAGAATTACTAAAACTTGTATTATTCTTAAATGGAACTTTAGAGAAGTGTTTCGAAATGGAGTACGAACAATGGATAGATCCAGTGTTTTTGGAGAAAAAAAGTGCATATTCTTTCTCTACACGTGTCTCGAATTTGAAAATAAGTAGGGGCCTACAATCTTTTCCCCCCCAAAAAAGTAAGAGGAAAGGGCCATTTTCAGGTACCCACTGTGACTGGGCATGATACCGTGTCAACATTCAGAAATAACATAGGAATATGTATAATACTTACAGCTTATCCTACACCCCCTCCTTGTTCTCGACCACAGCTGATTTGGTGGTGCTGCTTCATAACATGGCAGCCAATGCCGCCATGTTCCACATGTACATTGGAGGGCACTGGGCACCACAATACTATGTCATCATTCAAAAATTACATAGAAATACATCAATTATTACTGTCTATCCTACTCCCCACCTCTGTTCTCCCCATATATCATCCAGCTGAGTCAGTGGTTCGACTCTGTAAGATGACGGCTGATGCTGCCATGTTCCATGTGTATGTAGAAGGGGCCCTGGGCGCCATTATACAAAGAAATACATATAATGATAATAACTTATACTACATTCCCCTCTCTGTTCTTCCAGCTGAGTCAGTGGTGCCGCTCCGTAAGATGACCGCCGACGCTGCCATGTTCCATGTGTACGTAGGAGGGGCCCTGGGCGCCATGACGGCGCTGCGGGGGGTCGCCGGCTGCATCCGGGGCCTGAAGGTTGGCCCCCACGTCCTGCCCCTAGCCAAGGCCGCCGGACACAACAACAGTGAGTATCATGGGTTTTTACTTTGTTTCGTGACTTTCATTAGTAATTATCGGCAATGTTTCACTTGGTTTTCAAGAAACACAGGATCTCATTAATTCATTATAGTTGCTCACTTTGTGCATGTTTCACATATTGTTCAGTGTAATATTAGCCCATTCAAAAAAGATTCCATCATGACATTCAATACACATTGTATACATCATACAATGTGTGTATGATACATTCACATGAAAATAATTCACAATATCAAGGTCAAAATTTTCAATTAGAAATAACAATTTATTTTCTCTTGATTGGAAATAAACAGCAGATACACGCCGGCAATTTCTGATAAATAGTAGACTCTTGATAGATGTAACAACATACATAACAACAATGTATTTCCCAATGTTCTATGGTTTTCCTTCCACCCATATCTTTAAACGACCTGGTTTCAGACGTCCGTCCCGGCTGCGCCTCTGGATGTGCATCGTCACCGTGCCAACACCATGGGCTGTGTGTAGAGGACATCTCCTTCTCTGGACACTATACCTGTGACTGCATTGGGACCGGCTACTCCGGACAGCTCTGTGATAGGGGTAAGGACAACTAGTGTATATGGTTTTATTTGTGATATACAAACAGCAATAGTTGTTGTCGGCCCATGGTCTGTGTGTGACATCTCCTCCTCCACTCACTACACCTGTGACCTTACTTGTGCAACATCGCCTACTATATGGTCTTCTATGCGCGACCAGAAAGCAGGACCTATAAACCACATAGTGTAACTAACCGGTGCAGCATTGGTCGTATTGCTATTTTTGTGGTGTTACAATTTGTTTTAGTAAAGTAAGTTTCTGTGTTCAAAGAGGGCTTCTTTTGTTTACCTAATCTACTTATTTGGAAATGAAATGAAGGGAAAAAATTAAAGTAAGAATTTGTCCCTACTATAAAAACCACTCCGATAGCATGATAATTGTTTCTGATCTGATTACTGCTCGTGACTTAAGTCTGTAATGAAAATTGTATGTTCGGAGTTGGATCTCAACAAGCGCACTTAGTGTTATCTTCAATTCTACCAGTAACAATCAGATATACTTAAAGTTTCATTTATTTGACGCTGAATTCAGAATCTATAATGATTCAGACCCCATGCTTTGGGATACACAAGGGCGTTCACCTCAACTTAAATGTTTATCATTCTGATTATTTTGACTTTAACAGAGGTCGGGGTGTTCTTTGACGGGTCGAGGGTAGTCCTGCAGACCCTTACCCCCGCCCCTCCCGCCTCCAGCTCCAGGAGACACGAGGGACTCCACCTCAACTTAAATACTTAATATTCTGATTATTCTGACTTTAACAGAGGTCGGGGTGTTCTTTGACGGGTCGACGGTAGTCCTGCAGACCCTTACCCCCGCCCCTCCCGCCTCCAGCTCCAGGAGACACGAGGGACTCCACCTCAACTTAAATACTTATTATTCTGATTATTCTGACTTTAACAGAGGTCGGGGTGTTCTTTGACGGGTCGGAGGTAGTCCTACAGATCCTGACCCCCGCCCCTCCTGCCCCCAGCTTCGGGAGACAAGAGGGCCTACACCTCAACTTAAATACTTATTTATTCTGATTATTCTGACTTTAACAGAGGTCGGGGTGTTCTTTGATGGGTCGACAGTGGTCCTACAGACCCTGATTCCTGCCCCACCGGCCACCAGTTTCGGGAGACATGAGGGACTCCACCTCAACTTTGCTCCCCTCTGCATGTCCCCCAGTGGCAACAACTGGGTTATCAAAGGCTCCTAGAGGGCCACCGGCTGTTGTGTGTAGGGCCCTGCCTATGGGACCCTGCACATTAAAGAACACCTGCCTCGGTAAATGTGTAGGGGTATGGTCTCTATCTTCTCATAGATTCGATCATTCCATAGATACGATCATCCAAGACTGAGTTGTCAAACCTTGTTCTCGCCGTGATATGACCTTAGATGTTGCTATGGCGTTAAACACCAATAACCAACCAACCAACCACCTCAACTTAAATGCTTATTATTCTGATTTTTTCTGATTTTAACAGAGGTCGGGGTGTTCTTTGACGGGTCCACGGTAGTCCTGCAGACCCTTACCCCAGCCCCACCCGCCTCCAGCTCTGGGAGGCACGAGGGCCTCCACCTCAACTTCGCCACCTACACGACCCATGACCTGCCCCGGGCTCTTGTCTTCGTCTCCACCGCCAACAGGCAAGTATATACACCATTTTCGCGAGTTTGCGCAGAAGCGTTCTGGTGCTTTAGGTGGTAAGATTATTTACATACAGGGTTATATAGGGAATGGAATGAAAATTAATCTTGATTGACAGCTGAAAAAAATATGTTTGGAGCACAGTTGGAGCACAGTGTCGGTGTGGGCTTTAACAGCATTTATCTCAACTGACATTCTGCCTCAGAGTCAGACTCACTCTGTCCAATGGTAGCTAGCATAGAAAGGGTTAGGGTTGGGTGAAGATTGGAAGCAATTTAATCTAAGGAATGGAATAATTATGTTATATTCATATGGACACGTGTTTCTCTTTCTTCACACAATCCCTGTCGATTATTATCATTTGTGACCAGGACATAGCTACAGATTATAGACCTTGTGCAGACAGGGTCACTTGACCAGATTTTGGTGATCACCATGTGGTCACGACACCTGCGTGGCTATTAAATACACCCATAATTTGTAGATTATTATATTTGATTATGATTTATTGTGGGTTCATTTGCTGAAATAGAAAAAATCTACAGCATAGATGTTGTAGAATTGTGGATAATATTAAATATAAACTGATCACTAACATGGTGGCCATGCAAATTTGGGGTGTGTGACGTTATGTGCACAACGTCTATAGAACCATTGATCTATGTCTATATTATATTCAGCTAGTTTGGAGGAGATGGGGGGTCATGTAGGTTGTGGTAAAATTGGCTCCTAAGATTCGTGCTTATCCGTTAGCTTCAGCAATACAGACGCTAGTTTCATCATGAACAAATCGTTCTGGCATGTTCATCTATTGACAATGTTCCTAAATCAACATGCTCAAACATGGTAAAGCCTGGGTCATAAAGACATTGTGCAGATGATGTCACATGCCTGAAAATGGGCTGGCCGCCATATTGATGATCACCCTATAGTACCTATCATTCCCAATTCTGGGACATTTAAAATAAGTATAATTTTATGCACAAATTTACTTGAATAAACACCCTGACTCAAAATCAACAATAATTATCATTTTGACTTTATAAATTAAGAAGTTATTGTATGGCTACGTGGTCTTTACTCAATACATGGTGATCACCAAAATGGGATCGTGTGACCACGTCTGCACAAGGTCTGTAGAAGAGTGTGAATTTGTTAACACCCCCGAACTCAGTCATCACCCATCATCCAGCATCAACCCCTCGGACAGGTTTTTACGGCCATCTTTTACGTTTAGACTGTCAGGTCCACGTCGTTTTTCTATGGAGACGGCTCAAATTGGAAACGGGAATGTGAGCGGTTCCATAATTGCTGTCCGTGCCTGAAAGGTAAAGGTGACAGGAAAAAGGGGGGGGAAAGCACACCATCAAATGACAACCAGGGGCAGAGCTTAGCATTTCAGACATCCTCCCAATACGGGTGTCAACGTTTTGCATTGGCATTGAATGTTTTACAGTTTTTTTTCCCAAGCACAAGTCCAATATTGTATCTGACCCTTTTTGACGTAGGCATACACAGAAATGAAAACTAAAAGGATCTATACATGTGTATGTGTTTGTTGATTTCCCAAAGTTTCTATCAAGCCCATCCCACATTGGGCATATCCAATGGTTGGACAAGGGTTGGACAAAATACATGCATACACCATCCTTCTCTCCTAGAGTGGGGGTTGCTGAAATAAGCAAGAATTATATTTTTCTACATCCCCAAGTACTGATAAAACACTATGATTTCTTGAGTTTTACCAATTGGCAGATTTGCAGGTTTGCCAGCTAATCAAAACGCTGTCTGTATGTCAGGGCACAATAGGGTTGGACATAATAGGTTTGGCTGACAGGCTTTAACATTGGTTCTTGTAGGGAAAAGGCCAATATATAAAGCTACATTTTACAGACCTTATAAGCAATTTGTCAATCAAATTGCTTTAATCAGTTTTGAATTATACAACTGTCTTCATCGAATAAGCAAGGAGGAAATTTTGACAATATTTCATGTTAACTTATAATTAAATGTTGGTGTAAACTGGGATGGCCTTCATATGAACAGAAGAAATGCATGAAATAACATAGCCACCCAGCATTTAGATTTAACCATCCTTTTCCAATCTCCTTGTAGATATGGCGACTATTTGTTGCTCTACTTAACACCAGGCGGCGTGCTGGTGGCTGAAGTCTTCCTCAACAACATCAAAGGTATCTTATTAACACCTGCCCATACGATTTGATACTGGATATTTGTAAATACAACAGATGAATCTGGAACAGAACATTGTTTGATGATCTGTCCATGAAGCTATCTGTTTGAATACTGAATTTCAACAACGGCCACCTCCAAAAAGTTCGAAAATTAATTGTATTGAATAAATTAAATTGTTTAGACAGCTACCATCTGAAACAACGATATAGCAGCTAATTATGACGTTTAATGTTTTTGATTAATATGATGGAGCACTCGGAACAACTTCTTTTTGACATCCTTTTGAATTCAAATTCACTTATAATGTGTTCACCGTTAGTACCCACGCTATTTTATAGCAATAAGGATACTACATTATACTCATCCATTAACTCATCATGTTCATCCTTGTCGTCATGCCTAAACTTAAGTAAAACATATGATTTATAAGAACACATTAAAAGGGTTGAAAATTGTCTATTGGAATGTACGGAGTCTTCTGCCTAAACTTCAACAAATTATTCTTTTTATACAAGAAACTCAGGTTGACATATTATTACTATCTGAAACTTGGCTACATGAACATATTGAAGATGATCTGATTGAAATACAGGGCTATACCTGTATCAGGTTAGACAGACAACAAACTAGAGGAGGAGGAGTCTGCATCTATATTAGAGAATCTTATCAATTTGATTTATGTGATAATCAATTCACAATATCAAATGGCAATGTTGAAATGCTAACCTTGAAACTAAACTTAGCCTATACACGACCTGTCTATATGACAGTAGTATATAGACCCCCGTCTGGAAATGTCGACGAATTCTTTAATAATATTCAACCCCTTCTGACATTTATTGATGCATTAAATAAGGCAGAAATATGGATTGGTGGTGATTTTAACATAGATTACTCGAAACAGTCGCCCTGTAGGAAAAAATTGAAAGATGTTGAACGGAAATTTGGACTATGTCAGTCAATAACTGAACCAACACGTCCCCTATATAACACAGCAATTTTGGATTTGATATTTACAAACTCACAATTTGCTATGCATTCAGGTACTATAGACATTAATTTAAGTGACCATATCCCAGTTTTTATTGTGCGGAAAAAGCATAAAGAGACCAAAAAGAAATGCTCTTTCACTGGACGCACTTATAGAAATTATACATTTGATAAATTTAAAGCAGAAATAGATAAGATTGACTATAATTTTATTTATAATACCAAAGATTTAGATGAGACTTGGCAGCTGATTTATGATAAATTAGTAATGATTGCAAATGTCTTGTGTCCAATCAAGAACTCTAGTTTCAAGCAAGATAAGCCTTTATGGCTAACAAAAGAACTAATAGAGTTGTCAAGGGATAAAGACTATGCGCTTAAGAGAGCTCGAAAATCTAGGTCTGTACAAGATATAAGCAATGCAAAATCACTGAGGAATGAATGCAACATTGCTTTTAGAAAGGCAAGAGCTGATTATATAATGTCAAACCTAGACGATTTCTCAGATAATCCGAGAAAATTTTGGAAGCATATTAGAGAAATCATCCCCAAGAATCAGAAATCCAATATTCTAAATTTACTTGATGATAAAGATGGTACGAAAATTGAGGATGCCGACCTGCCTGATTATATAAATAGTTTTTTCACTCAGATAGGATCACACCTAGCTAATGCAATTCCTGATACAATAGAAGATCCCATGGAAGAACAACAGGTGTTATATGATAGACATAATATATCACTATTAGAGGTAGTGCATATTAGTAAGGAGGAAACAGACAAACATATTCAGAACATTTCAATCCATAAATCGTCTGGTTTTGCTGATATATCAGCAAGAATTTTCAAAGATTTTTGTATTATTAAGCCAGATGTGTTACAATATTTACTAAATAGATCAATAGATTTACAATATTTTCCCTCTGCCTGGAAACATGCGTTGGTTACGCCTATACCCAAGATAGTAAATCCTACTTCAGTAAATGATTTAAGGCCAATATCTTTACTACCAATACCCGGTAAAATACTTGAGAAGCATATTCACTCTCAGATCTCCTTACATTTATCAGAACATGCATTGCTATCTAATGAACAGAATGGGTTTAGGCCAAAACACTGTACAAATGATACTGTTTTTAAATTAATGAAATTTCTTGTTGATGCAATAAGGGAGAAGCAAAAGACTGTTGCTCTCTTCATAGACTTCCGGAAAGCTTTTGACACTATATGTCACAAAAAACTAATAAATAAACTAAGAAATTACTATTTTGGTGGAAATTTAATCTCATGGATAAAACATTACCTTTTTTTAAGAAAACAGAGTATTTTTGTAAATGGTCAATCCTCTAATGAACAGATCATACAGTACGGTGTCCCACAGGGCTCAATAATGGGTCCACTACTCTTTAATCTGTATATTAATGACCTACCACAACTGTCCCTGGAATCTAATGTACTCCTATATGCTGATGATACAGTTTTAACCTTTTCAAACAATGATCTAAATCGAGCATTGTTAACAATTCAGAAAGATTTATATAAAGTAAAGCAATGGTGTGACTTTAACAAATTAACAATAAACATTAAAAAAAATAAAATTGTGACATTTCAAAATAAAGCAGATGAAACATTAAATTTGATACCTGTGGTCCTGGATGGGATTGAGGTCACAAGAGAAAAGGAGTACAAATACCTGGGCATTGTGTTAGATCAGAATTTAACAATGTATTCTCATGTTCAATATGTTTGTAAAATTGTATCTGATAAAATACAAATGCTAAGATTTGCAAGACCTTATATAACAAATAAGGCAGCTCTGACAATTGTCAAAACAATGATATTACCTTACTTAGATCTAGGAAACTCTTTCTATACATGGACGAGACAAAAGGATACTGACAGACTTGAAGTATTGTTCAATACTAGTCTGAGAATTGCCCATAAAATCAAGAGACCAACTGATATCACGAGATATAACTTACACATTAAATCACACACTTTACCTTTGTTATATAGAAGAAGGCTGTTTTTACTTTCAATTATATACAGGTTAATACAGACTAATAGTATTTTGTTAAAACCTGTGATAAAAGAAACACGACAAAATCAGGCACCTGTTATTCAAGTTTTTCATACAGATTCCACAAAATGTTTGAATTCACCTTTTTATGTTGCTGCTGGAATGTGGAATGACTTATCTTGTGAAACAAGGTTATCTCCTTCATTAGACAATTTTAAGAACATTATAAAACGATCAATGACTGTACAATATAATCTTGATAATTGACAACCCATTTTTATTCTTATTTTTATTTTTATTTTTTCTCTAAAAATCCTATATTTAATGTATTTGCTTGTTAAACAAATATTTTTTTCATAAGACTTGGAAACTTAAAACCAATTTGTGTGTAGTTAAGGCATATGATCATCTCATCCCATTACCATTAATATCATTATCAACCTAGTAGTGTTAATTATCATCTGTTTTTTTTCGTGCTTACCAAATATATGATACTATATAACTGTTCTATATGCTAATATGTACTGTACTCAAGAGGGAGACCAGATTACTTGTAATTTGATCTTGTTGCAGTCTAAATAAAATGTTTAAAAAAAACAAAAAAAAAACATTGCCTTTCTATTGGTCTCCAATCTTTCCATAGATTCTCACGTAATTTACACATATCCCCACTGTAGGGGCTATAGATGGGGGGTCCCGATGTCACATGTCGATCATAAGAAAAGGCTCTGTCGCAGTGTCGAATTTAAGAAAAGTCCCTGTCGATTGTCACTATTAGCTATGTCGCATGCTAATTTTAAGAATAGACTATGTCGCCGTGTCACATTTAAGAATTGTCTATGTCGCATGTCACTCAGCCCATTATGTAAATGTATGAATCATAGGAACCTTGAAAGATGATGTGTACAGTGTACTTGATATTGATTGACAAGGACCTATTTTAGATATTGTCATTGCCATAGATTGAATGTTACTTGAAATTTGCATAAAATGAGTCATACTGTAATGAATTATTGTGATCCTATATATGCATTTTTCACATTTATAAGTGTGATAACTCTGAAAACCAAGGGAAACCTTGATGATTATAACTAATATAAACCTTTAAAAATACTGACTAATACCCCACCCCCTCCTCCCCTCAGTGTCCCTGGAGACGGACGTGAGTTTCATCAACGGCTGGGCGCACCACGTCAGTCTACAGCGGGAGGACGCCCACCTTATACTACAGGTGAGGGCCTTTAAAGAAACTTGTAACTAGTCCCAGCACTGCCACTGTTTTTTAGTGACTGGCCCTATATGCTCTTTACATACTGATGTGCAGAGGGACAGATAGAGTTGCTATGGGAGCATAATGTTTAAAATGGTAAAATTCAATAAAACCTTATTTTAGTAAAGTCCATGTCAAGACTTGAGATCTCTATCAATTTTGTAAAAAAGCACTGAATAATTTGTTTCCATTAATTTTGTGATGAGAAAAGTTAGGCATTTCCCATAGGAGCCTATAGTAAATGTTTCTATTGTTTCAAATTATGCAGGTGAGAAAACAAACAATGAATTTTAATTTCCTCTTGGCTATGGATATTTGCCATATTGAAGAATATTTGGACCCAATAATTATAGAAATTATAATTAATTCCAGCTAAATAAGTACAAGTACTTTTTAATTCTTTATTCTTCTCTTGATTTTGAAGGTCACCAGTGGGGATAACGACCAATGATATCCCCACTATCATTTGAATGCATTTTTATTTCTCTTTCAAACGGTATATAACATGAATGGGTTCCTGTAATATTGCTGGTTAAAAGGTTTCGACATGTCAAATTGCTATCAGTAAAAATCGCCTGGTAGAATAATCATAGGCGTTGTTTAGCTATTGGTGACCACCCGTTTCCACATACTATAGATTTGTTATTATAGGGGGCCTATAGACTGGACACTTAAGGGATTACCTGTTATACTCCACACCACCTGCCCCTATTCTTTTTGATTGATTATTTTGTATAGGTCCCACTTCAAATTATTTTAAATCCCCGGTTTAAATCCTTACTGTCTACCATTCAAAAATAGCTAATAGTTTTGCTAGATACATTCTAAACGAACCTATCAAGTCATAATCGACCTTCCATATTGTTTTGAATGCATTCAATTATAATGGGTAATGGCCCTCTGTTATAAACTGTAACATCATTGTAAGCTCAGATAAGTTTAATCATTTCAACTTGTGTGTCTTCCAGGTGGACAACATGGTGGTCAGGAGCCAGCTGAACGGGTCCCTGGCCCTCGAGCCCCCTGCCTCCGTCCTGCTGGGAGGGGCCCTGGACGAACCCCGCCTCAGCCACATGGCCAACTTCACAGGGGACATGTCCAGTGAGTAGAACCGACATACCAAGTGGGCAGCAACCAGTACTCAGTGTTTGTTTGTTCTATTAGTTCCCAATGCAGACTGGGATTCAGAATGCAGAGTGGGCTGTAGCTAATGACTATAAAATACGTATTCTGTGGCTAGTCTGTAATGAGTATTAGCAAAAATAGTATAGCGTGTTTTTTTTTGTTTTTTTTGTTTGTTTGTTTTTTAAGAAACTTTTATTTATCCTGAAGAGTACAATTAGCAATGAGCTAGTTTTCATTGCTCTCCAGCAGTGCAAAATAATCCAAATTACTGTCAAAGCACTAATATTCTATGGCGGACATAGTCATTGTCAACAATATGAAGACAATAGGACGAGATAACAACAGAATTCATCAGAAAACATTAAATAACCAAATAATAACAATTTATCAGTTACAGAGTAGGAAAAACAAAACAATACCATATCAAGAATATAGTTATACAAACAAACAAATCCTCATCTGATCAACAAACTAGTAAAATTAATTAGATATATACAACAAGCAGAACAAACACCACAAAATTCACATCTCGCAGTAAGAGACTATTCAGTTGCAGAAAAACAAAGTTATCAAAAGTTATGATAGTCACCATACAGTCTTTCAATAACATAGGTACATAAGTAAAGGAGACTACCAATATGACAGCACACTTAATTCATTATCAGAAGGTCATAAATAGTTCTCAACTTTAGTCTTGAGTAAGTTCTTGTTATAATATTTAAATTGATTTACAATTGGAATTGCCCTGATGTCAACAGGCAAATTATTCCAGGCATATGATCCCTGAAAAATAACACTCCTCTCGAAAGTCCTATTATTACTATAGATTTCTCTAAAGATAGGTGCATTGTATATCCTCAAGTCTCGTGGTTGTGGCACAATATAATCATCAATAAATTGTCTATGGAAAATAAAATTAAGTAGATGCATGTCTCCTCTCATGCAAGAAATTAATACTACAATACAACCTTTGAACATCACATCTATTTTCACGATTCAGAACAATACACAAGCCCCTATTCTACAACTTTTGTAATTTATCAATAGTTTTAGCAGAAACTTTTGATAAAAATAAGTCCCCATAATCAAAATAGGGCAATACTTTGCTTTTATAAATAGTAAGGGCTTGATCCATAGACGCATATCTTCTAATTTTAGAGAAGTTGTACAGTCTATGTACCATCTTTCTAGTAGATTCCTTAGCATGGGCCTCAAAAGTCAATCTGCTATCTAACTTGACACCTAAATAGGTGATTTCATTGACATAATCAAGAACATTATTGTACTGACGCGGGTGGCCAGTCCATGTTTGGGCAGCATAAAACCAATCACAGACTAGCCTCAAAATGTGCCTACATTGACAGTTCAATACAGACACAAAGTACACTTTGTGCCTAGTATGTATGTAAACGTCATTAGGTTCTTTGGTGAGTCAAGCAAAGACTAATTAAAACCTTTACATATTAGCTTCAGAATGGAAATTAGGCATGGTTTTGAATGTCAACATTATGCACATTATCATACCCTTTACAGACTAGCCTCAAAATACGCTTATAATGACAGTTCAATACAGGCAGAATATGCATTCTGAGCCTAGTCTGTAAAGGGTATTGAGCTGGTCTGTAAAGGGCATATAAAAGCCCTCATCGTGATAAAACCAATCGATTGCATTTCTCGCTGCAATTCGATTGATGACGCCGCCATCAACGGACACTCGGCCACATGCTTCAAACTAATGGATTCCCATAATTCACTGCCCACCGGAAGTGGGTTGCGACCTTGTGAAGGTCAATGGCCCTTTGACGACCCTAGGGACGCTATGACCGGCGTCCCTGTAGCGTCCATGTAGCGTCCCCTGGCCGTTATACGTGAGGCAGTCAGGCAACTCATTGTTCAGTAATGACTGGTGGCGAATGTAAAATGCTCTATTGCGGTCGGGGATAGGGGAGTGGGACTGTGGGGAGAGTGGGTTGGAGAGGAAGTAAAAGATTGGGGTTATGGGTGGTGGGGAGCCGTAAAGTTGTCAGGAGTAGGGCTAGGTGGGTGGTGGAGGGTACACCAGCAGTCAAGGTGTACATTTGACATACTCTTTCGATGTCGTATAGGCATAGGCCTATAGGCTAACACGCATAGGTCACTATGACTTGGATGGCGAGCATGGACTAGGTGCCTTATCACTTGTATAGTTGATTTAAGAAATTAAGAATAAATTGCCCTCGCGACATAACAGGATTTTGTCAGAAATAGTAAGTATGGATAAACGTCCAATTTACACTCAAACAAATGACGTTGATTGCCAGAAATGATAGTCACGTTTAATTACTATATAGTCTCTTTACCATTAAGAGTGATATTGAATTCAAGTATTCAATACTGCGCGTCTGTAACTCATAGTGTAGTAGCAGTATTGTCGTAGTGTTCATTAGTAATGGACTAGCTCTATTATGGGCTATATACAATATCTCCATCAACCCAGAAGAAGGACTGGAAAAAGATTGTTTTTGGCTGGAGGTGTACAGAAGGCCATATTTTGAAAGTGTATACGAAAGGAAGATAAAAGATTGGTCATACATCATATGAAATTCCCCTAGATATATTGGAAGCACAAATTTCAAAGCATGGGTCAATGGTAAGAGCCACTGAAGGATGAGGTATATCAGATATATCATAGGGTAGGCCTACATCGTATGCTGTGCTATATGTCCTAATACAAGATCTCCACAAATAGAACATTTGATATTGGATGATCAGATGATTATCTATAACTCCACCCACGTTGCAAAAGTGAAGTAATCTCTGAATACTCCTCTTATCTCTAAGTACATACACGCCGCGGTAGTACTGGCCTAAATAAATGACTGGCCTGAACCAATTAGGACCTTTATCTGTTGTCTGAAGGGTCAGCTCCTTGTCCCCGGCCTTTGGGGGTCGTACCTGATAAGGCTTTAGACTTTGCAGTCCTGGAGAGGATGCTATAGGTCTGCAGGGCAAGAAAGGGCTGGTTTTGTTTTTCAGTTTTATTTGAGTTCTACTTTCCAAAGATTTGTAATAATATTTTTTGTATATCAATCACATAAGTTTACTGGTGGGGGAGTGCATGATTGATGACTTTTTGAATTTTCTAAACATATTTTGTGTGTCATTTGTGGCCATTTATCATCTGAACGTATTTGATATTTTTTCCCCTTTGTTCCCATTAATTATTATATTCATTAGCAATGTCACATGGGAGGATGCTCATATTTTGAAAACGTGTGCTGTCTTTGTCAGATTCTACTCCCATTTCTTTATTGAAATACTTGTGCCTGACAAACAATTTTGGTATTGAATGATAGAAAAATATATACCAAATCTAAATATACCACTTTTATTTTTATCATAACATTATTAACAGCGCTACGTTTATAAGACAGGTAGAAGGACCAGATATTTCAAGTTTTTCAGTCTTTTCTTGCCCTGCAGACCTATAGTAGGTGCAGGTGTGTAGCATGACCATAGTGGGGATGTAATTCAAGCTACAAACCGTCACACTGGGAACTTCCTGGGGACAATCTGAGAACCTATGGGAGTAGCAGTTAGGCATTTTCCACGGCTGTTGGTGCCTATATTGGATTCGTCTTGAAGTGCCACACCTGACTATGCGTGGTGGTAGATAAAATCAAGGTGTGCTCCCTCACGTGCACGGGGAAGTTTAAGGTAGGAGTGGACATGTGATGTCTCTTTGGTTATACTTGTTAGTTATTGGGCCAGTTGTATATGTATTTCATATATTGGGTCAGTTATTTCATAGTAAGATAAATATTCAATTGAATGATCTTTCTTCTAAAGGCGCTGGCTAAGATACAGTAACAGGCATAGGATAGTATCGGCCTTAGTCAATGTAAATGGACTATCTCAATAGTCTCATATCTTATTTTCACCCTTGAACATGCAGGTTCTCGAAATCAGTACACTTTGTTTTCCATCGCCGTCCAGTGGATATATATATGTGGTCATGTGCACTATGAGGTTGGAAGGCAGATAGGCCTATAATGATGACAGAAGTTATTATGAAGTCTCCAATATAGTGTATGATAAAATGATACAAAGATGAATGGGTCATTTGTACAGAAGGAGTAGATAAACATGAGTATCATTCGTTTGGATTTCTTATCACAATAGTTGATAAAATTAGTGATGAGGTTTGATGAGATGGCCATTTAGTGGCGCATCAAGCTTTTTCTGAGGTGAGGGTGTCCTAATTCCTTCCAGAATTGTACATAAGATAAATCTGTCATTGACAAATATCGAATTTAATTTTCCTCCTTCTATATTAGAATTAGGTAGGGCCTATGCAGTTATTGGGAAGTCCTGCTACAGATATGTACTGGACATCCGTGCTATTTCTCTTTTTAATAGAGTCATTGTGATAGACATTCTAAATCTAATACTTTGTTCATTTAACCTTATTCGCTGTTTCAGATGTATTCTTCGTGTCGGACTTCCTGTCGGTGACCAGCGTCAGACCCATAGACACCTTCTACGGCTTCACGGAGCCCGACGGAACCAGCATCATGACGGTAGCTGGTTCCCTGCGTCCGGCCACCCAGGCGCTGGTCACGCACCAAACAAGAGGGGACACGCGGGGCCCAGTGCTGCTCTCGGGGCTCCCAGAAACCACCAGTCCTGAGGTGAAAATTGTGTATTTCATCTCTTTTGTCTCTCATTGATTGGATAATAAATGCACAAAAGTCATACACAACACATTTTTGCCCCTTTCAGGACCTGTCCATAAATGATGTCAGGCTTTTTCATGGTATTTTGAGGACCCACCCACCCCCCTGTCACACTAAATTCTCTAATTTAAACATCAAACTAAGGCCCGTTTTCAGGCAGTGTCACACTGTTCAAACCACCCACCCACCCTTGTGTGTGACATCATTTATGGACAGCCCCTCAGACTACAGAGCAATGTGAAACAAACCAAAGCGAACCGCATCTATAATCATAACTCTCGCCAGGCTCGCGTCAGTATACGTAGCCTATCATGACACATTCATAGCCTAACATGATGGATTCGTAGCCTAACATTGTGTGATTTGATGCACTTTGTAGAATTCAGCTCCTTTCAGACACAAACCAAGATGTGAACTGATGCGCTTCAATGCGCTTTGATGCGCATTATCAGCGGTAGTCTGAAGGAGGTATATGTCAAACACAACCCAGAGAGATAAAGGTTCAAGCATATATATGAAATTTCAAAATCTGATGGGTTTCATAGGTTTCATAGTAAATCTGGTGGATTCCAACTAACAATTCTGACCAAATTATCTGATCTTTGTGTTTGTAAAATAGTCTTTGGGAAATCTAAGGGGCTCCAATTAGCAATTTGCATTCCTCTGCTTTTGTGCTTTGGTAGCAAATACACAAAGAGATATGCCTGATCCAGTCCAGAAAGCTGAGGGTGTCTTTAGTATATTGAATGAGTTTCAAAGCCTGGTGAGAAAATGTGATGGGTCCCAACTGACAATTCTGACCCTATAACAAACGCAAAGAAGACCAGGCCTACAATAGGGAGAAGATTGATACCTCCCAGATTAACCATTTGACCAACTTCGATTCACAATGCGCTATGTTTTACAGATTTAGATTAAACTCATTCATATAAACTCTGTATATCAGACTTAATTATACCTCCAGGATTAAACACATCACATTCATACGTCGTCAGTGCTGTACCAAAGAGGGCGCCAATTTTACATTAGAAAAATGTAATATTAGACCCCCAAAAAGGGGGGCGCACGCCCCATGCGCACCCCCCACCCTGGATCAGTTCCTGTTGACTTGTTACTGGAAAGAGGAGTTGAAAGCCAAAGCCCATATTAAATTTCTAGAACAACCATTAGGTCGGTACGAGTAATACACTTTGGAATAAATCTGTCTGACATAGGAATGTTGTTATGAGGGAACAGTTAGGTGGAGGAGGAGTACAGGTTATCAGTATATACACCGGGAATATTTCTGCTACTATAGACCTGAAGCATCTAGGTTAACTATGGGAAAATACCTAAACCATTGGTTCCATTTACTTCACCAGGGGGCGCAACACTCTTAATGAAAAGGGTCAATGCCCTGTAGCTGTTATCCAGTGGCCCAGAAAAATATTTCTCCCTACAGTTTCTTCAAAATGAATAACTCTGAGAGAGTTTGCACGTAAACATGTTACCTCATTCGGCCTTACCGTACACAGATATATGTCAAATAAAACAGAGAATAATAGTTGGTCAAAGGGGGTGGGGTGGTCTAGTGGCTATTGTGCATGCGGCTGGCCCACGTTTATTTTCTCCCCACAGTTTCTTCAAAATGAATAACTCTGAGAGAGTGTACATTTAAACATTTTACCTCATTCGGCCTTACCATACACAGATATATGTCAAATAAAACAGAGAATAATAGTTGGTCAAAGGGGGTGGGGTGGTCTAGTGGCTATTGTGCATGCGGCTGGCCCATGTTCGGTTCCTGGTGCTACCTGTTTGGCCACCTTACCTTGCCGTCGTTTCCGCCCCTATGGATGCGACCACTGAAAAATTAATGATCCAAAAATCACTCCAACAATCATCATCATCATAATTGTTGGTCAGAGTGTATATCTTAGCCCATACCCGCAACCTCTTCAAATAATGTTGAAACACCCTATATTTAAGGAATGACAAGGCATTATATTTCCGTCATATCATACAATGTATAGCAAATTTCTGGGGATGGTGGTACCAGTTCAATAACATATCGGTAAATTGAGTTGGACAATGAGGGGACGATGATAGAATACTACTGTCTTGTTTCATCTCTGTTTTGTTTACTGTGATTAAGGGGGGCAATAGGGCCGAAATGTAAGGGTATATTATAATAAAAAAAGGTTATTCACATACAAAGTACAGACCGAGGGGGCACGAAGCATATTGTTATTGCTCTGGCTTGCACATAGCATTGAGGGCTTTAGCCCGTGACATAGGAGTGTGCAAACTGGGGCAATAACAATTCTCCCTACCACGCATAGTTGGTTTACGGTATTTTAGGGACCTGCAGGCTAATTTGGACTGATTTTGTCGACACAATCCCTGGGAATACTATAGGAAATAAACAAATAATTGTTATAAATCCATCTATAAGGGGTGAATTTCCAAACGACTTAGAAAATATTAAATGTATATGGTTATGAATTTCAAAAAATATGATTGCTAACTTTTTATCATGTTAAACTATAAATAATGATGAAATTATTGAAAATCTCTATGCTAAAGCCTTGGGTCTTGTCGACATATTACCCAGCATGCATCCTGATCTAGGCTAACCTGCAGGTAAAAGTCAAGAAATTTGCTATCCGTGCATGGTTGGGGGAATTGCTGAGTATGCCCATGGTCTATACTTGATTTATTCTATATCAATTACACAGACAATTTTGAAGGTTTTTTTATTGACAACACAAAAATGGCATTAATGCCTTCCATGGCAATAACTGATATTTTATTCACCAGTTTCTGAGAGGTAGGACAATGGTGAAGGTATAAGAGCTGCAATCCTGATAAAGAATAAAGTAAAGAACAATTCATCTTTCCCTCTGTAGATGTGGACATTTGCTCCGTGGAACGTGGGCGCGGCGCGAACTGTGAATCTGGCCGAGACTCCGGGGGTGAAATCCAGCAGTAAATCAGGGACTATAGGTAAGGACGATCAGTTTACCAATATTACTCATCATTCAGAATACACAAATGATACTGATATGAGTAGGCACACCTATGGCCCATTGCAGAAAAGCGATCGTTACAACTTGTGGTTGGTCAACAGCAATCATTATCATTCTATCACTATTTTGCGGGTTTTCTTTTTATAAACAGATCGTAACTTTAGAATTGTTTTGAGCTGAAGATTTTACAATAGGGGCTATAGATATCAACCTTGTTAAAGACTTCAAATTCATTCAGGGGAACAGCTGTTTTTCCATCTTTAAAAACAGCCTGTCGGTGTTTGATTATTGTTGTTACAAACATGTTGTAATAGTGATCTCAAATTTATCACTGCTATGAAATGTTGCTCTGCAATGGGCCATTCGTCATTTTTGTACATATTTATGTGAATCATATTATGATTTCTCCTTATTATTCATATATTGTTTCTTTTTTTAACAAAAGTACAATATATTTGCATGTAATTTAAATGAATAAAGACAGTTGATGGAATTGAGTATATATTTTCTTTAGCATTGGATGAAATGACTGATGGGCAAGTTATAGGTAGGTGCTACAGATAGTTAAATAAAACCAATTCACAATTTATGCCAAAATCAATAATTCGCACACATATCCTAATTCTTCTTATATTATCTGAAATAACATTAGAAATAATATAAATTTATGCTTTTGGTTTTGGCTAAAACATATTTTCCTTTTGCATGCTAGAAGTAATTACTACCTCTCTAATTTAAGCACATTTAAAATTGACTCACAAGTTTTACATACTGCTTACATACGCCTGTCGACCACCCACATTTTACAGTTTGAATAGCTTTAAGTGGCGCTTCGGTGTTAAGCTATTGGAAGCTGCTAATTTTTTGAGAAGATCATCTCCAACGTCCTTAAAGTTCTTATCACTACTTTTCATCAAAGGAGTTATCGTTTTCACAAGAGTGAAGACATAAAACACATTCTAAGGCATATTCTATGGTACCAGGTAGTAGGGAAGGTGTGGGGTAGAGTTCACGAGTCCGATGTAACAAATCGACCCAACAGATTAACCTGATAAGATCACACTTGTCATTCATTCACTTTGCCCCCCCAGTGTTTCAGTAGTACTTGGTTTTAATGACAATGCTACTTGGTCAAGATAAGATAAGTTATCACAGAGTTGTATATTAGTGAACACAAATCCCTTTAACATGTATACACGAGTTTGGGTGCGAATCCTTGATTGTAATTTTGGCATTATATAATTTAAGTCCATAACTATTATCATTTTACTCCAATTATGGATTTACATATCATGTATATCCATAATAAAAGTAGAACAACCAAAGGATATGCCTACTGGTAGTTGGTACATAATATGAAACAGTGATTGGTATTCTATTGCAATTTTTCATGTATTGGGAATTTGCATAATTTTATTTTCTTTAGGGGCCGTCCATAAATGATGTCACACTTTTTCAGGGTATTTTTAGGACCCACCCACCCCACTGTCACACTAAATTCTCTAAACTAAACATGAAAATAAGGCCCGTTTTCACACAGTGTCACAATGTTCAACCCACCCACCCACCCCCTTCAATGTGCGTGCCATCATTTATGGACAGCCCCTTATACTTATCATATATTAAAAATAAAGTTTCTTCTTTAGATTAAGTTAACTATGACATATAATTGCATAGCTATCAAGATTGAATATATATATCGCTCGAATCTAACCCTTTCCCTTCCTTCCAGGAGTCTTCGTGTGCATCACCCTTTTCCTGGTCCTGGCGACGGTCATCGCCCTCCTCCTTGTGCGCATGCGTCGCCGGAAGGACGGGCAGCAGTGCGCGCCCCCTGACGAGGAGGAGGGGCTGATAGAGATGGTCGCCACGGCAACGGAGGAGGAGGGGGGGCCTGCCGAGGGGGAGGAGGACGGGGTGGGGGGCCACCGGTCACGGGGGGTCAGGAGGGTCAAGACCCCGCCCTGTAGGAACGGTGCCAATGAGGAGGAGAACGAAGGTAAACTGTGTATTTCTCTTTTGTTCTTTTGTTTGTTTTGTTTGTTATTTCTAGCCGGGGGGATGACTTGCATTCATTGATGCCCGGATGTCTGTAACCAAATTTGAAGGAAATGGGTCCTTTTTCAGCCTGAAGTGAATGGAATGAATGGATAAATTCTCATTCAAAATGGGTGTTGAATTAGAGAGGCCATTCAATATAGGTAGATATTCAAATCATGACCCATTCAATATGGGTGTAATTTCTCCCCTCCTCCACTATGTTCACTGTAGGGAGCACATGCAGAAAAGCAATTGCACTTGGTAGTGAGTTTTAGCCATTCAATATGGTAGATATTCAAATCATGACCCATTCAATATGGGTGTGTTTGATAACCAATCCATTCACTATGGGTGTTTAAGGTTTCTGATACATTCAATATGGGTGTATTTTACAAATGTTGAGGACATTTAAAATGGGTCTCTTTCTGAAATCGCGTACACACATCAGGGCGAAAGGGAATCAAGTCGCCCCACTGGGTATTTCTATTCTGACGCAATTCCCTGGCTTTCCAAGGTGACCTATCTTGATAAAATTTATATTGGTGAATAGAAATCTGAATCAGAAAAGTATCCGAAGAAATATCCAAATTGATATCAACTCCTGGTCAGTTGTGATTATTCTTGTGTCAACTGCACCCTAATGAGACAGCTGCCTCGGGGAGGATATGATATGATATTGTTACATTGAAATATAAAAGCTAAAGATACTGCCTTGACACGATGGTTCCTTCCTTTTCCCAACATGAACAATTATAAACTCGCCTTTCCGATGGAGAAAAAGCAATAATCCTCCTGTTAATTA
Organism: Lepidonotus clava; assembly: GCA_936440205.1. NCBI lineage: Eukaryota > Metazoa > Annelida > Polychaeta > Phyllodocida > Polynoidae > Lepidonotus > Lepidonotus clava. Next base: position 66,558,370 of record OW387134.1, on the reverse strand, counting down.
CATATACAAAGACCCAGCAGATTTTATGATTGTAAAAACGCATATCAACAAATTGCATTCTGTGTTTCAGAAACACCCATGTTGTCCAGCATGGAGGAAACGGGCACCTCCAGGCCTCCGGGACAAAATGTAGATTTTATGCAAATGATTGAATCATTGGTAAGTATTTTCCTATAATGTTTCCGTCTTGAACATGGAAAAGTAATGAATTATAGACATTTCTTGATATCAATATGCAATCACTTAAATCCAATAAATTCGTAGATCGTTTCTCACGCTACGATTGATATTTCACTTACATACGTGTGTTTGTGTTTCTTTAAAAGCCGCAAGGAAGTTATATACAGGTTGGTTTATCATTAGAAATTCGTTGCTGGATTATTGATTGGGATAGTTTTCTAGGGAGATGAATTTATCATAGATGAATAAAAATGTTTCAAACACAATTCTGTCATTCTAGTCTTCTCCATGGTCTATGTAGTTGCAAATAAATGGATCAGTAAATTGATAATACAGTCGGCAAATCCTTAATTACAATGCATATATGTAACACCATTATATAGCCCGAATAGCATCTCTCACTCTCCCTAATTCACTCACAACCTTTTTCTATTAAAATTTTATCCATCATCTCTTTACATACATAAAGGTATTCCAATGATTTAAAATCATCATCAATACAATATAGATATTGAAATTTGAAAATTACACGTGTCTTATTGTTGTCAGCCAATGATAGACGAGGAGGAAGAAGAAGGGGAGAGGGTGACGAGTGAACAACAATCACAGCTCAAGTCAAGTCCCCAGGAAATAGGTATGATGACCTTCACGCCCGTGTTTTAAATGTCAGGCCTTCAATAGCATCCTTACAGCACTTTGCATGCAAAGAAGCCTGATGAATTAATCAAAATGGCTGCACGTTTTCATTATTCAAAATATAAAAGAAACGATAAAGAACAGAACTCGTAATAAGCAATTGCCTCTATCGAAAACAAAGCAATTGTGACATGAGTCAGTGTCTCAAATTGCATTGTGGAGTTGCATGTAACTATTCATACTGATACAATCAGACAGAAAATACTCAATTCATTAAAATGAAGGCAACTATACTGTTTGAAGCATCCACTATGATGTTATATGTTTGGCTAAATATTTAACCTGACAACCATGTGGTGGATGGCTAAAAATATCCGATGTACTTGTAGTTGTGCCATTTACACGTTAATACGGAGGGACATAACGTTATTTTACAGATGGGACCCAGTGCATACAAGAGTCGGGGAGCGCCACCCAGTTGGAGTGGGATCCACAGGTCGAGATGAAGCTTGTCGAACCCTTAATGGTGAGTGCATCTTGAGGCTGCATTACACTATGCGATTTTAGCAATCCTTCCGATTTCGAAAATCTCAAGTGTGAACATAGGTTAATTATTGACTTGTGATAATTATATCATTAGAAAGGATTTGGAATTCTCCATCAAAAGATATGTAACATGTATGGGTTCCTGTAATATTCTTCGCAAATATTCAAGATTACCAAATTCTCGGTAGTCTAAATCTCCTAGTAGAATGCAAGCTTTACATTATCCGACAGATGGTAAAAACTTTAGAAGAATTGGCCCGTGCGATTAAAATCCAGATGATAAAAGTTGCGGATTCCGAATGGTTGTGTAGACGACAGATGCTGACATCTAACATTGTTATGTGAACTTATAAATTCTATCATCATGTACATGCAATAGGGCTTTTATTCAAGCCAGCATTTAGACATCCTACGCTCAAATAGAGAGCTTCGAAAGAGGAATCTTCCTATATGTCATTAACCGTATATGGCTAGGTTTTGTTTTGATAATTCAACACTGCATTTAAAGCTGAAGCAAAAATTAGGAGAATGTCGGATCTCATTCACAATGATAACCAATATCACTTCAGGATCAGATACAGGAAAGAGGTTATTACACACACACACACACAGACAGACAGACAGACAGACAGACACACACACAGACAGACAGACACACACACACACACACACACACACACACACACGCGCGCGCGCGCATATATATATATATATAATATATATATGTATATATATGCAGTACTAATATATATATATATGCAGTACTAATATATATATATATATATATATATATATATATATATGCAGTACTAAAACGTCACATGCGCGACGTTATTTCCCTTTGTCAATCTGTAAGTCCCCACCAAAAGGCATGCAGGGAGGAGGGGATCAGGCCCCCTGGATCTGCAACTGCACCTTCGGCGTTGCATATATCGTAATTTTGTATAGGACTATATCCCCCTGAGCCTTCTACCAACACGGGACATAAAGGGCTGGTAAATGATGTCCGATGTTTGGTAACATTGGCAAAGAAGCTCACCCCAAAGGCCATTTGGGGTGGGGGACACTTGGTCCGGAAAGGACACTTTGAAAGGGTGGGGGACACTTGGTCCGGAAATGGGTACCAACTATGGTTGGAACCTCTGGGGGCTGTAGCTGTGAATTGCTAATTTGGCTAAAAAGAATGGGAGCCTTCAAATAATCAAACCATCTTTTGGGGCAGCTGTCAATGATATTTTTTATCCTTCATACTATATAAAAATTGTATTGTATACAATTTAGTTACTTCATAACGAATTATTAAGTTCAGATATGTCAAAATAATGACAAGACTTTTTAACAAATGCTTTTTCGGAGGGGCTGTCCTTAATACAGCCTGAAAAGGGGGGTCTGTCAGATTGTTCCTATGCCCAAAAGGGGGGCTGTAGTTTCTCAGTTGGTACCGTACCTATATTCAAAGATTGAGTCCCCCCCCCCCCCCCCGGGAAGCTCAAAAGTTAAATTTACTTAAAAGGGCAACCTGTGCTTTGTTAGGGGGATGATTCCTTTCTTAATGCTCTATCAACTGCTGTCCCCCTGCGCTACGAGCTCTCCTTATATATAGTGAGGCCTATGCTTAAGTCTCCTTGGCGAGGCCTATGCTTAAGGCGGTACATCTAAGGCAAAAAGCTAGTATTAGGTGTCGAGGCTGGTTTTTCAGGGGAGCCTCGTGTCCTCGAGCAGTTCGCTGCCCTTTGAGAGTTGTGTCAGTTCGCTGGGCTCGACCAGTGGTACCAGCAGTCTCTGGTGGGACTCGGAGGGCTTTGTCACCCCAGTGAGTAGGAACATACACCTTTTTCACGCGTCTGCGCAGTGAATTTACCCCTTGGGCCCATTGGGCCACGTTTAGCATAGGCACATTGGAATCCATAGCTCTGGTGGGACTGTGAGGGCAGTAGAATTCTGCGAAATATATACACCTTTTTCACGAGTCTGCGCACAAACCTGCCAAATAAATGCATTGCTCCCAAAACGTTTGGCCTGCACCCATAGGAATCAAAATCCCAATACATTGGTTAGGGCCTATTACGCTAGTAGGGCGCTACATTAATGCGAAAGGTCTAGGGGTGGATGCAGGTAGAGTCTGGGGGCCCTGGGCCCCTCTTACCTTTTGATGAAGATTTAGAATAAACAACATGGGAGATGCCCTGCGCGCTTGGATGAATGCGATGCCTGTAAACCGTCGTTTTACCTCATCCTCCCTTCAAGTAACCGTTCAAACGAAACAAAACGCTCGAAATGTGTATGTTTAAAATGGGGCTCCTGAGTCTGTTAAAGATTTAGGCCTTTTCACGTTATCTATACCTTGGTCCTTTCGTCAAGACACTTTTAGCTGTCAGCGTCATTCATTTAGCGTGTATTTATTAAGAGGCCTTCCATTGCCCCACGAAAGAATGCACTTGAGAAGACATTAATTTTATAGGTCACAAGTTAAGATAATCAAAAGTAATTTAAAACAATTCAGCTTGTTTTTATTCATCCATACTTATTGAACAGGAGCTTGATCATATAGGTGAAAAGGCGTACAATATATAAAAAAAATCTGTTCTAGAAGTTCTTGTGTGTATGATATTTATATATTTCCCCCTCCTGTTTCCAGCCGCTGACGTACTGTGAGCCGGTGTCGACGGTGGTGGCGGAGAACCCGGAGCTGGCCAAAGGAGAGGTGTGGACCGAGTCGCAGGTCCTCGCCATGCTCGCCGACGACGAGGTATAGTGTGGGCACCCACTTAGCCTGAATTCTCCCTACCACGGATAGCTTGTTCTCTGTGTTATGCCTACAGGTTAGCCTAGATCAAGATGCATGCTGGGTAGGTTGGTTGGTTATTGGTTGCGTTATGCCGTAAATAACTGCCAGGGTCATAGCAAGGGCAGTGGTAAGGGTGTAGACGGGGGATCCCCATGTCGCCCTGTCGATTTTAAGAAATGGCCCTGTCGCATGTCCCTAAGCCCAAGAAAGGCCGTGTCGCCCTGTCGATTTTAGGGGTCTACACCCACAGTGATGGTGATCGAATGTATGAGAAGGTAGAGACCATATTCCTATATTTTTACAGAGGCACGCGTTCTTTAATTAGCCATACATATAACAGCCGGTGGCACTAAGACCTTTGATAATCTAGTCATTGCCACTGGGGGAGATGCAAACTGGGTAATATGTCGACAAGTAAGAAGCCTTAAGCAGAGACATTTCAATTAACCATGGCATTATTTGTAGTTTAAGTTAAACTAATGGAAGAGTAGCATGGATCTCAGCTTGTATCTCTATATAGTTGTACAGGGGCGTGGCCAGGCCTGAAATCAAAGTCTCAAGAGGTTTCAAGGTAAAAATGAGGGGTTCCAGGTACAGTGAAAGGGGTTCCATCCTTAATTTCTCACAATATTTCTCACAATATTTCTTATATATTTTTTTTTATTCTGGAAATTCAGACACCCAGACACCCAGGAACCCCCCTAGCTACACCGCTGATGTATATTCAATATCTTATAAGTTGATGGATAAGTAGCAAATATGTGTATATTTTCTATAGTTTTTCCTGTGTTTTTGTTTACATGAGTAGTCCAAATTAACTTACAGGTGCTAAAAAATACTATGAAGACTATCTGTGGTAGGGAGAATGATGGGTTGGGCATAAAATTATTTGTGAAATTCCAAGTACAGACTTTACCGATTTCCTTTAATGCAGCCGCTATATCCGATGGACATGTTTAGGGTGATCGTAAGTGGTTTTAGAAAACGTTGCTGAAAGCTTTTGTGGCTTGATACTGGATTTATTAGCCCCTTGAACACACAACCAAATAGTGTCCTCCCATTGCTACAACAGCAAGCAGTACTAGTTGTTATACATCATGGTAAATGTGTAAAAAGAATGGAGGCATCCCCATTTTTCCTGCTTTTCTGCACAAACCTGATATTCCTTCCTCCGCCCACACTCCCATGCGTCTACACAACTCCGATTCCTATTTTACTGTGAGCCTTGATAATCTCAGGCATTTATTTGGTAAACCCTGATTTATAACATAATACTATAACCCTATAATTGTGTAGACCTGTGTACAAAGTAAAAGCTCTCAGATTCCTTTTATTTTATCCAAAATAATTATTTTGGGGTGGGGTGGGGGGATTCCTTCCTTTCATGCTAGGGAGTAAACTAACATTTTTTAAACTCTTTATGTCATTCTGGGTAAGAAAAAAAGACGCATATCTTACCCTTTAAGATTATCATGGTAATTATATAGATTACTGTATAATCTTTCCTTGTCTGTTTTCCCACAGCCGGTGAACATGATGTGGGACTCAAACGAGGACCTGTTCGTAGACGGCTCTGACCAGCTACCGGTCGACCCCTCCTCCTCCGTCCCCCCTGCAGCCCCCAGCTCCCACCACCACTCCCCGAGCAGCTCATCCACTGAGGGCCTTTTCCCCACGAGCAGCTCGTACAACTTCACCTCCCCTACTGCTAGTACATGGGCACCCCCGGGGAAACCCCAGGAGCTGATTCTGGGGCTACACAACACCAACGTCCCCCACCCCCTGGGTAGTTCGTCCTCACCAGCGCCCTCTAGTGTGTCCTCCGAGTGTTTAGCGGGGCGCCCGGTAGGGGGCTCTCACCACCTGTCCCCAACTGTGGCCGCCGTGGAGTACTCCTTGGAGCAGTCAGATTACGACCAGGAGGATATTCCCAGGGTGTCATCCCAGATTGACCTCAGCCAGGCCATCGTAGCGTCCCCTGGTCACGGGTCAGTGGACGGGATCAAGGTCAAAGAGGTCAAAGAGGACGCTGCTGGTGAGCATCTCCGAGCAGGTCCCGAGCAGCTCCGAGCAGGTCCCGAGCACCTCCGAGCAGGTCCCGAGCAGCACCGAGCAGGTGCTGACAACAAGCAGGAGCGAGGCGGTGCCCTTGGCGGTGCCCACCTGGAGCCCAAGGTCATAGTCCGTCAGTGTGAGCGGGACAGTGACGACGACAACGTCCCGGATAACACCTCACTGGGCCCAGACCTGAGTAAGGGTATGGCGCCGGCGCAGGTCAAGACAAAGAGGAGCAACTCCTCCTCAGAAAGTGACAGTTCGGCGGACAATACTCTGAGTGACACTTCACCAGGGGTCCCCAAGAAAGATGAGGCTGGGGGAAATACCAGCAGAAAACTAAGTCCGTCTCAAATAGTGCTCCCTAAGGGCACGCAACCCCTTGAACCGCCCGTAGGGATCTCCCCGGGTCTCCCACAGCGGAGGAGTATAAAACTGAAAAGACCAAGAAAAAAGGCCAAATGAGCTTGGACCTTATTTATCTCGTCTGTTTTTGATAGAAGCTATGAGTGTAAATGTGACTGCAACCGATTTCGATATTGTGACTTGGCTTTTACATTGAGGATTGCGCTACTATTAATGTGTTTCCCACAGAAGTGCCCTGTAGGCCGATGCCTCTATCTATGCAGATGGCAAGGAGTGACAGGAGAGCAAAACGAACTCAACTACAGAGAGGGGTGGCTTTTAAGATTGTCCTTGGATGTATTGTCGGTATGAACTGTCCATATATGTAAGGCAATACACGAACTAACCTACCGGCATTGACTTGTTATTTTTCTCTGCTAAATCGAGAGTATTTTTCTGAAAAAAATGTTCAGCTCAGTTTTGGCATTACACTATGAGAGGATTATGAGCACTAAACAAGCCCCGAGAAAACCAAACGGGGCAAACTGTCCAAGTACGTGAACCTTCAAACAAACTGAGGAGTGTGTATTATTACCATTATCTGTGGTTCAAACGTATTTATCGACTGGGGAAGTGTCAAAACAACTACGTGCTCTCAGTGTTGTTTATAAGGTATATTTTCTGACCAAAAAGATCCGCATCAACCACACAGACTAAACCTTATCCAAATAATGCACGATCTCGAGGGCACTTTGAAACTGTAAGCAAACTATGGGACCATCCATCCAACCTTTGGGATGCCTGACTTTCTGCACTGAACTGGATGTCTGAGAGGACTAACTAACATGTATAATGTGTGTTTGGGAGTAACCATCGCTTAGAAACCGCTGGTATTTTTCAGGGAGATAGTGATCATTATAGCTCTCGCATAGGGAAAAATGAAATACGATATTGTACTTTTTTCCATAAATAAAATGTAAATATACCTCTTGTGTTTTGTTATGTATGAATGTTGAGACAGTTAGGTTCAGGTTAAGAATGGAAACCGCAAAGTGTAAAATAATTAAAGGCTCTATTTTGTAAGTTGTGGTAAATTTGTTAATGACGATAATGATTAATTCTTAAGGTCCACTCAGCAGTGTTCTTTTCGGGTGAGAATGACGATGATTAAATGGCTTTAGATCCTGGTATGAAAAGAAGCTTGGCTTCACTATAGATTCATTATGAACCATATCATACCGGGACAAAATATGCATCTCTCAACATTTCAATAGTTTAGTAAACCAACCTCCTCAGTATAATCTACTTTGACAACATCTAATAAATATTTCATGGAGCTCGGCCCACCACTCAATATATAATTATGTTATGCACATAGACGACATTTTGAAAGCAACTGTATGTAAAACAGTTCACTCACAGGCGCAGGAAGTTTTCTTTTTCAAACAGTTTATTAAGTCTTGATTATCTTTCTTTTTACAAAAAGTAGGGATAAAATAGTAGCACTTGATCGGTCACTGGCTGTACACCCAATGTACAATAAGAATGGGATGAAAGACACGAGACCTTTAGTTGATGTCCCCCTTATTAGGAAATCCCACAACACTTCATCCTTTCTCACTAAAACATTCAAATACTGGAGCCTAAGTCCATATTCCACTATGTGGTGGGATACCATTTGCGGTGGGATTTTTCGCCACTGCAAGTACTTTGGGTTTCAGATACCAACATGTTGGTATCCCCTGCCACAAGAATTAGCTAGAAAACCTATGTAAATTCATTTGCGGTTGTACATGCATTGATCCAACACAAGTATCACCGCAAGTACCACTGCAAGCAAATACCTATATCCCACGTTGCAGTGCTAAGTTTGACTTGGCAAAGTGATTAAAACTGCCCACAGCATGAAAAACACCGCACAGTGGAATATGTCTTTTAGGCATAACTCTCTATTCATTAAAATTCTTCAATTATCACAGTGCATCGTTGAATACATGCTACATGAATCATTCTGCATCGGTTCCTTGCTATATTGCATATACATGAATCTATGTAACCACCTGTAGAAACAAGCACGCCAACACAGGGCACAGTAATATCAAATTCCTAAAGGTGTACTTAAAGGGAGCTAAAAGCAATGTTGGGTCAAAATTTAGCAAATTCTATTAACTACCGAAATATATTCCATAGCCAAAATCCTAGGCCTATGCTAAAATGTAGACTGTCAATAAAGACTTTAAACTACATTAAAATACATCGAAATTTGTCCCTCGTCAATTTTGGTGACAAAACCAAAATTAGTTGGTTTACAAACATTGCTGTCTTCGGGCATAAATGACATGAGTATTATGGAATTTGCATAAAGTTGTTGTTGGTTATCATGATTGATACTGTATCAATGGCTAAAGTTAGACTCTTGGAACGTATTTTTTTACAGTATTTGAGTTTGCAAAATTTTGTCTTTTTATTTCTAAATTTATCTTAGGGGTAACCCCCTTGGTCTTCCAGATAACACACAATTGTTTTTGACTCCCTTTAAAGATCTTGTACCGTGAAGTACACCGTGAAATAAAATCACATAACAAATGGCTGAAATAAAAAAAAGAGGTATAATCAAAGTATTACGTACATCTACACGAAAGGATAATTACAGCGAAATTGCTCAGGGAAAACAACATACAAATAATTATTTATTCCTAACCTGTGCGCCCCAGACCTTATTTGTTAACATTTGAGCCTAACTCAATCTAGTTTTACATCACTTTTAGACAAAAAATCTGAAATCTCTGATTATCTAGTCTTTAAACCAGAGCAGAATAACTTTCTTGATTGCTCCAAAGAGAACCCCCTTTACCCAAAATTCAAGAACGAACAACTATTATGCTACTGAGCAAAGTTGTGAAAAAAACATAAATAATTCTAGAACTTCAACGTTCTGCACTGCCTTAAGTAGATTTCAGACAGTATTCCCTCTAGATTTAACAACCACAACCTGATGAATAAACAAACTTCTTGGCAAGAAAACCGTGAATGACTTGGTACCTATGATTTTCTCTTCAATCTTGAAAAATTAATAAAAACGTAACATGCCCTAGATAATGCATCAGTATACGGCGCTTGGCACTTGTGATTATTTCCTGATTTGGTCTCAATAAGTCTTTCACAGAAGTCAATACATTTTTCTAATGCCCGAATGTAAGTTTAATCTTATTTTCGACGTATTAAATTGCATACAAAGTTTTTACGTTCGGATATTGCTTACAATAACCTTACTTCAGCAGCAAAAATAATTCTGTTGGAGAATGAATACAGAAATCGGATATTTTTTTGTTAACATTTATAAGTCTAATTCTTACTGGCCAACGGTGGTTTGTTCTTGTCTTCCCCCTGCCCCCTTCCCGAATGTCATGGTATAATGCCTAACCTAACCTATGACCCAAACTCGATGGTGTCCGGGGTGATAGGCTTGAACTCGAAGGACCCTCGGCCGTCCATGGACAGGTAGTACTGAAAGGGAAAGTAAACTTTGTGAAGTCCCAGTATGGTACGTGGGGAAAGACGAAAACATAGGGCCTTCCATTGATTGAGTACATGCACACATTTCAGATCCCCCTCAATTCCCCTCTTGGGCTAAGGAAAGCATCGGATTGTACATCAACGTACGCACATTTTTTTTTTTTTTTTAAATACTTTATTCTATCTCTCTTGTACAGAGCTCTTCCGATAGAAAAAATATCTGACCCCCACCCCCCACCCCCTTGATGTTTACAAACAAAATGGAAGGCCTAAACAAAAATAGGGAATAGATAAGCATTTTATATGAGTATATATGATTTAAATTATAAGATAAGTTATACATAATGAACATAATTATTCTATTCATCAACATTGATGCACTTACAATAAGTATATTTTCTGATTTAACCTGAATATACATTTAAAATATCTATTTCTGGGAATAAAACTGCAATCTTTACCTCGTGGTGCCTCCATAGAGACTTTCGGTGGGACACGGTGAACAAGGTGATCCCGACCTGTAAGCAGACACATAAAGTTATAAGGTTAAAGGGAGTCAAAACCAATATAATTGACATTATCAAAACTCAGATAAGTATAGAAATATGCTAGATGGGTCCAGTTAAGGTCAGTGGTAAACTTTTAGCTGTGAAAACTAGCCCAAACCAAAGAAGAATTCCATGGGAGATAGTAATATTTCTATTTCATTTGTAAAGAAACCCCATTTTTGCAGATCCACATGGAGTTGAACAGGGAAACATGTTTTTAATGGTTATCAAACATATTTCATGGTTTAGATAACATGGACCACAAATAGGCTCAAGGAATTATTTTCACGATTGTTTGAGTTTGAAAAATTTCATTGAATTTATTGGTTTTGGTCAAATTGTGCGTAGCACAGGGCATAATCCTTTCGACAACCTTTCAAGTTTTTTCTTAATTGTGTTTTTCCATAATTATTATAAACTATTCCATATCCTCTCTTGACGTCTTATTTCTACATCTGTTGCATTATCAGTATAATCATCCTGGCTTATCTAAGACAAACCCCCACTCACCTCCCGGCAGTGCTGGTACATGAAGCCCTCCACGTCGACGCTGACGGCGCTCGTACACTCATCGAGGATGGCGAACTGCGGCTTGTTGTAGAACAGACGGGCCATCTACGGGTAAGATATACACGGGGTATAAATGTCACTTACTCTTTTTTTAAGTAATATGGACATATAGAGACCGATCTAAATCTACAAAGAAACTATCATTGGGCATACCCAAAACACCCTTGTTGGTATCAGAATATTTAGACATTTCTTTTCTATATATTTTCAATGTTTTTTTTTGGTCAAAAAGAATAACTTCAAATTACCCTCCCGATGCTTATAATACTGCATATCAACTATCCGAGGTAGGACCTGGGAGTTTTACAAAATACAAGTTACGTACCGCTATTCTTTGCTTCTCTCCTCCACTGAGCACATCCATCCAGTCCTGTGGGAATTATAACATCATAACATTCGTACACGACATTCTCATTGCGTTAAAACCAAACAAAATTATTCTCTAGAAAGAAGGACTTAACCTAAAAAAGATAAACCGCGTATATTTGAGTGAATCACTATAATACGATCACCCACCAGGGAGTTACCTGGACAAGTGATAACCTCCGCAGAGCCCCGCGAAGCTCAAGACAGAAGATCAAATGATTCCCTGGAGGGTATTCTTTATCTTATTTCACCACTCCTATAATGAAAAATAATATTAAAGTTTTAATTTTGGTGAATAAAATTTACAAAGAAGACACTATCGGGAATTATATTTCAAAGCATCCCACATGGTTATATTTCTGGTTATAACCCAAACTGGCTGAGTGGGGGTTATAAAGTGGGGGTGATCAAGTTAACACTTGAAGGATTTTGTGGAAATAAAACAAATAAAAAAAAAACAACAACAAAACCTATAATCTTCTTTAAACCACGCTACGTTGCACATAACCAAGAAATAGTAACCACACTTTAAAGTGGGGCAAAAAACATTAGAAAGTAAAGTATTCTAGTTGTCCACTCGCCTGCACGGAGTCCCAGCCTCCCTCACGTTCCAAGATGTAGGACAGCTGAACCTGAAACCAACAGAACAAAAAGTTAAAAACACACAAAGATAAATTTTACGTTTGTAATGCACAAACGTACTATCCCTTTATAACCATTTCCAACTGAATATATATCAGACACGACACTCCCGACTGTTAAAAAAGTAGTAGACACTTTTCCTACTTTTTCTAGTGTCAACTAGGCGGACAACCTTTAAGAATAAAGTTTTAACATTGAATTTGCACTAAGGTTCAAAACTCAACAAAAATACTCTAAAACAGACATTAAAGGGATATAGGAAAATCTTTTGTGCAATCCAAAATCACTGAAAACTAGGAAATCCTAAAAAGAAGGGAAAAAGTCATCTCTGTAATGCACAAAATGTGTTATCCTTTTACACTCATTTTTAATTGCTACCTAATATTTCAACTCACCTTATCAAGAATTTCCAGCAGTTTCTGGTCGGTCGACCCCTTTTTCAACATGGCGTTCTTGTCGTCGGGGTAGATGATCTGGTCCCGGAGGGTGCCCAGGGTCATGTAGGGCCTCTGAAATAAGGAATACTGGGCTCATTATACTAGTTAAAGAAGCTTATAGCTTATAGGGTCTTATAAGAAGCTTATAGCCTGTATTCTAAGTACCGATATTGATGCTGGTGATGTTTGTATTTGATTGATTTTCTCTGAGAATATGACTTGAAAAATTGCATCATAATATACATGTATATAATTCAAAAAATTGTAAAACATTTCTAGTTCATATGTACCCTTATCCCACTGCCGAATTTAAAAATTGACGTCAAAATCGACTTCAGACTTTTGAAAGAAAAATAAATTTCTTGATATCGAGAAAAGAGTATTTTGTCTATTATTTACAAATGGTAAATGGTAGTGCGTATATTATGTCCTTGAAGACAAACATCCACTTAAAAGCCTAGTCTTAACACGTAGCCTTAACCTACAAGAAAACTAAGATTTATGTTAAATTTCTGTTTTGATTTCATATAAAACCGTAAAACCCCTAATTTAAGCCGCGGCTTAAATTAGGGTTAGTCTCAGAAGTTAGATCCAATTACACCTCAACTTTAAGGGTGCGGCTTAAATTAGGGTTTTATACAACCTTGTATTCAATGGCACCTCTGAAAAAATATGATGAAAATATGTCCAGAGAAGAACTCTAAAGTCAGGGTGCGGCTTAAATTAGGGTTCGGCTTAAATTAGGGGTTTTACGGTATTCATATATATGGTTTATTATATTTTTAGACAACTAGAGCGATGTTTTATTTCTAAACATGAGACTGTTTATTGTGTAGTTTACCTGTGGGATGTAAAAGAGTTGCTTGGCGTCAGGCTTGGTCACCGTGCCACCGAACAGGGGCCACAACTACAGGAAGGAACGAGAAAATACATCAGCTTATAAATAGATTATACCAGTAGATTGAATAAAATTCGCACTATTAAAGGAAATTATGGATATTGTGTACAAGATTGATGCTGAATATCTGGAATAAGAAATCTTGTAGTAAGCAATTTCTTCAAATATCTGAAGATAGTATTCTACGAGATTGCCATCTTTGCTCACGGCCTAGGGGCTGGAGGTCTTTCAAAATCCATTATCCCAACCAGAATTCTACTCAATATTCCATTGGCCTGACCCTATTTTTACTGGTGTTGGATTCCGGATCATTAGCTAACGTTCATACGTCCTACAAAGGTTTTCTAAGCAAGGAGGTACTAGTACCGGGTATCAGTAAATATCTACATGGGCTAGTGGAATTTACTAGAAACTAGTCCATTGGGCCAGTGAAATTCTTTAAAATTACAAAAAATAACTTAGCATGGCAAGTAGACCAGGCTAGAGGAGAGAGAGGGCCTCAAGCCATGTCGACTATAGATCTGGTCAGCAAGAAACAGTTCATTTTGTGTTTTTTTATTGTGACATAGCGATAGTTAACCAGTTCTGGCTAGATATTGAATGTTATCTTATATGAAGTTTGTACAATGACAGGACACATATTGTCATTACACTTTGGATGTGCCATAAGAGTTGCATTTTGGTGAATTTACAAGAATATAGGAAAAGACAAACAAACAGGAGGCGACAAAAAATGGTCAGCTTATTGAGTTGTTTCTTGTGTCCCAGATCAGTAGATAAGATATGCAAGAAAAAACCCTGTCCATGATTGTGTTAGGAGAGTGAAGACCACTTACCTCTCCGAGGATCCTGAAGAGGGAGCTCTTGCCGCAGCCGTTGGGTCCGCAGACCAACACGTTCTTACCCGACGTCACCTGGGGACGGAAGGGGAGCGGTAACATAATTAATCGCAGAATAATAAAAGATACAAAATTAGAGTGACTATACATTTATGATTTAGAGAATTTGAATTTACCCAACACGGCTGATTACAATTCATCTTTTGATATTAGGTTTTTCTCTTCAGTTGGTCAGCGAATTTTCAAGGGGAATATACTTTAAGTTCTGCAGATTAAAGCTCTTTCTTTATGTTCACAACTGCAATCCTACCTCAAAATTCAGAAAACGTTACCTTTTGATTCGTGTATGACCTATTCTAAGATTATGTATACTGAGAAAATGCAATATTTTGAGTTATATTTCTCAGATATGTAATTAAACATGTAATAGGGATTTTGCTATTTAATAATGGATCATATCAAAATCTGCTGAATATATTGATTTCCTTTAGTTAACAGGTAAATATTCCTACCTCAAAGTTGAGTTCTTCAACGAGAACATCCCCGTTAGGAGTCACCAAAGGCACGTGTTCAAACCTGGACAAATCAAAAAGCAACTTTATTCAAATTGAAATTGATTCAATATAAAAATCATTCGATCATTTAATTTCTAGCAAGTCCATAGTATATATGTATTGTATTAATATACGTAAGTCTGCATAACAAAACATTGACTCTAGCGTTAATTCTTTGTGTTGGAATCAGCCTGGATGGCTGACAGTTCTTTTCCTTATAATCTACAACATTCTATTAGGACATTATGTTAGAACTACTGTTTGTTTTCTAAATTCAATACTGAGATATGTATGACATTTTTCCTCATAAATTAGTTCTGAGCTGACAAATAAAATTCCTGGCTGATTATTCGTTTTCACGATCAGTCCAATTGCCATGACTTTATCACCTGCGTGGCCGGTGAGCGGTACGTACAGGGGGCAGTGCGTATTGCCGGGCCGTACGTTCCACTCCTAGTACTCATGAGTTTCAAACTAAATTGAATTTTGTTTGGGTAATAAAATATAGAAGAACCTTTGGGGACGCCTTTGGGTGTCTGTACGACCCATGGGAATCGTACAAACCACAGGCTTCACCCTCGGTTTGTAATGATCCCATGTGGGTCGTACAGACACCCTCGGACGCCTCCCGCGGTTTTTCTTATTACAGTATAAAGCAAAAGCTGCAACAAATATCTATCCGACCACAACAACTCTACTTACTTGATAATGTGATCCTGCTTGATGATCTTCCCTGTGCCAGCTTTGTGGTCTGTCTTCTTTTCTGTAAGTACACAAAAACATTGAAAAAATTAGGAAACCTGCCATATTCCTTAAAATATTCTTGCCAGTGTTTCAAATGCCAAAGGACTCCAGAAACGGCATAAGGGACAAAAATATGTATTTTGCATGAAAATGTTAAGATAGAGTCTTTCACAGAAACGAACGAATTGTAATACAAACATACAAGTGACTACGTTAAAGGTTTCAATATCATAAGGTTTAAAGAAATCTTTAAAAGAATATTTTATCAAATACAGAATTGTGACAACCACAAGAAGTTACCTTCGATGCTCTTCTTGTCGTTGTTGACCATGGTCCGCTCGTACTTGCCGACGTTCAGGTCGTCCAGCACCTTCATGAACTGTGTCACACGGGCCGTGAACCTGAAAATAAATTGGGGGTTAGACAGCTCTATGAGGGTACATGTACCAGGTAATGAGTAGCAGAGTTGCCGCTGCTATTATTTCACCCTTCCTACACTGATTGTCAGGTGAGTGAGCTGGGCCCTTGCCAACCCCACTCAATGTAAAATCAAAATGCGGTCTCAATGCCCACTACCCCAACCAACCCCAAAAGGAGTAAACCTTAAACATGAATATTGAAGAATGCACATGACTCAAACCAACCAATCAGGTAAGCCTAACTACATGGTGAAAGAGATGCCCCTTCAAACTGATGACAAAGTAGGAACAGAAGAAAACACTTTTTCTACTTTTATTCTAGAAGTAACTTGGAAGAAAATAACGTTTGGGAAAAGACCTGACGGTGAATTATTGCTAATCCAGTTGTTGCCTTACCCGGCCAGTCTAGTCATCTCCCGCCCGGCGAGCACCACACGCCCGATGGCCTCGGCCATACGCACCAACATACGCCCGCTCTGGTAGTAGTCCTCAAGCAGCTCGCTGGCCGAGCTGTTCACGTGACGAGCGCTTGCCAAGTTCAGGAAGGGGCGGCTCACCACCAGGTAACCCACCACGGTGGCACAGTCTGTAAAACATATCACAAGTTAGTCTGTTCTTATGGGTCCGTACACCCATAAAAGTCCATGGCTTTTAGCAGTCACTTCAAATCTAGTAAGAATATTTTTATTGGCCCTCTATAAATGGCATGGGGAATCCCTTTGATGGTAGTTGGGCCTCTGGCTGGTTTATGGTCCTCCCTGCCATAAACCAGCAGCCCCAAAGCATGCTGGGTTTAGGGTAGAATTCCCACCTAAAATGGTTGATGGTGTACAGACTCACTTTGGGAAACACTGGACCCATCTGATTCAACAGACTACTGTTAATCATAAGTATGATGTATGTATGTGACAAAGACTAGGCACATTTTTAGTTAATAATTCAGGATTCAGACAGCTTATGGTCATCTTTTAAGTAACTACAGATATCCAAAGTATTCAAAATTTGTGCTACTTTGTCGAAGGTGTTTTTTTTTCAGAAAACAATTTGTGAGGCATTCTTAAAACTTATTGGAGACCAAGTTTCGGAAAAGTTAAGATTTCTCGAAAATTTAATATAAGAAACTTTTCGGATATACGGTGTGAAATATTGATACAAAAACAATTGAAATATTGATACTTGGCTACAACCGGGGGAGTAACACTTTGAAAAGAATGGTGATAAAGAGCTTTATCCTAAAATGTATCTAACTATAACCCTGATAAATATACTTACATTTGGCAATCATGTTGTCTATCAAACCCATGTTGAATCGGAAGTAGATGAAGTGTCGCAAGTGGTTTACCTAAAAGCGAAGGAAAGTTTTGTATGATATCTACGTTTATACACTAAAAGATATATAGAAGTTGAGTAGCATTGTTTTAAGTTTTATAGATTAAATGTTTTCAAATAAAGTATTCACAGGAGTTAACGAACATGATCAGGGTACCAACCGAAGTCCCATTTTCAAATTCCCTGTGTTTTCCCTGAGATTTCCCTGTCCCACGGCAATTTTTCCCTGTGTCATATCCAGCAAGTTTATCAAATTTAAAAGCCTCTGTGGGCAGAAAAAATTTGGACAACCCAACAACATAAAGTTGAATCCCTAATATCTTGAGAATCAGGAATTTCAGAACCTGGCCAAATGAAATTCCCTGTGTTTTCCCTGTGTTTTGGCAAAATTTCCAAATTCCCTGTGTTTTCCCTGTCAGGGATTTTTTTTTGCCATTTTCCCTGTTTTCCCTGTGTGGTTGGTACCCTGCATGATGAACATAATAATAATTATGTGATTAACTTCCTGTCAACCTTTGTTGGCTACTTAGACTGACAACTAAATTCATGTACTTACCAACTTCTGGAACGTACTACTGATAATATCCTTTTCTTTTATATTCCCTTGATAGAAAGCAACCTCTTCGCTGGAGATAAGGAAAGAGAAACATTTGGGTAAACTCACATAACTCTTACGAATAAGATTAACTGACTTTCTGCAAAATAACTGGTGTCTGTTCTATCTGTTCTCTGATAACTTACTGTGATTTCGACGTATAAGACATAAGGTTTTCTATTATAGACTGATGCTATGTATCAGCCGAATTTGATTGTGTAAACTGTGAATCAATAATTATCATACTTGATCTGGGAGGCCATGGGGCTACCCCTGGAGATTATTTCAGAAATACAAAAAAATACATGATATACCGAAAACATTTAGAGTATTGAAACCAAAAAAAACAAACGTGCCCATCAAAATACAGTCAAAGGTTTGATGGTGATTTGGTCACCATTTCGCCACACGTCTTCACTAATTCTCCCAGCCACGGATAGCTTAATTATTGAAGTGTACCTGCATAGTAACCTAAATCAAAGTGCGTTCTGGGAAATATGTAGACAAGTACAGACATTTTCAATAATGCATGGCATATCTTTGGTTTACTATAATGGAAAACTAACATTCACAATTTTTCTACTTCATACCTATAAATATTTATTATTTTTCAAGTTGGTTTGAAAATTCATTCATTTCGCATAGAAATAAAGCAAATACTGTGGTAGGGAGACTTTGGCCACTTAAATGGCCACTGAAGATAAAAGCACGTTACCACCCCCTCTATGTTCCTCACCTGTTGGTGATGAGTCTAGAGTTGACGTATCGGTAGTCGCCCTCCAGCCTCTGCTCGGTCACCGTCATACGGCCGATCGGGCGGCGTAACCTGGGGAGGGAGTGATTTACATTTCAGAGAAGTATTTTTTTTTTTTTTTTTTTTTTTAACGGAGTGAGACCATATGGTATTTTCCTGGAATTAATCCATTAAATTAAGACCCAGTGGGACAACGGATGATAAGCGTTGCATCCATCGTCTTTCTTCTTTATCTCTCTCCGACTGTGCTTTAGCAGAGTCTGGTGGGGAGGATATGAAGGAGAGGACCGAGATGTTAAAACCTTTGGTCAGCTTAGGTTGATCAGCCGGGCATTGATTAAAATGCCTAGCTACAGTGGTGTCATGGTTATGATTAATGTCATGAAAGTGGCCTTGGAACCGCGTCAAGATTCAGTTTTTCGTTTGTCCCACATATTGAATAACGCAATGGTTGCGGTTACATGACGAGTTACATTTAAAACATAACATTAGCTTTACATCGTTGTTTTTTTTGGTACTTGATATATAATCAAGATTTACCTCGTCAGGAACAATCCAGATATAACCAGATAGCCGATCATACACGCTGGTCCCTGAAATGAACAAAATATAAGTGTAGTTACATTTTTTTCAAGTTTAAAACGCAGGTGAGTACGATTAACCTTACAAAACCTCATCCTACCTTTCACAAACTCCACGTAGGATGCGCTGTACCTTTTAATATCTTCATCATTCTCAGTTTACAGATGTCGATAAAAACTTAATCATCATTTCGATATGATGGGCTACATCATTTATTTACTACTAGTATATCGATAAATGTAATTATAAATCAGTAATCAACCTACCTGAATACCTATAGCACCGGTTAACTTCACGGAGTACAAAATGATGTCTAGAATTGGCTGTGAGGAAAAGAAGAAATGAAATATAACAAGTTCGCATTTGTTTAAAAAACAAAAGAACGCCACTGATTAATGTGATTAAGTGTAAATGATCCACGTTAATTACTAATAAAATAAGTTTATTTAGTTTTAATCTAAAAATGATGCTGACATAAGAACGATTGTATACTCTGCATGGAAATGTAAACCCTAAAATCTGCTTGGAGAGTAGGCCCTACCAGCAGTGAAAACATAAACTTGATGCAAAAATAAATTTTTTTAAAGAAAACATCTGCTTGGAGAGTGTAAACCTTAAATTCTGCTTGGAGAGTGATGAAAACCTGTTTAGACATTGCCAGTAGTCAAAATATTTAAACTTGATGCAAAAAGAAAATGTTGAAAACCAAACATCTGCTTGGAGAGTGTCAGCCTTAAAGTCTGCTTGGAGAGTGATGAATCTACAAGTAGATTACCATCATTTAAACTTGATGCAAAAATAAAAATTTGAAAACCGAACATCTGCTTGGAGAGTGTACACATTGTAATCTGCTTGGAGAGTGATGAAAACATGTTTACACATAACCAGCAGTCAAGACATTTAAACTTGACGGGGAAAAAACCCCCCCAAAAAAACCAAACATCTGCTTGGAGAGTGTAAGCCTTAAAGTCTGCTTGGAGAGTGATGAAAATCTATTTGTAGATTACCAGCAGTCAAAACATAAATTTGATGCAAAAACAAAAATTTGAAACTTAACATCTGATTGGAGAGTGTAAGCCTTAAAATCTGTTTGGAGAGTGATGAGAACCTATTTGGAGATTACCAGCAGCAAAAACATAAACTTGATGCAAAAAAAAAAAAAAATTGAAAACGAAACATCTGCTTGGATAGTGTACACCTTACAATCTGCTTGGAGAGTGATTAAAACCTGTTTAGACATTACCAGAAGTCAAAATATTTAAACTTGATGCAAAAAGAAAATTTTGAAAACCAAACATCTGCTTGGAGAGTGTCAGCTATAAGTTTGCTTGGAGAGTGATGAATCTACAAGTAGATTACCAGCAGTCAAGACATTTAAACTTGACGGGGGAAAAAAAAAAAAAAATTGAAAACCAAACATCTGCTTGGAGAGTGTAAGCCTTAAAGTCTGCTTGGAGAGTGACGAAAATCTATTTGTAGATTACCAGCAGTCAAGACATAAATTTGATGCAAAAACAAAAATTTGAAACTTAACATCTGCTTGGAGAGTGTGAGCCTTAAAATCTGTTTGGAGAGTGATGAGAACCTATTTGGAGATTACCAGCAGCGAAAACATAAACTTGATGCAAAAATAAAAATTGAAAACAAAACATCTGCTTGGAGAGTGCACACCTTACAATCTGCTTGGAGAGTGATTAAAACCTGTTTACAAATTACCAGCAGTCAAAATATTTAAACTTGACGCAAAATGATAATTTTGAAAATCAAACATCTGCTTGGAGAGTGAAAGCCTTAAAGTCTGCTTGGAGAGTGATGAAAATCTATTTGTAGATTACCAGCAGTCAAAACATAAACTCTTGAAAAAAGGAAAAAAGAAAAAAAAAGAAAATCTCATAAATCTGATTCTAAGACCACTCCAATGATCCTAAATTTCAATATAATGAAATTTGAGAATATATGATTAATGAAAAACTAAATATCTGCTTGGAGAGTGTTAACCTAGGGACGCTTGGTTACCTTTATCAATAAACCAATGTGATCACTCCAAAATGAATGCAAAAGATTTATTAAGTGGTGCCACCTAGTGTATACTTTGGGTTTCCAATGACAGGAAGTTGGAGAGGAAGTGGTATATGATGCAATACACAGCCTGGTCATTCCTAGTCTAGGAAGCCTGTGCATGTAGAGACTCAATACACCACACATAACCTGATAAATGTGATCACCCAATCAATGGTGGCGAATTAGCTTTCGCAAATCATAAGCCGTAATAGAATATCAAAGTTGCATTGTAATCAGTTTAAAACGTCTCATCTTACTTGTGATAGAGTCTAAGGGACAAGACTACTGGATCATTAATCTCTTGCTGCTGCATATTTTCTTAGTGATTTAAGAGTTGTTTACTGTAGATTTGTTAAGGGTTCCCAGTCTTTTAACCAACGACTATTTCATGACACCTTCGTGAAATTTACAATTACAATTTTTATGAAAATAGAGTTGTATGAAAAAGTAGACATTCTAAAATTTACTGACGCCAAAACGCTTAATTTCAGTACAACGATGAAAAAACACCCAGTTTATGGAAATAGATTCCACGACTTTACATAATATTCTGGCTTTTTGTATTCAAATTCCATGACGGTCTAAAGACCATTTTCAAGTATTCCAGACCCTGCGCTAATTGTTAGCCCTTGTCACTGACCTTGCTGAGGTTGGAGTAGAGGTCGCCCACACTGTTACAGAACCTCTCCACGTCCTGCGTCAACAGCTGGTCGGCGTTAGAGATACGGTTGTCAAGGTTACTCATCTTGTAGTACGTAAAGCCTCTGCAAAAAAAGGTTTTAATACACATTTATAGCAAGCCATGTGGAGGTAATAATAGGAAGAAGCATAAGGCTTAAAGTGGAAAATCTATGGAGAATGACAATATGTATACCTATTCTTTCTTTCTTTTTTCTTTCTTTATTTTTTTCATACACTCCTAAACCATCCCAGGACCTCCCCTGGGCAGGCTCCGAGTGCAGGATAACTGAGACTCCACTGGAGCCTAGTAACCCCATTGTAGTACATCTCCATGGAGAGGTTGGCAGATTGACCAATCAGGAGATACCCCTCAGAGGGGTCCTCCCAATTGCGATAGCATCACACAGAGAGAACTGGCCACGTCCTATCTAGTTTTCTTTTTTATTATTTGTTCATAAAGCACACCTTAATATTTGTGATTACTGCCATTGTCATTTTCTGTTGATTAACTTTAAAGTAGCTAAAACAGGTAGTTTATAACCAATATGCACATATCCTTAGGTTTATATCAGGTTACATGACTTACGATAAATATTTCTTGTACAGATGATTGGTAAGTCGCGTCCTGAACCTCAGCTTCAGTTCATTCAAACCATACTACAAGAATAAAACAGAGACATGAGGTCACATTACAGTGGCGGATTTTAACCCCCGCCCCCATCCCTTTTTTTGGGACCAAATTTAGACTTTTTTAATGTAAAATTCTGTAAAAACATGTAAGGAACATTCTGTAAGGAACATTTTTCCCAATAGCGCCCCTCCCCCCTTTTCAAAATCCTGGATCCGCCACTACATTAAACGATGTTACAAAATACCATAAAATACACTAGTTATTAATATTGAAATCAAACAAACGAAATGCAATGTCAATTTCAAAATGTCTTACCTTCATTGTTTGGTTCACGATAGAAATCTGAAAAAAGAAAAGTAGACATTATCGGTTGTATAGAACAATGGAGCCTCCAGTCTGAGAGATGGGAAATGAATGTGTTTGTCTAACATGTCAAGTGTTTTTTTTTTACATGTGAAAAATCCTTATATTATGGTTTATAGGCTTAGGCTACAAAATGTATATACACTTGATACTTTGATTGATAAAGGTAAATAATTTACTTTTTGTTCGGTTGTTTTCAGCTATCACTGCAAAAGTGAAACTATTCACAAATACTCCTTTATTCTACTCACCAATCTGTGAATTTATGATATCACGAATTTCTGACTTTTTAGTTCTCCTTACCATAGGCATCGCGTAAACGAAATGCATCAAATACTTCTTGAAGAGGGTCACATTTCGTCCAATAATTGCACTTAAATAGAAAATAATGAATTCATTCATATTGGAGAAAAAAACATGTGAAAAATAGACATTTTTTTGTATATAAAACTTGATGAATACCTGAATTGTTAGAATGTCGCTATAAATATACCAAGGCTCACCTTTCTATGAAGGTTCCGTTCTGAATCATCCATACATCGCAGACTGTTCGTGCGACCAGCGCAACTGCAATCAATGCAATGTACCCCATCTGAAAAGGAAAATAATTATGAACATATCATACCTTTAAAAAGGGTTAAACTATAGACCTTGTGCAGTCGTGGTCACGTGAGTAGTTTTTGGTGATCACCACGTGGTGATTATGAACATGTGGCTCTGAAATATACCCAAAACTTATCAATTCTAAATCACAAGGATTGTTGATTATGAGTCAGTGAAGTTATTCTAAAGATATTTGGCATGATAATAGATTCTATATACTTTATAATTGCAAATAATAATGATAATAAAGTGATCACAAATATGGCGGCCAGGTTATTTTGGGTGATGTGACGTCATCTGCACAATGTCTATACCAAAATAAACTTCCAACTAATTACTTTTGGTGGACAGGATGTTTTTATAAAGGGTGTTAAATCGACACGTTTCGGCTTGTTTTAATCCTTCGTCGGGATTACATCATACATTGGTACCTCCATATCTTTAATATATGATTTACTATAAACCATGATTTAAAGTGAGACCCGTGTATCAAAACAGAAAGAAATTGCTATAAATGGGACACACATTTTATCTCACAAATATTAACATTTTTGTTCTATTTACTTTCACGTTTCTTCTTTGAAGTCTCATATTGCACTTTTAATTTAAAAAGGACTGCGTCACTTACATTCATCTTAATTTCTTACCTCAGAAGAGAAAATACCCGGAACAAGAATTTTTAAAATCCGTGTCATCCGACTGAAAAAAAAAACAACATCAGTGACCATAAGATAAAATTAAAAGCATTTTTCACAAATTTTTGTTAGCTAATATCGGGGGGTAAAATTGAATTTGAATTAATATTTGTATCATTTGTGTGTACTGTATACTTTGTGTAAATACTGTCATGTACTTTGTATTTGTGTTAACAGATTCTCAGAAATTCCAAATTTGTACGGATACTGAGATGTCAATGAAAACAGGCTTATAGCCTACTTGTACCGTCTCAGAATAATAAACTTGTCTAAAAGAAAAAAAGAAAATCCAGATATCAGAACATTGATGATATGTTATTTGTATCTGAAATCATGTTTATCATGACATAAGGTAATAATATAAGGCAAGATGAGTCTAAAGCGAGGATCGGAAAGGAAACAAACTCACGCGAAGAATACGCCGTCCACGGCGGCCCGCTCCTTCTTCTCCCCTTTCTTTTAGGAGAGACAATAAAACCACATTAATACATAAGGCTGTATATGAGTCAGGTAAACAGTCAAGCAGGTTTGCAAAGTGTTATTGCGCTTTGTAAATATACTTTGCAGGAGATCAATCGTGAGCCATCTCAATAGAGTTTTTATGATTATTTAAGACCAATTATTCAACAATCCAACCATTATTTATTTCTGTGACCAATTATCTAACCAATTATTTGGATACATATTGATGAATGTCATTATTTCAATGGTAATTTTGAAAGAAATTGTTGCACATAAGAAGAATATAGTTAATGAGAATTGTTCCGCATGGACTTACCTCATTACTGACGATATATGTGACATCGTTCTTACTGAAAAGAAAAGAAAAAAATGATTATGGCGATTGTTTGTCGGATCCGATAAAGAAACTTGAAGATTTATTATTACAACTATGAATTTAATACTCTTTATTTTGCTAATGTTACTAAGGCACACACATTTTTAACATATGTTATCTATGGCTTAATTATTTAGGACGTCGAAGTGATTTTTTAAAACCTTTAAACATGGTACAAATATTAAGATATACACTCTCAACCGATTGTTTTTAGTTCTAAGGATGAATCATGATGCTCCTGGCTAGGAGTTTGTCTCTTTTGTGTACATATCAATATCAATTTTGAACATATAAGCATACCACCACAGATTATGCAATGTTACAATTACATAACACTCTTTTCCTGTTACATTCCATATTTAGTATTTATAAGATGTTTTTTATTCAGATGCGCAATTTATTTCATGTTATTACTATATTCAATATTCATAGGACGTCAGAACCATTCAAGAAATAAAGGTACGTAAAGAGCTATTATATTCAACAATAGCCAAAGGATGCGGGGAAACAGCGGATACATGAACAAACTGTTTTCATCCTTATCACAGAGTTGCATTGGCAACAGATTGAGAGATGACAGATAATAATCAAGACAAGGAGTGAAAGTTGGTCGTGCCATCACAGCATGCCGGCTGATAACTGTCAATACGGGAGTACCCGCATTAGATAATACAGCGGCATTGTTCAATGGTGTGACCCACAGACCCCGAGGGTCAGTTAGTCGCTCTACCTTCACTGTTTTGTGCTGCCATAAACTAAAGTAAGTATGTCTTCTGACAGGATTGATAGAGGTCATGGAAAAGCATGATACCATGCTACTGACCATTTTCGATCTCCTCAATTTTCCAAACTAATCCTTATTTAAACCGGGGAAAAAGTATATAAATTATTTGATGTTTATTTGCTCATTTAACTTGTAATTAAGAGATTTTAGTAAATATTTTCTATGAATAGAAAAGGTTCATGGCAAAAAGAGATATGGTCTGGTTACCGTAACACAACTATTTCATTTGGCTTAAAGCTAGCCTAAAAAGGAAATTTTCTGTCGACCACCTTACTGGGCATTATAGATCTTTCTTGAGTGCTTTATTTTGAATACTTTTAGCAATTTTACTGTAAAAGTGACAAAATCAATGTTCTAGTTAGTGAGAAAGGTGTTATGCTTGATCCTGTAAAGATAAATCACGTACGTTTTTCTTTGACAGATTGGCAAACCAGGGAAAGTGTCTAGACAAAGCGGTAAAAGAGTCCCCTGTTAGCATAGCAAGCATTGTCAAGTAGGGCTCTTAACAGCTGGTTTTCCGTAGCAGGGATGAAAGCGGACAGTGAGAAAAACAACATATTAGTCTCTATGTAAGAGGTTGACACTCATTGTATATTGTATATATATGTAAAGAACCCTCCTATTTCTCAGAGCCACCATCCCCGACCCCTTGCGTACTGATTTATAAGAAACCAGTCAAACTATACTGTCCGTTCAATTTAAAACTGGTCACCTCAAAAATGGGCTGTTCATGTTTAAGGGTATCAGTAAAAACTGGAAGTGGTCAAGGAGTTATCAAGTCCTCCTGGATCCGCAAATGATCTGTCATGAGACATTATAGCTCAAGCACTAGAGCAAGTAATACGTAGGAGAAATTATGCATATCCTCTGCAATATTTTGAATGTGAAGGAAATATTGGTTAGTGTAAAATCGCGAAATCAAGGAAAAATTTGAAGATCTTCACCCCTTCTCATAAATATGGTAGTAGGTTCCCCATTTATTAAATGTACATAAAATCACGAGCTGTAAAGGCCAAAGCGAAGGTACAATCATGAGTAACTTCTATCTTTTAGCCTAAATTTGAAGATCACAGAGCACAAACATGACATTAGACACATCTAAACACACACCATAGACCTTACCTTGACGTTGGCTTTGTTCTGTAAATATACATTTTGAAAAGAAAAGACGAATTATTCATCGATTCAATTTGTTTTGTTTTCTATTTTTTGTTTACAAAATGGGACGAGGGGTTAAAGAAATAAAGCGACAAACACTTCGTATAATGTTGAATACATAAAACCAAAAAAGAGGTATGTGTTCAGGTTTCCCGACTGACCATAATTATTTTGGCCCGCCCTAAAAATTTTCAAAGAAACATTTGGGGAAAATCATTAAAATGAAACATAGATAAGGAAATGAAGGAAATAGCGTGTACAGTATCATATCAGAGGTATTACACATTTATAGAGACTAAAAAGTGTTAGAGAAGGTGGATCAAGGAAGTTTTTAATTTCAAGCACCATCTGAGTCTATCTTTAAATTTAGAAGAAATTTTTTTTTAAATAAAAAGGCTTCCCAACCGACCCTAATCTTTTCAAGGTATAAAACCTAACTCAATTCTTTTTTCTTTGGCCTTAGGTCCTTCCTCCTCAGATGGCAAACAATTCGTACAACGTTCATTGTGAGTCTTTTTTTTTTTGCGGTAGCATTGAAACTATCCAGCTCTAAAGCCACGTTTCAATCATAGCTGTGTTATAATGTACTAGAGTAATCTAATATTCAATGAGCGACTCAAATGATCAATAGAGAGGGTTCTCGGGGGAGGTTTGGTGCATTTTGTGAAATGAACGTGACTCAGACAATCACATCTTATCTTAGAAAACAGGGGCGGATCCAGCGGGGGGGTGGGGGGGTGCAGGGAGGTCTTGATCCCCCCCCCCCCCACACACACTTTTTGGCTCTGGAAAAGGTTATATTTCTCTTTCTCAAAAGTGCATTTGGCATCTGAATTCCTATGAGCAGGGAGAAATAAACAGGGGAGGGGCTTGAGGCGCAGGTTATAGTTTTTACACTGCAGTAAACAGTCTAAGCTAGGGCCTACTCTACACTGACTAATGTTACACTAGTCTGTCTACAGTTAGTAACGTTAGTACTAATGTTAGACTTGAGACACTGACAATGACATCATATCAGATCATCCAGGGTACCAACTGAAAGTCCATTTTCAAATTCCCTGTGTTTTCCCTGAGATTTCCCTGTCCCGCGGCAATTTTTCCCTGTGTCATATCCAGCAAGTTTTTCAAATTCAAAAGCCTCTGCATGCAGAAAAAATTTGGAGAACCCAACAACAAAATGTTAAATCCCTAATATCTTGAGAATCAGGAATTTCAGGACCTGGCCAAATGAAATTCCCTGTGTTTTCCCTGTGTTTTGGCAAAATTTCCAAATTCCCTGTGTTTTCCCTGTCAGGGAATTTTTTTTGCCATTTTCCCTGTTTTCCCTGTGTGGTTGGTACCCTGATCATCATACACGAAGTTACTTCTACAGAATGCGGCATGTCAGAGTTAATTGTGACAACTGGTGAACCCATTGCACGGGCCTGTCACTGACAGTAAATGTGGAAGATCCAGCTTATGAACTTGTGAGTCGGTCATACTTAGAAGGACATTCATCAACCTGGGTATTCAACAGTTGTTATTACAGAGGTATGCGTCTATGGGATGTGCTTCCTGCAAAAGTACAGCATATTGACTCAAGACTCAAATCTCAAACATAAGATTATGAAACTAGTCTATGAGTGAAATGTAACGGTACACCAAGTTAATAACACTGATTCATTCATGACGTATTTCATGTATTTCATATTGCATTCTCATCTCATGTTACATCGACACCAAGGAAGAACTTATAAATGTATTTAAGATTGGTGAAATAGTAATAATAATAAAAAAACAAAACATAAATGATACATCTAATCTTAGGAAAGGTTATATTTTCCTTTATCAAAAGTGCCTTTGGCACCTGAATTCCTATGAACAGGGAGAAACCAATAAGGGAGGGGCTTGCAGCCATAGGTTATAGTTTCTGCAGTGAACAGTCTACTCTACGACTTTTTTTTACTCGCTTGTTTCTTTTTACTTACCAAATGGGGGGGGGGGGCTAGACCCCCAGAGTGTTGAAAAAAAATATCTAAATATCCTCTAACACAATTTCAGCTTATACAGTACATGCCATGAGCATCTCAATGTTGTTCCATACATTTCCGGTAAATTCTTATGGTTTTTTTTTTTAAATGAGGAAAGATTAGGGTAGGGGGGGCCAGAAATCTATTAGGGTAGGTCGGATTAGATCTACCCAATCTCTAGACAAAGTATTCGCCTCTGAATATTCCCATTCCACTCCGTAGCGGACATCGGGAGCTGCGAGCAGGAGGGGATGCGGCGCAGGCTACCCAATCTCAGACTCTACCTGAACACAACAATTTTTTGGGGGGCCTATTGCCCCCCAAAAAATTGTTGTGTTCATGTGAAAGATCAATGGTAGAATTGTTACGCTGACACTGCCATCATACACTAGGTTAATTGTTTAGAATACGGACACATCAGAGATAATTGTGACAACCTATTGCATGAGCCTGTCACTGACGGTAACCCAGCTTTTGAACTCTGGCCTGGCCGGGCACCTGCATGCTGAAACAGCCGATCCCACTTCCCAGCGCTGAGTCTCAAAGTCCTAGAAGTTGAACGAACTTGAGGAAACAACTCAATCAAACAAGACTGAACAGTCATAAAGGGCACAAAGGTGAATAAATACCGTGTTGTCTTTGTCTTCTTCAGAAATTGGGAAGCAAATAACACTGCCCCTATGCCGCCAGCGACTAGTGCCGAGTTCTTGGGTGTAATTTTGCTTGACAACTTGCTGAACGCCGCCATGTTGGAGTGGACCGAGTCACGTGACTGCACGCGCCTTTCTGTACTCCATCGGCTCTCATTTGAAGAGTTCCAAACTCCAATATGTAGATGCTAAACGCCAGATGGCACCACTTGTGTGCACTCGTGTGGCGCTTTCTCGTGGTAAAAGTTCAATCTACATTAGGCCCTACATGAAAAAAATAATAAAATAAAAATAAATAAAATAGATAAATAAATAAATAAATAAATAAATAGATAAATAAATGAATGAATGAATAAATGAATGAATAAATAAATAAATAAATAAATAAATAAATAAATAAATAAATAAATAAATGAATAAATGAATAAATGAATAAATAAATAAATAAATAAATAAATAAATAAGTAAGTAAATAAATAAGTAAGTAGATAAATAAATAAAAGAGAAAGTAAATTAATTATTTGCTGTCAAATATTAGGCCAACACTTGCAATAGCAGTTAGATTCTGACTCCGGAATAGAATGACACTTTATCCCAATTTGTATTTTTTCTAAGAATGTTTTAACGAACTGAAGCAGAAGCATGATTATTCTGTTGATATGAAACAAAAACATTTGGAAAAATCTCAGAAAGTTTCCAATACCAAGCAACCAAGCAAGGCTAAAGTAAAGCAGAAGCAGACATACTTTCCTCCCTTTGATTTCTCTGAACATGACTTTAAATGTTTTATTGGTTTACAAGCCTGTAAATATACATGATTATGATATTAATATGATAGCTCAATAAAAAAATTCTAGCAGTGTTTGAACAAACATGTAAATATGAATTTTACCTATTCTTGTCAGGATACATTTTTAAAGAAAAAAAGAACAAAGGAAAGATAGAAAATACTATTTTCTTATAGCGAAATATTTGCTTCGTTTTTACCATGAAATATTCTCGAAATTGTTTCTGTGCTTATTCCCGGAAGAAAATTACATAACACAAAATTAACCAAAGCAATTTGGTTTACAGATTGCTCCTCAAATTTCTAGACTGGAGCCTTATGATTATACGGCCTGTTGGACTTTTTCCCATATGAACTAATGGTAAAGCCTATCAGCCCAACCTATGTCCCAGGGACAGATCCAGGAATGGAAAGGGGTGGGCAGGGGCATACCCAGCCAATCTGAGGAGGTTCCAAAAGTAATTCTGAAGGGGTTCCATGCAAAACTGAGGGGGGTTCCACCGGGTACTCCATAGGGGGGGGGGGGGCAATTAAACATGAAACTCCAAATTGGAAATACAGGCCTGACTACATATACGAAATATTCCACTAAAATAGAATTATTATTTAACGTGGGCTATTGGTCGTTTCCTTAGCATGATTGCCCCTCTGGTCAAGGTGAGCGCGGGAAAAGCGCGGTGCTGCCCCCAAGCGGCGGGTTGGTGAGTCGGTGGTCATGTGACCTGGTTTCTGCGCAGTGATCATGTGATTAGTCAGCATGGCGGACGTCGTCGAGAAGGTACTGGTGAGTACAGAGGAAACGGTATTTACGTGTTAGACGAGTCTGTAGGCCGCAAACCTTTGTACATTTAGCTCGATAAGCACATATAGGGTCCCCTCATGTGAATTTGAAGTATATGGTCATATAAATAACAGCGGATTTCCTCATCGACGCGTTTATTTGTGTTTGACGCGTGGGTCTTCACTCCTGATTCACTCAGTCTGTCAGTGACAGAGTGAGGGAGTGTTGTTACCGAATACTGTTAGCCCCCAGGCTCAGGCAGGCTCGTATAGCATATCCTGTGGGATTAGTTTCAAGTGTCAAGTTTGACAGGTAGTGCAAACGCAAATTTGAAAATTCCTACTCACTTCACCTATATTAGATCCAACCATTCTACATAGTGAACTGCGTTGCCGTTTACCGTACTCGTCCCTGGGCTGGATGGTCTGTTACATAAGTTGCGGCTGCCCATAGACTAGATCTATTTTATGTAAACATACTTACAAAGGCATGAAAGAATGATCTGTCAGTTCACTCGCGCTACCAAACTGGAAGTCTGAAACAGCTGAGTATTTGTTAGGTAAGCAATAATGTACACCAGCCAGTTATAATGAATCTGATCTGTGTTACATAATCATACTTAATGTATGTAGACTTGTAGTAATAAATATGTCAAAGTTAGGATAGATTACTGTGACTGGATCTAAATCTATGTGATTTTCTTATCTGCTATATTTCTTTTTCTTTCGTAATGGTTTTTCCTTTTTCTGTTGGAACAAATTAAAAAGATTTTTTTTTTAAATATCAAAAGTTATTAAGA
The DNA here is from genome assembly GCA_936440205.1 of Lepidonotus clava. Taxonomy (NCBI): domain Eukaryota; kingdom Metazoa; phylum Annelida; class Polychaeta; order Phyllodocida; family Polynoidae; genus Lepidonotus; species Lepidonotus clava. Next base: position 66,526,187 of record OW387134.1, on the reverse strand, counting down.
ATTACTTAAAGGACAGGAAAAGGCGTATATTTGATCTATGTAGATCTATAGATGTTAGAAATTGTTGACTTGTGGAGGATGTCTGGTAAGATTTCTGATTTTTGAAGGATTCACGAGTCTATTTGTATAAGTTAAAAAGAACGAAAAATTAAGCTTTAGAACATTTTTAATCATATTAAATGCCAAAGGGGCGTGGGAAGGTCTAGAAAGCATTCAGATTGATTAAGCCAAAAAAAGAAATATTGTTGCGTTAAGGTGCCATGCCTCAAAAGAAAAAAGAAAAAAAAAAGGGGGGGTGGTTGGAATTTGATATATTTTTTTTAATATTTAATTTTTAACTGAAATGTTAGTCTGGGTGCTCATTTTAACAACAATTTATTTCCCCCATATTATTTTTAAAAAAAAAACTTTAATGTCGGGGCTGTAAAATAGTGCCGGTCGAGAAACTTGAACACAACTATTTTTTTCTATGGCTAGGCAATGTATGCTATTTTAGACATAATAGTTAGCTGGATCTGTAAGAGATTTGTAAAGCCCTGAAACTCTAAGCCTAAGAAACCGAAGAGAAAACCGAAGAAAAACTTATTCACAAAATAATGAATGGATGGCTCCCCAAAAAAACTTTTCTCAATTCACCAGTCATGGGTTTATCAAACATTTGATATTGAAAAAATGGGGAGACGACAGCCATATACTTTAAAAGTTACAAATAGAACGAGGAAATAATAAATTATCGCTTCATTACAATCAATTTCGCCAGGCAAACGCAAGAGATAAGATCTGATATACGTGCGGTCCATTGAAAGTAGGCATTGTTTATTCTTTAACTCAAAACGTACACAAAGTGATAAGAGAGCACCAGATATAATCTATAATGACAAACGCAAAAAAGGAATACAAGTATTTGTTTGTAACTCCCGTTTATGAGCCGTTCATGTTTATAAGCCGTTCACAAGTTTTGTATTTCATTTTCATCCACACCTTTATGACTGACGCATAGAAGCTCTATCATAAACTGTTATCTTAGTGTGGTCCAAAAATATTTATAGCTTTAATATTGCTTTTAAAATGATGTAACAAAACACACATTAAGATGTAGTTTAATTAATTGATCAAATCTTAAGAGGAGTCAGATTTATCTGCCGAGAAAATCATGGATAGACAAGCGTGTTTTCATGGTGGACGTAATTTAAATGAATTCTTTCTTCCTCCACGTTGGACGATGCGGGTGCATGTGTCCGTGACTGTATTACACGGACTCTCTCTTCTAGTGCAGATGTTCTGACGGTAGTAGTACGCTGAGACTGTTGTTCTCTCCGCCACTATCAGTCCTACCTGCAGTATATGACTCAGAGTACATTTATGTAAATACCACGTGTACTGGGGTCCAGTATTTATGTAAGGAACTCCTTTGGGCGAAAACCATGGTTTTATGCTCAATTTAACGTGTGATTTTTCTTCAAATTTGTGAACATTTGTCCATACACGAGAACGTTTCGCAAGCAAAATTTATATTATAGACGGACAAATCGTGCACCCAGCCCTCAGTCAATGCCCTGTTTTTTTTTATTTCATAGAATCTTGAGTATTATTAATCAGTGTTGGCGACTAACTTTTTGGCCTGTTGGCCAACAGGGCCAACTATATCCAGATATTGTCGGCCCTGATAGCTTTCTGTTGGCCCTGATTTTTACTCCATAGAATAGGCTCCCAAATACGTCAGTCTCCATTTTACAAAAATAAAATGGCAAGAAATCCCTGTTGGCCATCAGGGCCTATTCGGCCTTAATTTTGGTGAAAATTGTCGGCCCTGTTCTCAAATTGTTGGCCATTGGCCTACGGGCCAGTGTTAATCGTAAACACTGTATTATTCAATACTCTAAGACTTAACATATGCTTAGTAAAATGTACATTTCTCAGCAGATAGTTTTCTTGCGTAAAACATTTATGCTTTTCATTTACGTTTTTTTTTTTGCAGATTGGATGGGACGTTGGATATCTATGACTTTCGTTTCATAACTTTCGTTATAGCACCTGCTCATTTCACAATTTTGAGTTTAAGATACAGGTTTTATTAGGTCATTTCTATGTTTAGATTTATAGTGCCAAGTTCGGCCAAATATCGTCTTATCGTAATCCTTATCAGGTTGTCATGACCCAGAATGGGGCCAAAGTTTATACGAGGATTCACTGGCCTTAAGTAACTCAAACTTTGCTTCCAGCTTTGGACAGGTCTGCAACGGGATCGGACTTGTCCTTAAGCTGAATAGGCTTCTTGACAAGATATACACGCTTCTTGGGGCCACCCTACTTAACCTGCTTAACTGCTTTAAAAAAATACTTCAGTTAAAAGTATTCCTCCATGCAATGAGTTCATACAATTTACATTTGATAGTCGTTGAATTAAGAGTGTGCAACATAATCGGTCAAAGAATACAATAACTATAAATATACCGATCATCAATGGTCTGTTGTCATGCAACACAATTTACAAATAAAGAACTATCCCTCTGACTCTTTATGTCCTACTCGTGACTTCTATGGTAGGCATACGTGCGGCTTTTATAGAAAGGCCAAGTACAGGGATGGACATTTTCAGATATTTTTTTTTCAGATTGTTTTTTATCTCGATTACTCTCCGAGATCCATTTTAAAATGATATGTTTAGAACAGGTTTTAATAGCATTACATGATACATCAAGATTTTCTTTATGCTATTTCCGAATGTTTTGCTCTCCCTCCCTTACATACTTGCATGTGGAGCTACTTGGGGATAAAGTCGTAAATCTCGAAAAACACTTTTGAACTTTCAGTTGTCCGAAAAATGTTGAATGATATTAGTCAATTTTACAAATCAATTTTCTATAATCGCCATGATTCGCCATAATCTACGTTTTTGTGAGCCCTTAATTATAGTTTTTAGTATTGTAGCTTATGGGAAGGGCTCACTCAATCAGTCATGTCTTTTCTAGGTATTTGGGCTTTGATCTGATTGCCTGGTTACACAATCTTACATACAAGTAGCTACAGGCCTTTGTCCACTGGCATGCATTTGTAAGCAAGGACAATTAGTGTGCATCAAGTGTAATTGAGTGGGCAGGCCTCTCCCCTGCACCCTCCCCCACCCCCACTCCTTGAACTCAGTTCAAGGAGTGGGGGTGGGGGAGGGTGCAGTTTGAGAAGCCAGAAGTGGGTTACATAACCAGTACTTGAGCCACCCTCTGGGTGGGTGGGTGCAGTGACCTAGTACTGGTAGTAGGAGCCCCTTTCCTAAGCCCCTCCCTGAGTTGTGTGTGACAGGAGTGGTGGTGGTAGTCTACTGGTGGTGATCACTACTAAACACAATGAAATGTCCATTGTTGTGTTAAGGGCGAACATCGATCGTTCCAACGATCGGAACTTTGATAGTCATTTGCTTCTTGTTTTTAATAATAAACACAAGTCAACAACAACCGGAGTTGGGTTCGATGTAGCTTCTACACTTTTAAAAAGCAATTTTCTGTATATTAAGGATACAGATTTGAAGAATACTGTAAATTTCTCTGGGTCTAACTTTATGTACCACAGATATCCCTGTGGTTAAGAAATAGTATTGAAGGGAAAAGCATGCTCGATTGAAAGGTTACGTGTGAAATATAGATGACTAGGTATTCAGAACTGGGAGACCGAAGGAAGTATAGTCACCCTTTCAAGATGACCCACTAGTACTAAAAAAATCCATCAATTATACATGATTATTATGTAGAGTATGTGTTCGTGAGAGGATAATAATTACATGCAACAAAGAGCGTTTACACTGAAAAGACCCGCGGCTCAAAACCAAATAGTTTGTCATGTTTGTTTTTTTAAAATTAGGTCTCCTGTGTTTTATAGGCTAAAGTAAAGTGCAACCATACCCAGCTCAACATCAGCCATAGTTTACAGTGTATTTATTCATCCCTTGGTCTTCTAGAAAATGATACAGCCATACATCGAACTTACTTGTCTCCACATCAACCATAGTTTACACAGGCTAGGAAAATCAATATACTCGTCCACATGTCCTCAACGACCAAAAAGTGGCTGTGAATAGCCAGAAAATTGATTTTGGTCGTACTCATCATAACCAGATTTTTTGAAATAATCACGGAAATCTTTATCTGCAAGAATAGTTTTCTGTCTTTTTTGATAGATGTCAATAGATGGGAAATCTATCTATAATGAAGACAAAATAAAAGTGTATATGGACGACCAGTCCAAATAATACTACTGGTCAGAAGTTTTTCCGAATTTTCCGAGCTTGTCAAAGTGTATTTATTCCCCTTTCTTTGTTCTAGGATACCATGCAGCTATATGCCCAAGTCACCTAGCTTCACATTTACCATACATTTTCCGAAATTAAGGTTGCACCCTGCATCCGAGGTGCATCATATTGATGTCGGGTGCATAGGTTTTTTAACTGTGCTACTGCACCCTGATGTGCATACCTTTTTCTGGATATAAAACATCTTATTTAATAGAGAACGCAAGAAATGTTGGCCGGGTGCACAGTTTCTTGGGCCCTGCAACCGGCGGGTGCATAGCAGAAATCCTTAATTTCGGACACTGCATGGTATAGTATATAGTGTATCTATTTGACCCTTGGTCAACTCTTGTAAAATAGTTAACAGTCTATTTATTCACCCCTTTATCTCGTAGAACACGGTGCGGCCGTACGCCGAGGTCGCCCGGCTCCACATTAATCAGCAGTGTCGGGGCCTGGAGCCATGGCAGATCATCGCCTTCACTTTCGGCATCACACTCCTCGGGGTCTGGATCTACGATTTCCTCTTCCAAGAAGAAAGTGAGTGTTTTACTTAGCAGGTAAAGTGATTAACAAAACAATAAGAACGTCCACAAAAAGTTGAATAGAAAAGAAGAAAAACGTATTTTTCGTTTCACAGCACATATAATATCATTGATGTATTGCGAACCGTCTATGGAGGTTAATTCTAATAGAGATTAAAATACGAGTTTGAAAAATTGTTATCTAAAGTATTAGTATGAGTAGACTTTACTCATATTAATATGATTTAGAATTTATAAATGAAAATGTTAGATAGAAAAAAGAATAGTTGGTATTTTCCTAAAAATATTGATTACTTAAAGATTCCGATCAAGGTAATCCTATACGCCAGAAAGAGCTTAGCTTGAATGTAGATAATAAGGGTATTGCAATCGTACGATATTAATAAAATGGAGGCTTCTTCTACAGCCAGTTATGGTTATCAACTCATTCTTAATATTCTCTTAGTTGAAGAAATGATTCTTTGCCAATATGTTAAAGGCATTTGTTTACTGAAAAAGTTCTTGTATATCCTCAATAACAAATTAAGGATAATGCCCACTAACTTAACGAAACATGGAAATGTCTTGTAATTTGGTAAGATTGATCCCCAGGTCATGTAGAACCAATATATGAAAAGAAAAGTGGGGGTCCCGGGGCTAATTTAAGAGCTATTAGATGATACCTCGGGACATTTTCAGAGAAATCAGAAATTAAATACTCATGAAATTAAGATACAAGATTTACATATTATTAATGTTTCTTGCATGAAATGTATCAAGGAGGTGCTGTAGGTTTATTTTGTGGCTAAATATTGCATTTGATATATATTTTACTTTAAGAAAAAAGTGTTCGATGTCAGAGGAGGCTCTTTTTGAAGCCCTTATTTTGCCTAAAACCTGCAATAAAAAGATTTCTAAACATGGAACTTGTCTCAAAATCACTATATAAATGCCTACATATGTTGTGAACATAAAACTAAAAAAAAAAGCATAGGTCCTGGGGTGATCTACTGAGTTAGGTGAAGAAATATGTGTGACAAATAGGAAAAAACATCATTCCTTTTTGGCATGTTTTGCAGTGCAGACACAAAAAAGAGATGCAAGATAAATAAATCACCAAGTACTTTGCAAAGCAGCCAAACTTGTTAACATATTAGAACACTAGTTTGCTTTATACCCTCAGCAATTAGCTTGTAAGGATGAAATTTGTGAAAAAATGTGTTTAGTGACCAAGTGCCACTTTTTGCCCAACAAGCATTTATAAGTCAAAAGGTATATTCCCTAAACCAATCAAATCTTGGTTTAAGTTTCCAAAACAGACTTTTTAGAATATGAATAACATTTTAGATCAGGTTTTAGGACATTCCCCTATGCCCCAGGGGGATTTTACAGTTTTCACCACTAGGGGGAAGCACTAGTTTGTGGGCATTATCCTTAAATACCATTGGCCCGTTGCACAATGGGTTTCGTAACAACGAAAATATTGTAAACAACGAAAGAGTTCGTTGTTACTTTTATCTTAACAACGATGGTTTTGCAATATTTTTTTTCTATATTTAGAATAGCCTCAAAGAGCTGTAACTTTGACTGAATTTTTTCTAAATTTTTTCTAGTTTAGAACAATTAACAGAATTTAATTTCATTCATTAGATCCCGAGATATTGTATTTTTGTTACAACGAAACTTTTCGTTACTAAGCAAAAGTTCATTGTGCTTTCGTTGTTTTATCTTAGTAACGAAATTCTATTCTGCAACGGGCCACATGCGACATAGTGAATTCTTAAATTCGACACACAACATTACGACCCCAATCCAGGGCTTCATTAATAAACATGAATACTAACAGTTTTTTTCCCGATTCACAAGGTATAAAATATAGGTTGAAGAAATGGTTCTTCACCAACATCAAGAAGATCCCGTACGTGCGGCGGCGGATCCAGGCGGAGGTGTCGGGCACGGTGAAGGGGATGCAGGAGACCTTCAACAAGGACATCAAGACCGGCTACCTGGAGCACCTCCCTAAGAAGGGGCTCGGCGAGGTGGGAGGCCCTTCAGTCTTTAACACTGTTTCTGAATTCTCCCAACCACAGATAGCCAATATCTTGTGTTTTACCTGCAGGTTAGCCTAGATCAAGATATATGCTTGGTAATATGTCGACCAATCACAAGGCTTTAGCATAGTAATTTTTACTAATCTTATCATTATTTATTTTTGAACATAGTGAAGAGTTAGTTTTCATTATTTGTATAATTTGTAAATTTATAATTATATATATGGTATTTTCTATGTTGTTTGAAAATGTTTTCATTATAGTTGGAAATACAAGAATTATTTGTATATTTTCTGTATATTTTCCTGTGTTTTTGTCGACAAAATTGGCCCAAATTAACCTGCAGGTGCCTAAAATACTGTAAATCAGCTATCCAAGGTGGGGAGAATTAGAGATGCAATGTTTCCTTCTTTTTTCCCGGTTTTACCATTTTGGTATAAACGTGAATTGAACATTTCTATTTACCGAAGTCACCCGTTTATTTTTAGCTTTTAGTTCCTTAACTGAATATCCGGAAATGTCCTTCCTACCTTTTCGAAATTCATCTCTCATGAGTGGCATCACTCGTAGAAATACATGTAGTGTGGAAATATGTTCAATTTAGTAGAAAGTAATTACCGCTGAAATTTATGGAAGCTGAAAGGCAGAGGATGTTAGCTGAAAAGCAATGATTACCTGGTTTGCGATAACGACTTAGGTTACCAACTAGTTAGACAGTATGGTAGTTGAAGTTTGTTGATACATAGCAACAGATTTCTTTATACATTGGGAAATGAATTCTATAATAGATAGTAATTTTGTCGAATATTGGTGTTGTTTTCATTGAGATATGATGGTAGTAAGGTTTTGATCCTAAGCTATGATTCTTCTTCAGAAAAGAGTATTCGATGAAGTGAAGCAGTACAAAAATTTAGGTAAGTATTGAAGCATTATTCGCCAGTCTAGCTACAAAAGCTCATTTATTTCACTTTCTCTTTCCTCGGCCATTCTTTCGGTATACTTTTCACTGACCAGTCCATTGTGTTTTCAAAATCTTAAGTTCCTGATGTTATTTCAACTTCCATAAGCCTGTAGTCGAAAAAGTTTTATTTCATCCGTGTCATCTTATTTATTGATGAAATATAGGTCTGATATCTGGTAAAATCCAATTAATTAAAATGAGTATTCACCAAACAAATCAAGGATCTTATCAAGTCCGATCAGTCCATGCAGTTATACGGCTGTTATGTTGATAAGCCGAATAAACGTTAGTATATAAACCCAGTTTGATCCGTTAGTAACCTGTCCTTCTCTCCCCCTTCAGCCAAGGTGGACTGGAGTGAGGGCAGCTGTTCGGGGACGGTCTACAGCGGGGAGACGAGCCTCTCCGACCTCATGGCCAAGGTAAACTTCTCCAAATTGTGTGTTTGTTTTGTTTGTTTAATGTATTAGTTCTTTTTTTTGTTCAGTTTATTTTAACATCCGGCCAACCGTTCAGGGTTCTTTTATCAGACTGCACAAGGTACTGCTGTTCAGCTAGTGTTACGCCACATTGGCAGTGACCAAATCTATGAGATGAGGTGCCTATTTGTAGCAGTGGGACCCAATGCCCTCTTCATAGTGCTGCCACACTGAGATTCCATGCCATAGGCCCACATAAAACCTCATGATAAATTGGCTGATAAAATATAGAAGGCCCTTTGGGGTCGTCCTCAGGTGTCTGTACGACCCATGGGAATCCTACGAACCTGGGGCTTTGCCCTCGGTACGTGACGAACTCCTATGGGTCTTACGGCCACCCTCGGACGACCCCCGTCGGTCTTCTTATATTAGTATTGAATTTCTCAATTAAAAAATTAATCTCCATGATTTGTTTTTCACTGTTTCAGGTGTACGGGGAGTTTGCGTGGACGAACCCGCTCCACCCCGACGTGTTCCCCGACATCCGTAAGATGGAGGCTGAGGTGGTGCGCATGACGTGTAACATGTTCAACGGGTCAGAAGAGACCTGCGGCTCGGTGAGTGAAAGGACTTAGTCTGCTTTAAACCTATTTCACTTTCCTCTAGCAGTATAAAAATATTTTTCTCTGACATGGATTTCAGGAAGGTAGGCTTCATCTTCTTGCGCGAGCAAATTTTATGTCTTTTCTTTTTTTGCAATGTTTTACAATGGTTTAATACTCACACGATTATTCTTCTGTCATCTTAGATTGTAGTGGACTAAAGAGGCCCCAAAAAGTTGACCCATTGTCTAATTTTATTTTAACGTGACATCGGCGCAGAAACCTGGTGTGTAAAAATTATATTGCCGTCACTCTCTATAAATGTGTTTGAGGTATAAATACCTGTTAACTTGTAGATGACGTCAGGGGGAACAGAGAGTATACTGCTGGCCTGCAAGGCCTACAGAGACAAGGCCTACGAGGAGCGGGGAGTGAAGCACCCAGAAATGTAAGACTTGGAGCATGTGGTACAACCTTCGGAATTATCTAACGTACGCTTTTATTAGAATGTGTGAAATTGTAGTTTTATTTTATGTACGAATGCACATGTTGTAGAGTATTGCAACTTGTAAATGTATCTGCATCTATGTTTATGATATTACGATGGTAATTAAAAATGGTGAAATCACATTCGCCTTAATACTATAGCAACTCTACTAAATTCTATCGTAAATTATCTGTTAAATTAAAGGAAAAAGCTACCCCTTATATCAGTGCGTTGTCGCATTTCAGTTGGTTCGTTCTATAAAACTTGTTTTTCAATTACAGATTAGCGCCAATTACTGTACATGCAGCTTTCGATAAGGTACGTTATATCAAATCTGAGTCAAACAAACACAACAACTATCTTTTTTTCCCATATGCATCTTAAATAATATCATTTATTACAAATATTATGTGGAAGAGAAAAAAGAACGTCTGCCAGTAGTATATTAATGTAATGTTGAGGAGACTATAAAATCAAACTTAATGGAAAGGTAAATGAATATCATGACAATTTTGAAAGCGTGGTCAGGTTTTTGTTGGTTTCTGATGTATTGCGTCGTGAAAAGCACAATTGTGACTGTTTATTTCAATAATATAAAAAAAACAACTAAATATTTTCCTTCGGCAGGCGGCGCAGTACTTCCGGATGAAGCTGGTGCACGTGCCCGTAGACGAGCAGACGCGCCGCGTGGACATCCGGGCCATGCGCCGCGCCATCAACTCCAACACCGTCATGGTATGTGCACCTTACTGCCTCAGTGATACAATGATATATATATATTTTGAGCGTGTGGTTAATCTCCCTTTGGTGAATCTCTCCGATCAACTGGTCCGAGCCTCAACTTGCGCCGACACACCACAGGGTCACTACACTGACACTCACCCCTGTAATCGACCATCGTCGTGTAGATATTGCCCAAGACTCAACCTCACAGGCCACACTGTATCAACAACAACCGGCAAAAAATTCAATACAAAAATTAATATTAATTGCCAAAGTAGCAACTTAATTTATTTGATCAGCTGCGCTAACTGTAGCATTCAATATGTAGGTCAAACTAAAAATAGACTGATTACACGATTTCAAGGCCACTATTTTGATATCAAAAACAATAATGATACAACAGTTTCGAGGCATTTCAATAAATGTCCAGACCACTCGCCCAATTTATTTGATGGGCTTATTATCTCTGTTCTAAGTTTTATAAAGTCGCCCGCTGATTCACCAAAGGGACAGACAGAACGGGACATTCAAGAAAGAAGATGGATAAACCGTTTGGCAACGGTTGTACCAAGGGGTCTTAATCTTATGGATTAAATTTTTAAACACAGCTTCACCCACCACACGCTCAAAATTAATTTCTCAAGATAAGGGGAAACTGTATTTAGCGAGACGCCGTAAATGCCCATTCAGGGCCACGGACAATACAATGTCCTACCACAACTATACACTACGCACTACCCATAACAACTACAACCCCTTTTTGGATTAACAGTGAAGTAAAGGTTTCAATTTGACTTGGGTAAATCATGTAAAAATTCTAAACATAAAATGAAAGTGACCTGACTTGGAATTTTCACATCAGCTCACTTTTAAAATTCACACCTGATGATTTGATTAATCAATGAAACCACTATCATGCCCACCAGAGACACTTAACTGTGTTAATATCTCCCTATTAACCTCCCATTGTCTCATTTTCTTCTGAATTCTAACTATCACAACAGACTCTTTTCTGTTGCTATGTTGCTAGGCAATTTGAGCTCCTAACAACAGAGTAACTTTTAGTAACCCAGCAACTTTGTGCTGTGGCCATGGCTACCACTCAAGTATCCATGACATCAGAAGCATGATGACGTAGCAATTCTGAATGTTTTGAACATTCATGTGGTAGTGTTGGTCGAGGTCGGCAGCATTTGCTCGCTTTTCCTCAATGATATATATATATATATATATGTTGATAATGTTTTTGTGATAATCGTCCGTGTTTCCATTGGTTTCATGAAGTATTGCATTAACATAGATACGTATATTATTTCATGTTCATTTGTGATTGTAAGAACGTCCAGCGTGTATTACTAGTGATCTAGTAGAAGTAATGATCAATACAAAAACACATGGAAAGATAAATTCAACTGACCAAATAAAGAAAAAGAAGTACAGTGTGTCGCTCTTCATGACGATTCAGAGTAAACATAAAGTTTATTCAAATTAAATATGAAATCATATATATATATATATATATATATATATATATATATGATATATCATGATGTACGCAATGTTAAAATGCCAGTCACTTCTCCAATTGAAGGACAAATGGTATATAGACATATGATTGTCTTGTCGTCGTTCTCACCCCCATAGATACGGTCATAGACTTGGAGTCAATAATGTGAGTGGTCCTGATATAGCTGAAAAATTGCTGAATGGACGTTTAACTCCAACAATCATCATCATCATATGATTGTCATACCACATAATAAACCCTGTTCCTGCTCCAGTTGGTGGGCTCTGCGCCGTCCTTCCCTCACGGCATCATGGACCCTATCGCGGAGATCGGGGCGCTGGGCCGGCGCTACAACCTGCCCGTCCACGTCGACTCGTGCCTCGGAGGCTTCCTCGTGCCCTTCATGGCCAAGGCCGGCTTCCCCCTGGAACCCTTCGACTTCAGCGTCGACGGCGTCACCTCCATATCTGCTGACACGCACAAAGTAAGTACGCGTGCACTAAAGAAAGCTTGATCAGGATCACATCTTCTGGCATTTGATTCGTCGACGAATGTAAGAGAGCTCAGGCCAAGGAAAACTTTTATTTTTCCTTTTGCCTTAACACATTGTACAAGGAGTTGTAGAATTTATGCACAGAGTAACGAAGAACTTGTATGCATTTACAAACTGGACAAGTTTGCAAAGGACTGGAGTATTATTTGTATTTATATTACGAATAATTTAGTTATTTCCCCTGCCATTTTACTTTAATCTCACATAATGATCTTATGAGAAATCTTTTATCTCCATGAGAAAAAATAAGACAAGCCTAAGCATTAATTCTTGCTATACGAAGAATACAAAATAATTTTTCTATCACAAATATATGTGAACTGTGTGTTGACTGGTTATGTGCTTACAGTCAATTCTAAACGTCCCAATTTACTGCTTTCAGTACGGCTACGCTCCCAAAGGATCCTCGGTGATCATGTACAGTAATGCAGACTACAGGCGCTATCAGTTCTTCGTGCAGTGCGACTGGACAGGTGGTATCTACGCCTCCCCAACTTTCGCAGGTGAGTAAAAGCTTATTAGTTATAGAGTATTTAATGTTTTTTAATGTTTTGAATACAGTTTCATTGTATCATAACTACACTTGTCTATCAAGATTATTTCCAAATTAAATCTAACCAAAGAAATAGAGAAGAGGAGCTGGATAAATGATACATACTGCGAACTGAACATATGTATATACACATGTATGTCTTTTGTGTTCTTACCAGTAGTCACTTTTGTTGCTGTAAATTGACCATAGCCGACAGAACGACATAAAACAACCATAAAATACTCACCTATCACCTCCATGTATGTTAGATAAAAACATATAAGTCATGTTTTTATATCAGGGAGCCGTGCGGGAGCTATCATCGCTGCCTGCTGGGCCACCATGATGTGTATTGGGGAGGACGGCTATGTCTCCTCCACCAAGAAGATTATCGAAACCACGCGCAAGGTTACTGCCGCGTGAGTAGCGATTACATGTACTTTTATGTTTCTGTGTATATACATGTTTTTTGTTTTTTGTGTGTGCATGTATGTGAATATACATCTGTATATTTTATATTCTTGGCTGTGGGTAATCTCTTATACAAGACATGTATAAACCGTTTATTCAGCAGAAAATAGACAATAGTATTAAAAAAACCAACGAAAGTTGTTATATTTCAAATATTCAGTATTTTGAAGGAAAACAAGACAGGTCTACTAATAAATCTGCTCATGCTTAGATATGTTTTCTGGTCGATGTTGTTTTCGATGACAGATTTCTTAAGATCTCTATACAGAACCAACGTGACCGATATCACATTCTCGGAAAACAGAATACCACGGTTATACAAATCTCTATCAAAAGTAACAAAATATTTATCAATTTTTCTGCCTTTTTTTCAAATGAGTGCATTTAAGAAGTTTTAATGATCTCATTAATCTCTTTCAAACAGAGTGGCTAAGATTCCTGGTCTGAAGGTGTACGGTGACCCCAAGGTGTGCGTGGTGGGCATCGGGTCGGACGACTTCAACATCTACCGCCTCTCGGACGCGCTGGCCGCCAAGGGCTGGAACCTGAACGCCCTCCAGTACCCCAGCAGGTGAGGCAGGAGGCAGTCTTTGGTTAATAAGTGCCCGAGACTAAGTTTTTTGGCCAGCGGCCATTCTGGCTGACATGGCTTTTGCTGGTATGGTGACCAAAAAACTTTCACGAATATTCGTGATAATGTTTTTGTCTCTCATGAACCTAGGGTATGTCCAGAAAACATTCACGAACCTTTGTGAGTGTTTGCGAACCTTCTTAAACATGCAAAATGACCCCTATAAAGTATTTATCTATATATAAATTACTTTGTCTTATCTCTTAGAAGAACATTAGAGTATAATAAAATCGTTTGGAAATGGAAAAAATGGGAAAAAAATTATACCTAATATTCGTGACCACGAATCTTTCATGAACCCAAAATTCGGAATCGTGACTATAATTGAGCTTCAGATTCGTGAAACTTTTTTGGTCACCCCCCCACTGGTGTTTGAAGTAAAGAATATGCACTTTACAAGTTTCCGGATGTTTCTTGTTTGTAAAATGACAACTATGATTTTGTCAAAATTAAACGGAAATTATTATTTGAAAAAAATAAAATCCAACCAGTCTTGATGTTTTTTTCAGCATCCACCTGCTGCACACCCAGCCCGGCGTGGCCAACCGTTTCATCGTTATCATTGACTTTGTCGTTGTTTTCAGCATACATCTGTGTGTGACCCTGCTTCACACCAAGCCGGGCTTGGCCGACCTCTTCGTTTTTATCATTGACTTTGTCATTGTTTTCAGCATACATCTGTGTGTGACCCTGCTCCACACCAAGGGGGGTGTGGCCGACTGCTTCATCGTTATCATTGACTTTATTGTTATTTTCAGCATACATCTTCATCGTTATCATTGACTTTGTTGTTGTTTTCAGCATCCACCTGTGTGTGACCCTGCTCCACACCAAGGGGGGCGTGGCCGACCGTTTCATCAAGGACGTACAGGACGCCACCAAGGTCATCATGAAGGACCCCAAGGCCAAGGCCGGCGGACAGGTAAGGACCAGGGGCGGAACATTCACAGAGGGCATTTTACCCACTTAATAATTAGGATTTCTGTCTTTAAAATGATCTCAGTTTTATAAGTCAAATAAAAAGTACAATTTAAACATTCCTGAATCGATACTTCTACAAACAATCCTTCCTTATCATTCCCTCCTCCCTCCCCTTTGATTCCTTGATTCACACGAAATTATCAGAGTACCAACCACATAGGGAAATGGCAAAAAAAAATTCCCTGACAGGGAAAACACAGGGAATTTGCAAATTTTGACAAAACACAGGGAATTTCATTTGGCCAGGTTATGAAATTCCTGATTCTCTAGATATGTATAAGGAATTCAACTTTTTGTTGTTGGGTTGTCCAAATTTATTAAGTAAACAGAGGCTTTTAAATTTGAACAACTTGCTGAATATGACACAGGGAAAAATTGCCGCAGGACAGGGAAATTTCAGGGAAAACACAGGGAATTTAAAAATGGAATTTGGGTTGGTACCTTGTTTGATTCCTTGATTCACCCGAAATTATATCCCTCAAAATCAGTGGGGAAAATATAAGAAAACCAGTTATTAAACGTGTCATTCTCTCCCCTTAACAGGCTGCTATATACGGCATGGCCCAGAGCATCCCTGACCGCTCCCTTGTCGCCGACATCGCCGCCTCCTTCTTCGACGCCTACTACAACACCGCAGTGCCCCCTGCCACCAACGGCAAGCATTAACAATTCGCCGGGTAGCCGCCAGGGGAGCCGAGGGTTCCGCAGTCGCTCCCCAGGGGGAGCCAACAACAATGTGATGTGTCTGTGTCTGTTTGTGTGGTCGTTTGTTTTCACTGTTTTAGTCATATGTGCGGATTCTGAAAACATTCCTCGGGAAAAATTGTATAGATTTGTAAATTTATTTTTGTCTATATGTATGAGAAAAGAAATAATACCATCTAAATTAATGATGTAATAATACACGTGTGTTAACTGCTGTCAGGTAACCCATAACATGCATAATATAAACCACAGTAGATTGGCTGCAGCAATTGTTTTCACTACAGAGGTATTGCTGATTGAATAAGATATTTAAGGCATGCTCTGATTAAGCAATTAAGAACTACAATGCTAATGGCTACGTGTTTGCCAAAGCAACATTCTGACTTATAAGGATTTACAGCGACAGCATTCTGTTAGGAAGCGTCACCGTCAACAAGCTAGGAGATCATTATTCTTTGTACAAAGACCTTTTGATGCTTGACCAAAGGGTTTCTTTTTTGAGTGCACAAGTTGGCTACAATAATCAGGGTGTGTGCCACTGTCTTTCCTGTATACATTACTGAACCACTGGGCCAGAACATAGCATACACTGGGTGCCCACGCAGATCTTATAAGGTCTTATTTTCCTTTTGACATTTATACGGCTATTAGACAGGTATTTTATAAGGTCTAGAGCTCTTACTTAAGCTCAGTCTGAATCTATGACCAGATGTAATTTTCCTCCTGTCATTTCTATCTTTACCTATTTTTGGTAGTATGTGTAAATGCTTGAAAAGGTCCAGCAAAACTTCTTAGAAATGACTTAAGAAGGTCTTACTCTGATACCCAACAGGGTATCAATAAGGTCTTATTTTGGTCTTAATTTTTGATATCTGAAAAAGCGTAGGCACCCTGATACAGTGTGAAATTAACCAGTAGAAATTCTGTATCCCAGAACGTCCATATGATGTACCAACGTGGCTGCGGCCGTATTTAGTAATGTATATCTTACACATGACATGACATTACTGTGATGCATCCATCAATGCAACGATAACCACGCTTGTTACTACAACGTGTAACAATGTAGAGGTGCAAGAAATCACACTTCTTACCGAATATTTGGAAGTATTTGATTATTTATAATGATGCGCTACAACCATAAGAATGTTCCATAGATTTTTCGCTTTGTCAGTTTTGAAAAAAATAAATTATAATAAAAGAAAAAAAACTCCAAATTTGTGTAACATCAGGGCTTACATCAATTCGATGTTTTTGACGCTTTGCTTCACAAGAGAGAGAGAGAGCTCTGGTTTAACAGTTTACACGATCGTTTACAGATTATCTATGTCCTAGGTATGTATGTTTTTCTCTCGTACCCATGTGTGATATGTAGATAGTGGAAGACTTAAGCCCATTTTATGCTGTGCGGTAGGTAGCATTTGCTGTACCTTATTTGAGCCATCACAAGTAGTTTGCATTTCAGATACCAACATGTTGGTATCCCCCAACATAAGCAATCCATAGAAAACTTGTATACAATTATTCGTGGTAGGACCTACCGCAAGCAAATACCACAAGTATTTCTTATATTCCACCTTGTGCTACCCTACCACAAGCAAGTTTGCATCAGTTTGCTTGCTTCATTTCATGGTACTGCAAGAAAATACCGCATAGGGGAATATGGCCTTTATACAGCACTAAGTATCGGTTAGACTGGTAACTAACGATGTACCAAGACCCGCCGTGGTTTTATCTATTTAGTTTCAAATGGAGCTTCGAGTAAAGGGTTCAGGTGGTTAGATAATAAGCTGGGTACACACAACGTCCTTTCCAATCTAAACGGTTCATGAAATAACGTAGATCAACGGTTATGATGTTAGTATTCAAGTAAGTCTTGCCTATGTCATTTGGTTTTGACTACGAGCACAGTATTTATAAACGTAACATCATGCATCGAACCAATGTAGTATAGCGATAGGCCAGTTTTGGGGTACATCAAGCATATAGCTCTCGTCGATTTACCATCTCTTTTGTAATTCCTTCTAGGTTTATTATGAAAAAGACAACATTAGTTATCAGGCTAACAGTCATCTTCCAAATAACACTATTTGCATAATCAAATGATGAAAACGTATTTGTCGGATCTCAAACAAGGATCTACGATTAAAAATGAGATTGGTTGAATAAAAGAAGGAAACTGTCAGAATATTGCAGACGCACGTGCATTAAACTAATGCACGCCGATTTGAACTTCTTTTGGTGTTAAGCAATACTGGGTTAGAAGTGCCTCATTAGTTATATGTGGGGTTTGAGAAATGGGAAATTAAGCATAGTTGTTGCTCCACTCATGAAATTTGATGGCAGCTGTGGCCAAGATCAATGCAAATAAACGCCCTGCTTTTTAATTTTTAATTCTATTTCGTAATAAACTTAAGTGTTTCCACTGGTTTTCAGATATATTACATGAACATAAGTACCAGAGGTGGTAATAGGAATAATGGTATGTTATGATAGATGCTGTTGTATGTGCTGACCGTAGTGTACACGGTTGTCTTGAAATCCTGGATTGGATCTCGTTCGTCCCCTTGAGCAAAGTAATGATTATAGATACCTTCTTTCTGTCTTCAATCTTTTAATCAACCGACAACCGGAAAAGTTCCTCCCACCTAACTCTACATTTAGCACACACCCCCCCCCCTCCCAAAAAAAAACTATAAAAAAAACAAAACCTTTTGTTCTCTTTAGTTGAGCGCTGAACAAACTTAATCCACTGGAAAATCTTATAATATATTTATACAATAGGAAATGATAAAACAATATTTGAATAAAATATTTTCTTTTAATTTTCGAGATTCGCATAGCGGGCGTTACCATGGCAGCATTGGCATCCCTCCACCCCCTCACCTCTAGGTGCGTGCACGATGAACCAGTGCCACACACTCACAGCAAATAACGGGGAGTAGGGGCACTCAAGTGGGCTTACTGGTTAGGAAAAGGAGATTTTTTGATGGAAGAAATGAGATCCTTTTTGAAATAAGTCCATGAACTTCTCGTCTTTTCACACGTGGTTGTACTTGCCATAATACTGTTGCACGTTGTGTTTTGTGCCATCTTGTATCTAGATTTATCCTCTGTATTTCTTTGATTAGAAATGTATTAGCAAGAAATCTATTACTTGTGTAGGATAATTTCCAGACTGCTATTAACTTCAGACTACAGGTAGTTCTTGTTCGCCCTTTTTACAAGTTAGTGTCTTGTATAGTTATGTACTGGCAAACTTAAAGCCGACTGGCTGACATATCCTAACTATTATTCGCAGGTTCCTAGTGTCTTGATAAAGTATACCTGATAAGATAAGAAAATGAAGTGATACATCTCAGGGGCCCGCTGGGCATTTATCAGAGATTCTATGATAGTAATTTATGAATAAGGTTTTGGAAAATTCTTCCTATTGTAAGTGATTCTTCCGAACTTTAGTGTGTGATGTATGTTTTGTGCACAAAGAAATAAAAATATACCTTAGTAACAATTTAGTGAGTTCTTGGTTTTTTAATTGATAGGTGGCAGCACAGGACAGCAGACCTTTCAACATTACGGAATTGCTCTCAGGGAGATTTGTTGGTTGGTCAGTATATTTGTCGGCTGTTTGGTCAGTTGGTCGTTCCCAGTTAAATAAAAGAACTTTCTAGTTACAAGAACATGTTTTTTTTTACTCAACTGAATAACATTCATAATTATCAGTTGGTTAGAAAATGAAACAATTGTCAAAACAACCGTTTTCCATAACACATCTAAAATTACCCATTTACCGTTAGGGGCTGTTCATAAATGATATCACACCAACGGGGTGGGTGCAGGGATGGGTGGGTAGGTTGAACAGTGTGACACTTCAAGAAAAAAAAGCCTTATTCTTATGTTTAATCTCAAGATTCGATGTGATGGGGATGGGAGGGGATCCTTAACAAAGGGTCCCTTGCACATAAATTTACAGAATGTTATTTCTTGTCTAATTAATGCAACTTGAGTATTCTAGAGCCATTTCAAAAGAAAAATGTTGAGGTATACGTCAATAATTGAGTATAGAAAATTAAATTTGGGAATTCCTTAATTTCTGACCATTTCAGTGCTCATCGTGTGATGTCATAATAATGGGAATTCCCCCTGGAAATAACTTGGGATTCCCTGGTGTATGAATGATTGGAGATTGTTAAAAAGATTTCAATAAGTCTGACATCGTCTATGGACAGCCCCTTATGATTTCTGTAAGAAATTGGTCTAGACCTTTAAAATCAATGGGACGATATGGACATTTTCTTTGATCTCACATGCAAGGGGCGCATCAAAGGGGGTAGGGGGTTTTGAAAATGTGCGTAACTTTTAGTAAAAATCCTAAACGTATTTTTGCCCAATGGGGTTGGAAGGTGCGTGATTTTTTGCCAATATAAAATCACGACATTGGAGTTAAATCTTTAGTGACATGTACCATAGCATAATCCACATTGACAGAGCTCAAAATTGCAATGCACATGCAACATGCCCCCCCCCCCCCTGCTGACCTGTGGCAAACCCTGAGAAAGCACCTGTTGCAGATCACTCCCCTGATTGGAAGTCATTATTTGTGTAATTAATGTAGGACAGTCTGTGCAGATCTGTCCCACCTTTATTTCACACGGCCATCACTCTCAATACACGCCCACCTCCAGCCCCTCCAATACCTGGCTAATTCGGCAGGTGTCGGGCGTACAGGTTCAGTAATTACCCACCTCTACCTAAGCCCCCACCTGAGGGAAGTGGCCCCCGCTCTTCACACGACAATAGCGCCCCCCGCGGCTGTTTTCTCAACCATCGAATCACGTGGCTAATTTCAGCCAATTAGGGACGTTCCCGCTTTCTTTGAGGTTTAACGCTGAGTCAACAAAGACCAGGGATTTGCAATCAGCTGGGAAGTTTTCCTTGAACTTTGCGGAAGGATTTCAATAATTACGCCAATTACGAATTTACTGACGGGAATAAACGCATATCAGATAGGTATACGCCCATGAAATTGTTTGTCATTCTAAAACGGATTGATTAAATTTGCGTCTTTATATAGATTTATTTATGCATGCATGCTATAGATTCCTTCTGAAGTAAAATAGCAATTTAGTCAAAGAAAATGTTATCGTTTGCCTTAATATCAGAAGACAACTGTGTTGGAATAAAAGCACTCATGACATGGTTGGAAAGTCCATCTTAATCTAAAAGTTTAAGATGCTTGATAAACTGTTTTCTCAAAGACTCATTCAAGTAAAAGCAAAACACACATACTTTTATGCATTCAATTTAATTTAAATCGCTTAGATACAAAAGCTGTACATTATATACATACAAATAACTCTCACCCAAATAAATACGACTGGCAGGTATAAAGGTACACGGTTTGCCGACACCGAGCGGTCAACGTCTCATCGGGGTACGGCGGAATGGGATTAAGCAAGAAGCAAGCTTTTCATTTAATAAAGAAATGAAATAGAACAAAATAATTTGTTATGAACTTAGATTGAGTGTTGTCTCGACTGGCCCGGTTTCTACAGAAAGGAACGAATTGGTTTTTTTTAACTATGGGGATGTGAACCGTGTTCGAAACGGCTTTCTTTACTTAAAGATGCCATTTCTCCACAATTAGATATGCTCAATTGAAGGTAATTTGAAGTTTTTATAAATGAATTGATAGTTACTCGCTCAAGGCTAGTCATATAAGCGTACTGCCTCAACGTACAGGTTCATTAAACATAATAGTTGAGAGAAACCATCGATTCAGATATTCTTAATTTCATATAAGTATACTCTTTAATTTCAAACATCGCTTCGAGTACTCTATGATTTGTGAGAATACTCCTTCAATTGAAATTTTAAAAACATTGACAAAACCATCTTTCACTCCATGCGTTAAAACAGATACTATTGTAGACCAAAGGCAGTAAGTGAGTCCTTTGTGTAACAAGGACCAGCACCAAATTATTACAAAAACATTTTTTGTTTTAGTGTAAAACAAAAAAAAGGCTTCCAGTGAACATTTGGCGAGGCATCTTAATTAACGTTTACAGCCAGCTTATTCAAAGTGAATAACATAGTAATAACGAAATATAATATCAAAGTGAATTATACAGGTAAAAGTAGCTTAAGCTTAAAGAGGTAAAACCATAATGGGTGATGTAGGTGGGGCTATAGAATGCCCACCACCTCACAGTCCCCCAGGAAGGCCAGTCGGGAGTTGTCCTTGTCAGGGTTGTTATTGTTGTTAGGCAGGTTGCCATAGTGATGATGCTGTCCCCCGGTGTGCCTATTACTACCACTGGGCTGGTTCCAGTGGTACCTGTCCCGCGTCTTGCTACCAAGAGAATGTCGCTTATTCACACCTTCAGAGTCTTTTACCCCGCGGTCTCGGTGAGACGACCTCACGGGCTCCTTGGCGGGATCTCGCGAGGGTTCACCATGCACAGGACAGTCAGAGGTATTCAGCTGGATCTCCATGTAGGTGGCGTCACTTCCGGATTTGCTGCTGGTTCCCGTCGTGTTCAGCACCGAGTTAATGTAGATGTCCTTACCCCGCGATCGGCTTCCGTCTCCGGGGAGATGCTCGACAACTGTGGTCTTGCTCGATCCGGATCGCGAGCTGCTGGCAGTGTCCTTGTCTTCTGCGATGTGCAGCTCACCGTATGAGGGGTACTTCTCAGAGCTCGTGATGTGTAAACTCTCGAATGACTTACAGTTTGGATGAGGTCCATGACCCCGGTTCTCCTTGCCCGTCTGATGCTGCTCGCCTCGAGCAGTCGCGAGTTGCTCTTTGCCCTGAGAGTCTCTTTGAGCCTGTTTGGCAATAAGTGCAGCCGCGGGCGACTTATTTCGCCCATTGTCTCTGGAGGTACTCCGGCTGAGAGCACGCTTATTATTGTTACCGGTGGTATCAACCGAGATATTGTTGAGCGGTAGAGCCGGGGCAGGGATATCCACAGTGGATGTATACTTGTAGTTAATGTGGTCCTTGTCCGTTCGGGGCGAGCTGAAGCCCGAGTCCTGGTGGGAGTGGGAGAAGTCGGGTAACGTAGCGTGCACCTGGGTCTGGTGGTGAGGGGTCTCCGAGCTCACCTGGTTGTGGTTGTTCAGGTTCACCCCGCCGCTCGGAGAAGTCACTCGCGAGCTGCTCGCACCAGTTTGGTTGTTCAGCATGGCCAGTTTCTTGTCCTTTTGTCCTTGGGAGCTGCTCACCCCGTTAGTCGCGGGGTCTTTCACCCCCACACAGTTAACCCCACTGTCCCTAGATAGGGAGAACATGGAGTTCTTCTTGGGCATGCGCCCCTTGTACTCTATGCTAATGTCGTTCCCACAGAAGCTGGCACATTGGAGCTCGCGATACCGGCTTGACCGCGACTGGCCCCTCTGACGCGGACTCACTGGTTGACGCTTGTTCGAACCTGACAGATCTTGGCGGTGGCCATTGTTATTTAACGCCTGGTTGCTGTTAACAGTTTTTGATGGCAGACTCTGGCTCCGGAGCTCCGGAGGAGCGAGGCGGTCATGGAGGCCGGTTCCCATGCTCAGCGGGGCGTCCTCGTACTGAACATTCCGCTCGTACATCTCAACCGGGTTGGAGGGTTCGCAGTAAATATGGCGGTCGTCCTCATATTGCACGTACTCATTTTGCACAGCCTGCGGTGACGTCATGGATGACGTCATGACGGGCGGAGTGTGACGTGAGCTGCTGTGACGTGGTTTAGACGACGTGCGGTGACTGCTGTGACGTTGGTGGCGGTGGTGGGACGCCGTGACGTCACGCTCGTGACGTCGCGCGGCGCGTGGGGAGGGCGTGACGTCATGAGAGGAGGAGTGGCTCTCGTGGGAGGAGGAGCTCCTGTGTCGGGGCACCTGGAGGGCGCCCTGGAGGTGGGGGGCGTGGTGGTGGTGGTGGGGGTCGGGGTGGTGCGGGTGGTGCGGGTCGGGGTGGTGGTAGCCGTTGGACGCTGTGGGCTTCATGTAATCCTCCTCGTCGTACTCACTCTGTGTACCAGCGTCAAAGTGGGGCACTCCCTGGAGAAAAGTAAAAAGACATTGGATTAACTAAGATACTCTTGCAAATATTCTAAACAAGTTGGCCGATTGAGGGGATTGAAGAGATTGATCATTTGATGAAATGAGAATTTCGCCCGATTGGAATTAATGTAGAATGCTAAGCCTAAGAAGAGATATTAATGAATAAAATATTTTGATGGTAGGTCCGAAAAAATGACACTATAGTGACAATTTCACAAATCATTTAATCTTTGAATCTGTGTCTGACAGCACCGGAGAACTTATTGACAGTGTGACGCCTATGTTTCAACATTGAGAGTAAATGATTCTGACAGTGACAGTGACTTAGGCCTAGATATCTATTATTTTTTAGAGAAGATATTTTGGTGGTAGGTAGGGCAAAATGACACTATAGTGACAAATTCACAAATCCTTTAATCTTTAAAACATAGATATTGACATTATGTGCATTTTGATCAGCCTGACAGGGGTAAAATAATTATTTTTCAGATAGCCATTTTCCGACCAAACGCCACAGTTGCTTTGACATCTAGGCCCTTAGGCCTAAGAATGCAGGATCTGTAAAATATTATTTCAAACGAATCCAGGCCTAAAATAATCAAAATATAGATGATATATAGGACCCTGAGATATAGGAGAACATAGATATATACATGAATTTCATTTTGATAGGCCTAAGAAGGTCTAAAAAATTAATTTTCCGACCAATGCGCGTTAGGCCTATGCTATGGCTGAGTTTAGGCCTATCTCAACGATATCATTTCAAATGCTGGAAAAAATATATGAACCCACCTTTCAGGCCTGGAGTCCTCAATGCGTTTCAATGCGTATATCCTCCACAATTGATGCGTTTAATGTCATCCTGGTTTCCTGAGTTCAATGTATCGGTGCAGGCGTGCGGGGAGAGAACCCGCCATGTTGATGGTCTGACAGTGACAGTGCCTCCACGTGTCCGATCGATCCAATGTTTTCCCTTCGATACGAACGCATGGTTCACGCATGAATTGTCAATGCGTTGTATGCGTTTAAGGGAGTCCAGACGTCCAAAATATATATATTGAAACCATCAGATACCACCGTAATCCAGGCTAGAAAGAGAGAGCCTTCCCCCCAACGGTCCGCTCGGGACGACTGCGCCCGGCGGTCTGACAGTGGGAGGCGGCGGAGGCCGAAGGATTACAAAAAAAAAATAGCGCGATGCATTTACGCGTTTAGACGCGTTATTTCGCAATCGTTTCATTTCTGGATCTTGACTTGATCATCTTTGTATCCAAATCTACCTCTCTATATATATTTGACCCGTGAGAACGACCGATTTCATATTCAAATAGGTCTGCAAAATTGATGAATATTCAGACTTTGACCCAGATCCCTTCCTGCCCGATCGAAAGCGAGGCTGGTGGGCGTAACTTGACCCGCTTACCACGGCGTCGGGTGACGATCGGATTTCTGGTTTTATTTGGTCAGATATCGATATAAATGGTCAATCTATGGTGTTATGGGACATTAAACATCATGTACGATCCATATCAGACAGGAAAACGATCAATTCTATCGGATTCTGTATGTTTTCTGAGATGAGTACGGCCATCAGCTGTCACGTGACGAGCGGGATGGCGGGTTTTGCGAGGTTTTGCTAGGTTATGCAGTCGGATTTTGCCAATGGCGGGTCGCGCCACGACCGCTTTACCGGAAGAATCGGTAAACAAGGGATGGATAGCTGGTTCCCGCAATGATAGAAATATAGAGGAAATTGTATGTCAGGTAAGGGGCCACCAGCTTTATGCTAAATTTCTGGATGTTCCCGGCGAGTCTGCAAAATGTCACTCATTCTAGTTTATTGCTTGTAGTCGTACGCGAAAGTCCGATTGCTGTCCTTTAGAGAATTCCGCCTGATACGCTTTGATTTGCTTTCATACTCCTTTGATCGCTTTGGTTACCAATGGCGAAAAAAAAGAAGGGGAAAAAGGGGGGGGGGGGGGGGAATAGCAGCCAGAATTAAGCCGTAGAGACTATCAACAAAGCTTGCAGCGCATCTAGATAATAAGACAATTTTGATTAAATGTCACATAATATAAGGATATAAATCCCGATTGTACCGGAAATAGTTTCCATCTACATGTTTCTAAACTGTCACTATGAATGGTATCCCCTCCTATCACTAAACACTACCAAATAACACTTTTTAATATATCACATGTACTTCAAAATAATCATTAAGTACAAATAACCCAACACAAGCTCCAGTATAAAAAAAAAAGGGAATTAAAGACATTGACTGGACACCCAAAGATAGTGTGGAACGCCCATCTTACCTGCATGTGGTGCCAGGTGTGTGCGCGCGACATACGCGGCAGTGACGTCAGCTGGAGCGGCGACGTCGCGCGCAGCGGTGACGTCACCTGCTGCGTCTCGTACCAGGCCCACTCTGGGGGCGGGAACTGGGCCGAGAAGGTGGCGTACTCCGGCTCCTCCGGGGGCTCCTCCTCCAGGGGGTCCTCCTCTACGGCCACAGACCGCCGCGACTTGCCCCGGCCGAAAATCTTGTTGAACAGCGAGGTTTTCTCTCCTGAAAGGGAAAGGGAGATGATTTAGGCAAGGACTCAGTAATTTATTTGATACATTTAATCACAATGTCTCTATTTGTCTCTATCTCAAAACTGGTTATTTTGTTGGACTTAAACATTTATGATTGTCTTTTTTCAAGGACTCAGTAATTTACCGTAGCTCATTATACATATTTGATTAGAGAACAGAGACGGGAAAGTTCCCATTCTGATGAGAGGACTATCCGACAGTTTGGGACGAGAGAATTGAAAGTACTCATGGAGGAACAGGAGGTTTGACTGATGATGATCAGTGTCCCAAATTAAGGGTTTATATATTTTTGCAGTCGGGTGCATAATTTTTTCCACCCAGAAGATGCACATATTATTGATAGAACAAATAGGCTTATATCACTGGGGGGGGGGGGGGGGGGATACTTTTCAAAGCTATGCACCATAAAAATAAAAACATATATATGTCCTTTTTATTACCTAACTTTGACAAACAGTAATGGCAGCTTCAATGCTTGTCTACGAATCAAGACTCAAGAAATATCCAATTACTTCAAGAAGAAACGGAAGTTGATGAGACTTTGTCCTTTTTTATATTGTAGGTGGCCACCCAAGCGTAAATTTGGATACAAGTATTACATACTGGTATACCTTTGCCGACCGTGTATCATAATGTGCCTTTAAAGTTTAAGAGGTTTCAATCCATCTTTTATTTGTCTAGCCGCCTTGAAAGAACGTCACCATGGTAACAGGACAGGTCTCTCTGACGGGTTGTGTAACATCAAAGAACTCCGGCCGTTTGGGGTAAAATGGAAGAATAACAACACTTAGTGAGTGGTTAGAGGAGCTAGTCGGCAAACACCTAACGTCACTTGACGTCAGGGTACAGAAGGTGGGTAAGGGAATGGTTAAGGACTTGAGAATCAGATGAAAGGGAGAAATTCTCACCACACTCGCCATACCTATTCGAGATTTGTAATACAAAATTATGGATAAGGTTTTTTGTCAATTGCATGCAATAACATCGTTTATCAGTTGAGCATGTATTCGACAAGTTGAAAAAGTCTAAGAAAATGACTGTGATTGAAACTGGGAAAAAAAATAGTATGTTAGTTTAAGGTAAATCATTCCTTTTTATATTTGACAAAATAATACTTCTACAGCTGGAATCAACCGCACCTCAGATGAGCGCCTCCGATACTGTCACTGAGCCAAGCTAGTCTAACAGAAATTAGCTGGTGTAAAAAGACTGACTAGGGTTATATCCAACCTGAAGGTCATTTTGGACAGAACATCCAAGGCATGTACAGTTTGACTCGGCAATACCCCAAAACCTGATCTACAACTGTCAGTAGACGGGAGGAGCACTAGACTGTCTGGCCGTTGATGACTTACTACTTACTCTGGCTGAGTGCAGTAGTAAACAGGGCCCACATTCAATCTCCCCTGGGTACCTGCCGACCCAGCTTAGATCCAGCTAATGGCTTGTAAGTAATGTAGGTGTAAGGTAAAAACACCGCAGCGACATATGAGTAATGGGCGGCCGCGGGCGGAACTAATTACCTTACAGTCCCGGAATCTGGGGGAATGCATTTCTCCCAACCCCCTATTTTCTGCTGGAATCAGCTTCACACTGGGACTAATGCATGTATGCTTACACGTTTTCTCCCACGTACACATACGTCTGGATAACGTACGTACGATTTCCTGCACCTAAGGTTACAACCACTCTAGTCTAAACATAGTGTTATTGATTTGATGTAAGCATACGTTTTTGTAAGTATACATGTGATGTTTTTGTATCTAGAAGTTTACATTTTTTTAAGCATGTGTGTCGTTTTTCTAAGTAAATGTACTGTTCATGTAAATAGATGTGTACGTTTTGTAAGCGTACATGTGGTATTATTAGGAAATTTAGGCACATTTACCTAAACGTATGTGCCGTTATTTAAAGTAAAACTGCCGTTTTTTGTAACCGAACGTGTACGTTTTTTTTTTAAGAGCATACACTTTGTTTTTACAATTAAGTTGATATTTCTGTAACCAAACACGTTTTTGTAACCGTACGTGCTACTTTTGTATGTAAGCGTACGTGCTCTGGGATTCCATTTCCAGTGCCTCCCCAGAGCTACCCCAGTGCGCATACCGTCTTCCCTCCCCCATACCCCCGCGGTTATAACAGGATGCCCCTAGGGGGTCCCGGAGGTGGAGAAGGGGGTAAAAAAACGGTCTGAAGGTCACGGGTCAGTGCCCCGGGAGGGCGTCTAGGTAAGGTCAGGGGAACGCTAGCGTCTGTCATAATGCTAATGGGATGATAGCAGGGTCTTAGGGCCGTCTGGGCATTATAGTAGACAGGGGGAAGGTTGTTTGTACGTTTGTGACTTTCAATGAGGTTTACACATACAATGTCTTAGACATGACCTGGGGTGGGAAAGCTGAATGTGGGCCAATGCCATCCATCTAACACAATATATATTGGACATGAATTGACAAATGTTTAGATCACTTCTGATTAGCATGTGAATTTATGAACCATTATACCTATGGAATTCTCCCTTTGAGGCTTGAACAGTTTAAGCAATCTTCTTTTCAATAAAAATGTGCTATTTTAAGTAGGTCGATGCATACAAATATCCCTGAATCTATACGCTGATGAGATGTGAATTAATATTTTAGAGTTTCAAGCATCCAATGCGATTCAAAGAGCGTGCAATATGCTCGGATCGGTTCCTCTTCAGTACATTTATAATTTGTGCAATGACAGTTAACGGGGCGACATGTTTCAGGGCAATCCATCTTACTTCAGTGTTCCCCTGGTTTAATCTCTGCAGCCGTTTGTCCCGTGCATGTTCATACACGATACCATTTACACTAGATCACTCCCACCACCCAATACCCACTGACAAACAGTCGGACAGGACAAGTTCTGGGTCGCGTCGTATTCAGAGAGAATACTGCAATTAAAACTGACCCAGGTTTCTGATAGTTCACCAAGACTTAAAGAAGCCTACCATTCATAAAACAATACATTTTCCTGTTCAGCGGGTGGCCTCAGAATCAGCTAGTTATTGGTTTGGAATGTTTTTTTCTTTTTCTTCTCTTTTACATTAGACTGTAATTTGTGAGGAAAAACCTTTTTACTATAAATACGATAATTATATTCTCAAGATTTAAAAAGTAAGAGCACCAGGCAACAGAAAACTAGCCTTTTGTTAGGGTGGCCTAAGTTTTCTAAGGCCTAAGTTTTCTGAAGAATTGGTGGTGACAGGCGATATGCTCAACGCGTACGTTATACATGGACACTCTTGGAAATCTTGGAATGTCAACCAGAGAACTGTCAACCTGAGATGTGGGAATATTCATGAATTATCTATGAAGGCCTCCTGCCAAACTGTATTGTCTTTTGGTTTGAACAAGTCAGACAGCAATCTACTAACCCAAACAGGTAGGACAGAGTGACCTCGTATGCAAATTTAGGCAAGTCGAAAACGATGTTCAGTGGATCTTATCAAAATACCCAATGACCCTAAGACGTCGGAATCCATAAAAATGCTTCCATTGGAGCAACACAGTCCTACAGGTAATTCAATTCTAGCTCTAACTTTTAGTTTGAAGTTCATGTGCGAACAGTTTTAACGACCTGACAGTATATATTCCTCTCCCCTCTACCCCATACCATACTTTCCTCAGAACACGATATAAAATTTCGTGTTTAATATTATATCTATACATCTTCCCTAGCCCATGAGTGAAACCTGAGTACTGATAGAAACAGGCGCGAGCCATATACACCACGGGACCCTAATCAATGATCGTATTAGGTTCACCTTCAGAGGTGGGAGAGGCCCGACTCTCCGGGTTCACATCTGTGTAGGTCGGTCCATCCATCACTTACCACTGAACCGCCACACTGGACCTGCCACGGGGACAGCTTAATTAGCGGCCGTTTTCTTTTTTCCCTGCATTTTTTTAAATATTACTTTTTTATTGTGGTATGTCGGTAATCACATATCTGATTCCAATGTTATTTGGTATTGCCAGTATGACGATGCATCGCCTGACTAGTACTAGCCCTTCTAATTTCCTGAATTGATTAAATTACTGGTTAAGTTAAGAATATAAAAAAAGGTGCCTGGAGTCTAAAGTGATTTTCCTATTCGGTATAATTTACTGCAAGCAAATATACAAAGTTCTCTTGAATTTTGTTATGAACTGAACCCGAAAACCCACCCCCAACCCCTCCTCAATTCAGGGTTCTGTCATGTACATATAAGGGTCCACTGTGCCTCACCTTGCCCCCAGGGCCCTCACCAGGTAGACCGTCCCACGATCGGCACACCTGGGCCAGGTAGGGCCGGCCAGGTGGGAGGGGGGGTCGGCCAGGTGTGTCAGGGAGGGCCTACCTACACGCTACCGCCATCTGCTTCTATGTGGGAGGACATAACGGACGCAAGGTTGTGCCCGCTTCAAAATATTATAAATATGTGCTGATCACCCCCCCCCCCCCCCCGAAGAAAAAAATGTACTGGGTAGTTCATAAGGACCAACTGAATTATATTATACAATACTGTATCTGGTTCTTCAGGAATCCACTTTAATGAATGGGGACAGCTAGCTGTTAAAAAGATACCGAAAGCCTGGAGCATTAACATACAGGTAGTCGTTAATTGAATTAACTGGAGATCTGATACAGAATACCATCAAATTACTAAAAACTAAGAATTTATCAGACTAAAGACGCTGAGCAGATGAGGTCACAACTCTTAAAATGGAACATCCGCCATATAAGTGATCAACTTATTTCCATCATTATTCATAATTCTAAAACATTTAGAACAAATATATATACCCCAATCACAAATTCAATTAATAAGAATCAACAATTTACTTTTAGAATTGTCAATTCTGAATATATTTTCTATCCTTGTGGCCACGATCACCACATGGTGATCACCAAATATGATCACGTGACCACGTCTGCACAAGGTCTATAGAGAAACAAAATATTTAAAGAGAACATTTCTGGTGCATGACCAACTTTGTGTTCTAACCAACTTGATTTGTGTTTCAGGACTGTTGTCCAAAGTAAGATGTATAGAGAGTGGTGTCCGAATATCCATCTCGGAGCCATCGGGACACCATCCCACTCCTCTCTTATTCCCCGACCTGAGGTCATGGGGTCAACCGGCGTGTAAGTGGCGCCCTCTACAGGTGATACGGGACACCTCGGGCGGCGCGCGCAGCTGTTTCCATGGCGACACGCGACCGGGAATAGCCTCCAAGCAGAGAGCTGTCATACAGCATTACTACAGCATAATTCTGGTACAGCCAAGATCTGCTTGGAGAGTGGATATGACGGTCACGGCCCCTGATATGTCACGACCCCGTCACTAATTTTGTTCTCACGTTACCTTGGTAACCAGGTGTAGGGGTGGATTCAGAGGGGTAAATAGACCCTCAGAATGTTCCCAAACAATGTACAAAACAAACAAATGATATTTGAGATTGGTACCAAAGATTAGAATATGACAATGTTTGTCATGGTATCCATAGTAGTTTTCCCTGATAAATTGGAGAAACGATATGATCATTGTGGAACGTGGTGAAGTTAAATGAAAGAAAAAGAAAGAAAAAGAAACAAGTTGACTTGGGCTTGGTCAACTGAGCATTCTTAAAATTTTAAACATTCTCAAAGTATACCAATAGGCATTGGAACTTATTTTTCTTCTGTGATATTTTTTAAAATGGATTCACACACAAAAATGACTGCCAAAAGCCAAGTATCATGCATTTGCACTGGGAAATGGCGTCATGTAGTACTACCCCTGAGCAAAAAGTTTTAGTAGCCGAGTGTAACTTTAAACTAAGTGTATCAAATAATTTCTTTCTGAGGCTGGTTAAAAAAACACATCTCCGGATGTAAGCCTACTTATTTACCGTTTTTCTCCTATATCTTTTTGCACCGATAACATCTCCATTTGACAGGAGACCAGACATTTTTACCGCCCCTCCCGACACCCGATGCCCACACGTCGTTTTCTGGTTCACTTCTAAACCTCCCCGCTCCTGCTTTTTATCTATTTCATTTCCATTCGGTACTAAACCTGACACAGACGATCCTGCACGTAATGCAGGCTGGGGATTCAGAATGCAGAGATGTAAGTGAGGATTAATGAAAAAATATCTGAAATCCCAGAAAGAGACCAGAAAAAAAGAAATTATCTTAAAATGCTATAAAACGTGATGTAAGAACTTTATTTTGAAAATTATTATTTGAGGTGATGCTGTGAAAAAAAAAATCTTAAATCAAGACAAAAATCTGAAAACATATCCCTGACTGATAGAGGGTTGCTACATCCCCATAGCCACAAGGACCACTCCCGCCAGGAGACAGCGGCAGCCCCGGGCCATACGTCAGATGGGGCACTTTTCGCTGGTAGCCATCAGGTAGAAGTGGTAAATAGACAAGTGAAGCCACCGGCGGACGGGTGTTTACCTTAGGGTAAGGGAATGGGTAGGGTGAGGAGAGGGGGTGGGGAAGGTCTGGGGAAGACCCTGGAGGTCTGGACAGCAAACCCTGGAGAGGGGGTATAGAGTGTTTCCCCAAAACTTTCTGAACAGGCGGACAAACTGTCCGAGAATATTTATAGGGATAACATCGGACATACCATAGCTATACCGGACATGTCATAATCAAAGGAAATATAAAGAAGAATTCTGCAAAAATGATTGATAAAATATGACATTTTTGGGGGGAAAAGTTTCGTCATCGGACATTGGTGAAAAATTGCTGGACATGTCCGGATGTCCGGTGGTTTTGGGATACACTGGATATAGATGGAGAAACGGTATAGACCTTGTGCAGATGTGGTCATGTTTTGTGAATCACCATGTGGTGATCATGATAATTAAGGTGGCTATGAAATCTATTACATAAATCCAAATTTAAGTTCTAAATAAGAAATACTTGTTTATTATAATTCAAGGAGATTGTTATTGGTAAATGTGCCATAAAAACGTTTTCTAATTGTTTCAGAATGATATACAATAATGATCATAAATTGATAACTAAAATGGCGGCCACCTCATTTTGACGTCATTTGCACAACGTCTATAGGCGGGTGTAGAGAAGCCACTCAGTGGTTTAGCACGTCTGGCACCACTCTGCAACGAGATTGGGCTATAGTGCAGAGACTATTCTTCAAGCGACAGGCGGCAGAGTGGTCAGGGGATGGGGCAGGTTTTTGGGGAGGATGGGCGAGCCCCCAGGTAACGGTAAAAAGTAGGTCTACCAAAACGAACCACACATGCCGCTTGGCCGCATCAATACTAAGGGGAAACCCATGGAATCTCCATTATATTCTTTATAAAACCGACAATTTCATAATAGAAAAACTGAAAAAAAAGGTCCTCCAGACTTAGAATTCAATATATTGTTTTTTTAACACAGTTAGCCACGTCTCAATCGTGAATTCAATATTTTGTTAAAGGCTGCGCTATTTGGCTACGGACAAAGGCCAATAAAAGAGCACCAACATTTCCCAGGTATCTAAAGCCGACCACGCAGTTTTCAAAGTAAAGCTCTTTGATGTACCGCTGACATTTCCTACTTTGGCGTCACGCGATTGTGGTTTTATATAAAATACCGGCCCTCTATTGAGATGTGAGGAGGCAGCTGCACGCTAATACTTTTTTAAACTGTTTGTAAAACATTACATCACAGGCCATAATACCTAGCTCTGTCAATCTATTTGAAAGATGGAACATCAGAAATCTCCTATATTATTGACCTAAATTGGAATTACCAGTCATTGCACAGGTAAGTCCTATAATGAAACCACACTATTCAACGGTATGCTCAACATTACATCATTATGTCATACCAAGCTCTATAAGTTCAAATGAAAGATAAACTCCTTTATTACTTTATTCACATTGGAAAACCTGTAATTATCCCCTGTAAGTTCCATTATGATTCAACATTAGAAACCAACCTGAGGGAAAACGAATCCAAGCTAGCTGGTAAATACTTGAAATCTCTTGAATATTCCTTAAAATTCAACCTCTGTCACCTTGAATTACCTTGAAATTTCTTGGACTTTGACGACAGCTTGGATTTCAAGTTAATTCAAGACATTACAACTTCAAAAAAATCCAAGGTTCCTTGAAATAAGTAGAATATTTGGCATTTTGTATTTTAGCAAAGTCTAAGGTTCTTGGATTAGCTTGGACTTTTATTCTAGGCCAAGACAATGAACTTGAACTTGGTTGAAATTTCTTGGACTTGGCTGAGGACCAACTATGGCCAAGTCAGTTCAAGCTAATTCCACCTATTTCAACCTTTTTACCGGTCTCACTGGTTATCACATGACCATGAGATTTGAAATATTTTGGAGGGAAACAGCAGCCATATTGGAGATTGGAAACCAGAATGGACTTGCACAACAGGTATCAGCATAATCAAGAGAAAATGAGTGATATATGCTGCTGTAAATAAATCTAGAATATACAGGAATATACAGAGAAGGGGATGTTTTTGTTACAGGTAGGATCAGCTTTGATTTTAGAGGTATTTTCTATCCTCTACAATGTGAATTCTATGAGTGGAAAATATTCAAGAATTAGGGCTCTAGAATAGTTTCAAGCTAATCTACTTGGTGCCTTGGGCCCATACAAAGACCTTTTCATGACATCCAGCCTGTTGTTTGAAAATACTTTTGACACTTTTGCACCTCCAAGTATCTCAGGGCATTCTGACCAATGCTTCAAGGTCTACCCTCGCCTACTACACCCAATACATTTAGGCTTTATTTGCCCTTAATTTCAGAACTCCATTTTTGACTTAAGGCCATATTCCACATACCTATTTTGATGATGCCAATTTTGTATTCATTTGATTTTCTGTGAGAATATGACATTGCACCTTACATCCTATATATAATTCATAAGAGGATTTTAAGATCTTTCTATTGATGTATAATATAACTATATTTAACCTTTGTTTCTTATGTCGATTTTCAAAATCGGCAGCAAAATTGGTATGTGGAATACAGCCTTATGAATAGTTGATAAAGATCTAAATGTTTTAGATAAACGTGTCCCATCCCCTAATTTGCCAATTTTTTTTTAATGATTTCTGTGGTTTTAATTATAACAATAGGCTTTACAAGTCATTCAGTGTCAGGGCTCAACATTAAGCATACCCGCCTGCACGGGGCAGGTAAAAATTCAGCTGGGGCAGGTAAATTTTGACATACACCTGCCCAAAGGGCAGGCATATTTTTTTGTCATATGATAATAATATATTAAAGAGGGGCAGGTTAATTTTAGGGTGGGCAGGTAAAATTTAACCTACACCTGCCCGGCAGGCAACTAAGTTAAAAACCTTAATGTTGAGCCCTGAGTATTTGATTTTATGTTAAGGATATGGCATATTTTTGAGACTGCATTAGGCTTAATATGGCGTAACCTGTAGATTCACTGACTATTTTGTGGCATAAGGAAAGGACTAAATGATTAAGTTGAATATACATAGTGTCCGAAATTAAGCATGCACCCTGCACCCGAGGTGCATGATTTTGCTGCTGGGATTTTGCTGCAGGATTTTCTCATAAGTTAGATGTTTTTTAGAAAACAAGATGCAGGCTGTTTTGGTCAGGTGCACACTTTTAGAGGCCCTGCGGCTGAATTGTGCATGAAAATAAACCTTAATTTCAGACACTGATGTAGTAGGAAGTGAGTTCTTTAATGTGAAAGACTTGGTTGTCTGCTGGGCAACTTGCATATCATGTTGGGTCCCTGGGACAGTTGTCATATTATCCAGGTGACCAGCATTTGAACATCTAAGCTTATTCTACAAGTGCAAATTAATCCAAGTTACTCCAACTTTTTGTTGAAACCCCTTGAATATTCTTGGATATTCAAGCGGCCAATACCAGCAACCTAATTCCAGAAAATCCAAGTTACCTTGGAGGCTCAAGTTAATTCAATAAAATCCAAGATATCTCACATTCAAGGAAATTCAAGAAATTTCAAGGTATCTCATCTTCATCTTGGATTTTCATGAATATCCTTGAATATTCAAGCGGCCAATACCAGCAAGTTATTTCAACAAAATCCAAGCCCTGTGTGGGGTTGAAATAAGTTGAATATTCAAGAACATTCACGATGAAAAAAGCTTGGATTTTCAAGAAATTTCAACCCATATTTTGCCACAGGAAAGAACCAAATGTAATTCTGAAAGGAAACAATTCAAAATCCTGCCATATGTACCCTTCTGATTATGGGCAGGTTTAAATGCACTTAAGTATCGTTATTGTTCCACACAGGTCAAAAGACCTTAATGACCTTCAGTGCGTACAAACTGACCCCCTGGGGAGACCCCAGACCCCTAATGACCCCATGACACCAGTGACGTCATCACAGGTAAGGTCACAATGACCTTGAGCGGGGAATGATGACAATGTACCCCCACCACCCACTAACGACCCCTTGTCTCGGACCGTCCCCCGCCCCCCGCCCACCCCATCCCACCCATCACTGATGAGCCCCATACGCACGCCATGATACAACTATAAGTGTGTAGAGGAGGACCACATGTCGACTGCCAAAAGTATACCCGCACTCTCCCATCCACCCCCACCTCCCCATCCCCGCTGTGCTTTTCAAATATACGGTTATTGTTATAAATGATGTCAACAAAGTTGTATTCAAGTCTTTGGTTTAAGGGCATTTGAGGAAAAACTACTTCTGTTTTCATAGGAGCTAAGGCAGTTTGCAAGCGGTGTTTTTCTTTTGTGATATCTAAAATGTATTATTTGATAGCTTTGTAAGATAAAGGGCCATACCCACACTAGTACCAACGACATATATAGTTCGCCCTTTCATTCACATATTTTGTGTATGTAAATGATATATTCATTGCATATCAATGTGTGAAATTCTATATTTTATCATAGCTTAACTGCCCATCACAACCCTTTTTCTAGCGAAAGAAGATCTTGCGTTGAATGGGTTTACAGAAAAGTTCCAGAGAAATATGGACTGTGGTTGAGAACTGACCAATTTGTAACACGGTACAAATTATCTAGTTCTCAGAGCTATAAATTCTCATGAGTCATGATGAAGCCAATATCATTAAATCGAACCGACATAAAATATGGTTTTCATACACGGTACATCAATCAAATCCATCCATCAAAGTTGATTTGAGGCTATAATATTAGCCTACTACACAGTCCTATGACGGTCTCATTTAGCTGTAAACCCCCTCCGTAAACTGACATACAAGCCGTGCTCAATCACCTTCAGCCTCATCCGTATCAATCCTAAACTAATTTCTTCACGCTTCCGATTGGTTTATTGGCTTCTGGTGCAATAAACCGGCAGTTAGTTACATCTACAAATGAGACTTTATGGCACGCTGCTGGGGTAATTAAAGGTTAACACAGGGAAACGTATTGCTAGCGACTCCCATATGACGAAGGAGATAGAATGAGAGGATATATT
Source organism: Lepidonotus clava (assembly GCA_936440205.1). Lineage (NCBI taxonomy): Eukaryota > Metazoa > Annelida > Polychaeta > Phyllodocida > Polynoidae > Lepidonotus > Lepidonotus clava. The sequence goes on along the minus strand of OW387134.1, from coordinate 66,488,640 downwards.
GATGACTTGAAGTTGAACAAGCGTATCCATCCTCTTTATCTTCAGGAAACTTTTTACAATACAAGTAGGAGACGGAGACGTAAACAAATTCTACTAAATTCGATGAAAAAGACCAAACATAAAAAACAACAAAAGAAACATTTAAAAAAAAAAATTCTGATGGATTCCTTCTGTTGGAATTGCTCCTCCTGTTGTTTTACATCACCAGCAAACAGAAATATAATTTACCAAGGAGCCCTTTTTCATGTATTCAAACAAAACCAACTTTTGGGAAGTTTATAACCAAAAAGAGTAAAATTAAGAGGCTTCAGCCTCCATTAACTCCTATGAGGTGGTGGTCGCGCATGAGTCTCAGGAGACAATGTGCGGTACGTGCCGCATGGCTTACCGCCCATTTCACCCCCGGTTAGAGCATAAACGACAACTGTTGGGGGGAGGGGTGACAACTTCACCACAATACGGCGACTCCCACCCAGTAATAATAAAGTGGGACGTGTGAAACTGATGAGGGAGTCTTTGGGTGACAGCTGCTCCCGGTTGTAACGCGTAAAAACGTCTGTGCATGGGAGATTTTCATTTTTGTAATGGTCCTGAGCATTGAGGTCAACCCAATCTAGAAATGGTTATATTTAACACAAAAAACAACACCCAAAAACACAATACAAGAAGAAAGTGACAATGGCATGAGAAATGAGAAAAAACACTTTTTTAAAATACACTTTCTTTCAATATATATCTAACAACGCGTACTTAAAACTTAATACGTACATGTACAGGAACTATATTTTCCATTATATAAGGCAGTAAATTTTCTAAATGTTGAATCCGCCATTTTAATTCCTCTCCGAAGCCCACTACAATGATGCTTAAATGTACAATTTCCCCTAGTTTTAAAAGATTCCTACAGCTGTCCAGTATGGTAGAGAGGTCGTTAGATAACTATATCTAAAGTAAGAACGGACAACGTCGGTTCATTATGTATTTAATTTCCCCAGTTTTAAAAGAATTAGAAGATGTTGAAATACTATCAAAGCAACGCGAAGTGTTGCGTAGGTGAAAAGTGTTAAAAACTTGTATTAACCGTCATGTTTCACCCTTTGACAGGCTTCTTCATGAATCTCTTTATAAAATGTTTCTGAAGGTGTACAATAATTTATGGTGGAGAGGTCGTTACTGGTCGGTCCGTAACATGACGCCGACCACTGTAGGTATATAGGGGGCATCATTCCGGTCAGCGCGCGCCTCGCCCTACCTGGCCCGGGGGGGGGGGGGCAGGTGAGTAGGGGTAAATAACTAGACTCAGGTAAGGACGGACAATGAAGGCTACCTATAGCTCCACTGCATCCTCTTGTTCTCAGGTTCCACACTCGTCCAGTATGTTCTGACATCCAAAATCACGCTGGTCGTGCGCTCAGTTAGTGCAACAGCAAACACTGAGCTTTTGTACAGGTTTAACTCAAAATCATATTTTTATTTAGAAACATAAGTGAAAAATTGTATGATGTACACAGCATTCAAAATAAGTGTACAACTGAATTCAAGAGTCAGGTCACCAGGTTAAATATCTTGCCTCTAGAGGTAAAACTTTTTTTTTCATTAATTCTTTCAGAAAAGCTTACTTTCCCCATGTATAATTTCCCCCTAGTTCTAAGATTCAACCAGACCTCACCACCTTCCGCCATTTCCTGACACCCCTCACTGCAATGCGTCTCCTGCTCACCCCGCCCCCACCCCTGTACACCTGGCCAGGTAGGTAATCAGGGCCCGGGGTGGTGTAGTGGGGGGGGGGGGGGCGTCTCCCCTTACCTGGCGCCCGCCGCTCACCTCACCTGGGAAGGGTTGGGGGGGGGGGGGGGGAAGGGGTTAATAGGGTAGGGCCTTGGACCGGGGTGGTCAGGGTTCACCCTTTATACCAAGATGCTCAGGGGTTAATGCTCAGGGAAGGGCCTTGTACTATAAGGTGGTCAGTTTTAACTCTTTATAGCCAGAGACGCAGTAAGCGAGATGCAGGTCATCGTTAACCCTTTATATACAGATATAACCCAGGTATGCAGAGGTTAACCAGGGTGGTTAGCTTTAACTTTTTACATCCACAGATGCAAGGGTTAATAGGGAAGGGCCTTTAATCAAGGTGGTTAGTTTTAACCCTTTATACCCTCAGATGAAGGGGTTAAATGCGAAGGGCCATGAACCAATGTGGTCAATCTTAACCCTTTATAAACAGAGATGCTGGAATTAAAGGGGAATCAAGGGCCATGAACCAAGGTGTTCAGTTTTAACCGTTTATACTCGGAGGCAGAGGCAACAAAGTAGAAGTGCCATAATCAGCTTTAACCCTATATATACAAGAGTCACAGGGATAATAGGAGTTAAGGGCCTTGAAACAGGGTGGCCAGCACTAACCCTTTCTACCCGGAGACGCAGTCGTTAATAGGAAAGGGCAGTTAACCATGATGGTTAAGTTTCACCCTTTATGCTGAAGAGACGCAGGGGTTAAAGTGGAACTGAAGTGTCACAACTGTACCGACGGAATCAAACATAAAAAGAAACCTTTTTTCCATGTCAATCTTACATATATCTGATATTCATAAAAGTATGTCTATAACTTTATTGACCTCCAAATGTTCAGGAGTCCGATCTCCTATCACAAACAATACAGATCCCCAATGCCAGCCCTGGTAGGATGGACATGGGCAGGGGCAAAGCCATACAGTTTAAGCACGTACCATGCTGACCCACACAAACCTGCCCCTACATGTATTATAACAACCAACAAAACTAACCTCCTTACTACGATATATTATCTAGTAAATTACAGCCTTCTTCTATAGCTACGCTACGGACATTCAGACAGTGCCGGACCTGACGCAGTGTCCCCCCACCTCTCAGCTCACCGGACACAGACAATATGGGGACTCCTTTTACGGCCTACCTGTCCCAAAGCCACTCACCTGACACACACAATACGGAACCACCTTTCAGGCCTACCCGTCCCCTACCTGCCCATCAGCCCCTATGTGTCCTCTCAGGGGCCGTCGAGTTGAGGTACAAAGTGAGAAGTGCTAACACCCTGTTTTACGCCCGTATAAAGCTGTCACAGGTCCGACCCATCCGCTTTAAGGCAGTATTACACTACACGACTTGAGTTCTGAGATGATGATGTGACAGATAAGTCGCACATACCAGAAATACAATTCTTTGATACACTTATGTGAGATTGCCAAATTGCCATTTTTTAACAATTATATTACTCCTGGGGGGGTGACCAAAAAACATCAACGATATTTCTCGTTCACTTCTCGTGACTTTTTCCGCCCAAAAACGAATCACGAGAATTCTCGTACTAATTTTCTCGTCCAGAAAAAATCCACGAGAAGTATCGTGGCAATCTACGAGAGGCGTACGAGAAGTTTTCATGCCGAAAACGGACTATTCTCACGATTGCAAATTTTGTCCTCGTGGTTTTTTATTTGCCGCCTAAACATGAACGGTTAGCTTTAGTTCTTTTTTTTTCCACCAGAGGAGGTCTGTGGGCGTGACGAAAATCATGGGTGAGATAGCTAAGATGTTTTTTCTACTTTTTACAATGAATCTAAAAAATAGACTGTAAAATAGCCTTCCCTAGAAGTTCTCGCTGGTCTTTTTGATACTTATAAAGGCAAAAATAGCAGTTTATCCTTTCTTTGCACTCAAATAACATCATTTGCAGTCTGTGTGAGCGATAATAGAGGAATTTAGTAAATTTTTTTCTGAATGAACTTTCCTGCTGGCCCCACTGAATAATGTAAAATATTAATATGGTACTTATGCATCTTTCCTAATTGTTTCTAATATCTCCATTGGTCTTTTATTGATTCCTAAACATCTCTAATATCCTATTATTAATTAAAGAATATGTAAAAGTACTAGAAAAATATCCAAAATATTTTTTTTTTTCAGCCCCTGTTAGGAAACGCCCCGAGAAGAAGCTATCCCGCGCTACTCCTTTCTCTGTGTTTGCCCTGAAATGGGCCCTAACCAAGAAGAACTACCGTCCTCGTTGGGGAGAGAAGAGATGCAAGAAGTTCCGTATTTTAAAAGAACGGAAGGATCCACGAGAACTATGGCCTAGGATTTCAGATTTTGAGGCTCGATTCCGTCTCCCACCTTCGTGTGTTCAACAGCTTACTGATGAGTTTGAGCTAAGCCGCTTCCGACCAGGAAAGGGCAAAGATGAAAAAAGAGGATCTCCAATTCCCCTATTCCATAAGGTACAACAGAATGAAAATTAAAAATATTTTTATTGAATGCCAAGAGTATGTAGCACATTGAGAATCACTCCCATATAAAAACCAATTCTGTCACTAATTTAAACCAATTATTTTTTAGAAAAAAAAAAGTTCCCTTTTATATCCTGAAATATAAATCATATTCAATTTATATTTTTTAAGGTCTGCTACGCACTAAGATACATGGCCCATGGTTCCTACTACGGGACAATCCGAGACACACAGGGTGGAGCATCTCGTTCGAGCATAGGACGTGCTGTGGAAAGCTTCTGCAAGTTCCTGTGCTCGCGTGCCCGCAAGCGCATAAGGTTCCCAAAGGTAATTAAATACCATTGTGCCATTACAAATTATTGGTTATTTTCCAAAAAACCAAAAAATTGTATCACATTCCCAATGTCTATGAAGAAAGGTTCTAAATGTTCATTAATTATAAAGTAACTTAATCATGTTTGAACTTTCTTATTCAGTTTACTGTTAATAATCAAAAAATAGAAATTTGTACCATGTTGTATTACTTTTATTAGGGCCAGAAACTGCATGAATCTGCAGTGCGGTTCTCGAGGAGGCATAACATGGACCAGTGCGTAGGTTGCATAGATGGCACTTATGTGCCTATCAAGCGCCCCATCCGACACGAATATGCTTACGTGTGTCGTAAGCAGTACCACGCCTTGAACGTCTTGGTAAGCATACAAAAAAATCAAATTAAAAAACATTATTAGACATCAACGGTAAATGTTTCATCACTATCTGTTTTCAGCCGAGAAAGTTTTTGTTTTACATCAGCATGTCCAATCTTTCGTATAGAGTTCTCTTTCCTTTCTCGCTTTTATAGTCACATTTATTCAAGTGTTATTTTTTCTCGTGATCTAATGCACACATATTGTTATTTCAGATTGCTTGCGACCACGAGGAGCGGATCACCTTCGTTGAACCCGCCATGGCTGGAGCCCACCACGATCAGGGTGTCTTAGATTACTCTGATCTTGGCTACCAGATCGCCAAGAACGACCGTCTTGGTCCGTACTTCTTGCTGGGAGATGGCGGGTACGTACACACAATTTTTCTATTGTTTTCAAACTACCAGTTATCACGAGACTTAACATCAGAAAACAATATTAGGCTTGTTACGTACTACAGTATCTAAACCATTTCTGAAACTGTTGTGCATTATACTGAAAAACTTCTCGTACTTTTCTACAATGTCTTCAAACTTGTAAACAATTCACAACAATGTTAGATATATATGACACATGATTAACCTTCCATTTGTTCACAGGTATGCCCTCACCCCACAAGTAATGACACCATTCCGGGCACAGATCCTAGATCAACTTGAACCCTGGGACAGGCGCTACCAAGTCGCGCATACTACTGCACGCTCCTCTGTGGAACGCTGTATTGGTCAGCTGAAATCTCGTTGGAGGTAAATAATCACATGTCGCAGTCGAAAAGTTAAGCCTACTAAACATAAGAAAATTTGTAATGCTTCCTATTAAATAGACGCACAGCAGTTACATTACACTTTGTCACATAGCTTTATGAAAACGAAAACGAGTAATGACATTTCAACTACTCTTTGTAAGTTTACACATGTTACCCTGCCATTTCTAAGTATATACGATGAATTTTTAAATCATTCTTAGGTGCCTCTCAAAGTCTGGTGCCGGTGTCATCGACATGGAGCCCCTTCAGGCGTCGCGATTAGTGAAGGCATGCTGTGTCCTTCATAATATGTGCCTGGACTGGGGGCTTCGAAAGATACGACCCGGGCAGAACCAAGACCCCGAGTACGAGGGACAGATTCTCGTGGACGCTCACGAGGCGTTCAAGAAGAACCAGCCGCGGGCCGATCAAGTCAACAGAGCAGACGATGAAGATGACCACATAGTGCAGCAAGACTATGGGATCAGGCATGCAGGCTACCGTAGACGCAAGTCCTACATACACCGTAACTACGGCGGGCCACGTCCAGAGGTGATACGGCCTTCCCCCCACAGACCCCGAGGACGGATCCCTACAGAAGGTCGAACTGCTGGCCGACCTCGTGTACCTAAGTCTGGACGTGTTCGTTAGAATAGCCGAACAATTATAGAAGCGAAATTACCTTTACCACGATAACAGTTGCAGCAAAGACTATCACTCCTTTTTTTCTCGTTTCTTAAATTTATGCCGCTACTCTATTTTCTTGAGAAAGCTTGTGACATTCTTCATTCATGAAGACGTTAATGTATTAGGCCGAATGAGAAAGTTTAAAATTCATACTGGTATGAAATTAAACCGTTCTGTCAAGCATTACAAACTCTTAATGTCAGCCTCTGATACATACAATGTTGAATAGAAGTTCCCAGTATCAGAACCTACATCACTTTCTTTTTAAATACTGCACCAGTACAGATAAAATTTTTCCATCTTTTACGCCAGACATGTAGCATTAGTGTCATAAGAATGACCACGAGAAGTAACACTCTATGACTGGAAGAAAAACAAAGTTATCGTAATAATTGTTTTTCTCTTGTTGCTTAGTGTGAGATAGTTCTACATCATACACCATTATATGTTCGACCTTCCGGAAGGTAATAGACATCTTAAAATAAATGAGGAATGAACATAGGAAATGTATCTTTCAACTGCATTGAAATTCTACACGAGAAGTGACTTTCTGTCTCTTCTAATAAAAGCACCTTTGCATATTAAAAAATGAATTATTCTATTCCTGTGCAGATTTCTCACTACCTGTCGAAACTTTACTGATTTTGCTAATGTTTGAAACGGGTACAAGAGATACTGTGTCCCCCTGGGCTTCCCCGTGTAAACCCTCCTGCAAAACCGGTATAAACCCACCCGAACTGGCTAACTCTTTTACATCAGACTGAGAAGGCCACTGAGACTCATCCTGGGTACATGTATCAGGGGCCAAAACAACTCTAGTCGGGTCCTGGGTTTCCTCGCTTTCCTCTTCCCCTTGAGTGTCTGCTATTTCATTATTACTGTCATGCACATCGTCCTCAAACATTTCAAAGTTTTTCTCGTACGTCGCCTCGGTAGATTTTGGATTAAATGTCACTTCGCTAGTTTCTAGATCTCCCTCAGTCTGAACAACTTCTCCTACCACCCTAGTGGACATACCGGCAATGGTGGTGTCTGCAGACGACGTTGGTACAGCTGTAGGTTTTGGTGACATCATCTCAGCTTTGAATTCCTTCTCAGCTATGATAATTTTCTCTGGAACAGTTCTGTAGAGAAAGCCTGCTTTGAGTACCTCAAGAGACTCTTCTATTTTGGAGATTGACCCCTTTATGCCTATTACATCATGCCTCAGGGCAATAACCTCTGTTCTACACGCAGCGACGTCCATTTTCATCTTGTTGATATCACTCTTACAAGATCCAACTGTGGCTTCGACTGTTTGAATAGTGTCATTCACGGTGCAGACATTTGTGTTGATGTTGACCAGACCGTCGTACGTGCTGGACAGATCCTCTTTGATGTCACTTGTCTGAGAAGATAACTGTGCACAACGCCCCTTCATACTCTGAGTATCGACCTTCATCTGTGTCATTTCCTGCCTAATGTTCGACAAGTGTGATTTTGTGTTTCTAATATCAGTTACAGATGACACTAGCTGTTGTTCTATTCCCATTAGGGCAACTTGCGCCTTTACTGCGTCACTCCCAATTAGACTAACGTCAGTCCTTACTGATTCCATGTTACTCCTGATGGTGTTAATTTCGGTGGGAACACTTAACATTTTCTGTACATCGCAGCGAAGACCAAGAATCTCACCGTGCATGACACCCGACTGTTTGTCATGTAAATCTATGTCGTTTTTAAGTGAAAGGAATCCAGTTGACACGGTATCCTCAATCCTCTGATCTATAAACTCGGCGGCCTTGTCCATGCGACCTTTAGAAAATAATGTAGGTTCTCGTTTAACGTCTTCAGTGTTTTCATCCTTCTGATTATTTCTCGTTTCTCCTGTACCTTCTTCCTTGTCATAGGCCTCCTGGGCCGCTACTGCTGCCTTTCTGTCTCTCTCAAACGCATCATCCTCTGTGGCTTCATATGCAGCACGTGCTGCGATTGCAGCTATTTCATCTGTTGAAAGAGCACGTGCACCTCGATTAACTCTCTTGGAAGGAAGGTTTCGATTTATGTTAACAGTTGGCACTTCTTTGGACGTAGAAGGCGTCTCAAATATAAGCGCCTCGTACTTCTCGTGTCGAGGAGGCGACTTGGGTGTAGACGAGAGTGGATGTTTTTTTTTATCTTGGTTGCCCGGTTTTGATTTCTTCTCGTCCAGATCGATGGAGTGTCTGACCCCTTTCTTCACTTCACCTCCACCCGTACCGACGTGTACGGAGTAGTCCAGATCTTCACTAAAATCCTCTCCGACAGCAGATTCACCAATCTCTGGCAGAGTGTCTAAAAAATCGAATAAACTTGATTTAGAAATTTTATCTCAAATAATAACTGTATATATTGGTGTATCTGAAAAATCTATTTTCATTTTAAATATTGAATAGTTTTCCTATTATTTGCATATACTCTCAAAATGTTTAAACTAAGAATACTTAAATTTTTTACCAAAAAGGTTATATCATTGCATTTTTTACATTTATTACATTTAAAGAAATATACTTTACATTGATGTTTTTTCATTTTCATTTCCTTAATCTTATTTTTCACAATCACCTTGTGTTTCTGGTACTTCCTGTGAAGAGAAGTCCAGTTCTCGTCTGCTGCTATTGCCCCACGAGAGGTCTTCTAGGGTAGCTGCAATAGACTTCTTGCCCGAGTCAACCTGTTCACGCTTGAGTCTGAGCCTGTCTGATGATCTCGGTGCATTCCTCAGCGGAGTCGGCTCCAACGAACTGTCTGGGCTCGTGACTGCTGCTGTAAAGGGAAACCTAATTATTGAAATAACTGTTAAATTAACAGGATATATATTCACTGGTATTGTTGTTTTTAAAAATATTATAAAGATTTACTTCTCGTGGCTAAAAAAAATATTATTGTATATTGATATTTCTTTTGGTAGAAATACATAGCTATTCTTACTGGGTTTACATCGACTTTTTTGAATTTGTTATGGTAAAGAATAAGTATTTATAATTATTAGTTACGCTTCTTTTCATTAAAAAAATATAAATAATTACCCTGACTGTACTGGGTATCTATAGCTTCAGGACTTTCCGTCAGAGGAGGAAGTCGTGAACCCCGCCCTCTCCAGGCCTTCTGGGCAGGAGATTGCGACTCAGGTTCCTCGTTGTCGGAAATGTCGTCCTCCGAGTTTGTTGTTGCGCGCTGGTCCTTCATGGTACGAACTGCACGTGCCGGCTGTCTTTTTCTGGCCCTTTCTACCTCCTCCCGAGTGGACTTGGCAGCTTCCAAGGTGGGTCGCTTGTTGGACTTTACCTCTGAAATAATTGAAAGTAAAGGCTTGTCTTTATGGCATAAGTATATGACGAGAACTTTGGTCTTATGTCACGAGAACTAGAGTGCCAGAAGAGAGAGACGAGAGGGACGAAAAGAAACAAGATTCTATTTTTTTGCTCTTATACATTACATAGGTTTCATGTCTTTAAACTGTACATTCTAATGTACCTCTATTTTTTCTCTTTCAAATCTGTTGTCATCATTTTAAAAAGGTATGTCATAGGTATTTATTTAGTGATATTTTATCATTCAGATTTTTAAAGACTCAAAAAAGTTATATCCTTACTGTAGGTTTCAGCCTCTTCTGCCAAAAAGTCTTCGTCGTCAGAAGTTTCTTCCTTCTCGACCTTTGGGGCAGCCCTGAGCCGTTTCTGCTCCCTCTCGCAGGCCTCCATCTCAGCCGCATCGTCAGAGGAACCGACTGTGCTCCCCTCATCGTCTGTGTCTGCTGGATCAAGTTTGGTTTGTCGTGCCCCTGCAACGACTTATAATTTAGCCATATGTCATTTTAACAGGTTTTCGTAGGTTTTGTAAGTATTGTACGTCTCAAAATTTTATAAGAAAGTACTTTCTTATAATTTATGAATGACATAACTATAAATATTATTCATTAAATATACTGTTATACATTTAATCTCAATATAAAAACGGTGTACTTTTTACAGCCACAACTTTATTTAATTTCATAGTATACATTTTATCTTTTTTGTAATTTTACTTACATCCTGCACATTCAACACCCCAGAACTCCAGACACATGATCTGGGAGGGTGTGAGGCCCTTGTCTTTGGGCATGCCTGCCGCGCCACTCGCCCCATACTTCTTGACCAGTTTTCTGTACTGAAAATGTCAGTTGAAACAGTGCGAGGTAAATTAAGTGTTCAAATTGTTAACAAAACACTGTCATTTTAATTTTTTCAGATTCTTCAGTTTTCAATTATAATCTTACTGAAAATTACATAATGAGATACTCACAATATGTACTACTTTATTTTGAATCAATGGTTATGTTTTTTTTTTACGTACGAGAACTACACTGTCCTACGAGAACTACAGCTTCTCGAGACAATTGTACATATTTCTTTTAATGGGTTTCTCAATGACTTACAGCCTCACGTGATGTCGACTTGTGGTCTTGTGAATGTATGTACAGGTACTTCTTCCGCCTCTTGTTACCGCCCACCGAGTTCACGTTTTCTTTGATTTTCTGGAAGAGCTTCTTCCTCTTGGCGTTCTTGGATTCCTTGGTGAGCTCGGACTTAAAACTGTTCTTGAATGCTTCACTGGAATGGTTAAAACAAATATTTTAATATCCAGGGTAAAATAAGTATTTCTTCAACATTACAATTTTACAATCTTACTTTCATTTTCAAATTAGGTACTTTTTACACGAGGGAAAGAAGTCAGTCGACGTTTTTAGGGTACATAAGGTAGGAAAAATAATTTTAAAAAATACTATTGTATTGAAAATGAACAAACATTACATATGTTTCGAAAAACTAGTTACACTTATCGTGGGTAAAAATTATTTGTTGCATGTATGGAATATTAATTATATTTCGTATAGGTGTAACTCTTGGCACTTTGTTTTGACTTTTTATACTTACACATCCTCCCGAGCCGTGTCATACATGGCCTTATGCTCAGCTTCGGTGAATGGTATCTTTCTTGGATCGTCTGCATCGCTCTCCGAGGAGCACCATACAACATCGGGCCTAGCCCCTTTACCAGTTACTTTAGATATCTTTTTCACACCACCTTTTTTCGCTGGAGGAGTCTTTGCTGGTGTCTCTGTTTTGGGAGTGGGTGTAGCAGCTGCCTTTTTTCTTTTACGTCCTCGTGGTGTCTTATCTAAAGGGGGTGTTGGCGGTAAGGGACTGTCTTCCACCTGTATCACTGGGCTGTCAGGATCTTTGGTTTTCGCTTTGGCCTTAGGCTTTGGGGTACGGGGGAGACGGGATTGACGTGACTTACTCTGACGAGAACCTTTTGGTTCGGCTTTTTCTTCTGTTCGCACAACTTGTTTCACTTTTGCTGACCCTTTCTTCACTGTTCTGGCTTGTTCGGGGCTGTCCTCGACCAAATCTACATTAATAACTTCGTCAGAACCGGCTGTGTCTCGGTGGCTGGGACCTGGTACAGGCTCTGCTGATGTCTTCTTGGCCTTCTGGCCTGGCTGGGGGTACAGATCCAACAGTGACTCCAGATACTTGTCAGACATCCTGTCCCTCTTCTCTAAGGCGGCATTCAACATGAGACGCAGTGACTCCTTCTGATGTTCTTGGATATCGGGACGAGACATGACTTCCTTAATCGACTTGATCTTACGCTCCACAGCTTTGAGATCAGCATCAGGAGAGGGGGCAGCCATCTAAATGGAAGGACAAATTTCGTAAACATTCTATGTGTTTTGGTGGGGGGCTTACGTTAGTCTGACATCATGTTTAACAACAATGATATGCTCAGAAATTGGATATTGTCGACTCATTTCATGTTTATAACTATTACAAACATGTCTATTGTGAAGTATGTCGTACAATTACAATTATTATTTATCAGTTTGGCACTCACCTTGGAATATTACGTGGTATTAACGACTTGATTTGGAAGAAAACCTGAGATGAATGAAATTCCCGTGACTTTATGGACTCGTCAACTCCGTCTTACGGCTGGTTCCAGTCTTATTTTAAATGTATTAGACATGAGCCCATGCCGAAAACCAGCAGATACACCGGTTGCCGGCGTGTTTTGCATGCTTTAGTATATACACAGGCCGAGAACAAGCGAAAAAGTGCCGTACCGGAAATGACCTTTCCCGCTGCTCCGATGACCTACTTTCGGTCGAGCCACTTCGCGTGACAAAAATACACGAGAAGTTTCGGTTGCCCTACGAGAAGTCAACGGCTGCGAGAAGTGCTCACGAGAGAAACATGGCACGAGAGAAAAAGAGCCACGAGATGTTTTCTGGGGGGTTTTATTAAATATTCTCGTACGGTGCAAACTTTTTTTCGCGAGAAGTTTCAGTTCTCGCTGATGTTTTTTGGTCACCCCCCCAGTATGCAAATTGTCTGTAATATCCTCATATTGCGGTGATATTGCAGCCCAAGTCGTGTAGTGTAATATGTACCATATTTAGGCCCTGACTGAGCTGTGGTGATTCTGACGGGAGCCAGGGACTAAGAAAGAGGTCAACTTAGATCGTAATGTCAGCGGGCATTTGGATCCCAATCACTGATATCGTAAAGCAAGTGGGCAAATACAGACATCAATTTTCTCAATCTGAATCAATTCTTTAAACAAACACAATACAGAAAACAGATACTTAATTTTCTCAATTCGAAAGAGCATTATTCTCAAACAAAGAGAATACGGATAATGTATCCTGTTTAATTCAGACAGAACCTATTGTGACTTGTACGGAATGTCTTGTTTGACAGATGGGATGGTGTACAGGCCACCCTCATTGATAAAACCCCTGCATTAAGGGGTGGCCAGGAGGGCGGTCAATGGGAGGTAGGAGGGGTAGCCGATGGGCGGTAGGAGGGAGGTAGGAGGGCGTCCGGCCTATCATTAACCTCCAGGTATTCCCTATACCAAAGGACATACCCGACAGAACTGAGGGGGAAAGCAATGTTCCTCACCTGAAACTCGTCCAACCTCTATCAATTAAAGGTCACAGAGGTGTAAGGGTTAAAAGCCTGGACTAGACTCTGTAAAGGATAATCCCTTGAAGAATTTTGCTATTGCTATTAATATATTGAACAAGCCTTATCTGTCTGTTGCTTCAGATAACTCTCTTCCTAAGTAAACCTTAGTACTAAAACATCTGCGCTAATATGAAAATGCAATTTCCTTATATAAAAACATCTGCGATAATATGAAAATGCAATTTCCTTTTATAGATACTGTACTTCTCAACGTTTAGATAATTTACTTCTAAACTCAATTTCAATTGTATTGTTCTGTGAAATGTAACATAACTAACATACTTTATATGAGGCTCTGTCGGTACAAATTACCATCATCGCTAGTCGCTCAACGACAGGAATATGATGGATCTGGGTACTCTAGTACTAATGTCTACATAGTCTCTTGCCATATAATGGCTTTCCACGTGTTGCCAGGAAAACCTTTGATGGATACTAGCTATTTCGTGGATCTTTATGATGTTATCACATAATTACTGGCCGCAAAATATAACTTGTTACTTTGATTGCGGGGAATACAAGTACATATATGTAGGTACATAAATTTCACACATTTTAAGTTTTTATTAAAAGCCTCCCCTGCTCGCCCACAGGTGGCGTGCCGGTGCCGCAGGGCTGGCGGCGCGCGGCCAATAAACACAATTAATGTTTTTGGCGGCTGTAAAGTCACGTCGGGACGGAGATTACTGAGCCAAGAGGGGTCGTATTATTAGTCATATAGGGGGACGTGGGGCTTGTTACGCCTGAAGCCTGTATTCCACTGGGCGATTCTGACTGATGGCAATTTATTGATTTATATGTAATACTTTTCACGAAAAATATATGAAAAGGTCATTCATGTTACATATCATTTGAAAGAGAATTAAAAATCCTGCCTAATAATATGTAACATGGTCATGATTTTTTGTTATTCTCCATTTTTATAATCGGGAGTAAAATCTTATAGTGGAAAAGGGCTTTAACTCTACGGCCCCCGACTGGGTTAAAACAATAGCTAGAACTCAGGGCGCGACCTGCTCCCGACGAGCTGCTCGGTGCGCCCCCTGCAGCTCAGAGCCAGAACTTAAGGTTCACCGAGTGCAGACAGTTTGAAATATTATTTTCCAATAATACTGGTTGATAAATTGCACACAATGGTTATAATTTGATTTTAAAAGACACTTGATTTGCGCAGGACAGTTGTAACGATTGCTGAATTTTATTTTCGGGCGCAGATACTCGAGGGTTCCCTTAAATCTCACTTCTATTGCATATGATTGAGCATTATGTCGCCCCGTCGGCTATATGGGTCTATGTCCATAATGATATGTCATCTCGGATAGTATCACTTATGTCATAGAATACAAACTACTAACAGCTGTACTTTGACTCTGTACCCGACCCCCTCCCTTCCTACCTGTGAGAAAAAGTTGACCTAAATTAACAGCGTGAAGATAATAACAGAGACAGTACTCTGACCCTACCAGTTTGTATAAAGTACCTAGCAAACTAAGGTGTGGAAATGAGACTTCAGAGTCTCCTATCGTGAACCAAGATGGGCACTTGGTAGTTTTTATGGCACTTCTCAGAGGTGGCGTGCAGACAAAGTGTGGTACCCCTCACCTACACACCTCTCTCTGCTGCCCTCCGTCATGCCCTGCCTCAACCATTTTATCGCCCCCCCTTGACCTCTGCTTTGTGTGTCCGACCCCGTTAGGACACCGTTCTGTCCCTGTACAGTGTGGGGGGAGTTGCCGTCTCACACTCTCACTGACGGCTCTATCTGTCCCGTTATATAGGACACCGTTCTGTTCCTGTACAGTGTGGGGGGGGTTGTCGTCTCACACTCTCACTTACGGCTCTATCTGTCCCGTTATATAGGACACCGTTCTGTTCCTGTACAGTGTGGGGGGAGTTGTCGTCTCACACTCTCACTTATGGCTCTATTTGTCCCGTTATATAGGACACTGTTCTGTTTCTGTACAGTGTGGGGAGAGTTTCCGTCTCACACTCTCACTTACGGCTCTATCTGTCCCGTTATATAGGACACCGTTCTGTTCCTGTACAGTTTGTGGAGAGTCGTCGTTTCACACTATCACTGACGGCTCTATCTGTCCGCCCTGTTATATAGGACACCGTTCTGTTCCTGTACAGTGTGGGGGGAGTTGCCGTCTCACACTCTCACTGACGGCTCTATCTGTCCCGTTATATAGGACACCGTTTTGTTCCTGTACAGTGTGGGGAGAGTTGTATCACACTTTAAATGAAGGCTAGAAATCTGCACACCCACACACAGGCCTGTCAAAATTTACTCAAAACCTTCTAGGACAAATTTTAAATTTCATTCATATATTTTGCTATAATTGGTTTATTTCCCCTTTTTTCATATCAAAGCTACATCTCAATTGAGTTGTGTTCTTCGAATGGTTGTCAAATTTCAAATCTAATATAAATAACTGAATGGATGAGTTTTATTCATTTCGCATGATTGTAGCTAACTGTGTCGAACTATAATCATGTCGGGGCACTGCCACTTTTGATCGGGCATAGTTCAAAAATTGAGATTTTCCAACCTCATAATATTATCAGTTCAGTTGGCAGCCCTACATAACACACGGCTCTGTGTTTACATACCTACCTGGCTGTATGGAGATACCATTCCTCCTGTACCTAGCAACTATCAGCAGACCGTGACAACCCTCCCCAACACCAGCTGACTGATGGGCCTTTAATAGCTCCTGGAGGACGCGCCAACATCCACTTTCTACCATGGAGTATCTAGGACAATTTTAAGGCTTCACATACAAAATAACAACATCTGTTGTCAATGGTATTCATGTAATTCACAGATTAAAAATATAGCCTTACATGATTCAAAATTTCTGGTACAGTATTCTTTTCACTAGATGGTATATCAATGATGCTATATGTAGCACATTTGATTTCACAGGGACTCTCTTGTTATCATCTTTCTTGAAAACAGCAATCAAGCATAACTAGACATTACAACTACTTTAATTTTAGCAGTTACACTATGGAAGACCATTATGAATGTAGTTAGATAAAAAATTAAAAGTTGGAGAATATTTTTGCAGCAACGCTTCGCAGCACGATTTACCCTAAAATGTCTTACATGGACATTTTTATAGTGTTCCCACACGGGACTCAATAATGTGCATGCATGCCTTAGCATGCGTCCTGTGCAGAGGAGGGTGGTGGTGGGAGAGGGGAGCAGGAGGTGGGTGGTGGGGCAGTTTATGTCAGTTTACATGCACGCCTGCTGTAATTGCCTGACGCAAGGTATTATCGGTGTAATTGGCCCGGGCTGGGGGTGGGTAGCTAACAGGACTTTGTTACGGGTCTCAGGATGGGGGAAATAGGGGAGGGGGGGGGGGCACTGACTCTTTGACAGTCGCAACGTATACTGCCCATAGTTTCATGAGTGACCACTCCTAAATTTAAGTTGACTGCCCCTTATTTTTGAGGGTATGCAGACCAGAGCTTCCCAAAATCAGAGTATTTTCCATGCCATGAAATTTTACAGAAATCACCAGCTATGCCTGTTAAAATCGTCACTTTTTTTAGTGTGTGAAATATTGTAATCCATAAGGTTAGCATCCAGGTTATTGCCTCTATGTTATTGTATAGAAGTAGTTCACTGGCACCCCTAATTGGCATAAAAGAAACTGACCCCCCCCCCCCTCCAGTCCCTTAGGTTCACCACCTCCACTTCACGTGTCCGTTTGCCAGTGGGCACCCTTTGGGATCAAAACGCCGCCCCCCCCCCTCGTTACTGGGCTCAGCCTTGGATATGGGGGGGGGGGGGGGAGGTGGTATAACACACGTCATGATATCCGTCACCATTACCTAAGTGATCCCCCTATCATAGTACACCGGAGGATTTCTACTGGCACAATAACAGTCTGCGAGGTGAGAGATAGGGTCGTCATAATAGGCGCCAAGCTCAGGGGGTGGCGATTCATAAACTGCATGGAATGTAAAAGAGATTACTGGTTATGCAAGAAAACGAGAGGAATCTTTTTTTCAGGCCAAATACAAAATAACATTCTATACAAATAGGGGGCCATCCATTTAGAACGTACGCACATTTTTACAAATCTGAGACCCCCATCCCAACTCAACTCCAATAAGCATTTGTCCAAGTATGTACGCACACTTTATAAAGAATTTTGGACCTCCCTACCCCGCCCTTGATGTGTACATGCTTATTGAAAGGCCCTTAGTTTACATTGCAGTCGAATCATAAATGTTGGGATAATTAATGTATTATCAGATCTAAATATGTGATATCTAACCAACTATATTCATTTCAGCATTCCTGCCCAATAATTGCACCCATCCCACATTTTCCCGCTTAAAAGTTAAATCCTATTGTTTTTTGTGCAGTTTCTGCAGGTACTCCAGGTGAACCAGTCCCCCTTTGATGTGCCGCCCCGCGTCGCCCTGGTTACCAGACGCGCAGGTGAGTGTGGGAAAGGTTAGCTGGGGTCAGGTGAGGGTTCGGACCACTGACCCCGCGCTGCGTGCAGCCCCGTCTAGCGGCAACCCCACAAACCTGATGAGGTTTTTTTGGCACCTTTCTCCTGATTTGGGGACGTCACGTCCGCACAGAAAACTCCCGTACCTCAGCTCATGAAAGGGTCATTAGTAGAGGAGACAAAGTGTCCCTGACATGTCAGGGTGTAAAGTTGGCAGCGTGTGGAGCCATGGTAGGGTAATTAATGATTGCCACCTCTACTACTATAGCAATCAGGTACACTCTGCCATATTGCTCACAGTGTTCGAAATTAAGGATTTATTTTATGCACACGCAGGGTGCATAGGGGTATAAAATCATGCACCCGGCATATTTCTAATGCACACACTACTATATAATGGCATTTATGCTTTTGAAAAAGTATGCACATGCCGGGTGCATGCCTCCTGAAAAGCATGCACCCTGCAGCCAAATTGTGCACACCGGGTGCAGGGTGCGCCCTTAATTTCGAACACTGCTCAGCATGGCAATTAATGCTGTAGGGTATAGCGACAATGTGGGTTCCACCATCGTGTGAGTGAGTGATAGATGTTTTACGCTGTACTAACAGCCAGGGTCATTTTCACAGCTAAAACAAGTTGGGATGAATTTTGTCTTTAGTGATTGTATCTATGAGATGAAGGTGCAAGGGCGGGCAAACAGCAGGGGATCAAGATCTCGAAATCATTTTTGCTGTACCTCATCCCTTACTGAACCGACTGGGAATCGAACCCAACAAACTGCTTGGTCAGTGCTGGGTCCTCTCTATCGTTGCCTTTTACGATCAGCAGGGGCTACTGGGGGCCTATTCTTCCCAGGAGCCGAAGCCCCATCCCAGTACCCCCACAGGGCACCACCATCGTATTATTTGATACACTTTTGTTCCAAGTGTTAATTCTTTAATGACATTTTTGTTCCAAGGGATATAGATAGGGTCATTCCCACCTCCAGCCTATTGGTAAACCCAATTGCATTAATTTGTACATTCTAGATTCAATTCCCTTGTAGATATTAAGCGGGGAAAAATCGTGGATTTTGAGGTGGCTTCACAAAGTGGTTCCGGTCATAAAAAATGTAGTTCCTGTTTCTCTGATTGGTCGATTCAGCACCCTCATGTGCAATTTACCTGTATATATGTACATACACATGCATTTTCACTGTCCGGCGACTGGACAAAAATGTAATAAAATATTTTACAAATATCACCCACCATAGCAGAGCGTCACCCTCATGTCTGCGAGGTCTGAAGGGAACATGGTCGGAATCACATGAATGGGATAATCGGTAAATTTAGTTGCGTCAAATTTCAACACGCTACCAACGATGCATGACCGATTAATGATGGTTCAGTGCATTTCAGTAAATCTCAAATTAATTTCATTGGACCGTATTGTAACATGTATTGACATTCGGTAACCTGGGTATACCTACAGATTCCTGTGGTGACTGTTGAAGACTGAGATTTTATCGTTAGTAAGTTGTTACGATGGTTATAACGATGTCCATATAACTTGGAAAATGTGATTCCTTTTTTTTAAAAAACTGTATTCTATAAGGGTAACTTAGGTAATGGCAATGCTATATGCTATTAAGTTTACACTGACTACTAAGCAACCATTGAGTCTCACGTACTGTCAGGTAGGACAAATCTATATCAGGGATGTAAGTCAGGATCAATGAAAAAATCTGAAACCCTGAAAGAAAACTTGGAATTTTCTTAAAATGCTGTAAAACGTGTCGTACGAAATAGATTTGGAAAATTTTTGTTTGAGGTGATGATGCAAAAAAATCTGAAATCAGACACAAATCTGAAAACTTCCATCCCTGCTATATTATTTAACCCTATGTATTTAAAGCACTTGAATATTCATAGCATATCATGTCATGTCATATACAGACGCAATTTGTCCTATACACTAAACATACATGCATCATTCAATTGGAATGTACTTGTTTAAAAAAAGAAAAGGGACCCCAAAATGGGTTGGCACTGGAGAAATTCTGGCAAAGGCCATGTCATGTTAAACCAAAACAATACCATTCATTATAGAGAGATATCGGAGTGAGTGATTTACACACGGACATGGCCCCAGGCGCATGCGTCGTCCACTCACCACTCCCACGTCCGGTGCCAGCGCTGGGTCCCGTGTGTGACGGGAGCAGGTAAGGCATGTATCACTGGAACGCTGGGTACCGACCTGCACATTACATGCAAGGATAACATGTTTACATTTACTTGGTATCTTTTAATACCTCATCTTTTTTCCTTTTTTTTTTTTCTCTAAATGTGGAAATGTAGATGTTAAAGCCTGCTAAAAAATAAATAAAAAAAGGAATATGTTTTCTCCAGATACCTGCCTTTGAATCTGGATTTTTTTTTAAAGTTTTTTTTATTTTCACGATCCTCAGTATTCATCAACACCAAATATCTGCAATTTGGTCTCTATTTTTAAATAGTTTTAACAAATCTGAGAGGGGAAACATCATCATTTCGCCTGTTGGTAAACAAAACCCATTTAGTAAGGTTTACATTTTTTCCCTGTTATTAGGTTGTTTTCCTGGTTCCTGGCAGGTACTGTGGGCGGTGCATCAAGGAAGGCCCAGAACCAGCCTCCAGGGTGTCTCCAGGTGGTGAGGAGAGTGTGACCAGCGCTCTCCAAGCACATACTGCGTACACACACAACCCCGAGAACACTGACCAAACCTCGGCTTGGAGGTCTAAACGCAGCGTCCGCACGTGACCAGCGGGCGCTGGGGTCCGGCGGGCTGTAGGTCTTTGTCATAGAAGACGGCCGTGTTTGATATTCACCAGCGGCGGTGTATCAAAGAGGATGCACCTGGGGAGGGTTCGTTTGGGTGCGCCGGCGCACGCCGCCATCCCATAATTTTCCCAGAATGCAATGCGGCGGATATCGCTGGTTACGGCCTTGCAGAGCCTTAAATGCCAGGGGCGCAGTAACCAGCTAAATCCGCGCATTGCATTCTGGGAAAATTATGGGATGGCAGCGTGCGCTGGCGCACCCAAACGAACCATCCCCTGGGTTTAGCAGGTCCCCCCCCCCCCCCCCATACTCTCACAGGTACACAGACTCCTCTCCCCATCAGTGGGTCACACGTGGGTCAACAAACGTTAACATGGCTAGGCGCAAGAAGATTATGTGTATGTAACAATCTATAGTTGCCCGCTCCGCTTTTGATTAGAAGACAAAATGTACAGTGGGAGCGGGTGGAAGAACAGCAAAGCTGAACCCTTATGACCCAAATAAAACAAGTAAAAAAAAACACACAAAAAAAACACAGTAGCCACTGCGTGAGGGATACAGCTAGCTAGGATACCTGCTTTATAAATGTAGGGATTCTGCTAAAAATAAAATATAGTCTGTAGGCCTAACCGCACGCTTCTTCTACTTTAAGTTAGGTAGGTCGGCTTGATAGACTATCGAAAATATCGTGGGTGAATATTATCTGACAATCTGTTTCGATATATATAGACTAGCCAATCTGAATCACTGCCGATATTCGTCAGTTTAAATCCTTTGAGAGTCGATGCAATTCATGGAAAGAATTACCAGATAAAAAAAAAACATTGGTTAAAAAAATCCACTTTTATGAATGGCTTTAAATTTAATGAAATTCATGAAATTGAAATTGAAATTTAAGATCAAGCATCATTGAACTTTTAGTCCGCTCTGCATTGAAATTCACATCCTGACCACTGTACGTCTTATCAACTTACAGTCCGTGTTTCAGGGAGTAGCAAGGGACACTTAGGGCATTGTCCTCACGGTAAAACCTCCCCTCTCTCCACACTCACTGCCTAGTTCACAGAAGGCCGACTCCCCCTTTGATGTTGGGGGGCATTGTCTCAGACGGTCAACACGGTAAAAAAGGGCCGCGGGCCCAGGTAAACAGGGGCAGAGGTGTGAGCGGAATGGTGGTAGGTCCACGGTAGGGCGCTAAATCGCAGCTTAGGAACTACTAATCTGACGGGTGTCTCACTTAGGTAAAGTACTGACGAGCGAACGGAAAGGTAACTTCAATGGCCTTAAGATGATGATGATGTGTTGGAGTAATAGATTCTAATCAGCAATTTTTATAATTATATCGTGACCAACTCGGCAATAAAGTCTTTGAGAACATTCATGTAATTATCAATAATAAAAGATAAGAAACTAATTGCTGTGCTCCTTAATAAAGTTTTCTTTCTCTTCAATTATAACATACCATTAATCTCCCAGCATGCTCTAAAAAGGACGAATTACCTATCTAATGCCGACCGTCAGTAAGATTTGAGACCTTTAAGGCAGCAGGGACCTTTGTCCTAATCATTCACCAATCAATGAAACTTTCTGAGGTCAGCCTAAAAGAAAAATTGTTTCCGGTCGATCACCCAACTGAGTGTTAATACCGACCGAAAAAAGTTTTTCTCAAATTTTTTTCCCTTATAACACTTTCCCTACCAAATGGGGGGGGGGGGGGATATGAATAAAAAAGACACAAAATAAAACCAATCATCATTCATGACAGCCCGAGATGACAACCCAATACTTTTAAAACCAGTCCAACAGACAGAAACACTTTTTTCTAGGCTGGCCTGATATTAATTACTAATCATTATAAACATCTCCCTACCTTTATCCTTGTCCTGGTGCGCCTCGCTCGTCCTCAGGTTAATGTCCTTAATGACCTGCTTCCCCTTGTCCTCTCCGTACCTCAGGGAGGCCGTCCGCCCCAACGACTCCCCCTTCCCCTTCTCCCCCTTCCCCTTCTCCCCCTTCCCCGCCTTCAGCGACTGGCTCCTCTCCAGCTTCCCCTTCTTCTTGTCCTCTGGCCTCTTCTCCTCCTCCTCCACGGCCGTCTGGCAGGAGATGGAGCGCATCTCGGTGGCGGCGGGGGTGAGGAGGGGGATGTACACGGTGGGCAGGGGCTGGGACTGGGGACCGAGGTGGGCTTGGTTGAAGCAGCCGTTCTTGTACGTGTCGGGGGTCACGATGAAGTAGCCAGTACCTGTGGGGGATTACAGAAAAGTAAATGAGTTAGGTAAAGACTCTAAAGTACTCTATAGAGTAAGAATATTTTGTACTTAATTTATTTCACTCTTATTTTTGGGCGTCTAATGTTAACCCTTTCCTTGTTATAGAATTGAAAAATATTTGTGTACCAACGCTCCTCACATTTAGTAAGAATATGTCAGTGTTAAGGATTTGAGGGTTTATTTTGTTCTCATAGATTCATGCATATTTTAGTGTAACATACGTATAAGGAATTTCAAGTAGGATCTATCAGACTGACGGCATTTTATTTATAACTGATTTAAAATATATAAATTGCATATCTACTCTGAAATAAAGTATGGGAAAAGTTATGATTTGAGATTTTAATAAAATAATTATATGAACGCCAATTGCATAAGAAAAAGTAAAAATTCAAATTTATGTTATGAAGACCTTGAAATTTCTATGGTTGAATCGCATAATAATATAACACGAATTCCTAATAAATTTTACGCTTGAACATTATCATAGGGGTAAAATGTCAAAGATATCGCGATATGATATCCATATCATCGTAATCTTGCGGAAATGCATATATATACACAAGGTGCATTAATTCCAATTAATCCAGTTGACCTCAGCACACAGAACCAACGCCAATAGGCCATGTCTCGGTCCGCTAAGCCTAATTTGTTATCAAAAGTAGGCCAGGCGTGCCTAACCGGCCGCCTAAGCCAGTAATCCACACGTATTACCTGCAGGTAGGCCTAATAATGATAGGCCTCGCTGGCGGATGAGTCTATAGGCAGTTTATTCCCCAAAGGAAGCTAGGTCACCCAGGACCCCCGGGATGGGCATGAGGCCGCATAACCTACAACTATCTCAGACCTGGTTCACGACTAAACGCTATAACTAGGCATCATCGGTGTTATTTACCCTTTATGACTTCCTAAGCCTCTACCTTAGAAGCTTGACTCCACAGTTTCACCATAAATATAAGAGCTCTACAGTCTTCACGGTTTTGATGCTGCCTTTAACTGCATGGAGACGTCACATTTTGGATCAGATAAAAGTGGGTAAAAGAGATGTAATATATCTATGATAATTAGGCTGCATAACCTACAATCTAAGAACTGAATCATCACCAAACACTATATGGGACCATCGGTATTACTTTACCCTCCATGGTTTAACCATAGAGGCTAGCCTAGATCCCTGAGCCTAAACCATAGTCTTCAGGTTTAACCATGATACACGTTTTTGAAATTAAAGGTTTTGTAAAAGTAAATGTCAAACCACATCCAAATGATTCTCCCCTTCCCCTTGCAACGGTGGCCGACTTACAACCTTATCGTTCGCCACTTATATTCTACATAAATAATGTTGGCGCATCTTCCCTACACTGGCTGCGCTCCCACACCGCGGAGCAATATGTCACTGAATATTCCCTGAAAAAAGCCCAGCCGTTCTAGGTATGACTGGCAGTGATGTACCCGCGGTCTGGGGTTCCCCGCCACCACCATAGGTTTTTATGCAGGGAGTTGGGAGGCAGAACTAGACACGCGCCTACCGGAATGCCTGGGTCTAGGCTTATGATCTCCTTGGAAAATGTTCTGACATAAGCCTAACATGTTAGGACACTAGACACTAATCGCTCCCTACAAATATCTGAATAGAGTTGTCCAAATTATGATATCTAAAATGAATTAAAGATGTATGATAAATCTAAATGATTTTAGGACTTGCTTAATCGAAATACAAATGAAAAGACAGAACAGATAGCTATTTAGGACAAGCTTAATCTACCTGCATTTATAGGACCCTGCTTAGGTAATATAATTCAAAACTATGCTTTTCCGTGTTTAATCAACTCTTTTTGTTGTTGGCCTTAACAGGTAACAAAATGCTATAACCTTACACATCCTACCATAACTCTTTTATTTTTTGTATCCCCTCGTCCCGTCTGAGCAGGTAATAAAGTACCACACTTACACATCAAGCTCTTTCATTTTTTGCCTTATGATTTTTATCAGTTTGCAGCCCGTCGCACCATACATCTCTTAGTCCTGTTTTTCCTCCACCTTCCTGGCATCCCGACCCGACCGACCCCCCCCCCCCCCCCCCCCCCCCATCACTCGCCTGGTGACAATCCGTGTACATTCTTATCATCCTCAAGTCATGTCTCACTGGTTTGCTAATTTATCAGTTTTTTTTAATTATTATTTATATATAGTCACAGAGCTTGGCTAATTCATCAGGTTATTTTTACAGTCAGACTTGGTAGAAGCACACTTACGTCATCATGAAACGACGCGTGGGTATTTTATAAGGGCAGATATCGTTTTTAATCAGCATACTTGGCAACGTATCATATTCCAATTTGTTTCTATATATGTGGGCTACAAGAACAGCCTTTTTGTACCAGAGAAAGACTACCCAGCGTCTCGTACACCTCTAAACATGCTCTTACCAGGGTACCAACCTAAGTTCCATTTTCAAATTCCCTGTATTTTCCCTGAGATTTCCCTGTCCCGTAACACTTTTTCCCTGCGTCATATCCAGCAAGTTGTTAAGATTTAAAAGCCTCTGCATGCAGGACAACCCAACAACAACAAAAAGTTGAATCCCTAATATCTTGAGAATCAGGAATCAGGAATTTCAGAACCTGGCCAAATGAAATTCCTTCTGTTTTGGCAAAATTTTCAAATTCCCTGAGTTTTCTCTGGCAGGAATTTCCCCCCCCGCCCACTTTCCCTGTTTTCCCTGTGCGGTTGGTATCCTGTCTACTCATTCGCCCTAACAGAGTAGTAGATCTTCCTCTCCTTCATCAGACTCTCCAGTTTCTCATATACCCCTAACTCCACCCCAACTCACCCGCGCTGCCTGTGTGGTAGATCTTGCGCTCCTTCACGAGACCATACACCATCTCATACATCCCCAACTTACCTGCACTGCCTGTGTGGTAGATCTTCCTCTCCTTCATCAGACTCCCCAGTGTCTCATATACCCCTAACCCTGCCCCAACTCACCCGCATTCCCATTATGGTAGATCTTCCATTGCTCCTTCACGAGACTACCCCCATATCCTAACCCCTAAAACTACCCCAACTCACCTGCACTCCCGTTGTGGTAGATCTTCCGCGCCTTCACAAGAATACCCAGCATCTCATACACCCCTAACTTACCCGCACTGCTGGTGTGGTAGATCTCCCGCACCTTCACCAGACTACCCAGCATCTTGTACACCCCTAACCGCACCCCAACTCACCCGCACTGCCGGTGTGGTAGATATTCCGTTCCTTCATCAGACTTCCCAACATCTTGTACACCCCTTACCCCACCCCAACTCACCTACGCTGCCGGTGTGGTTCCACTACTTCATGAGACTCCCCAGCGTCTCATGCACCCCTAACCACACCCCAACTCACCCGCACTCCCAGTGTGGTAGATCTTCCGTTCCTTCACGTGACCATACACCATCTCATACACCCCTAACTTACCCGCACTCCCGGTGTGGTACATCTCCGTTCTTTCACGAGACTACCCAGCGTCTCGTACACCCCTAACCCTACCCCAACTCACCCGAGCTGCCGGTGTGGTAGATCTTCCGGTCCTTCATTAAACTACCCAGCATCTCATACACCCCTAACCCCACCCCAACTCAAAGACTGCCGGTGTGGTAGATCTACCGTTCCTTCATCAGACTACCTAGCATGATTTCATACACCCCTAGGCCACACTAAAAGAAAACCCGGGGCCAACCGCCCGACTGGGTTAAAACCCCCGACTGGGAGATTTCCGCCCCCCCCCCCCCCATTTTTTTCCCCTGGTTTTTCTTTTCTTTTCAAACTAATTTAGTACTTTCCCTACAAAAAAAATCTATGAAAAAAAAAGAAGAAAAAAATCCCGACCGCCCAACTGGCTCTTTCGAAAGCCAGTTGGTCCACCGGAAAAAGCCCAAACTCACCCGCGCTGCCGGTGTGGTAGATCTTCCATTCCTCCACGAGACTACCCAGCGTCTTTTACACCCCTAACTCACCCACGCTGCTGGTGTGGTAGATTTTCCAACTACCTTCAATAGACTACCCAGCATCTTATACACCACTAACTCACCCGCGCTGCCGGTGTGGTAGATCTTCCGTTCCTTCATCAGACTGCCCAGCGTCTCGTAGACGATCTCCTCAGGAGGGGGCTGCATCCCGCGGTACCGGTCCGCGAGTCGCTCCTGCACCGTGTCCAGGGTGGCGGCGAGCAGCTCAGCGTTCAGCTCGTGGATGACCACGCACAGGGCCTCGGGGAGGGGGGTGAACTGAGTCTGCTGAACCGCCAACATGGGCACGGCGTCAACCTCACCTGCAAGGTCAAAGGGGTCAGGTTAGACACACTAACAGATGATATACTGCATTTAATGGGGCATGCAATCGGGGATACTAAAGTTTACTAAAAGTGATTTAATTAATTGAACATATTCTTCCGTACATGTACACAGTCCAGAGATGCCACTGTTCAAACATTAAAAAATACGGAATCGCATATCCGTATTTAAATACGGAAACAACGAAGGTAGTCTATTCTTCTGTATTAAAGCTCTGATACTGAAACATATCATATGTATAAGAAATATAACTAATATAATTTATATTCTTTTTTTCAAACCTGAAATTGAATACAAAAATCTTTTCCTACTAAACTTTTGGTACTTTTTAAAACTAGATGTCACAGCAAAAAAATACGAGAAATCCGTATTTATAGGGAAAAGTCGTATCTTTGAGTCAGCCGACCTTCACTACTCGAGGGTCCCAACATCTTTGATCCCTACCTAGTTGAGATATACATGTATTAATGATTTTATCCTATATTTGTACGCAGAGCTTAAAATAGTTGATAACACCAAAAAGTACATTGTTTGCCCTGCATTGAATTGTACATCCGTAAATATACTGGTGCTATACAGTTGAAATATCTTAAAGACTACAGGTACTCAAGTTTGGCATCCAAATATTGACATTGGCAAAATCGGAATGGCAATAGTAACATGTGAGGATGTAGGGGGTCGGGGTGGCCAGCGTCGCAGAGGCGTTGGTACCACTCGTTGGCATTGACACCCCATGGGTTCGAGTCCCATGGGGTGCAGCCTGGTAAAAGGACATTTGGATGACCCCTGCACGGAATTGTGCCCAAATGGTCCACAGGACCCAAATGGTCCACAGGACTGCAGTGGAAGAACATTTAATAAAGTGAACTCAGCCTGGATAAAAATCCAATCAAAAAAAAAAATATATATCCTACATCGAACAGACCATGTAGATGTGAACAATAACAAAACTGACCCAATTATCAAAAGCGATTACATGTAGGTGTTTTTGTAATCATGTCCTTTCCACACTAATAATAGGTCATAAACTGTCATTTAATGGCATATGTTCTCCATCCAAACAGCCATTAATTCAAAACGCCGTTTCAATTTTATTTAAAAATATTAGGCATAGTCCCTATAGATCTACTTATTTAATAAAATAACCCGAAGTCTGCTCCAACATAATATCTTTGTAACTGACACCCTGAGTGACCCCTTAATCGCTAAGCCCTTAGTCCTCAAGTCATATCCTAGACGCTAGATAACAAAAACCTTCGCTCGCCGATAACCAGCTTCATCTGACAGGAGGTCACGTGACCTGTTGGCGGGAGGTCAAAGGTCAACGTCATCGTCTTGTCGGAGCAGACGACATCCAGCGCTCCTTAAACCTGGATACGCGCCCAGTCGACTTGCACAGGTCTTGCGTCTAGATTTTTTCTTATCATTTCTATATTTTATTTTGTTCTACATTTTCATTTTATTTCATGGGTACACACCAAGTCGACTTGTACAGGTCTTGCGTCTTTATTTCTATATTTCATATTATTTTGTTTTATATTTCATTTCATGGGTATGCACCAAGCTCTCTGCATGGGTCTCGAGTTTTTAATTTTACAATATTTTTTATATCTTATAGTATTTTGTTTTCGATATTATCTCATGGGTGCGCATCAAGTCGACTTGCACAGGTCTTGCGTTTTATATTTTAGTTTAGAGTATTTTTCTAAATTTTCAAATCCCAAACTGCTATCGAGTTGGCGTGTATGTACTAATTAATATACACAATCAAATATCGTGTTTTATAGTACGTACAATTTCAATCTCTTTCAAGTTTGATACGTTTTATTGTAATTTCAACTTCACTTGACTTCACTCCAATAGCTACTTTGGGTAGTGTGCATTGGTGCAATGCCTATGTAGTGATATCCTTTCATGTGAGTGAGGACTTATTTTCTTAAAAGAACAGGATTGGAAATTTACGTTATTGATTTTTGTGAACATAAAAAGTCTTAGACAGACTATCAGCCCGGATGTCTGATCAGGAAAAACGTCCAACCCTACCATTTTGAGGATTTTCATTCAGCAAGATTTTCATTCAGCATAGGAGTGGTGCACGTCTAGGGTCTGTGAGTGGCGGGTTAGGCCGGTGCCTCGGGGGCCGCCCTCCCCCGTTAACGTATCGGGTGGAGGGGAGAACCCTTCTCCTAATACCAGGTGAGAACAGGTTTACGGGCGTTTTACCCGCTCACTCACCGACCACGCCCTAAAGTAGAGTACTTTACTTATAGCTCAATTAAGCACAACCAAGCACAAATCACTGTATCCTGGGCAATAAATAGGGTAGACTCTATACAAGAGCACAGGAACATTATTAAAGGGGAAGAATCTGTTAGGGTCCTAACGAATCCCTCCTGCTGAGGGTGTTCCAGCCCTAATGAGGTAATCTTGGGGTCAAGTGTGTCATCTGGTGGCCACTGACCCCCTGACATAACAGCCTGAACAAGGGAGGGGTGTAACACCAGATGGGGAACAGCCACAACTTTCAAATGTAACTGACATACATTCAAAAGAAATTATCTGCTGGGGTTAGCTACAGGGGGATATTTTTCTACATTTCTACAATAATGATGCTTCATTTGTTTACAAGCATGGCTGACCACAAATCAGACTAATAGAGTAATTTATTACCAAGATATTTCAAATATACCTAAAGTTTCCAGGAGCCCTTTGAACTGTTGGACTGATGACCCCCCACTGAGATTATGGCTGTTCTGCCCTTTATATACACCCCCTTCCCCTTTAAGGTGTTCCCCAGGCCCTTACAGCCCTCTCTGCCGACCAGAAATAAACTGGGATCGACTTATTTCTTGAGATTTCACCGGCTTCACCAAAAAAGCCCCCCTCCCCCCCCCCCTCCCACTTAATGGCTTCTCCTTCAGCCAGACCATGGAGAGTAAAAACGTAGCTTTACTCGCTGGCCAGACAGGTCCCTGGGGCGTTGAGACGCGCCTGCATCTCACGCCAGTCTTATCTATAGTATATTAGACATCAGTAAGTCAAGTGCCAGGACTCTGCGAAAGGTATAGCCTAACCCAAGAGATGCTGCCACACTTCACTCAAAACGTTTTGGAACCAATACTCCGTGAAACCAAGGAGTCTACTCGGTTAAACCAAGGAGACTACAGGAGTCTCCTTGGTTAAACGGATATAGTGGATAAGGAGGTTTTAATTAAGAACTACACTTTTGAATTAGGGGAGACAAGCCCATTTCTTTTTCGTCTAAGAGGCTGGTGTGTACTTCCTTCGGCAGTACACAAACTAAAGAATGGCTGATGAAAACGTCTCAAGAACCAGGTCACGAACTTTTCTTTTTTCTTTTTCTTATTTTTACAGACAAGCGGTAAACTGAGTCCGACAGGGGTCAGTACCCACTAATTATCGCCACTGAAATCTTGACGAGAGGTTACCGGGTACAGAGGCGTAGTTCCTGAGGGCCTTCCCATCCCCGGTAAGAGTTACCTAAACGGGGGTTTGAAGGACCGCTGTGGGGGATGGACCTCATTAGAGACAGGTGTCGATGTACCACATACGTTTGCAATGTTCAACGTCGTATTAGTTTACTATTACCAAAACTATCATATCGATATTCTAATCAGAAAATCCTATTAAATTGGCCTACCTCATGACAGTAGTATACAGACTGTTTGAATACGTCATTAATCCCCTTAAGTATTTCCTAATATGGCATAATATTGGCATGGCAACAATGTCCGTGTCAAATAATGGGGATACACCCCTTTGTCTCCGATATACGGCCGACTGACAAAGACGTACCGTGCGGAGACGCGCTGTGACGTCACAAGATGCCACCGGGAGATACCGCGGACCGCCTGCAGAGGGCGCGGCGAGCACGAACCTTATTAAAGGGGAGGCTGACATAATGCCCATGGGCCTTCCCCGAACCCAGATGGTCCAATTAACATGCCTTCTGTAACTATTACTTCTCTTATTTCCTCCCTGTCGCCAGACAAACAAGTTCAGGTTCCCATACAACTAATGTCTTCATTCCACCATGGAGAGTATCTTATTTTACTCTCCATGATTCCACTGTACTACCGACTTTCACTACCGACAATTTAGTTATTTCAGAATTTTCTTTGGGAATATTACAGGAACCCATAAAAATGAGCAAACATTCTCACTTGCGATTTCAGAGATGGTTAGTAAAATCGTATGGTGGAATACAGCCTTTAGTTTGTAGGGTTCATTAACCGACATTCTGGGTCTCACATAGACAAATACGTTTGCAATGTTCAACGTCGTATTAGTTTACTATTACCAAAACTATCATATCGATATTCTAATCAGAAAATCCTATTAAATTGGCCTACCTCATGACAGTAGTATACAGACTGTTTGAATACGTCATTAATCCCCTTAAGTATTTCCTAATATGGCATAATATTGGCATGGCAACAATGTCCGTGTCAAATAATGGGGATACACCCCTTTGTCTCCGATATACGGCCGACTGACAAAGACGTACCGTGCGGAGACGCGCTGTGACGTCACAAGATGCCA
The DNA here is from genome assembly GCA_936440205.1 of Lepidonotus clava. Taxonomy (NCBI): domain Eukaryota; kingdom Metazoa; phylum Annelida; class Polychaeta; order Phyllodocida; family Polynoidae; genus Lepidonotus; species Lepidonotus clava. The sequence goes on along the minus strand of OW387134.1, from coordinate 66,456,778 downwards.
CCGGGAGATACCGCGGACCGCCTGCAGAGGGCGCGGCGAGCACGAACCTTATTAAAGGGGAGGCTGACATAATGCCTTTTTTGTACTGGATGAATTTGTGTTTGATACTATTAGGATTCGGGGAAGTCCCTAAGCCTGCAGACGACGGCATGAGCTCCTTATCATTGCAAACACCGTAATACCCTACTGGGAGTAGCCATTCCCTTGTCTACATTTGGCCCTTCTATAAACGACCCTTACTGTAGTGGAAATTATTATAATTCGAACCTTTTTGGTTAATCAATTATTCTAGGAATATTCTAGAACTATTCTTTGTTGTTTTGACTCTCAACGTAATCCTCGTTTACCATGCACTGATGGTTATTTAGCATAGCACCTTTAATTCCACAATAAAATATTGATGCCGCCCCACCCAGCCTTTAATATTGAATCCTTTTATCTACAGAAAACGTATGTGACCAATTAGATTTACCAGGCTCCAATGCCCCTTTAGAAAACATCTGTTTAAAGAAGGCTGCAAAGGTTTGACCTGGCACAGTTCGCCTAGACTCCACTGTTCTAATTTCTATGAGAGGAAACCACAGGGACCTAACGCTATTCACAAGAGATAGCCCTTAAAGTTTTACAAATGGTGGTTGGAACCTGAAGTACCCCTAAGTTAGTACCCTGGTTGCCGCGGCCGAAATGCTTTCCGATATGATGACGCCTATAGTATACTAACGCTCTGCTTAGTGCCAGGGCCGGCGACCAGGCTACTAAGTTAGTAGCCGTTAAAAGATGCTCAGCAGAGGTTGCATCTATCACAGCACGCCTGGACTCTACAATTTTAGCAAAGGAATTTAGGAAACCCCAAGGAGCTAACGCTATTCATGGCCCATTTCTGTGGATGACCTAAGCTACCACAGGTGTATCCCGCGTCTCTATGCGCGTCTCCCAGGTGCCCCGGCCCACCTGTCCCCTAATACCTGCCACCCGGCCCTTACCAGAACACCCCCTCCCCTCCCCTCCCCATCCCACGGGCCCCCCATACTGCACCCACCACCTAACTACTATAGGGTACCAGACGTCTGCGGGGAGTGTCTCGGTAGTACAGGTTGTAGGGGGCCTTAGAAGGAGTCTTAGACTTATTAGAGACAGGTGGGGCCTCAGAGGTCACCTAAAGGTGGCCCAGTTCTGTCCAAGGTCATACACTTGTCCCCGTCTGGCTAAGGTCAACCAACGCTTGGTGTGGTGTGGTGTGGGACAAACGCTGCAGAGCTGAAATAATTTATAAGTAAAAACCTTGATTTCCTGGAAGCACAAAGGACTTCATTTTCTTGTTTTCTCTTATACTGAAGCTTAACAGAGACGATGTGTTAAGCCAAGTATGACGAGCATCATTTCCTCACATTTCGGCCGTTTTATTTACGAATTGGTCAATCTGAGACGTACGCGGCATAATAGCAAATTGAACCAGCCCTTTTTTTTTTTTTTTTTTAAAGAAGTTTTTTTTTTTAGGGTGCCCGCCCCGTTGGAATTTTTTTTTCTAAAAGATAAGCCAGACTAACTATTGTTTTGGCAATAGCTGGACTTGATTTCACAGAAAGTCACAGAAAGCTGGCAAATAAACAGTGGATGAAAGGTCCTTAGCAAAGTCAATGTTTGCGACCAGTTCTTAATCTACCGACACCTTTGCTTTGATACAGTGGCCGGGCCAATTTAATCATTCAGATAAGGATTTGTAATTAACCTAGACCCCTTATCGGTGTTAGGTCGGTAAGTGCAGATGTCGCAGGTCTAATAAGAAAGGGCTGATACCCTTTTGTCCTTTGTGTAGGGGTTTATCGCGTACAAAGGGAAGGTGTGATCACTTTATGTAAGATAGAAGGAGTACATGTAGTTAGCTGGTGTTGGCGGTTACGGAGATTAGATAGTCTGATAACGTGCATGGGACATATGGGGCAGACATAGCGCTATACTGCGATAGACGGTCATGCAGTGATTGTTATGGGCGAAGTTTGAGAAAATGTCGCCAGGTAAGCGATGACTATCAATGGCTCAAGTTGTCATCATTTTACTCTCCATGATTTGACGACTAAAAAATCACTTTATATCTTGCACTTAGGGCAATGGCACTTGTTTTAAGATATTAAGAATTACGACTATCACTATCGTTTTGGGCGACTAATCTAAGAGCTTTAATAGGGAACCCCTGCATATAATAACATATGGACACTAGCAATCACTGTAAAACAATAACCATATACATGACTGGTATATCTGAACACAAGGCTGTTGCTATTAGATGACTCATGTAAACCTTAGCAGAAGGACTATACAAGAATACACGATCTTGTCCAACGGCACGGTCTGTATCATTCATTGTAGCAAGCAAAATAGGATTTATACTGCAATCAAACTTCTTGGGTACATCCTCAAAAAGCTAACAGGGAAATTGGAAACAACGCCCTTGGGGGACTGTCAATGACATACATTGTTTATTCTTGACACTTTGCACGTAACATCTGTGACACAGTGACCCGTGCCCCTTGTGATCTTTTCAAGTCAGTAATAGCCATTTACATAATGCACTTATAATTATATGCAAATTGCACCTATATATAGACCTGTCCGTCTGTTGACTGTTATAGGCATTGTTTCTGTCCACTCAGCCTTCTTGGAAAGTTTAGATGTGCAATTACCTGAATCTCATTGTTTGCTTCTTAGTTCTTGGCCAACAGCTGAGATACCCTTCGAGATTTAAGTACAAACATTTGATTTATTTTTATTGAACTAATCCGTTCCACGTGTACAGTGCTCTTCCAATGAAATACACTTATTTTCCGTCATATTTGTCAAAGATGATTCTCAGTCTGAACCGACCCGTCTTTTCGGTATTTGAGCTGAGGTATATCGAAATGACCTCCTTCTCCCCATCAACAATAAAAGAAACAGGTAACTTCATGAAGTATACCACTCAATCATCGATAAATGAAACAAAATACTAAGGTCATCTATAACAAAAACCTTCCTTATCAAGCCGATTGCTACCGTGTCACACCATCTCAAACAGTCAGCGTGTCTAACTTACTGACCCATGACAGTAGTCTACCGTCTCCCGTCTTAGACGTTAGAGCCTGGGTGGGTCATTACGGCAAATATTGACAGACTTACCGCCTGGAGTGGGGAGTGTGTGTGTGTCGGGGTGGGGGTGGCGGGGGGGGGGGGGGGGGTATTGTTGACATACGTGAGCCAGCCCTCCAAGGCTGAGGAGGTTGGGGGAGGGGGGTCACTGCCTCTTTGAAAGTTACTACCCACTGCCAAACTACCGCCCCTGCTTTTTGCGACTGACCCCTCCTAGATTTAAGTTGACCGCCCCCTTTTTTTTGTTTTCTTTTTTCTTTGTGTCTGTGGGGGGGGGGGGGGGGGGGGGGGGCAGAGACACAGATCACCATCCTCAGAAATATGGTTGTGCAAATACCAGAGAACATACAAAATTCACCAGAACTTCTAAGGAAAACTTCAAATACAATTTTATATGTGGATCTAAGTGAGAAAAGGTAGCAAAGCTAAATTTTAAGTTTCATAATTGACCGCTAAACTTTCTTTTTTTGCTGAAAATGTGGTTGACCAGCCCGCAATTTTGACGTGCACCACCCCCGCAGCTTTTCAAGTCCAAGTGCCCCCCCCCCCCCCCCCCCCCTCCAAGGCTGGCATTCTCTTCTCTCCCCTACAACGGTCCTGACTCCCGGGGGGACGGACAAGCATCTATCAACAGCTTCTGAACCCCCTAGGATACCCTTAAGGCTAAACCCTGGGTTAAACCAATCCCCCGCTGGACCTACATCAAGACATTCTCCTTGAGAGCCCAGAAAGTAGTATCCTAGCCCATTGTTCACACTTGACCTACATGCCATATGAGGACTCGATTGCCATTCTACTGGCTTTGGAATTTGCTGGTGTTTTCTCTGGAACGATACAATATGTATTGTCTCCCAAAACTAAGGCAGTATTCTCATTTTGCCTTGGTCAAAATTAAACTTTCAATATTCTTCCTCCTACTCAGTCCTAAGAGTGTTGCCTTGTTTTAGATGTTTATTCATGGGGTTCAAACAAAACACTCCCAAATAGACAACCTCAATTTAAGTAGAACCATCGAAGATGCAAAGATTCATGATATATTACTGTAGGACAAATTCCAAGTTTATTTATGGAACGTTACATTATTTCAACTCTCTCAGCACACTTAGTGTCCAAGCATAGTCGAATGTCGAGACAATGATCAAAGAGAGGATAACTTAAGCTGAGAGGCCAGTTATTAAAGTAGGTAAACCATGAAACTATATATAGGTATTTATATTTACAATTATATTTGCTGGTGTTAATCCAACCCTACTACAGTAATCCTACAGGAACTTCTGATATTGAAGCTGTCGTTTGGTGCTGGCATTTTATCCGTTTTCTGTTTCACCTAGAGATTCAAGTTCTCCTCCTCACACCTCTACAGCACCCCTCCTTCCCCTGAGGGCATCTTCTATCTCAGCAGTAACACACACTACTACTACCCCAGCAGTCTCCCCCGGGCACTCTCCCCATATTCCTCTCCAGGGTATACGGCCAGGGTATATGGCCTGAGGCAAACCCCTCAGCTCAGGCCACCCTTAAAAAAAGTTTGTTTCCTGTCCTGCGGGTCAGCAGAAAAAACACCAGTCGGGAGGTCGGGAATTCCCCCCCCCCCTTTTTTTTTTGGGGGGGGGGGGGGGGGGGGGGGGGTTATAAGGAAGAATGTTAAAAACAGAAAAGGAAGCCCCCAGTCAGCCCTCAAAAAGCCAGTCGGGCGCTGGAAAGAAAAGTAACTATTTTTAAAGCCTTAAGGGTGGCCTCAGACCCTGGTTCCCTGCTCCTGGGCGTTCCCTGCCTCCTCCAGTCACCGATCCTCTCTCACCTTCCCCTACCCCCACCCCCACCCCACCTCCCCAGGGTGGGGCGTAAAGTATGGATATTAAGCAGTGAGGGTGTTCCTCTAAAAGCTTAAGAGGAGGGGCGGCCATACGTCATGTTTGATACTGTTTATATATATACTGTTTTTGAAGAGATGTACCTACCGAGCGGTATTTCTGAGTGACATAGGTGCTTATTGGGAAGCTTGCCCTGTTTTTTTCTTGAGTCTCTGCTCATAATCATTAAAACAATGGCCGCTTGATTACAATAATTACAATAAGCTGCACGTGGTTTGTCAGCTGGTTTGGGGAGTGGTCAGCTATTTTCGTGAAATCCAAAAGAAAGGGGGGCTCTCACAGTCATACCTATTATGCCCCCTGGACCCCCCAGCAAGTCCCAAGCATCCCCTAAGACTTTTTTCCTCCAAGAAAGTCGACGGTCCGTCCTCACCTAGTTCTGTACAGACCCCCAGTTCGTCCCCAGTCTCTCCTCACCTTGTTCCCTACAGACCCCCGGCACGTCGGGAATCTGGGCTGATGCATGCCGGGAATCCAACCCGTGCTGGTCCCTAGAAGGAGGCATGTCTCAAGTAGAATGTAGGCCAGGACCAGCCGAACATCCGGGTCCCTGCCAGACAGAGATGGTGCCAAGCAGCTTCTCAAAAAGTCTGTTCCAGGGCCCCTCTCTAATTTGGGAAATATGACTAATGAGACATATTTTTGGACAACTGGGCAAAATAAATCATTCTAGCCCAGAATATATTGTCAAGCCTGTACAGACCTTGTGCAGACGTGGTCAAGTGACCACTTTTTGGTGATCATTACGTGGTTATCACACCCACAAATGGTTATCATTAAATCTGAATTCACAAGTTGTGGATAATAATGATCGCACATAAATCTGCATAAGTATGTTTCATGATGTTTTAGATAGTCCTCTGCACACGTCTCTTCCCCATACTTATTTCATTCCAAAGACTCCATGACGTAACGATTTTGATCCTGGCAATTTTGTATTTATTCAATTTTCTACGAGAATATGGCATGAAAATATACACCTTAGGGGCCTACGTATCAATTGGACAGGAAATATAAAACCTTTCTAACAGTATAATATCCAGCTATATCTAACCTTACTCCCACTGCTGATTTTTAAAATCCGCAGCAAAATCAACATTATTTTTTGGAATATAGGCTTCAATAACCTATAGAAATCAGCGACCTTTCAAGATTTCTGTCAGTATCAAACGTGAACCCCTACAGAGTCGTATGGCCTATGTACGTGGAGCACACATGGGTGTGTTATCTCACTTTAGACACCTCTTGTCGTGTGTACAGGCGACCAATAGCGGGCCTTCACAGTTTACAATGGCCGCCCTCCAGCCACTTCACTGGTGTTATTGTGGCCGCGTGCGGCCCACGGTTTGTTTGGGTGTGCAGCCTTAGAGGTGGGGAGGTGGGAGAACCACTGAGCCCTTGGTGGGCTTTGATCATGGTACAAGCAATCAAGATACAAATGCCGGGCTCAATGCACAAACGGACTGAAGCCCTTCTAAGGTCTCTGCTAAAGAGTATTGGTCAAAGGAACCATGCTGGTATATTTATTCACCACAAAAGCTTAGGCAACTTTGTGACCTGGGAATAGCGCTTAGAAAGGGTCAAATAAAGACAAAATCTGAGTTTCAAAACAGCATAAGAACCAAGGGCATAGGTTTGCTTTGAGAGGGAAATTTGAAGTTGGTTCAATACATTCAATTCCCGCATATAGACAGAACCAATGAGGATTGAGAAAAAATCAATATTTTCTAATATCAAAGATAAGTTATAACTTTTTTAATGTTCACAGAAAAGAAAAGCATGAACATCTGAACTGGCAACAATGCAAATATGAACCAAAGAAATCTTTACTTTATTCCCAGACTTGTGCTCTGAGCAGAGGGAAAAAAGTCCTGTTTCAAACAGTTGCTAGTGAGGACAGCAGGGCTGGGCGGGTGCAGGGTTTAGGCGGGTTATCTGGTGGATGTCTGGCGGACCGTGGGCCCTACCTGCCAGCGATAACGATGACCATACGCTGACCACTGTCTAGGCACCGGGCATTCTGCAACGAGGTCTACCTCCACGCCGGAGAATGCATGCTCTAGAGCAGAGGGAGTCGTGCTGCAGAGTGGGCCTGGGCCGGTAGGTGGTCAGCCAGCCTCCCGTTACGTGAGTGGTCGAGGCCGGGCAGTGGGACTCCAAGGGTCAAACTCAAAGTGTTCAAGTTAAACTACAGCTAGACTTCTGACAGATTTTTAAAATTATTGGTGGTTTGTTAATCCAGGTAAGTTTACGGGTTGATACGGATAAATATAAATTGAATTGTTTAAAAATAAATAAATTAGTAACTGTCCAAACATGTAGGTGAGTGGCGGAGGGTGGGGGCGGGGAGGGGTCATGACCTACATCTGGACCCAGTCAACCCTTACCCCGCCCTTCCCCCACTCCCAGGGGCCACAACGCTAAACTACATTCAAAGACTCACAGCACAGTCACTGAGTGCTAGAAGAAGCTAGACTAGAGCTTTTCAAATATTTGCCTGGTTGTATGAAACTTATATTCCTTGTTGCAAACGCACTGTATGGTACTTTGCGAACTATAAGACCTGTTGACAACTTAATGCGGACAAATTGTAATTTATCGGAAACTCTTTGAAGGTGGCCCTGCAGTTTGGGGGTGTAGACCCTTAAATTCGACACGGCGACACGGCCTTTTTTTAAATTCGACACGGCGACACGGTCCTATCTTAAATTCGACATGCGACATGGCAATTAAGTGACAGATGACATTGCCCTTTTCTTAAATTCGACATGGGACAGGGCCAATTCTTAAATTCGACACGGGACAGGGCTTATTCTTAAATTCGACACGGGACATAGGTCTAAACCAGGATATAGGGACAGGCGACATGGCCGTTTCTTAAATTCGACACGCGACGTCGGACCCCCCCATCTAGACCCCCCAGTTTGCTTATTATTATTGTAACCCAAAAATGATGTTTCATTTTTTACAAGAATCTGCCCAGTGGGTAAAGGCAGGACTTGACAGGGGAGGGCAGGGCATCAGGCCGGGCAGTGAGAGGCGAGGCGGTGGGAGGCCAACGGTCAGTGACTACAGGCGGGCAGGGAGCTGTCAGCGCGTCTTCACGGCTGGCCTGGGGCCGTCATAACACACCCCTAACCCACCCTAACCCGGAGATGCCCTCCTTCAGAACCCCCTCCCCTCCCCTCCTTGAAGCCCCAGGTCCAAACCACCTGTGGGACGTTACCGTGTTTACGTGGGAACCGTTCAGGCTTTGACACCATCATTCACCACAACAAACCCTCTTCGAAGCATGGGTTTCATGTTTAAATCATAAGACATTCCTCCCATCCACCATTTGTACAGATAATTAATATCGTTAGTCTTTGATGGTCACTGTCAGACACCGACAAGTAATCAATAAAAGAGGGGCAGGTGAATTTTAGGGTTGGGCAGGTAAAATCTGATCTACACCTGCGGTGCTTGGTGGGCAGGAAAGTTGGAAAACTCAAGCTTGAGCCCTGGAAATGACAGATGACTTCACAATCTAGTTCCTAGAAAATAGGGTCATTCTTTGTTTTGGATTATGGTAACTTTTATAGCCCCCAATATTGAGGCGTTGGATGCTAGGCTAAGGGGGTAGTTTTATTGTCCTAGTGCAACATAAACACGGTAACTTAATTCCATTTTTACTTCAATTTATTGCCGATTGTAAAACAAGTCGGGGCTTATCCTCCCTTTGTATTCCGGAGACAAATCCCTTCAAGTTTCTTTAACGATAAGCTAAAACGAGTAAAATAAATATTATCGATCGATGACTCATTTCTGAGACGCCTAATGTGACCTACAATATATCTAAATGCCCTCCGTGCTCCAACCTTCTCAGTCAAGATAGCTTTGTTGATAACCTCTCACTTAGGCATGTACAAACGTAAACTGACAACAACGGGGAATGCTGCGACTGCTCGTCCCGAATATCAACAAACTCAGGGATTTAACATGCAGTTACTAGCACCATGGAGACTAGAATAACATTTTGCACTCCATGCTAAAACCGTGTCCTAGTAAATTTCTTTCTGGTAATTCGTTAGCAACTGACCCGGTGCACAAGTGGAAATCGTACAAATGGTTGATAATAATTACGGGCAACTGAAGGTTTCAGCCCAATGAACTAGGGGACTAAATAGTTAAGAAAGCCCCCTGAAACTTACTCAACAGCCATTTGAAGTTTGTTTTAGATATGGACCTTCATGTTTACCATGCCTTGGGTTATATATTTACTTAGTGCACCGCTATAGAAGGACCTACATGGCCCGTGTACATATACGGTTCTTACGTCGGTTTACCATGTTTTAGGCCCCTCTTTCCTGACCTATGACGATGTCATGTCTGTCCCCTCTCAGAGTTAATGACCCTTGGTGCCCATTATGTTTGTTTGATATGCACCAGTGGTTGTCTTTACGTTCACATAATATGTCATTGGCCTAAACTCGTCGTAACAACTCATGTAAAACATGGCGTGGCGTCTGGGCTACAAATAGGTAGTAAGTTGGCATTTTCGTCTGGAACCAGGGCTAAAGAAATGTTAGATACACGTTGACGTATGAAGATCTGCTAAGTTTTGATAGACAACTTTAGAGCTAATGGTTAATAATATTGTGTGTAGATGAACCGACCTTAACAAACTTAACTTGGGCCCTAACGTCTTTTTTTTCACAAATACATTTTTTTGCCAAAAAGAAAAACAAAACAACAAACACCCAGGTAAATACATATTGAGATAACATATAACCAACAGTTTTTTGTGATGGTAGAATATCTTAGATTCTTATCATACGTCATTAATCAGTATCTTTTATTCCTGCGTAACACACTTCTAAAGTTCTTTGTAGATTAGAGAAGGAAAAATAGCGAGCAAGCGTTAAGGTCTATTGGTTCTTTATATATAGAGGGATGGGAAAAGGTCTGCGCCACAAAACGCCCCGACCCAGGGGGTGTTGTGTCTAGTGTCTTTGAAGTTCTTTTCTCCTACAATTCGTATTATGGAGGGTCACATTTCAAAATCCTACCGAGGCTAAATACGGTGACGGTCGCAACTGAATAGAACATGTTTTTAACTTTTATTCAGGGGAATACGTCTAATGGGACCATGTTGTGAGCTAAACGCATTATTCTTAAGTTTTGATTTTTTGTCTTTGGCTTATCGGTTGTCATGATGCAACTGTTGACCTTTCTTTATAAACAGTGCAAACTCATGGTCCGTGTAGATCTGCCTACTCTGAGTGCCCAGGACAGCCCTTATCACAACTTCGTGAACAGCAGGACATTTGATTAGCTTCTGACACTAGGGGCCTAGACCCTTAAATTCGACATGGTGACAGGGACCAATTCTTAAAGTCGACATGCGACATAGAGCTTAGTGACATGAAAAACAAAATGAACGGCACGACAGGGACCAATTCTTAAATTCGACATGAGACATGAGAAGTTCTTAGAGGCGACATGGGAAATGGGAAGTTAGGTGACAAGGGCAATAATGATTTCTGAAATTCGACATGCGGTATTGGGACCCCCCCCCCCCCCCCCCCAATCAAGGGCCCCGACACTAGTTTAAGGCACTACGGCAAGAAAAACTACCAAGGGCTCACAATGCCTATTAGTAGCTAAGTTACCTTATCATTTTAAACTCCAATGAGTCTTGAGTGCTGAACTGAACAGAAACCCATTGTTGAAGGCTTCAAATGGTGACCTTTCCCCCTACCCCCTGAGGCCCCCCTGCCCCTCCCCCACCTCCCAGTATGGAGCGGGGGACCGTTGACCATGGCGTGCAGGGGGTACATTACAGACCAGATAACGGGCAGAAAACTGGGCCCTCCTGAACCTCGCGTGCATCCTACGGCGGTAACGTGAATGACACCTCTGTTAACAAACCCGAAATTGCTTCCCCAAAAGCAAACAGATCTTTTTGAATTTTGAAAGCAACAGATTGTGCTTTTGGAAACCCATAGGACAGTACGTTGTTATATGTTTTGATCTGTGAGTGTGGTGGTATGGCAGTTTTATAAATCTGGTATGGTAAGATTACTTGTCAAAGATTCTCGTCTTTTCTAAGTAAGGGCCAAAAAGAATACCAGTACAGATCCAATTATCAAATGAAACGTCTTTTCTTCTTGGAGTGGCCAGTATTTGTCTGGCCTTATCCTTAGAAATAACCAGTGACACTGCCAAGGCAGTGTGACAGTATTTTCACCTCACATATTATTGATTTCTCTTGACACAAAATCTTTGGCCATTCCAACACAGCATGGAAGACAATCTCTGACAGAAACGTAAAACTAAATAACTTAGGGTAACAGGTGATCCTAATTCTGCACAGTTATCTTTGACATGCAACCCGATGTCACTTCAACCACAGGATTGGGTGGTCTTTGTAAACAAACTGGACCTACTTATCTGGGTAAGTGGCCAGAGCTTTGGCTGTTTATAAACAACATGGGGACATCCAGATTGTGAACAGTTAAAGCATCTGGATAAAGACAATACCTCAGGATGCATAGGAGCCTAGGCTTAGGAGTAGGACCATTTGTAGGACCTAGGATAAGCCTAGAGCCCAGTATTTTTAGCTTTAATTAGGCTATGTAGCACAGACTGGCCTAGATCTGACACATTAATAATTCAACTGAAAATAAATCAACAGGTTTGGCATTGCAAAAATCCACAATTTCGACCTAGGATTTATCAATTCGGCTGCAACTATTGGAATACATAGATCTAGGCCTAACGGTACTATTCTTATGATCAAATATATATATGGTAGTTCTAATAACGTTAATCAGTGTCTAGCCCTCTAACCTACATGAATGGGGGTCAGCTTTCTTACCAATAGGACCCAGCAGACTGTACACACACACGTTGACAAGCTTTGAGTGTTCACAGTCAGCTGTGATCAATGCCGCTGCTTCTTACTCCTGTCCAAAGTCCAAGCCTTTCTTTATTTTTTATTTTGGTTCTTTGATAAACAGCTGATAAATCATCGATCAAGGCCCAGCTAGGTCAACACACCGCGTGATTTTACTTCTTGCTTGCAAGAAAAAAAGGCAGTGCTTGGCTGACCTGGAATAGAACCTGCTTTAGTGTGGAAAAACTTTGCTTACAAAATAAAAAATTGTTGCACTCACCAACTTTATGGAGGGAGAAGCCAGTCGGCGGGCGCAGCACTTTCCGGGCGTAGGCATTCTTGACCGTATCCAAATAAATATCCCTGCCGCTGACTAAAACCGTGTTGGGATGAAGCAATCCGATATACTTGAGATTCTTGATACTCTCCTCCAAGTGTGGGTTCCAGAAGCAGCCGCCATTCTCCGTCTGGAAGCTCTCAAAGATGGCCTTACCGCCTGTCGGGGTGTCCCCGGGCTGGGGGCCGGGGGGTCCCGGGGACCCGGGACTCCCCCAGCCGGCCTCCTCCCCGCCCTTACATCGCCGATCTTTCTTAGTTTTCAGAACTAACACTAAACACCGAGGCACTAGCTGGCCCGAATGGGGTATCCTGTCTTCCTTGGGTTGTTTGGAAGACATCCTCGGAGGATAAGGCACACAAATGCTGGAGTTCCCTCGCCCACATCCACTCGGTTGTCCTCTCTCTGCAACAAAGCATCCCGCGACTGAAGTTTCTAACTTTCGCCGCCCGCAGCGCCCCCCGTGGGGAAATGAGGTATCACGGAGTGCTGCCATCTGGTGGGCAAGTGGTAAACTATGTCAAAGAAGGATTCCCGCGCAGATCCATGCACGTACTGGGTCTATATATCATTATAATACGTGATACGCCAATTATTATATAAAAAGAAAAGAAAAGAAAAAAAAACTGGTGAGAATCTTAAAATTTGCCACTTTTGGCGACTTAGATTTTCTTATTGAAGTGTAAAATTTGGATATAGGCCAGTACATGCCCTATAGTTTATTATAAATTAGTTAGGCCCCTATAGCTAATCTAGATCCATGCAGTCATAAATTCATAAATTGCTATTTTTCATGTAATCAACTTGACTAACGTATTATAAAACTATTTACAAAGAAAAAAGGGGAAATGACAATTAAGGGAATCACTGCGTCAACCAAAGGACAACACACTAGTTCTGCAAATCCCCCAATTTCTGGGTGATTCAGTACTCACCTTGTGACATCATAATGATGGCAATTCACCTTAGAAAGAACTTGGATTTCCCATATGGATGGATGATTGTAAAATTCTTAATCTTACACTCGGTAATTGCTTGTATGCGGCCAAACATGTTCATTCAGTGCTACAGCACATATATAGGCTACCTACATATCTTCCTTTGATAAATAAAATTTTAATGGAGCTCCCCATTAACCCACAATGTGACGTCATAAACATAGGGATTTATCAATATGTAAATTTTTCAATGTTTTTCGATATAACTGTGTCTAAACTAGGAATTTTCCTTCATTTTTACTCATATCAGGTCATGCTGCATCGATTTAATAGAAGACTACACATTCCTCACCCAACCATAGGCGCCTTATACCCAACACTTTACATTGTCCCATAGATAACCACCTCATTGGTAAAGCAATGTGCTACTAGCGGGGTGTCATACTAATGAAAAAGGTATATACCTTGTAAACCTATAGTGGGCCACTATACTACAATCTGTAGCTATCCACTGACCCTCATGCCCCCTCCCTGTGCCTCGTATGTGCATGGGTTACATAGTCACTAATTAAATTCAAAGACCCCCTACCCCTCCATTGGATTCGATGGTCCCTGAATACAATTCTAATTGTTGGTAATTGTTGTCATTCTCTCATCAGTCAAGTAGCTCCAATTGTTCCACTTTTCCTTCGACTATGCAGTCAATGACTCTACATATATTATGGTGACACAAGCCGCCCATTTTCTTAATTATTACACTAGAAGTGTCAGACCTACTGATTTACAATGATGAAAAAGGTTTGTAGGGGCCTAGCTAGCTCCAAAATTCAGTGTACGCAATGCAATAGGCCTATGTTTGTTTATTTCACAATATGATAATTTTTGTGATATTTCATTTCGAGAACTGAATTTACGCACTTGCGTTTTTTCATTTCTTGAGCTATGTGTCACTGAAATTTAAAGGTGCCGTGACGTACCAGAATTCTAAAAAGAAAAGAACTCGAGGCGCATATTGCACGAAGTCTTCGGTAGGAAATTTTGAGAGACCTTTATACAATGGCAATTAACATTTTTTTTCTTTTTCAATGAAAAACGTAGAGGACTACGGCGCGCGCCCATGCACGTAGATCCGCTGCTTTACGACAACGGGAACTGTATGAGTTGTGGGGGGCAATGCCCGCATCGCCCAGCTTATGATCGGGGTGGAAGATACGCATCATGGTCGTTAGGGACGAGGTAAATACAGTCAGATCACTGCACATAAAAGACCTTCAATACCTTTAAGTTTCTGTAAATGGGGCCATTGAGGTTTGCTAAAGGTAATGTCACCTTTACAAGACAGGTTTTAGAAAGGTCTTGTAAAGATGACATTTCCAAGACCTTTCTCAAACTTTTTCAGGTGACCTCTAAAAATTCATCAAAGATCTTTCAAAGGTATTGGGAAGGTGACATATCCTAAGCCTTTAATGAACCTCAATGGCCCCATTTACAAAATTAAAGGACTAAAAAGGACTAATTTCACGCAGTGGATGTTACAACAGCATTCGTGGCTTCGCAGCAGATGAGAAGGAGCGCATCCGTGGCTTTTCCTGAAGCTACATGACCCGCATCGTCAAGCACTGGTTCTGATTTCCCAGAATCCGACGTTGGAAAGGTCGCTGGAAAACAATTATTTCAGAACGGATGATTTTATGTGTGTAATAAGTAATGGAGTAAATAACTGTTTTTTGAATCCGTTGGTTTCTACTGGCACATTTAATTATCGCTAATTAAAGCTAGATTACACCAATTACCAGTGGTGTCTTCAATATCAGTTACAAACTATTACATTTATGTCATAACGTATATACAATATAAGTTTAAATAATCCAAGATACATGTACATTACAAGTTATGAATTGCAAAAAAAGTGTCAAAATCATCATTATTTTTCAGGTGTTTCCATCTGAACATCGTTAATTGCTTATGATTTTGGAGCCCATGCATCGATAGCACCTCAGACTCTATCCTCGGTATTCGCAATCTGAGCTATTATATCTTAGAAAAAGAAGTTCATCAATAATTTGCTATGCATATCTACCAACTTAAAATTTTGACTTACGTGATCAGATTAGATTTTCTCTGTTTGGAAGAGAGAAAGGCAATCAACTGCATGGTGCTCTCACTTATCCAACACCATCGAGAAATATAAACTTGTACAAGATCCACAAAAAGCCTATAATTAACACTTATCACACAAAAACAGATTTTGAGCAAGTCATCCTTTTGTGGTCAATGACTTCCTTGAGTGAGTATATGAATGAAACATTTTCTATAAAAAAGTTAAAAGACAACCGAATCGGACATTCTTACACCTACACAAAACCTATTCACTATTCTATGTAATCCAAGTAATCTTTAAAGTAAATTGTCTATGATAAGTATGATAGGTGCTCCAACTTACGCAAAACAATTATAGTTTAGCGGGAAGGTACGTTAAGCCTACACGTATATTTCACAACGAGTTTTTGGCTATATATATTATATGGAATTTGGCAACTTCGAAATTGTTATTAGAAACATGAAAAGAACCCTTGTATGTTACACACCACTTTAAAGGGAATTATGAATCCTTTCTAAGGTTATATGATATGTCTATATTTAATCCTAACTGCCATTGGCGATTTCTGAAATCGTGAGTAAAATCAGGTAGTCGAACACAGCCCATAAGTATACCTTACCTATATATAAATAGATGAGAGGTAGATGAATCATCTACTAACCGATGACAGAAGTGGATCCTGAGTTTTTCAACAAGAAAGATATAAGTGGAGTTGGCGTGATGCCCTACTGTAAGGATTTCCGCTGAACCTCTTGGTCCGACAATTTCACAATAAAAACTGTAATATTTTGGAAGAGGGGACGTCCCTAAATCCGTCATTGGATGGAATTATAGTTGTCCATGTACATGCTGTTTAATACCAGAAATAATATGTGAACATAGCGCATAACGTATAATAAACAGAAGAAGGGTGAGTGAAGATTTTGCCGGCCCTTAGACCAGACAGAACAACCTATTATTAGGAATTAACACAAACAGTAGCACCTTGTCTAAAGCCGTCAAGAAAAGGACAATGGGGCTTAATATAGGTATGTGGGACCTCGTGGTCGGTTTGGCCACGGTTGACTGACTCTGTGGCCTAGTTTCCCACAAACCTATACCCCCACGCATTAAGCAGTTAAGATGAAGTGAGAACGGAGAGAGGACCTACCAGACTGGGACTACTGCCTAAAATTCAAGTTCTTGAAGATGGCGAAGGGAAAAACGGGATTATCTTAAATGAAAGTGGAGAGAGGAGAAACACAGCAGTGTTTCTATGGTATAAGGTGAGTTTTTCCTTTCTGTTCAGAGTTACAACTTAGATTTGGCTGGGTGAAAAGTCTATTAGGAGTTATGCAAGGTAAAGGTACGGGTCGACACCGTGCGTCACGGCGACAATAATAACATACCTGCCGTCCATACTCTACATACCTCACTCTTGTAGGTGGATTGCATTACACGTAGAATACATAGCCTATTGCAATGATACATATATATGCTCGTCTAGATGCATTTGGTTCAATAGCGCAGCGAAACTATGATTTATATGATTTATATAAAATAGCAGGACTGTCCAGGCTTATATTTGTATCATAAAACCAAAAGAAAACATTTGACTTATGTAAGTATCCTTTGGCTTCATTGTATCGATTCGACTAAGTATACAGCTCACAACCCCAATCCCCTTACTCAGCTGGATATAATAAGGGGAGGTACATTGGCGTTCTAATAGCTTTTTACGAAGAATATATAAGTTTTTCGAAAATAACACTGTTTTTGTCTGAACGCAATCATTATGGTTATTCCAACTCCTACTTTTTGGAAAATTCTATTTCATTACATCCTCTCTAGACTATGATATTTCATTTCTCTTATAATATAGCTTTTGTTGTAGCAGAACTGTCATAGTGGGTGTGTTGCATGTCATTTGTATTGCATACTCAATATTTTAAAGTTTTTGCGTTAAAAAGACAGAAATTAGAAATAAGAATATACATCTGTTAGACTTGTCACTCGACCCCTTCATCCTAGAGGAAAAACAAATAAAGGCCATGATCTACGATGAGACAACATGCCAACCGATTTTCTTGTCATGCATTTTTTGCATATTTGGAAAGATTTTTCCCTGTGAAAATACCGTTTTCCTGATATGGATTATTCAAAACTCTTTGGAAAATTGTCTTATAGAAAAAATAATAATTATGTAACTAATCAATTTTATAAATCGGTTCAAAATCGGCCCAAAATTGCACTGTGGATCATCCCCTCTTGTAGCCTACCTGTAGAAAAGATACTCAAAACGTGAATGAGGGTCGGGTACCAAGGTACGCAGCTGTTCAGCGACCCCTGTTAGTCATGGATTCACCATACATACACACACTACCATGTCACGCACCTGTTAGAGACAATTAGATATAATATGTCCTTGGTTTATATATCATCTTTACATGTGTGTTGTATTTTTGTCATTGGAAGAACAGGGGTTACCGTAATTGATGATAAATGAATTAATACAAAAAACAAAAGGATAAGGAAAAAACAAAACAAATACAAAGTATTAATGTAGAAGGTATAACTTTGCAAACAATGTTTGTTGGCATCTTATAACATACATGTATCTCTCAAGAGGTTAAACCAGAGAATATAGAGATGAAATGTTTGAAATTGAAAACAGCTCAGTGAAATTATAGGATAATCATATATACAATTTTGTCTATATTACAGAACACAAAATGGACTCTCCGACCGCAGAAGAAAATGTGTACAACGTGATAAGCGGGGACTACATGGAGCCAAATCCCAAATACACCCACTGCTATAACTATCCGGAACTACCACCTGGAAGGGAGGAACTGAAACCTATCGAAGAAATGAAACCTACGGGAGATATGATTCCCCTTGAGGAGAACATCTATATTCAAGTTATAGATGATCCTATTGAAAAACAGACAGAGACTGATGACTATCTAGTACCCAGCTACCACCCTGATGTTATAAGACCTGTTTATGCAACGTTGGAAACTGATGCAATCAAAAAGTCTGAGAAAAAACCCACCAAGATGCCCCAATGGTGGGTTTGGGTGCTTATTCTGTTGGGAGTCAGCATTCTGGTTACACTGATTATTTTGGTCGTAGTTTTTATTCAAGGTAAGTTTATCAATAATTGTGTTACCTATAGATTAAGTATCAACTCGATAAAAATAAGAAAATTATCTAGTAAACATACACAAAGAACAGATGGGGAGTTATATTTTGCAATATGACATAGGAATAGTTTATTCAGTTAGCAGTTTGATGAGCAGTAATGTATGGTGAAAGTAGTTTTTCTTGTAGTTTTGACCCTTTTTGACTTTGCACATCTCAGATTATTTTGCGTTCTTGTAAAATATCACCTAATAAATTGACAGCCTCATATATTTTTCATTTTAAAGGGAGCCCTCCGCCAAAGAAGGCAAGCCAGAATGGTTCATTGGATACCTCACCTCTATTAACAAAAGGACCAGGGGCAGGAAATTCCACTGATCTGCCATTTATCGTTCCGAGCAGTCAAAACTATCCACCAGTGGATTATCAAGGGAAATCAGCAACAAAAGAATCAACATCCACTGGAATTCAAACATCAATATCAACAACAACCTCAACAGCCTCAACAGCCTCAACAGCCTTAACAACCTCAACAACATCAACAATGTCTGAAACATCTACAAAATCAACAACAACACCAATACCAACAACATCTACAAAATCAACAACACCAATCCCAACAACATCCACAAAATCAACAACAACACCAATACCAATAACATCCGCATCATCCACAACTTCAACAATACCAATACAAATAACATCTACGAAATCAACAACACCAACAACATCCACAATATCCACAAAATCTACAACAACACCAATACCAACAAAATCTACAATATCCACAACATCTACAATATCAACAACAACACCAGTACCAACAACATCTACAATATCCAGAATATCTACAAGATCAACAACAACTCCAACACCAACAACATCCACAATGTCCACAAAATCAACAACACCAACAACATCCACAATCTCTACACCATCTACGACATCACCAACAACATCCACAATATCCACAACACCAACAAAAACAATGTCTGCAACATCCTCAACACCAACAATATCCTCTCCTTCATCGCCACAAACAATTTCAACATCAACAATGCCAATACCAACTACATCAACCTCACCATCACCAACACTATCCACATTGTCTGCAACATCTACAAAATTGACAACAACACCAACAATAATGAAATCCACAACACCCTCCTCACCAACTACATCCTCCTCACCCCCGACAAAAGCAACAACAGCACCAATACCAACAACATCCACAACATCATCACCACCACCAACATCAACAACATCCACAATTTCCACAACATCTAACAATTCAACAGCAACAGCAACAATAACAATACCCACAACATCCTCCTCATCAAAATACTCGTCAACACCCGCTTCATCAACAACAACATCCGGACCTACATCTCCAATAACATTTTCCAGTTCAACAAATTCCACAACATCTAGGCTGACAACATCTGCATCATCCTCAGTCTCCCCTGGAACAATATCAATATCAACAAGCAGATCAGAAACATCGGTTGTACCAACAACAACTTCAACTACTACCATGGTTCCAGCAACACTCTCTCATACAGTGGTGGTATCATCCATGAGAGTATCAGAAGGAGCGCTTAGTGCTAAAAGTAAGGATTAAATGTTACAACTTTAAAAAAAAAAACAGTATTTGTAAAGGTGACATTGTTGAAAACTGAACATCATAGTAATTATACAGCTAGTAATCGTGTATAAAACGAAATAATGCTGACATTTTTTATCTAACATGGTACACACAATTGATGGACGTATTTTCAAACTACCTGTTCAAAGATAGATCTACTTATCATGACATCGCCATAATTGTTTTTCAAGGAAGATAAGGCTCTTTCACAAGAGGATATAATATGTATACAGTGTCTTTAGTAAGTTAGCATTTTCAATCACACTTAAATTTCACTTAAAAACTGTTTTTTCAAGAGATGTTTTACACTCACTTTGGAGAGTAATTTAACTAATTGATAATACATTGAATCATTTCAGCATACTGCGAATTTGAAATGAAAATAAACAAGAACAAGAAGCTGTCCAGTGGTAGCAATGTCATACAACAAAACAGTTCTGTCAACACAGAGGAGAAGTGTAGGGAGGCCTGTATGGGCCCAGCGGGCGACGCCCTGCTCCCCTCTGGGGAGACCTGTATGGCTGGTGCCTTTGACTCGGCAAACAAACAGTGCATTCTGACCAACTCCATTCCCAGCAGTCAGTCTGCCCAAGGCTGGGTCTACTTCCAGGTGGAGTACCACTGCTACTCTGCATCCACTCCTGGTAGGTACCTAATAGGTTTTGATTTTAGATAATTTTTTGAGGGTAATATCCACTATGCAACTTTGTCTTTAAACAAAAGCTTGAAGCACCAGCTTGATTGGGGGTGGTCTAGACAATATGCATATATATGTTACTGCCCAAATATAATTAACTTCCAACGTTATAGGTATATGATGTGACATGTCACTCTGGCTATAAATACCAAATTATCTTTAGCATGCATTTTGAACGTACAAAAAAGCAGGCCACTGTCATTACTCTAACAAGCAATATCTGAAGGTGAAGTAAGATAGTGGCGTAAAGAAACTGGATCTCTTTTTAATTCTTTTTTCTTTTGGAAAGAATAACTTATGCTATGAGTGATTGTAACATGTATTATTCATTTTCAGGTTGCAAATACAAATTCAGTAAGACCAACAATCGACAACTAGCCTATAACAAGAAGAACAAATTTCAGCTCGTTGACGCCCCTTCTGTCCCAAAGTGTGCAGATGAATGCTCCTTCCTTCCTCAGTCTGAAAGCCAGCAGAGGTGTCAGGGATTCATCTTTGAGAAGACAACAAACTCATGTACACTGTTTAGCACAATGAAATATAAACCCAACACCGAACTGATAGAAGTACAGGGAACTGATATCTATAAGGTCGTTGGAAGTACATGTGGTAAGTGTAGGTTGTATTCAGGTTATTAAGGCATATAGAAAAGAAATGTAGTAATTGTTGATAATAATGTTATACAATATTTCAAATGTACTTGAGGGACGAATCATAAAGTACTACAGGTTCGCCTCACCATCTTTTAATTGTGCTGCAATACAGTATTCCATACATGGCCACTAATATAATATTTTAATACTATACAATCATTGCATACTTGGTGGAGAATTTTGCTCATCTGAGTATTAATGCCTTTTCATAATTGAAAATTATCATGCTGTTTACGTCATGGATTATGACTTTTTTTCCAGTGACTTGCAAAGACCTTTACCCTACACTGGCATCTGGCAAAGTAGGCTTAGAGGGAATCCCCCTAGATGGATCATTTTCTAATGCTAAAAAGTGTAGACGTCAATGTGACAACTATTCTGGATCTACCTGTTACGGGTTTGACTACAACAGCAGAGAGGACACATGTATCATTAACACCGGTCGAAACTACAGCCTCGTAGCCAAACCGAACACAGATAATTACCGAAGAGACATTATATGTTATGGTAAGTTAAAGATAGCTGGAAAGTGAATATATATAACGTAGCCATGTGCATTACCATATATGATAATGTGCACAATGATCCCAGAAACTTTAACACATTTGTTGTGTATGCACTGATGCTCAAAAACAATCTGTGGCCCGTTGCACAATGATTTTTTTAGCAACAAAAATATTATTATTAAATAAACTTTTCGTCGTTAGTATTTTCGTAACAACGATCGTTTTGCAAGAATTCTTTTCTTTATTTAGAATGCCCTCAAAGAGCTGTTACATTTACTGAATTTTCTCCATTTCCCCCCCTTTCTATATCCATTTACAGAATTCAATTTCATTCATTAGAACCAGAGACTTTACTATTTTCGTTAAAACAAAAATTTTCGTAACTACAAAACTGTTCGTTATGCTATCTTTACTTGATCCTCACAACAAAATTCTATTGTGCAACGGGCCACAGAACTTATGTGGCCTTGCTCTAAATTATGAAGTAGCATTCTATGATTGATGGAATTCTTGAAAACATGTATTACATAGATGATGACATTGATTTTGGCTTCATTTAAAAAAAACATTTTCATTGTTAAAAAAATATTCACTTTGAAACTATGGCAAGTGTCAACATATTCCTGAAATGCTAGTGTTGCTTTAAAAATTAGTTAATATTCATAACCACAATAATATATTCACATACGAAAAAAAGAAAACCAAATCAAATTTAATTTTTAAAACTTTCTTTTCTAGAGTGCTCTGAGCCAACTAAATACATCTCAACAGTCAACACCAGAGCTGTTGGAGGCCGTCTGTACCAGTCAGTCAGCTTTAACTCACCCTATTGGTGTGGGAACCTGTGTCAGGGTCAGGACGTAGACTACAACTCTCCTACCTGCTATGGCTTCTCCTTTAACCACACCACCAAGGCCTGCACCCTTTACCATGAGTTTGACTTTGAGTTGGGGGCCATCGGGAACAGTCCAGGCATTGATACTTACCGGCGCCTTTACCAATGCAGTAAGTAACTAATTGACAATCTCTTCAGTTAATAAAATACGTAATTGTAAATATAAATCACATACTAAATACAAAGTGTCATAATTCAGTCAAGATGGTTGTTTCAATTGAACTTTTGCACCCCTGTTCAATTTGTGACATTGAGTGGAGGCAAAGTACTATTCAATGGCGTATTAAAATCACAATAGCTTCTGTTTCAATCTTACAACCTCATCTTCACTTTACTTTGCTTCATAACCAGTAATTAATACCTATGATACTTTATTTTACAGTGTCACCTGAATCTTGCAAAGAGAATTATTCCAAGACTGGTAATGCCGCTTCAATATCAGGAGGGATTCTACAACCAAAGGACATCAACACTGTTGCACGGTGCATGGATCGATGCTGGGGCTATGCAATAGGCACAAAGCATATGTGTTATGGTTTTGACTTTGACAAGGAAGGAAATACATGCACGATCCATACCAATCAGACTTTTACATTATCACCAAAGGATGGCACTGACAGCTATAAACGAAATATGGACTGTAAATTGCCTTACTGATGAGAGTGCATCAACATACACCATATCTATCGCGCTGTGATTTAGCCTCTAAATGTGCAATTGCCTTTGGGCAAATTTTGACCAGAATGATATTTTACATGGCAACCTTTGTCTGACTGTAATGCAGTAAGGATGAAAGTTGATAACAAATTGTTTGGGATCAAGGTCCTTTTTGCTGCTGTTGATCTAACAGTATTCTAATCCTAGGATTGACAACAGAAGAACTTGTTTTGATATTGTATTATGACATATGCATATAGATCATATTGATCAGTCATATAACATACTGGACATTATGTTGACTTCTTGTGTATGAAGCCCATACCAATGCACTAGGACTAGGGTGAGACGACCGACTGCTCTTGTGCAGAGTCGGTCCATGGCAGACAGTGGTTGGCTTCAAATGATCAAACTTGCTTAATATGGATCAGTGCTCACTATAAGGTATAGGTAGCCAACGTCATGGACTCGGACACCGCTGTATAGTCAACCATCACACAACCTGCGACCTGAAAGCCCCATTCGCCCTGGCCGTCGTTGGTCTCTGCGATCTGCGAATGCTGGGAACATTGGATTATTTCTAATGGATCTGTTCCCTTGCAAAATTATTCAACACGTTGAATGTTTTTGTAGAGAACGACGTCAGCCACAGACCCACAAGCCAATCGACACGTCAATTTCGGGAAGGTCAGCTAACGGGGATGGCACCATACTCCTTAGTCGCGTCGGATTAGGTGTGATATCATGTACTTGGGGAATGTGAAGCGACGGTGGAGTATGGGATGGTACTTGAGTATGACTGTCACTCCCCCTGGACATCGTGCCCGGGAATCTCCATTGTATTCCATTTTTCTCCAGGACAGTATTTCCTTATTTCCATGGACACCATGACAAGAAAAATGTGAATTTAACTTTTATAATATCTATGAAATAATATGAACCGTAAACTGCTTTTATTTTTATAAAGGTGCGGTCAAAATACACCCTATCTATAAGGGATGTTAAACCAATTACCTTAACCGTCAAATGGCCAGTTACCAATTGCCTTATCGATGAGGCTGCTGTGTGTGAGACAAGGGTAGAAGATTGATATGTCGATTTCTCATCTGCCCAACAAACAGACAACGCTGTGGCAATATATTGTTGTCACAAACTTTGTTGCACACTATTGATATAACGGTAGAACGGTATAAGGTTGGGTGCATATTGTATCCAACATTATTATATTTTTCAAAATGCTGGAGCAAAGAGGACAACGTCCATCAATGCTCAGGAAGAATAAAAGGAAACATCGTGTTTGAAGAAATGTTTCCTAATAATTATGAATATATGGACAGCTAATTATTATATTCAACCATGTACACTGATAATGTGTTTCAATCAGGGATATAGCCACTATTAATGACGTCTCGAAATGACGAGATGAAATTAAAATGCACTGAAACTGTGCTAGAGCCTTGTCACTTGCCCCTTGATTCATAGGCAGTGGAAGGCCTAACCTGATATTATTATAAAACCAACGTGAGTCTGTATCAAGACCTTTTTACACTCCGCACACTTATATAAAGTATATGGGGATTTGTGAAAAAGAGTGATTGCTGAAAACCGGTCCCAACAGAAATGAATGAGTCCTGTAAATAACCATTTTATTTTGCAGTAGATTTTCTTTATTTAAGTTGAAACGACAATCAATTTCGTTCTCCTCATTATATTTTAATAAAGGTATTAGATTACATTTTATGGGCATACGAAGTAAAACCCTTCATGTCATACTATAAGGTAGGCCGGTGGTTCTCATCGTTGCTATATGGTATGTGGAGCCAAAACGCATGTCACGTTAGATGCATGGCGGACGGGCAGAGAGTTGTGATACTAATAAATATTAACTATATATGATTTTGAACTACTCTAAGCTGTCGAGATACAATCGATTATATGTATTGGAACCTGTTGCATATTAAAGTTGAAAATTAAAGAGTTAGACGTTCTTTTATATCGTATTTCTATTAAATTTAAGGGAGTTTCCAACTTGAAGAAAGGTTGCGATTGACGCTACTCAATTGAAAAATTGTTTTTCATATCATATTTTATTTTAAGTCACTTATTCAAATGTCATGCCCTGGGGTCATACTTAAAGGGAGCCAAAAGCAATGCAGAGTCAAAATTTTGCAAATTCTGTTAGCTTTTGAAATATATTCTATGGCCATAGTCTAGGCCTGTGGTAAAATATAAACTATGAATACACACTTAAACTTCATCAAAATACATTAAAACTCATCCCCAGTCAATTTTGGTGACCCACCAAAATTGGTTTGTTTACAAACATTGCTGTCTTCAGCCATAAATGACAGGAGTATTATAGAATTCAAGTGGAGTTACAGCTAGTTATCATGGTTTATACTGTACCAATGGCTTAGGTTAGACTCTTAGAATGTATTTTCATAGTTATTTGGTTTTGCAAAATTTGGACATATTTGGACACAACATAGCTTTTGACTCCCTTTAAGTGAGGTATCATTGTTATAAACAAATGAGTTAGTTAGAATGAATCATTAATCAGAGTTTTTCTTTGATATTCAATGTATAGACGTTGTGCAGATGACGTCACATCCCCTAAAAATTGGGTGTCCACCATCTTGGTGATCAGTTTATTTCATCATTATTCATAATTCTAACAGAATTGGAACAAATATCTATGCCCCTTTGGCTCCCAAGAATCACAAGGAGCGATTGTCATCATTTAGAATTATGAATTATACATTCTTTTCATAGCCTTGTGTTCTTGACCACCACGTGGTGATCACCAGAATGTGATCACATGACCACGTCTGCACAAGGTCTATACTCAGGCAATATATATATATTCAATTGAAAAACACCTGAAATATACACACGGTCTGATCCAGACATTTTCAAAAATGAGGGGGGGGGGGGTCTTATGAAATATTTTTACAATAAAAGAAAATTATTTTTTGGCCCCAAAAAGGTGGGGGGAGGGGCCGCCCCATTCGCCCCCTCTAAATCCGTCTCGGTACACCTACAAATGCAGGAGGCATTGTAAACCTCTCATAGTTAGCCAAAGTTCCCGGGTAATATACATCCCAGTCAGTAAAATCCACCCCGTATTGTCAGAAGACGCGTTTATCTAATCTAAGTTTATATTAATTTCAGTTATGATTCTGTATAATAACACCGGCACAGTGTCTCCCCCTGCCGGATTGCTCGATTTCCCCCTCCTTCCCGTCTACACCCCCATCATATTGAGTCATACCAGCGTGGGTGGATCTGTCGGCAATTTCCTCCATTGTTAAAAAGACACACTTTGTTGGGCCTGAACTCTCAAACATTTTACCTGAAGAATCACGACACCTTTACCATACACACTCACACACCTGATCACATGTCAACACTTTACTTTCTATGCTTTCCTAGAAAATTGGTAAATACAAAATATAATTGGTTTAAGACTGTGAACATCACAATCACACATACTCAGACAAACCTAAACACAAGTCAACATTGTGCTTTCTATACTTTGCCACGGCCAATATTTGTTCTTTTTGATTTAGGGGCCTTCCATTAATTACATATATTCCTGGGTCTGAATTTTTTTAAAGAGTGGGTACTTTCTTGTACAATTCTAATGCGTGTTTTTTCCCTGGGGGGCGGGGGTCTGATATTTTTGAAAATATTCGTACATGTACTAGTTGGAAGGCCCCTTATGGACCCCTTCCAGGTAGGTCAACTGGGACACTAGAAAAATAGCATATAATATAGATAGGTGGGTGACGTAACCTCTCCCGGAATTCATGAAAAAAAAGTACATGGGAATTGACGTCAACCTTTTGCAGGAAAACATTAATTGCACCAGGAAACTCTTCACTCACCCTCTTGACCAGGTGGAAAAGGCATTATTGAAGAATTTACACATACACACATCTTTCCCGGCCACTGGTCAATGACAAACCGCAGCCTATCACAATAAGGACAATAGGGCTTTGGTGAGAGGTCCGGGGAGGGGGTGTGGTGGTCTATTCTGACACACTTCGCTGGTTCTGTGTCCCAGTTCCACACAGAGACGTCCCTCCACGCCTCCGGTTACAGGATACACCACTCAATGGACTAGACGTATACGAATTCTCCGATATCCTCAAATATAATCATCTGACCTCCCATGTTGGCTGCGGTACTGAGTAGTACAGTTATTTGAATGTAGAACACATGGAAATAACTTGTTTATAGAAGGTAAGTGTGTTTTCTTAAAATTTTAGAGTTATGTACAATTAGGTCTATTTTGAGGTAAAGGAAAATGCGTGGGATAGTGTTAGTCATGATTGGCATGGTAACAATTCCTTATAAGCTTGCCTCTTAAATGAGCACATTAGGCATTGTATGGCCCTAAGTGTTTCTATATAACTTCTATTCTAGTAGTTAAGAACTACCATTTTAAATGTTTATTGATAATCTGACTATTACTATAATAATTCACTCACTGAACTCATTTTTAAAAGGCTCACTTAGAATAATGACGATATTGAACAATGTTTTTAATAACTATATTTGAAAACTTAAACTATGTGTATATAAACTACTTTTCAATATAAAAAAAACTAATAATACTTTAAGTGTGAGGTGAGCAAAAGGTTCTTACATTATGAGATAGCGAGGAGGAGGAGCGGGGGGGGGGGGGGGTGCGTGAAATATGCTGTATCCACTTAAGCGTTTTAAAATATCAACACGATACTTTAAGATTGAGCTTGTGCGTCTCTACCTTTGGTCATGTTTTTCATTCACTTTGTAAATATCTTAAAGGCACAGCGTACACTTGCAATTTTTTGTCATTGTGGTTATGCCGACGGGTAGATTGGGATCCTGAACTGTGTCCCGCGTGAGATCATTTAGCCTTTTTTATGTGTAGGTCTATTGTTTACTTACATGTGCGCATCAGTTCCACAATGTTGGGGCTTCTATTTGATAACCTTTATTATTTCACCATGGGCTCAATTGTAATACAGTCATTTTATATTAAACTCCGTTTAATTTGATATATTTAATGCAATTAACCAACTATACACAGACGCACAGAAATAAAAATTGGCTAGAGATTAGTCCAAATCATATCTTTTGAAAGAAATCTTATAACATTTGACAACAGAGTTTTGTCCAAAGTTTCTAATCATACTTTGATACTATAGACAAATATTCTGACTCAGTTTTCATCGGTATATTTTATAACTTTTAAATTTTTTGATTAAATCCCAAGGAAGGATGTTAAATAAAATGTGGTCCAGGCTATTCAAATTGTGTCACGCTGCACCATACGAAACCTATTAGTATGCCATGCGAAATTCAACCACAAGACCAACCAGGAGACTTAACCAATAGACCATCAATCCATGATAAACAATGCTGATATATGATATGAAAAATATTAATTTACTTCTTTTTGTGCACATCTTTAGGAAATCAATTTCCTGTTTTAGTTTATTGACTTTTATTTTTCTTCAGAAATCCCCATAATGTTTTAAATCGATGTAACCTCATTTCTAAATTCTGTATTCCACTCGCTGACTTTACTCCTTATTTGAAAATTGTAAAATCGGCAGTGGGAATATTAGTATCATAGACATGATCTACATCATTATAAAGGTTATTAATTTTCCGTCATATGATATTGGAATGCCCGTTTTTTTGCCAAATAACTGGTAAAGTGATTAATTACCAAATTACTGACAGCCAGAATCGCCTAGTGGAATACACACTTTACCCAGTCATCAGTTAGCTCAATTTAAGGATAAAGGTGTAAAACCCTTATGATAAACCTTTATTTTGCCTAGCAAAGGCCAGATTTGCCTTTCTTTTCTTCAGCGCAGGTGTCTTAAACTGAAAACAACTCACTTGGTAGTGCAATTAAAATAATCATAAAGCCCTAATTACACTACGCGTTGGGTCGAGGGATGCATCGGAACCCTTGACCGGACGTGTCCCGTGACCTAATGCTTCGCAGAAGGGCTTTGTTAAGAGCATATCACACTACGCGCTAGGTCGCATTAGTACACAATGCGAATTATATTAAAATAACATGGTGGTAAAATAACGCAAAACAGACACATTTGGCAATGCAACCCATAGTGTAATATGGCCTTAAATCTTTTTCAAATTACAGAAAACAAGATGGAATCTCCTTCAGCAGAGGAGGGTGTATACAACATGATAAACGGCGACTACATGGAGCCAGACCCCAAATACTCACACTGCTATGACTACCCAGAACTACCGCCGGGAAGGGAGGACCTGAAACCTATCGCTATCCAGGATATGAAACCTACAGGGGATGAGGGACCCCTTGAGGATAATATCTATATGCAAATTATACCATGTAATGCCTCTTGTGAAACCCCAGAAGACAACGACAGCTACGTTGTACCGGATTACAAACCTGACATTATGAAACCAGTTTACGCAAAATTGGATACAGAATTGGTGAAGCAGTCTGATAGACCCAAAAAGAAACCCTCGTGGTGGGTTTGGGTGCTGATCCTGCTAGGGGTCAGCATTCTGTGCACGCTGATTGTCTTGGTTGTGGTTTTTATTCGAGGTAAGTTTTTATTTTTTGCATTAGGTCATAGTTATCACCAAATAATAAACAACGATGAAATCTTTGCTTCTTCATCATTTGCCCACCCCACATTTGAAAGACAGCCATAAAACCTAGCAATAGAATAGAAGGGGGCCTTCTATAAATTACCTTCATATAAAATGAGAAAGGAGTGAGGAAGTTTCTATCTAAATGCAGACAGTCGGGGTTGGGCAGCCTGGACCAAAATAAACAGTCACATTTGTTGTGCAATTTATTCAAAATTAACCATGATATCTCTGAAAATCTCTGATAATTCAAACCCATTTACAAAATAGAAAAACATTGATATTAATAAGTGTTTGTGTTTGACTGGGGGGTCCCCCCGTGCACATACAATAAGAATTACCTCATTGTCTTCAGTAGTCTGCAATGTATGTAGGCTGGTCGACCGGCCGGGTTTAACAACAACCGGCCGGTAGGGGGTTCAGAGTCAAGGTCGGCGTAACCAACGTAATGCCGGTCCGCCATTAATTTTTCGTAACTTTTAAGGGTTTGTTTACATTGGGTGTTCATATATAAGGAAGGACTCCACATCCTATTCCTTGTACGAGGTCATACAATATGATATAACTAAGAAATAAGCCGAAAAGTAGAATTTCATGTCATCTAGATTCAGTATGATTACACCTCAAAGTCCAGAATAGGACCTCCAGAGAAAAAAGGGCCCTGTAACCCAGAATCATGGAGCCACAGAAAATAGTCCCAAACACAGGGCACTGCAACAACTTTCAAATGCAATAGATGTGCAACAAAAAGGCACTAATTCCCTAAAATAACTTATTTCTGATTTGTTGATCAAGCACTAAGTCATTTTATTGACAAAAAAAAAGTTGGCCCAAGGATTGAGCCAAAACGCCACATTTTCAAGTACTTCCGGCTGGAACCTAATACTTGGCCTGTGTTCTCCGACCTGGCCAAGCGCGCTAGGCTACAATGTATGGTGTGCGCAGATACTTACCCATAAGTAAATAAGTAAATGAAAACAGGAGAAAGAAAGCGTTATACATCAACATTCAAGAGACCCCGTCTTTTATTTACTTTATTTAAAAGAAAATAGCTGTACAACAGTACAATAATATACTGTTAAGTATGACTTCCTCCAAATGTAAACGAGATTGCCTTATAAAGGTTAGTAGGAGGGGTGTAGGAAAAAAGGTGGGTAGTTCCTGAGAGAACGGTTTGTTTACATTATCCCTTCTTAACCTCCACCACCTCTTGATTAAATCCCCTTGTCCATTCTCCTTGGAATCTTAATCCAATATAAAAATTGAAGATCATTGTAAAGGAGAAATTTGAAATAGGACTGAATTTTCTTTAGAATTATGTTCTTTAACTTTGTTTGCTGATCTCTCAGTAGAGCTTGCACAAAGGAGTGTGTGTGTTGGGGGTGGGGGGTGGAATTCTACTTTATATAAATGTACAAGGGGAAGTGTTATCTATGATGTATTTAGAAATGAAACATGCATCCAGAATTTAACAAGGCTGCTTAGATTTACATTTTGCAAAGAATTAATTTTATCCCTATTTTGCAATGTCATCTGCATGGTGGTGAATGTAGATCTACAAAAAATGTTAATACTCTATGAGAAGTGCATAACACATTTATTTCGGGGGGTGCTGGGCAGTGAAGTGGTCAGTGTGAATTGAATGACTCAAATGCGGGCCGCTGGGGTTTGGTCCTGGGCTTGAGATGGGCTTCCACACTTTTCTACATTTCCCCAGTGGCAACCCAAGTAAAAATGTGTTGTTATTATAACGTTGCAGCAACGTTCTGTTTGGTTTTTATTATGTTCTTTTGATGCTGCCCAAAAATGTCTTTAGAATCTAACCTTGCACTGTGATGTTTTGTGTGTTATTGTAACATTATTTTTTTTAGTGAGTCTCAACCTTACCTAAGTAACGTAATTGTATAAAGTAATAGACTAACCAAAAAAGTCTGGTGACAGAACATGCCCGTTATGTCACCGCTTGCCTGGGAGAGATGGGGTATAAAATGTCTCTAGTGGAGCATTGGACGTTGTAACTATTGCCCTGTCTTTGGGGCACTTCACATTAAAAAGAACACCTGCCTCAGTAAAAGTGTAGAGGTTTGGTCTCTCATACACTTGATTACCATCACTGGCATTGATATGACCCTGACAGTTAATCAATGCATAAAGAAATCAATAACCAACCAACCAACCATTTATTTGATTAATAAAAGACCTGTTTTTAACTTACCTGAGCCAATAGTTCCCAGATGTATTTAATCCTATTCTGTCTCTGTTCATTTTGTAGGAAATCCTAACACAAATCAGGGAGGCTCGACGGATATCTCTTCTCTGCCAACAAATGGGCCAATATCAGAGTCAACAGACCACACAGATCTGATATTCATTGTTCCAAGCAGTCAAAGCTATACACCAGTAGCGAATTCAGGGCATTCAACAACAACATCAATGTCCACAACATCAACAATATCCACAACACTACCAATATCTATATCATCATCCCCATCAACAATTTCTGAAACAATGGCAATGCCAACAACAGTAACTCCTGCGACCATCTCAACTAATGCAGTGGTATTGCCGACAAGGATAGAAGAAGACACTCTCAGTGCTGAATGTAAGGATTCCTACTTAATACACATCTAACATATCTAACATATCTAACCTGTTGATTGGAAAATTCACATAAAAGAAAATTACCATAACTATTTCAGTTTTCTTTGGAATAAACTTAACACACTGAAAATCTGTAAAAATAATAAAAACACAGTATTATAATACCATCAAAATGTTCAGTGGTATTTTCTTTCTTTAGGATGTCTGTCTAGACAATAATGCTTTTTTTTTTACTAAAGATTTGAATAAAAACAGCTATACTCATTAATCAAACTAACCTAGTTCATGATACCTTCAATTATTTCAGCATACTGTGAATTCAAACTGAATGAGTTCAGGAATAGGAAGCTACACAGGTCTAAGAATGCCATACCACAAGCCAGTTCTGTTGATACAAAGGAGAAATGTAAGCAGGCCTGTTTGGGTGTTGGGGGTGACGCTCTGCTCCCTTCAGGAGAGACGTGCTTGGGTGCGAGCTTTGACACAAACTCCAGTCGATGCATCCTGACAGACTCTGTGCCTGGCAGTGAAACTGCTCATGGGTGGGTGTACATCCAGGTGGAGTACTACTGCTACCCTGCTTCTGCCCCAGGTCAGTACTCATTCATATATTATTATTTTTCAATAAGGAAAGGCATAATTAGGGATGTCAGTTAGGGTTAAAGAATCTGAAACAGCATAAATAAAATCTGAATTTATTTTAAAATGCTATGATTCCGTCTATTTGCACTTATTTTTAAAGCTATTATTGGAGATGTTGAAAAAATCTGAAGTCAGACGAAAATCTGAAAATCTACATCCCTGCACAATAATCATGTTATGTCAGTTCTCATTTTCATAAAATAGGCAATTTATCCATGACATAGTACAAGATATCTAAAATGTAATGGAAGTTGAAAGCTACCTTTCAATACATAGATAAGCAAAAAAGCTTTCATTGACAAAAAAAATGTCTCTACAACTACAAGAAGTAAGTTCTGATCTACCCTGGCTTGCTCTTAAATGGGAAATTGCGTAGAGTTATTAAACCGTTAATCCTAGTTCAACATTTTTAATGTTGGATGTTATGTCAAAAAGACTATATTGCATACATTTTAAATGTTATTTGCAGTTTAGAATATTATTGTTATATTTTCAGGTTGTAACTATCGTTTCCGTAAGATCAACAACAGGCGTTTGGCTGTCAACAACAGGAACACAGCTGTGCCTTTCAGTGCCTCTTCTGTTCCAAAATGTGCAGATGGATGCTCATTCCTTAAGGACAGCTCCAGGAGGTGTCAGGGGTTCACATTTGAGAGATCTACAAACTCCTGCATGCTTTACACATCAATGAGGCGGAACACAGAACTTGTAGAAGAAATAGGAGCTGACATCTATAAAGCTGGTGGGAAAGCATGTGGTATGTACCGCTATGAATACATCCAGTTGACGTCAGTTCTACCATTTCCTGCTTTTCATTTCTGAAGGTTCAATACAACTTTTTGTAGGCCCAAAACATCTATTGGAACATTTTAAACATATTCCAATTTTCATATCTATAAAAGCTCTATAAAAGTTCTGAGAGGCCAAATTTTGTTCAAGTGCTTCAGATTTCTTAAATCATGAACTTCATTTATAATTATATACATGTACTTCAGACCTCTTCAGGCACAATCAGAAATGTTTATTGATTGTGCCAGAATGTAGTACTATTTTGCAACTGATACTTATGAATCATCAACTGACAATTAATTATAAGCATGTTGGGTGCATTTAGATACATATGATAGATAATGCACCAGAACATATTGCGACGTTTAGTATCATATTTCCCTCAAAATATCTCTTTAACTTATCAATGATTTCAGTTTATCATAGTAATACAGAGCTACAATAATTTATATGGTGTCATATAACATAATTATATATATATATATATATCATAAGGCTTGCATTAATCTGCTATTATTGGGAAGATGGTATATTGTTTCATGTGATATGTCTGAAATTGATTGTATTGATCTGTCATTTTCTGTCAGTGTCCTGTGGTGACCTCTACCCTACAACAACATCTGGCCATTCATCTGAAGGGGGAATCTTTCAAGAAGGCTCATTTCCCAATGTTTATAAGTGTAAACGTAAATGTGATGATTACAAAAGAAAGGTGAGAAATGGATCCATCTGTTATGGGTTTGACTACAGCTACAGGGAAAAGACATGCCACATCAGTTCCAGACCAGACTATGAAACAAAAGCAACACCAAATACAGCTAATTACCGGAGGGATGTAATATGTTATGGTAAGTTGAAATCTAATTTGAAAATTGAAAGTGGGTGTAAAGTTTATAATGTAAATTTATACTTGCCATATTCTATCAGATTGAAGATGTAGACACATAAAAGTAGAATGCAGCAGAAATGGTACAATGTACCAAATGTAGTTTGTTATCTTTTGTACTGTGAAATATGAGAAGTAAGAAGAAACTTTGCATAGTTTTTCTCTGAATGAAATAAGACAATAAGCATTGGCATTTAATAATTTTCCCAATCAAAATTGGGGGCAAATGGTACAATCCAATTTGATATGATCCTTTTCATTTGTAGAGTGTTCTGAGCCAACCAAATACATCTCTACAGTCAACACCAGGGCTACAGGAGGCCGTCTGTACCGGTCATCCAGCTTTAAATCACCCTATTGGTGCGGGTACCTGTGTCAGGGTCAGAGCGTAGGCTATAACTCTCCTACCTGCTATGGCTTCTCCTTTAACCACACCTCCAGGGCCTGCACCCTTCACCACGAGTTTGACTTTGACCTGGATACTGTTGGGGGCAGTCCAGGGATTGATACTTATCGGCGTCTTTATCAGTGCAGTAAGTGAATACTTTTGCACACTTTGATTAGTTTTCTTTGTTGTAGCAGCTTAAAACATCATTGCCCAAAGATTATTTATAAAATTAAAATTAACACACGATCATTGATAAACACACTTCTATTCACTACATTAGATTTCCTTATTCACTCGAAAAAAGACTGAGGTTCTTATTCTTCCTAATGGAAAACAACTATTTGAATCTTTATCACATTTTCTATCAAGTATCTCACATTCTTGATTATTCAACTTGAATAAATTTGCCTGTATTGCCCTTTTTAGCAGATGCTGAAGCTATCACACCCATAACCTATTTTGAAATAGATAGAATGGCAGTTTCATTTGTGATATCTAATATGAGTAAAGTGAAATAACACAGTTTACTAAAATTATGATGGTTCATATTGTATTGTGGTCTTACAACTTGGTTTGAATTTCCTTTGATTTTGGATTGGTAATTGATAAAAATGAGGTGCTATCTTTCAGTGTCACCAGAATCCTGTAAAGAGATGTATTCCAAGACTGGTAATGCTGCCTCAATAGGAGGAGGGATTGTACAACCAAAGGACATCAACACTGTTGCACGGTGCATGGATCGGTGCTGGGGCTATGCAATAGGCACAGAACATACCTGCTATGGTTTTGACTTTGACAGGGAACGAAATAGATGTACAGTGCACATCAATCAGACCTACACATTATCACCAAAGGATGGTACAGATAGCTATAAGCGGAATATGAACTGTAAATTGCCTTACTGAAAAACTTGCAGTCAACAAAAACCCAATCAATAGAGCTGTGATTTAGCCAAATTATGTTAGCAGCAAGTTTCTTTATTAGTTGGAGCATCAGTTATCTAGAGGGGAAATTACAGCAAGCTGAGTGGTCATGGCTAGCACAGTCTGGACAGCCTACCACATATTGCCTTATTGACAAAGCTGAACATTGCAAAATGATATTTATCAAGCAGTCATTTGTATATAAAAGGTACTATTGCTTTCCCTTACTCTCATAAAGTTAGGATAAAAGTTAACAAAAAATGATGGTCAGGGAACAAGTTCCCTATTACCATGTTGCTCTACCGGTATACTGCTACTAGAATGGACAGCACGACTGCTACAAATAGATCATATTGATCAGTCATATAACATGTGGAACTTACATTGACTTATATTATGTGTAAGTATAACTGCAGCTTTTTCTGTATATGGATCACTATTTTCATGCATCTAGTACATCTGCAGTACAGTATTTTATTATTCTTGCAGAAAACATCATAGGAAAAATTTGAATTGAACATTTGTTTGCCATAAAGATTCTTGCTTAGTAGAACTTAATTTCAAGATGAATCTGTGATACCATATCATAAGGAACGCCAAATAGCCTCTTCTTTCAACCTAACTTGGGCATTCATATGTATGAGAATATACAAAATGTCCTAGAAAACAATGAAAAAGGTCTATTGCAAGTAACAAGTTAAGAAAAAATGGGTAACTTATCAGTAAGTTGCACCTGATATCATGTGATTCTGAGTAGAGGATAGAAACCACTTAGTCAGGTTTCCCTACTCCTTGGATAGTTTTAAGATACTAAGATACTAACATAGAAAAACAAACGTTATTATGTATATAGCATGGTACAAATCAATCAGTAAATAGTATATATACTAAGCTGTTGGGTCTGACGGCAAATCACAGATTTTATGGGTTCACGATAAACATTCTATAGAACTTTATTGGTATTTGGAATGCTTTTTATGCTATCATCTTTCTATATATCAACCTCATAATTAACATGGCATTTGTGGTAGTGTTGAAGTCTGGGACTGCAGTCCCGTTGTTTTGCAGCTAACATGGCATTTATCTTTATGGTAAATATTAGTTGGCAAGGGTAAACTACTGTAACGTCTTTTTTCAGATTATTATATCCATGCAAGGTGCTATCTTTCTAGAAGGCTGGAGTAACTCAGTGCTATTTTGTTGGCATAAAAGCTTTATTAAAATGAAATTCACAAAAAGATGATGTTTTCTGTTTTACATCTTTGGTTGTTGAAAATATTTGAGCATCGACACAATTATTGTCAGAAAAACTCGATTCATAGAAAACTTGTAAGAAGCTATTTCAATAATGATGTATATACATACGGTTTTGGTTATGATTTCCAATAGATATAGGAAGAATGTGACCTCAAAATTTTAATGTACACGTGTAGCTGCCAGAGATAAACAACGATTGTCTCAACCCCCCCCCCCCTTTTTTTTTTTTTTTTTTAAATCCAACTTTATTAACCTCTTCATGTTGCTTACATGTTCTTCCAGATGTCAAGTGATAGGGTCTATGCCAGATAATCACTTATCTATTATAATACACTTCTGTGAATAATGGCAAGAATATGTAACTATAATATTCAATCTCTAAAGTATTAAAAATTTGCTAAAGACACTATAAAGGTTTTACAATTATCTTTCCAATGGACTATTGTACTAATGTACAACTACTATTGGACCAAGTTAGAACTTGGTATACATTGGGCCATAACGTTGGAGTACTAATATTCTGAACATTAGTATAAACTGTTCTATTGTGTGAACCGAATAGAACTATTTTAACATTGTATTTTAACCAGGACTGGCATTATGAGGAATTTCAATATGAGAACTAGTAAACTGACAAATCTTCTTACATGTGAGCTACTCTGTTGATTTTAAAAGGCAGAACTACTTTATAGAATGACTGACAGGAAGGAAGCAGGGCGATGTGTAACTCTGATCACCTGCAAAAGATAAAGAAGATTCAAGTGAACACTGTAAAGTAATATCAAATTAGGAAAATAAGATAAATACAAAAACTCCTGCTTCAAAACCGCTGTGGGATACGGGCTTAGAGCACATATTTAGATCATATAAATGATACTGAACACAGACAGCACGAGTAACACAAT
Organism: Lepidonotus clava; assembly: GCA_936440205.1. Taxonomy (NCBI): domain Eukaryota; kingdom Metazoa; phylum Annelida; class Polychaeta; order Phyllodocida; family Polynoidae; genus Lepidonotus; species Lepidonotus clava. The sequence goes on along the minus strand of OW387134.1, from coordinate 66,418,316 downwards.
AATTACAATTGACGTGGAGTTTTCCCTTTATAATTCACCAAATATGGAGAAGCATATTTTATACAGTAGAGCAAGTTGGGCACAGACAAAAAACGTTAATGGCAGTGTTGTACTGTAGTTGTAACTTATCCTGGGGTTCATATGTAGTATAAGACAAATTGGTTTAAGGCTGTGAATATGACGCAAAAAGACCAGGACGGCATTCCAGAGAGAATCGGAGATATATTGGTTCCAGAAAATTAATGTGCACCCAATCTTCCATAACTTTTGCCAATACATTCCAGAGACATTATCGGGGCGTGGGTTTTGTCCCCTAGTTGGTGCATGTGGGTGAGCCCAAATGATTATCTGGAAAAGTGTAAATATGGCTTAAGTTTTGGAAATGTTCCCAGCAGGATGATTGTATTTGTTGTTTTGCATGAATGATACCAGCAAACCATGAATAATTATCGGGAAATAATTATCGGGAAATAATTATCGGGAAATAATTATCGGGAAATAATTATCGGGAAATAATTATCGGGAAATAAATATCGGGAAATAATTATCGGGAAATAATTATCGGGAAATAATTATCGGGAAATAATTATCGGGAAATAATTATCGGGAAATAATTATCGGGAAATAATTATCGGGAAATAATTATCGGGAAATAATTATCGGGAAATAATTATCGGGAAATAATTATCGGGAAATAATTATCGGGAAATAATTATCGGGAAATAATTATCGGGAAATAATTATCGGGAAATAATTATCGGGAAATAATTATCGGGAAATAATTATCGGGAAATAATAATATTATTATCGGGAAAATGTATGTATATATATGCTGGGGTTGCACTAGGAACCAAAATGCTGAAGCCACTGTGGCAAATTTGCTGCTGGGTGGAATAGCCACATTCATATTTGATTAGACACCCATTTATATCTATTTTGTAAAGCTATTAAAGGGAGGAGCCAGTGCCTGTCAATTAGTATGCGATTGTGATCCCCACCATCCAGGGAGTAATTATGCCAAGTTGTATAGTTGTATCTCTAGTAGTTTTAATTTTATAGGCATTCTTCCAAATGAAAATAATTTTGTCTGCATGCACCTGGTGCAGCCTGCACAGTGCATTTGTCTGTGTGTGACGTCACAAGCAGAAGAGCTAAAAATTATAAAACTGAAAAAATATCAATATTAGGCATATAGCAGAAATCTATCAAAATCCTGGGGAAATCCAGAAATTCATGAATGCAACCTGTTGGGTCTCATGCCTGGTCCCCACTTGGGCGATTAACTTTTTTTTTCGCCGGCGCCTTGATGTCTGGCGACCAAAACGCTAGTCGCCGTGGTTTTGGGTCGAAATATTTGACATGTTTAATATCGGGTGACGTACTAAAGTGTCCTCTCGTCGTCCAGCGACTAACTACAATAGCGTCCCAACGTGGCAACTAACTTTTATTTTCCACCGGCATCTAATTGGTCGCCCGAAGACTTACTAATTTCTTAATCGGCGGGCGACTAATGTTAGTTGCCGTCTTGAATGCCCAAGTGGGGATGCAGCTTAAGAGTTATAAAAGAGTCCCACATCTCACCAATGCATACGTAGGAGGGATATGACAAAAGCGTAAGATCTTGCACTATATCGGGGATATGGAAATGCTTAGTCTAAAAGCCCAATTACTTGATCTTTATGGGCGTTTTCTCTATAATTGAGATCCATTTTATTGAGAAATATGGGCAGATAATGAGGGAATGGCCCCTTCAGACTAAGTTTATAGATATGTTGCAGAAGAATTAAGAAAAAGACCTGAACAATTACAGTCACTGTGACAGTGTGTCTTTTCATGAATAAGGGATAGATTAATAGGGATGTGCATGAGGTGCCCGACCTCCCCTTAATTGGACCAAATATTGATATTTCTAAGTGTAAAACTTAAACCCTGAAGAGGTACCCAGGCCCCTTTTATTATGAGCTCCTCCTATGACCCCCCTCCCCTTTTGCCCCCCTGAAATTCCTGGATCTGCCCCTGATGATTCTTATAATTTTAGAAAATGCACATGCATATGGTAGACTCATGGTATAATGATATTATGTCTTAACCCTTTAGCCACCCATTCGGCCATAGCCGCCTGAGGATTTACTACCCAATCTGGCTGTAGCCGCCCGGAAAAATGTAATATGTGCATGTCAATATATATGGCCTATTTCTGTGCTCATGCAGAGCATTTGAATACTGCCGCCATGAAAATAGCCAAATCACGTTTTTTGTCACAAATGTACAAAAGGGAAGCCACAAATTTGGATACATATCTTTGTGATGATAAAAATAATTATCCGCTCCGAATTCCCGATAATTATTAGGCTGCCGTTAGCAAAAGTTGCTATTGGCAAAATCCAAGCTCCCGATAATTATTTGGAATTCCGGATAATTATTTTGTTTTAAGGAATATTTCTCTGGAATGGCAATAATTATCGGAAAATGGACTATGATTCCACTTTCCTTGTTGGAGACAAAAATAGATATCGCCAATTCTCTCTGGAACGCGCTCCAGGCCCTTTTTCCCTCTTTTCATTCATGGTCTGCAGGCATTGTGTCACCAGACACTAGCTTTGTCTGAAAAACATTAATTGTATTATCATAAGAAACTCTTCCACCATACTTTCACCTGTAGACAAACAATTATTATGAATACATACATTCTTCCAGGCAGCTGGCCACTGGCCAATGGACATCCACAGGCACTCGAAATAAGAATAGGGAGGGGAGTAGTGGCCATTGCCAACAGAGCCTACTGGTTCAGTCTCCCAGAACCACACAAAGACATCACAGTTCCCCCCAGTACTGGATATACCACTCTACGAACTAGACGTATACAACATCTCAGATATCCTTGGACCTCGCATAAAAGCTGCTCTGTTGAGTTGTACAGTTGTTTGAATGAAAGTCAGAAGGCAGAACACATGGAATTAGCTCATTTCTAGAAGGTAAGTGGGTTTTCTTAAAATGTTAGAGTTATGTATGATTAGGTCTATTTTTGGGTAAAGGAGGAGGTGTGGGATAGTGTTAGTCACAATTAACATGGTAACATTTCCTTATAGGCTTACCTCTTAAAGTGAGCACATTAGGCATTGTTGCCCTAAGTACCCATGTTACCTTTTCTATTCTATAGTATACTACCATTTTTAACATTGAATCATGTATATATGTTGAATAAAAAGAGTGCCGTTATCTCAATGATAATTTTCTTATTGAACACAATTTTGAAAGACTACCTTAGAAAAAAAAAAGAACAATGTTTTCAAATAATCATATCTTAAAATGTAACCTATGAAAACTGCTTTTAAGAATAAAAAAAAACTAATAATACTTTAAGCATGAGCAAAAGGTCTCTGGATTATGACTTAGCCGGAGGCGGGGGCATGGCTAGTTTAAAAATATGCTGTGTCCACTTAAGCGTTTTAGATTAAACATGATACCTCAGTTTAAGATTGAGCGTATGCATCCCTACCTTCGGTCATGTTTTACATACACTTTGTCAATATCTTAAAGGCGTATTGTATACTTGCAGTCTTTGTCATTGTGGCTATGCCAACGGGTAGGTTTGGTTCCTGATCTGTGGCCAACGTGAGATCATTTAAAGGGATAACGGACTGTTTAAGCATAATTTGAAATCCATTAGAGGGTCCCAAAACCATAAATTAACATTAGACCTTTCCAAGAACATCCCATTAAAACAAAAAAAATATATGTGTCACCCTGCTTATTTCTGAGCGAGAGGTCAAGAAAGATAATGTCCTTAAAGTCCACCCGAAATTATGACATCATAATATCTACTGAGGACGGGTATTGGGTAAGAATGACCCTTAATACACCCTCAATAAAGAGCAGCCTTTCAAGCATATTTCGCGTTGGTATAATTTGCCTTTCTATAGACGTTGTGCAGATGACGTCACAACTGCCTATCATGACATGGCCACCATATTGGTGATCAATTTACAACCATTATTATTTACCTTTCTGAAGTATTTACCATAATTTTTTCTGCGACTTTGACTTAAAAAGGCACCATTGAATAAAACTTAACAATAGTCATCATTTAGATTTAATAAATTTTGATTTCCTCCATGACCATGTGCTCTTGATGACCACGTGGTGATCACCAAAAAATGATCACGTGACCACGTCTGCACAAGGTCTATAGAACTGTGAAGCCAGTCTCACACCTGGGGTACCAAATGTGACACCTATGCTAATTTTAGATAGATGACGCCATCGGTGTTACTGCAGATTCTGCGCGAACCTCAGGATGAGGACATTGATGAAGTTAGCAAGGCACAAAAACACATGCATAAACTTGATTTTGAAAATATAGTGAAACTATTTATATTTGCACTATATAGTGTAAGCTTTAATCACGTCTGTGTAAAACCCACAAGATATGTACATTACTATGACATACTTTATCACATAACAGCACGATTAACTATATGTGATTGCACGTCTGGGGGTTCCGTCGCACATAGGTCCCGGTCTGTAGGTCCCGTCGGGGGTCCCATTGGGTACCTTAAGCCGCGTCCCCACGTGGCGATTAAACCTCGGCGACTAAACGTCTATGGTGGCCCAAAGTACCAAACCCATCCTATCCCCGACGATTAGCACAGGGTGTAATAAGTTTGCAAAAATATGACGGCGACCAACGTGATAACTGGTGGTTTAGTCGGCCAGCGACTTATCATACACTGGCGCCATGATGTCTGGCAAGTAAACCACTAGTCGCCCTGGTTTCTGGGCAAAATGTTTGTCATGTTTAATATTTTTCTCTAGTCGCCGCCGATTAGTGCAGTTAATCGTCGGGAGAGCCAATTAAAGGGACTCTTAATCGCCGGCAGATATGAAGCAATAGCATCCCAACGTGGCGATTAACTTTTTTTTCACCGGCGATTAGTGCCCTATAGAGCAGTATAGTCGTCAGTGAATGCATGGACTTGGTACTTTGGGCCACCTTACACCAGTAGTCGCCGAGGTTTAGTCGCCACGTGGGGACGTGGCTTAACATCAGATTTTTGCGTTAGTGGTGGTCGGCGGGTGAAGGGTGGGTCGGGGCAGAGGTCAGACTAGAGTAGTGGAGGGTATCATTGACACATTAGGGCATGATATCATTCAATTGTATACTCATTTTTACTAGATTTTAATGAAAATGTATTCCATGAGATAGTCTGCACATATTTGTATCACCTTAGGACACCGAAGATGATATTCATTTTCTTTTATGATATTCAGAAATGAATATGGAAAAATTAGGTTGATTATTTTTTCATCTTTTGAAGCGTGTTATCAGCACCTGTCTTGGCTATGGACGTGTTACCCTATATGCTATACCATTGAACCAGTGACACTGATGACGTCACACCTGAACTAGTCACTTGACTATCGCAGTTCAAAGTGCTTCATTTTGCCATGGCGTAATCAGAGAGAACATTTCTGTTTTTCTTCATTTATACTGTTTTCACTAGCATCCATTTATCAAACAAACCTGAATCTGTACAAAATACATGTTTTGATCACGTTAAAATCGCGATTTCGGGTGAACTCTAACTATAGGAGTCTATGGGGGAAATAAACTTAGTGACATTCAACTGACCCTAATACATTTAAAAACCATTACAGCTTGACCAAACCTGGGGAACATGTACCTGGCGTCTGTAGCAATATTTCACAGCCAAAAAACACAGGGGTCGCTGTTAAGACACTATCCTACATACAGATGCTATCCAACAAAATCCAGTATTTGTCACTTAGCAGCAGTATAAAGACGCTATCCTACATACAGATGCTATCCAACAAAACATTTTGTTGGATAGCATCAGCCACCTGCCGCTATCCTACATATGGATGCTAACCCATAAGGGAGATGTGGCTGGGGGGATAGTGTACCCAGGGTATGATGGGGTTTAATGGGGGGGGGGGTAGTGTACCCATGGTATGAAGTTTTTCTTTAGGGGGAAGTGTACCCAGGGTACGGAGAGAGTTTTAGGGGGAAGTGTACCCAGAGCATGGAGGGAGTTTTAGGGGGAAGTGTACCCAGAGTATGGAGGGAGTTTTAGGGGGAAGTGTACCCAGAGTATGGAGGGAGTTTTAGGGGGAAGTGTACCCAGAGTATGGAGGGAGTTTTAGGGGGAAGTGTACCCAGAGTATGGAGGGGGTTTTATGGGGGTGTACCCAGCATATGGAGGGGGTTTTATGGGGGTGTACCCAGAGTATGGAGGGGGTTTTATGGGGGTGTACCCAGAGTATGGAGGGGGTATGGAATTTGTTTGCATAACGAGACCCAGACAAGGGCATGCAAACCTAAGGGAATAGGGCTCAATATTGTGAAGTAGACCCAGGGTATTATCAGCAAAGACTGTGGGTCTAGAAAAATTGCTACCCCTCCATACACCTGGATACACTACCCCTCCATACCCTGGGTACACTACCCCTAAAACCCCACCATACCCTGGGTATACCCCTTATACCCCTTGTGTACCCTGGGTATTCTATACCACCTATACTCTGTACCCTGGGTATTCTATACACCGTATACCCTATTCTATTTTGCAAACCTTTTGCATACCCTGGGTCTAAATCAACCATACCCTGGGTCCTCATCAAATGCTGGAACTATAATTATGGTGATTGAGTGTGTATGAAAATATCAAAATGAAATGCAGGCTTCTGATTGGCTGACTGTGAAGAAGACGCTGGTTATGCAAGCTTTGTCACTTAGCATCTCTTTGTGGCTTTGCATATGCAGTGGACGCTAAGTGACAATTGTTTTGTCACTTAGCAGCAATTTTGTGGCTTAGCAGCTTGTGCAGCTGCTATCCTACAAAAAGAGGCTAAGTGACAAAATTTTGTTGGATAGCGTCTGTATGTAGGATAGCGTCTTAACAGTTGTCACCAATGATATTAAAGAGCTGGAGGTTGGTGAAACCAAAACAGGTGATTATTTCTGTATAATCCTATATACAGTTTTTGTACCTGTTCCTCTAATTTTTTCAATTAGACTACTTTATTTAATTAATTCTAATGCAAATTCAAACCATGCTCATATCCAATGAGAGATTTTTCAATTTTGAGGCATTCATTTTTTACACTAGGGGGCACATGTGTGCCCAATTTGCATATCATTAATTTCTCATTGTTCTTTTACTCAAAATTTCTGATTTGCTCAAACTTTATTCTAAGACGCCTGCCATCAATAATATTTTTCTGATGTGAAATTTGAAAATTTGATGGTTTTAAAATTTTCCCACCAGGGGGCACAAGTGTGAACAGTATGTTATCCCTTTAAGTCATTTTTTTCATCTGTAGTTCTATTGTTTACCTATATTTGTGCATCAGTTCTGCAATGTTGGGGCTACTACTTTGAGAACTTTGTCTTATTACACTGTGGGCTCAATTGCAATACAATCGTTTTATATTAAACTCTGTAAATGCAATTGACCAACTATACAAAAATGCACAGATATAAAAATGGGCTAGAAAATTAGTCAATCTTTTAGAAGAAATCTTATACCATTTGACGACAGAATTTCACCCAAACCAAAAGAGTGTTTAGATTTGGATACTATAGACAAATATTTTGACCCTGTCTTTAGGGATATTTTATAACTCTTGTGAACATTTCTTTTTCGTTTAAGTTAACTGAACTTTCTTTTTCTTTAGAAATGACTTGTAACATTAAATGATCAATATAATCTCCTTGTTAAATTCTGAATTCCACTGGCTGATTTCACTCCTGATTTGGGAAAATCGGCAGTTGGAATATTGATATATCATGGACATGTTATATCATTATAAAGGGTTTTTAATTTATTGTCACATGATATGTGGGATGCATGGTCTGTTCCCAAATAACTGGCAACAAATTGATTAAGTGATAAATCACAAAATTACTGACAGCCAGAATCTCCTAGTGAAATACAGACTTTGCCCAGTCATCAGTCAGCTCAACTTAAGGATAAAGGTGTAAAACCCTTATGATAAACCTTTATTTTGCATAACAACAGCCAGATTTGGCTTTCTAACATTTTTCTTTCCTCAGTGCAAGTGTCTGAAACTGAAACCAACTCATTTGATGGTGCCACTAAGATAATCAGGAATCTTTTTCAAATTACAGAAAAAAGATGGACTCTCCTCCAACAGAAGAGGATGTATACAACATGATAAATGGTGACTATATGGAGCCAGATCCCAAATACTCACACTGCTATGACTACCCAGAACTACCGCCGGGAAGGGAGGACCTGAAACATATCGCTATCCAGGATATGAAACCTACAGGAGATGAGGGACCCCTTGAAGATAATAACTACATGGAGATTATACCACGTAATGACTCTTGTGAGACCCCAGGAGACAACAGCTACGTTGTACCAGATTACAAACATGACATTATAAAACCAGTTTATGCAAAACTGGATACAGATTTGGCAAAGAAATCTGATAGACCCAGGAAAAAGCCCTCTTGGTGGGTGTGGGTGCTGATTGTGCTAGGGGTCAGCATTCTCTGCACGCTGATTGTCTTGGTTGTGGTCTTTACTCGAGGTAAGTTTTTATCTTTTGCATTAGGTCATAGTTATCACCAAAAAATAAACAATAATGAAGTCTTTGCTCCTCACATTTGCCCGCCCCACATTTGAAAGACAGCTATAAAACCTAGCAGTAGAATAGCAGGGGGATGGGGTATGAAGTGTCAGTTCCTTTTCACTGTAACACTGTATACTGTTTGCCTTTTTTGTCACTACTTTCCCTCATTTCTCCTCTTAAGTGTTATACGTAATACATAATCCTTTTCATAATTAACATTTAAACCATTCCAAATACTTCTTAACTCCTTCTTCCTCCACTCTTCCAAAAGACCAAAACAGTGTAACAGTGAAAAGCAAAACAGGCTGTATAAATACAAATCATTGGGTTTATGAGGGGAAACATACGGAATTGCATAACATTAGTTGTCTTTTGCCACTGAAGTGATAAGATATGTAAATGAGATCACAGGGAGATTTGTATGAAATGATTTGTATTTACACAGCCTGTTTGCCTTTTCACTGTAACACTGTTTACCTTTTAAAGAACCGGAGGCGAATACGGGGTTAAGAAGTATTTGGAATGGTTTGAAGGTTATTCTTGAACAGAATCATGCATTATATAACATTTAGGAGGAAAAAATAGGCAAAAGAGGGGTGTTACAGTATTACAGAGAAAAGGAACTGACACTTTGTACCCTGCTCCAGGGGGCCTTCTATCAATTTCCTTCACATAAAATGAGAGAGGAGTGAGGAAGTTTCTATCTTAATGCATACTGTGGGGATTGGGGAGAATGGATGGTGCGGGTGGCTAGGGTTTGATCCTGGGCTTTGGATGGGCTGCTACACCTCTTTACATTTTCTCAGTGGCAAAGACTGGGTTATCAAAGGTCTATAGTGGACCACTAGCCATGTCTGTGGGACTCTTCATATTAAAGAACACCCGCCTTGGTAAAGGTGTCTCACATAGATTCGATCACCATCATCAGCATGGGTATGACCCTGGCAGTTAATCAATGTGTAAAGAAACCAATAACCAACCAACCAACCATGTATTTTACTTTGAAAATAACATTACACGTGACATGTTGACAGTTTTTAACTTACTTCAGCCATTACTTCCGAGATTCATTTTATATTGATCCTTTTCTGTTTATTCTAAACCAACAGGAAACCCTAATACAAATGAGGGTGGCTCAATGGATATCTCTCCTCTGCCTACAGATGGACCAATATCAGAGTCTACAACAGCAACTCCAATGACTTCAAAAAATCCTACAACCATCTCAACTAATGTGGTGGTATTGCCGACAAGGATAGAAGAAGACAGTCTCAGTGCAAATTGTAAGGATTTTTACTTGATAAACATCTGACAAAATAACATATTTATCATGTTAAACCATGTGATTTAAAGATTCATATAAAATATAAATACCATGTTCTCGTTTTCTTTGAAATGAATTGTGAAAAAAATCTGTAAAAACAGTAAAAACAGAGAAGTATGATATCCTCAAAATGCTTAGTGGTATTTTCTATCTTTAGGATGACTGTCTAGACAATAATGCTATAATTACTGAAGAATAGACCAAAAATAGATATGCTCATTATAAGAAATAACCTAGTTCATGATACCTTCAATTATTTCAGCATACTGTGAATTCAAACTAAATGAGTACAGTAATAGGAAGCTACACAGTTCTAACAATGCCATACCACAACCCAGTTCTGTTGATACAAAGGAGAAATGTAAGGAGGCCTGTTTGGGTGTTGGGGGTGATGCACTGCTCCCTTCAGGGAAGACGTGCTTGGGTGCAACCTTTGACACACACTCCAGTCGATGCATCCTGACAGACTCTGTGCCTGGCAGTGAAGTTGCTGATGGGGTGGTCTTCATCCAGGTGAAGTACTACTGCTATCCTGCTTCGGCCCCAGGTCAATACTCATTCATATATTACTTTACTTTTCAATAAGGAAACCCAGCCAAGGTGTGACGTAACAGTCACATTATGCGACCATACTTTTTTAGTTTGTCCGTTACTTACTAAAATGTCATGTAAATGTTACATTATTTTTCTGTGAGGTTGTGACCTATCAAAACAGAATGTTATCATAACATTCTGGTGAGGTTGGTCAAGATCAAATTGAAATAGAATGTAATTGTGACATTCTGATTAGGTGAAGTCTAGACCTGACTTAAACAGAACATTGTTGTCACCTCCTGACCAGGGGAGGCCCCAACCTTACCTAAACAGAACGTTATTGTGAAGTTCTGATTATGTCAGGTCTTAACCTTACCTAAACAGAATGTAACTGTAACCATCTTATTAGGTTAGGTGTCACCCTAACCCAAACAGAATTTTATTGTGACATCCTCATTCAGTCAGGTCTCAACCACACCTAAACAGTTTGTTGCAGCGATGTAATTGGGAGACATCAAAAGAATGTCGCTGTAACCTAACAGTGTGATGTAACAAGAACCAATCCAGAACGTTATTAGAACGTCATTTCCTTGGCTGGGAAGGCATAATCAGGGATGTAAGTTAGATTTAAAGAAAATCTGAAATTAACTTAGAATGCTATGATTTGTGATCTAAGTAATTAATTTTGAAAGCTATCATTGGAGTTGTCATAGTCAAAAAATTTGAAATCAGAAAAAATCTGAAAACTAACATCCCTTTGCGATAATCATGATATAAATTAATTAAGAACCAAGAATTATTGTGAAATAATTCAAGATGTTTAAAATGTAATGGAAGTAGAAAACTACTTTTTAACACTTAGATAAGCAAAGTAAGCTTTGACTGTTAAAAAAAGGGTTTCTATACAACCATAAGTTCTGATCTACCATGGCTTGCTATTTGAATGGGAAATTACACACAGCTATTAAACTATTAATCATGATATAAAAATATTGATGTCTCGTGTTATGTCAAAAACATTTTATTACATGAAATTTAAATGTTGATATTTGCAGTGTAGAATATTGCTGTTATATTTTCAGGTTGTGACTATCGTTTCCGTAAGATCAACAACAGGCATTTGGCTGTCAGCAGCAGGAACACAGCTGTGCCTTTCAGTGCCTCTTCTGTTCCAAAGTGTGCAGACGGGTGCTCATTCTTTCAGACCAGCCCCCAGAGGTGTCAGGGATTCATATTTGAGAGATCTACAAGCTCCTGCATGCTATATACATCAATGAGGAGAAACACAGAACTCGTAGAAGAAATAGGATCTGACATCTGTGAAGTCAGTGGGAGGTCATGTGGTATGTATAGCTTATTCATCCACTTGAGGACAGGTCTGCCATCTTCCATAAATTTCTGAAGGTTCTATATAAAATGAATCTGTACATTTAGCATATTTTGTCAGCCTAAAACATCTATTGGAAAATTTTAAACATATTCTAATTTTTATATCTATAAAAGCTTTTCTTAGAGACCAGATTTTGTTCAGGTACTTCAGATTGCTGAAAAATATGTAAAAAGAGTAAAAACACAGTTCAGATTGCTAAAAAAAACTTCATCTATATCATATGTACTTCAACCCTATTCAGGCCCAATCAGAAATGTTTATTGATTGTGCCAAAGTGCAGCGCTTTGTTGCAACTGATACTTATGTATCGTCAACTGATAATTAATTATCAGCATGTTGGGTGCACTTAGATACATATGATATATAGATAATGCACCAGAACAATATCGCTGCTGTTAGTATTTGATTTCCCTCAAAGTGTCTCTTTAACATATCAATACTTTCAGTTCAGTGTAGTACAGAGCTACAATAATTAATATAGTGTCACATAATACATGTATAATCATAAGGCTTGCATTAATCTATCATTTTCTGTGTTACTGGGAAGATGGCATATTATGGTTTCATGTGATGTATCTGAAATTGATTGCACTGATCTGTTATTTTCTGTCAGTGAACTGTGGTGACCTTTACCCTACAACATCATCTGGCCATTCAGCTGAAGGAGGAATCCTTCAAGAAGGCTCATTTCCCAATGTTAATGATTGCAAACGTAAATGCGACCAAATAAAATGGAAAAATGGGTCCATCTGTTATGGGTTTGACTACAGCTCAAGGGAAAGGACATGCCACATCAGTTCCAGACCAGGGTACAAAACAAAAGCGACACCAAATACAGCTAATTACCGGAGGGATATAATATGTTATGGTAAGTTGAAGTCTAATCTTAAAATGGAAAGTGGGTGTAAAATTTTATAATGTTGGTTTGGAATTTCCATATTCTTGCAGATTGAAGATGTAGACACATAAAAGTAGAATGCAGCAGAAATGGTACAATGTACCAAATGCAGTTTGTTATCTTTTGTACTGTGAAATATGAGAAGTAAGAGGAAACTTTGCATAGTTTTTCTCTGAGTGAAATAAAACAATAAGCTTGGACATTTAAGAATTTCCCAATCAGAATGGGGGTAAATGGTACAATCAAATTTGATACAATCCTTTTCATTTGTAGAGTGTTCTGAGCCAACCAAATACATCTCTACAGTCAACACTGGGGCTACAGGAGGCCGTCTGTACCGGTCATCCAGCTTTAAAGCACCCTATTGGTGTGGGTACCTTTGTCAGGGTCAGAGTGTAGGCTACAACTCCCCTACCTGCTATGGCTTCTCATTTAACCACGCCACCAAGGCCTGCACCCTTCATCATCAGTTTGACTTTGACCTGGATACTGTTGGGGGCAGTGCAGGGATTGATACTTATCGGCGTCTTTACCAATGTAGTAAGTGAATATTTTTTGCACCTTTTGTTGATTTTCATTGATATATCAGCTTAGAATACCATCGCCCAAAGATTAGTTGTTTAATGAAGACATAATCATTAATTAACACACTTCTATTCACTACAAATAGATGTCATTATTCAGTCAAAAATTCAGAGGGAAAAACAACTGTTTGAATCTTTTATCACATTTAGTGAAATATTGCATGTTCTTTATTTTTCAACTTAATTATGTTCTTGAATAAGCTTGAGAAAGCTTGCCTGTATGACCCTTCTTAGCAGATGGTGAAGCTATCACACCATAACCTATTTAAAAATGGTCAAAATTGTAGAGTTTCATTCATGATATTTTGATATGGGCAAAGTGGAATCAAACATTTACTAGAATTATGATGGTTTATATTAAATCATGGTCTTACCACTTGGTATGAATTTCCTTTGATTTGGGAACAGTAATTGATAGAAATGAGATGCTATCTTTCAGTGTCACCAGAATCCTGTAAAGAGATGTATTCCAAGACTGGTAATGCTGCTTCAATAGGAGGAGGGATTCTACAACCAAAGGACATCAACACTGTTGCACGGTGCATGGACCGATGCTGGGGCTATGCAATAGGCACAGAAGATACCTGTTATGGTTTTGACTTTGACAGGGAAGGAAATAGATGCACAGTGCACATCGATCAGACCAATACTTTATTACCAAGTGACACCATAGACAGTTATAAACGAAATATGAACTGTAATTTGCCTTACTGACTTGCAGTCAACAAATATCCAATATATAGAGCTGAAATTTAGCCTCATCATGTTAGCAGCAAGTTTCCTCATCAGTTAGAGTGTCAGTAATCTAGAGCGGAAATTGCAGCAAGGTGAGTGGTCATGGCTTGTGCGGTCTGGACAGTATACCTTGACTTGGTGTTTTTTTTCCTGATTTTATATCTCCTGAATCTCCTGAAGTCAAATCTGCCAGGTGCCAAGCTGAAATCTTTGGGCAACTCAAGTTGTTCACGTTTCTAAGAAAAAAAGTTGAAAAATAAAATTTAAGTCATGAAAAATGCATTTTTAGCATAGAGCTTACAAATACAGTGTAATGCAGCATGTCAGTCCATAAAACATAATTGAAAACATGTCATCTAAACTTTTTGTTACATGTAATTGACCTAAGACCTATCTAGGGCACTTATGTAGGTCACAAGGTTGGGATATTGTCAATCATTTTAATGAATCAGAATAAAGGTTTCTTTGGATGTGATGAGTCAGAAATAATTGTAAATCACTATTGATCTTCACACAAGAGTGGTTCTTTAGATGAATAATTATCAATGCACAATAGATTTGAATAGTTATCCACGAAAGACTTGAATTGTAAATTCTTTTTTTATCTCACGAGATATTCTTTCCAAGATTGACCAAGCTTAAAAGGTTACTAACTGCCAAGTAGAATGTAACAATAATTAGATGATGATGGAAATGATAAAGGGCATACGTTACATTGAAATCACGAAGTACAGAGGTATGAGCAAAGTGATGAAGTGCGAATATATTAGATATTCTACAGCCGGAAGAATGTAAAATCAAAACCTGGGGCCGAATATATAATTCTAGGATCCATAATTATATACAAGTATTAACCCCCAAAATTTATTTAGATATAAAGTTCATCTAATTTAACATCCTGTTATTTTTAAAGCAACCCAAAATCAATGTGGTCTGATATAGTGACAAAATGGTGTAAGTTCTAATTACTGGTCAAATACAAAGTTTAAGTCTAATTGAAGCCTATGGGAAAATATAGGCTGTGAAATCTAACTTAAACCTTGTTAAAACAGCTTTTGTTCTTGTGTTTACCCTATTAATGTGGATACACACAACATTTTACTCGTTTACAGTAAGAAGTGCTATGACATCACTCTCTTAGGATTTCCCCTACCAACCAAATATGCTCAATTCAGACTATGCACAGTTTCTAATTTTGTCAATGATGAGTTTCCCAAAACTTTCCAGTAAATCAATAACTTTTGGTTACTAACTTATTTATTCTTATTTCTATACATTTTGTAGGATGACATTTCAATTGTAATGTAGCACAATCATTAAATATAGCAGTAATGGATCAGCAATTTAACTAGTGTGTGTGGCAATAGGGTCAGACTCCATCATTGAAATGTACATGACATTATAATCAACCATGTACATTTCACTTGACCTAGTTCTGGCTCAGTGCACATTGCAATTCACTCAAGACTAGTTCATTGATGGCAGGGGAGAAATCATGTATCAATCCACTTGAGTGGCCCTGTTTCTTTAGCAATTCATCCTTAGAATGCTTGATTCACTTTAACAGTTTTTTCTGAAATATTCTGTGTTTGTGGGAGTGGAAAAGGTCAAACTACGGAAGTTATGTAAACCATATTTGCAAAATGCAACCCACTACACCCTTCTATTAAAATGAGTATGTTCTGCAAGCACTTTTGTCAAATGACATCATCATTTCTTGGGTATAACTTGGTCACATGGAGTATTTTCCAGATTATTTTAGTCATTGCGTAAACCAAAATAAATCCAAACATTGCATTCTTATCCTTCAAAATGTGCTTTATGGCACATAAATGAATATGCAGGGCACCTTAGAATCATCAGGGAGTGTGTTGGAAATGTTTATACGTTTTCATGAATTTGTGATAATTTAAATAGATTGATTTTGGGTTGCTTTAACATATGAAAAGCTTTTTAATAACCCATATCGCATTCATGTGGTGGTAAATTGTTCCATAGGAAGGCACCAGTAGATATAATATTATTGTGAATAACTATAACTGTCACTTCTTCCAGACGTCACGTTCGTTACTGATTCAATAGATCTTATGCTAAGATACTAATAATCACTATTAAAAATAACGTTTCATCACACCAAACTGACTACAGCTGTTTTGTTTGACTAGGTTGTTTTATTAGTGAAAGAATCACTATGTACTTTAAAAAATATCAATATTATATTGCAAGCTTCAAATCAAATATTAAGCCGCCTGATGGGAAATTAACCCTGCAATGAATTTTAAGCATTATGTTAAACATCGATACATTTATCATATTTGAAACATTTGACATCTTATACAATATAACCGTTATATCAAGAACATAATTAGCATGCCATTTGTTCTTGTGGTAGATATCAGCTGGTTATTGTATACCATTGGAAATAATTTTGTTCAGAACATTATGCCCATGCAAGATGTATATAGCAGGCTGGGGCAATTTAGTACTCTTTTTAAAAAAAAAGAAAAAAAAAAGAAGGTTCTATTCACCACAAGCTTTTGCTACCGATTTCACATACTAGCTTCAATAAAATGAGGAAAACAAAAAGATAATGTTTTGTGTGTTACTCTTGGGCCGTTCATCGAAATAAAAAATGAATATCTTAAGAAGAAAGATGATGAAAGGAAATAATAATCAGGAAAACTTGATTCATGAAATAGTTTTAAAAAAGTATTCAATCTACATGTTTATTCATAATTACGTTTACTTAAAGTGTCAACCAGTTCTTAAAGGTATCAATAGTTGTATTAAGGGCCACCTCGTTAAAAAATATTTCCTCAGATCTGACACATTGATACTTTGTCATTTGGAGAACTTCATTTTAGTATGTAATATACTGAAAAACTATTACTTGTAAATAAAGAATTGATAAGGTATTGGAAGAAGCACAGTAGCAATACCTGTGGCCCATAGCACTATGAGTTTTGTAACAACGAAAATAATATTATTAACAAAACTTTTCGTTGTTACTTTTCCTGAATTTTCTCTATTTATTTCCCCTTTTTATATCAATTTACAGAATTCGATTTCATTCATTTTTGAATTTTGAATTTTGATAATGATTTCAACAAGATTCACAAAAAGATGATGTTTTATGTTTTATTCTTAGGTTGTTGAAAAAAAGGTTGAGCATAGAAATCGAAGATGAATGAGTTAGAAGAAACCTGATGAAAAGATGATTCATAGAAGGAATTGTAGGAAACTTTCGTTCATGTTTATTTATAAGTAAATGTATTATAAATACTGCATATGTTACTTATAGTGTCAATCAGTTCTCAACTGCATGTTTTTGTAATAAATTCCAACAACCTATCATTGAACTTTCATGTTAAAACTATCCTCAACCAAATTACCAAATTGCATGCCAAACCTTTCTGTAAGTGAATATGGGATTTATAGGCCAAAAATAAAAAGTTGTTGTGTTCAGGTTACCCGACCTACCCTAATTTTTTGGTCCTACCCTAATTTTTTTAAAGGATTTTTTGCCAAAATCTTTTCAAAATCCAAAAAAATTGTCCAGAAAAACATGGAACAGCATGGAACAGCATACATATGCTCAGGGTATGTATTTTAGATGCTAAAAATGTTTCTTGAGGAGTTTAGAGTTTTTTTTTATTTCCAACTTTGCCCAGGTCTCTTTGGTAAGTAAAAAAAAAATGGCAAAAAAAAGAAGTAAAATCGACCTACCTACCCTAATTTTTTCGGCCTGTTACCTGAACACAACAATGTTTTGTTGTTGGCCAATATGTAAAAATGTTCAGACGGTTGAACAACAAATGCACTGCCCCCTGGAGACTAAGGCATGACCTAATAGTGACAGTGCTTGACACAATTGAGTGACTTTGTATGATATATCATAATCATCAACAGATATCAGTAGTCATCAAGTACAACACCCAGTGTTCTGTTTGAACTGATGTTGTAATTAATATTTATTTTACCTAAAAGATGGAAATGCACAAGTGCAAACATAATCTACAATGGCTGCCAATATAATATTATATACACCATTTCCATTATTCTGGGACTCTACTAGCATTATGCGCCTGGACCAATGTATTGAGATACGGATTCCAATGGGTCCATGCAGGATGTGTATAGGATTAAGGCATCTATGGGATGGCTCACTGCGTTGACTCGTGAAAAGATGTATTGGAAGTTAATGTTTGGCGCTAGGCCTGTGCAGGTCGGGCATATTTTCCAGCAGTAAACAGTTCCTGCCACACTCTTCCCTCTGGGTACTCATAGTCGTCAATTGATGCTGCGTCCATCTCAGTACTGTAGCCAGGCACCTGAGGGGAGAGAGCAGGGTAGGGGCATTCCCAGTAAGCATGCAACATAATCAAATCGTTTCAGTAAAGGCCGTATTCCATATACCGAAAGTGGGCCGCCGATATTGACCCTCGCCATAGCGACATTCTATACCGGCAGCCTGTACTTTCGGCACACTTTTGGCCACGGAAAGTACAATATCGGCTGCCAAAAGTGCAAAATCGACCACCGAAAGTGCAATATCGGGACCCAATATATAATCGGCAGAAAATATTTACCAACATGTTTGTAAATTTTGCTGCCAATACCCGTGATTTTAAATCGCCGTTAGCGATTGTATATTGGCGGGAAATTGGCAGAGCACTTTCGGTTTGTTGAATACGGCCTATTTATTTCTGTTTGGGTTTTAATAATTATGTTATTATTCTAGGAGAAGATTTAGAATGAGGAGCAGTATGTAGAGCATGTCAATAGATACTGCCCCTTATATACACTGCTCGTCGGCCATGCGGGTGATAAAAGTATGACCATGTCTGGAGGTTGTCACTTACTGTTGGTGCTGTGTAGCAGCCATTCCTTATAACCACAGGAGCCTTGAAGTGTTCATGGAGGTGGTCCACATACTCAATGACCCTGTAATGATAGGTTTGTATATGGAAATAATTAATATGTTCTGACAGAAGGTGGGAGACTAAAGATGAAGATTTTGCCAAAAGACAGCATCTGCACTCCAGAATGTCCCACCTATGTTGATTATTTTAATATGGAAATTGCCTATGCATGAATACATAATAATATCATTATACTAACATACTTGTATACATACAAGATACATACATGCATACAGTCGGCCCTCACTGCTTAGAATGTTGCTGGTTGCTTAAACAAGGTCTCAAGTTATGAAATTTATTTTTCTGAGGGATTTCAGGTTGCATTTATTCCATGTTTTGAGACCAATTTCTATGTTAATCCATATTTTGGTTCCCTCAGAAGTGTCTCAAATCTTGGGCTTTGAATTATTTGAAGTACTGCATACCAATATAGAAGCAAATGATTGGTAGTCAGTGTCAGTGTTGATAGGCGGGGATCTGAGGTTTTGGGGCATAGAGTAGTGAGGGTCGACTGTATACAATACATTTATGTGAAAACTGCACTACAAATAAAACTCAGGTACATTGATCTGAACAGAAATGTATTTCTCAGCAATCTATTTAAACATAGGGATAAAAACAGGTAGGAAAAGTCACTGACCAATGGCAGGGATATTAGGCGAAAACTGACCTGTTTTCCATAGTGCCTGACAGGGCCACATAGTCAAAGATCTGCAGGTGTTGTACCATCTCACATAGGCCTACCCCACCAGCATGGGGGCAGACAGGGACTGCAACATATTACCATAGATCTAAAGTACACCAACTTGTGTGTGGTTTTATATCTGTGATATTACACAATGGTTTAATTTTACCAAAATTTATATCATCTTGCTTCATAAACCTTTTCATTAAGCAAGTTATGAATATCCAGATAATTCTAAATTTCAAGATTCAAAATGACTTAAAGTAGATAACTCTGTATTCCAAATACTATCTTAAGAAATTAAAAAGGAACCATCAGGTAGCTTTCAGAGAACATACATATCATTAATACAAGACTAATGCAGCAGCCTCTGACCAATTAAATGGATTTTAGGACCAGAAAAGCTATTGGACAAAAGGATAATATATACAAATATTGGACATGGTACTGTGATTGCCTGTTTAAAAGCTAATCATTCCTTGATTAACCCACCTCCATACTTGGCTGCCATGAGGTAGACGGCAATAATCTCATTGGGCCCTCCCAGTCGGCAGCTGTCTATCTGACAGAACTGTAAGGCCTCGGCCTGCAGAAACTGTTTGAACATGACCCGGTTCTGACAGTGTTCCCCTGTGGCAACTCCTATCCCGAAAGGTGCAAGTGCCTGGAAATACAATTTATACACATTTTCATAATCCCAAGAAACCAACATAGATTTAATTTTTCTTAGTAATCAGATAATTAGTAATGGCAAAAAATAATGCTTTGGGGTGAAGAAGATAAATTGTAATCATTCTAGGAAGGCTTTCAGGAAATAAAACCTGATTATGGTCTTTAAAGCAGTATCCCCACGTGACAACTAAAGGCCGGCAACTACTTGTATGTGGTGGCCCAAAGTGCCAAATTCATCCCATTCCTGGTAATTAGTGCTCTATGGGGGACTAGTCACTGTGGATGGTTAGGGTTGGCACTTCTGGGACACCACATAAAACTAATCGCTGAGGTTTAGTCGCCAAGTGGGGACTGGGCTTAAAGGATGAATAATGTAAAAATTTATCATTCTTCGATGAAGATGTAAGGCCACCTTGGATATGGCAAGATGTCCCATGATGTCATCTGGGCTGGTAGGCTCCTCTATCCAAAGTATGTTGTACTTGGCGAGTGGCTTCATCCACTCGATGGCCTCTTCTACGTCCCACCGCTGGTTGGCATCTGTCATCTGTACAAATGTAAAGACAGACATCCCAGTGATCTGATACATGGAGATTTAATTAAAACATATCTAAAAGAAAGCCTTATTCAGAAAATACATAGTAAATTGGATTTTATTTGATACTATCATCAGCTTATAACCTTGAAAATAACCAGGAACCTTGAGACAATGAGTGCCAATTCCTACATAGCAAAAAACAACAGCTACAAATGTTATACATGGAAAAAATCATTATAATTATGATAACTGGGAATTATATTCATGTTTTTACTGCATTGTTCATGACAATTGGGAATTATCTCTGTGGATTGTTGCAATATCCACGACAATTGAGAATTATCTTAATGTGTTTGTACTGCACTGTCGTAGTATTTGGAAATTGTCTCAAAATGTTTTAAAACAATATTCACGGAATTTGAGAATTATCTCTATGTATTAGTTCTATGGTCATGACAATTGGAAATGATCTTCATGTGTAATTGCAATTTTCCATAGCATTTGGGAAATATTTCTATGAATTAGTTCAATGTTCATGACAATTGGGAATCATCTTTATGTGTAACTGCAATATCCACAGCATTTGGGAATTAACTCTGTGTATTACTACAATGTCAATGACCATTGGGAAATATCCATAGCATTATGTTTTTCAAGTACCATTGTATCTCATTCTTACCATTATCTTATCGTCACCGACCTCCTGTCTCACCAGGGACACTCTGCGGATGTCATCTTCTTGATTTAAACCCACCTTCACTTTGAACCTGCAAGGGATATAAATAATATAAATAAGTATCCTTAACAACCTTGCAATAAAAGTTAAGGCTGTATTCCACATAGGAAAAGAATGCACTACCGCTAATGACCCCATGGTAACGTTCTATACCGGCAGCGCGTACTTTCTGCACACTTTCGATGTAATTTCAGAAAGAAATGTGCTGCCGATTTACTCCTGTTAAATCAGCTACAAATGTAAAATTGGCAAGATAAATTTACCAACACGTTGGTAAATTTTATTGCCAGTGCCACCGATTAAATATCGGCAGTAGTGAAATTTATCAGCATCAAATCGGCAGTGCACTATTGGTATGTGGAATACGGCCTTTAGTTAATGGCCTCTAGTATACATTAAGGACAATCGCGCCATTTTCCAAATGTCTCAAAAATGAAAGTCCTTCAATCATTTTCAAATTTTGCATAAATACTCATGAATATATGTCTGACTTAAAATCCAAATTGAAAATTTGCCAAAGGAAATAATTCTAGAGATAGAAATGGTTAAATAGGACTCATTTTATAGAAATTGTTCTAATGCTGAAAAACGATTTTAGCTATAAAAATTACATTTTCTCCTGTTTCTCTTTTGATAGAGATTGTATAAAAGAATATTATACATCTAAATTATTGTTAGGATCTCAGGAATAATATAGAATAATGAAAATAATTTGTGATTAATTATTTTCGTGGATTTGTGGTAAAACAAACGAATACAGATTTTAAGCTATTTTTTTGTTTTAAAATGATTTTTTAGCTCTGCTGATCAAATTACCACGGTGACCCCCCATTTTTTTGGCTGAATATGGTAGCCTTTAACCATATGCATGTGACATAAAATTTTAGAACACTTTTCAATGTTCAATTCTTTTGTGTGAAACTTTATTTTTGAATTTTTGTAATTTTTTCATAGGTTATTTTGAACACTTAACTGTTAAAAATGTATATTTCATCGTCAAATTTTACAAAAGTCTTTCTTTCTCACGTGAGAAAACATAAACTTATTTATCAAAAGCATTAGGTTGGTCATAATGTTGCACTGAGGTACAGTGCAAGAAAAACTAGAATAAATATATAATAGAATATTGTAAACTCGTTTGTATTGGCAAGAATATTATAGTGGAACTTGTAACGCTGATTCGTGTGCTAAACGCCAGGCGGCGACATCGTTTAGTGGCATAGTTAGAGTATATGGAGAGTGGCAAAGTCCCCAGGCGTAAGGACTGCAGCCGGGCTGAGGCACGTCCTGCAGGTACGCACAGGTGTGACAAATGACGATGGAGACCTGTAAGGGTACGTTATGGATCGAAACATCTAGCTAAAAGATATTAAGGACAGCAGGCCTCGCCGTCAACATTAGTTTATATGATAGCTAGAAATAGAATTAGTTTATGTGAGTAAGAGTGGGCAGTATGAGAGATAAGTAAGACTTCGTTAAGTAATAGTGTAAATGAGTATAGCGACAAGCCTTTTGGCTGTCGCTATATATGCGGTATGAGACTTGAGATAGACGAGCAGACCAAGATAGAGTTCGAACAGAACACATGGAGCAATAGTCTTACATACGGATCACACGGGTAGTGTTAAGATGGTAGTAACCACAAAGAACAGGTGATAGTAAGGATTGGGACGGCTTAGGCTTAGCCTTACGGGCTGCGTGCTGGAAGTGACGGAGATCCTACCAATGGTCTTCGTTACCGGTAGACGAGAGGTGACTCTCTCAACAGTGTAAGAGCGTATATACCTTGCGAAAGGGGAAGCTTGACTAAAGCTATACCTGGTTGGATTGTTACTGATGTGTTTGAATTGTGAAATGAAAGGTAAGAACTGTATGGATGGAGAACTGTATACCTGTACCTTCGGAATATCATCATGAATGTAATAAACTGACCTCTTGCCAAGTGCGTGTTCTTTGTATAGGATTGAGCCCCTTTACTTAGAATCTCTACCACTAAGAACTGAATCATAATCCAGGATAACATCAATCTGGAGAGAGCTAGCTACTTCAACGAATAATCACTAAGAACTCCCCATTATCTTAGTACAACACCTTTATTAACATCTTCAAGTAAGCGAAGTGTCCACGATAAGCGATTTAATACCACGCAGTCGAGTAATGAATAAACGAATCAGTACAGGATATGAACCAGTACGAACTTTAATAGGGATACTCCCCAATCAATAGACTAACATCAAAAATATAACCACTCAGCTCAATGTCATTTCTATCAAAATTATTAGCAGATATATTCAAATTTTAAAATTTATTTTCCAAGTCATTTTTTGAATAACTATCATATATTTAGACTGCAGTAGCTAAAAAGTTTGCACGGTGACCCATCATTATTATTCCATTTTTGGACCCTATATATGTATAACCTTCACTATGTAAAGTTTCAAGCAAATCTCAATGATAGTTCTATAATGGTGCGATTGTCCTTAATCCACCTCTTTACACTCAGCGTTGTGGTTGTTAAAAAGGAAAAGATTACGATTCACACAAATAAAGATGATATATGATGGAGAATGTGCTTCATGTTTACATTTTGAAGTGAAGGATATTTAACAGGATTTTTGGTTAAATCATACTTTTCAAATTTGTATGTTTGTGTAAGAACACCCACCTTGTAAATCCATCTGCTAATGCTTCCTCACACCGCTTTGCAAAAGAAGGAGTCAAAACTTTATATAATAACATATCTATGAACCGAAACTTGATTATTTTGGAGCAAATTAATTCAAATACCCTGGGGGTCCTGAATTTTTTTTAACTTGATTATTTAATCAATAAAATGATGTTCACGCACTTAATCTGAATTCTACATCAAATCACATTAATGCTCTTAGAATGCAGTGATCGGCTGGTTATTTCTCTTGAAATACATACATGTATTTTTCTCTGTATATCTGTAGGTGCAGTGGTGCTTCATTGGAAAATCATCAGTTCCAGTGACATAACAATAGTGAACGATGCTAGGTCGAACATGGACTATACAACTAAGAAACTATACGTACCCGTTTGACCTTTTCCTCGGTGTACCCCATCCAGCCGACAGACGTAGTATAGGCTGGATATCCCGATGACAGGATTTCAGCCTCTAGGAAGAAATTTAGAAAAGGAGAAAATAATTGCATTAACATGTGCTGATTATAAAGTATAATAATCAAAACCAAAACAAACTGAAATCACCGTAAGCAAAGGCGGGGTAGGCACAAAGATAACTTGTCCACATTAGCATTTTATGATGCCTTGTAGACTGAGCCCTCTATCATACTTTTAATGTATATCATTACAACAGGGGGCCAATTTAAGGACATTTTACGAAAAATTCTAAATCCGTAAAAACCTAGCAAATTTTTCCACCAAGGAAAATTTACTAAGAAAAAAATAGCCTTTTTTCTGATTCGTATATTTTACTAAGGCCCCCAAAAAATTCGGAAATGCTAAAATATACAAATATGAATATTGGGTTCATAAATTTTCTATTGCCAAAATTATACATAGAAACTCTTCTAAAATTATAGAAATGTATACTTTTACTTATTTATTCAGTTTATGTCATAATTTATGGACCTTAAATTGATTGTTTTAATGTTATAAAATTTACGAATTATATATTTGCACATTTATAAAGCATTTACTAAGGATTTTCTTGTGTCCCTTTATGAATTTCGCCTCTCCCTGGTGGAAAAAACATAAAATATTTCATTCGTATATGTAAAATACAAAGCATTTCGTAAAATGTCCTTAAATTGCCGCCCAGGTCTCTAAACATGGTAAGTAAAGCCGGGTCCCCACTTGGGTGACTAATACAACGATTAGTGAAAATTAGTAGTTTCACCAGCGACCAAGGAGAATAAAACTAGTTGTTGGACAACTAAAGTATCAATCCCAAAGTTGGGACGCTCCTGCTATAAATCTGCTGGCGACTAGAAGACACATTGGTTCCCCAGCACAGCCACTAACTGCACTAATCACCGGCGACTAGAGAAAAATATTTAACATGTCCAATATTTTGGCCACAAATCCTGGCGACTAGTGGTTTAATCACCAGACATGACGGTGCCTTTCTTTAGTTTGTCACCGGGCGACTAACCACGTTAGTAGCCGCCAATTTTTATAATCTAGTCGCCCAAGTGGGGACCAGGCTGTAGTGTAAAGCTGGGTCCCCACTTGGGCGACTAAGACAACGATTAGTGAAAATTGGAAGCTTTCACCAGCGACCAAGGAGAAAAAACTAGTTGTTGAACAACAAACTAGTCGCCAGGCAACTAAAATATAAATTCCCAATTTGGGACACTCTTGCTATAAATCGGCTGGTGACTAGAGGTCCACCAACACTAGCTACAAACTACACTTATTGCCAGCGACTAGAGAAAAATATTAAACATGTCAAATATTTTGGCCACAAACCATGGGGATTAGTGGTTTAGATGCAGACATGACAGCATCACTTTTTAGTATGTCGCCGGGCGACTAACAATGTTAGTAGCCACCAATTTTTGTAATCTAGTCACCCAAGTGGGGACCAGGCTTTAGTCTTTCAAAAACATACCTCTTTCAGCCATGCCTTCTTTCCCACGTCTCAGCAGATCTGTAAAGTAAACATAACGTCTATTCATGAAGGGTGAAACCTAAATTTATACTTTAATAAAAAGGTTAATAGTTTTTGTTTGGTTGTTGACTTACAATGAGCAAAATCCCGATGATGTGTTGATTTGAAATCGTTTCAGAATCATAATCTGTATCTTACCTAAAGCTTCTTCTTTTGAAATCGCGTCAGACCTGAGGTAAAAAGATTTCACAGAATCATTTTATCTACTAGATGTTTAAAATGTTTGATATCAAATGAAAAAATGGTTACATCCAGGAATAATATTCCCGTTGTATGGCTATTCACTATTAATAACATGTCTTCAATAATTGTCTTTATCACACTTAATTATTACAAAGAAAATTAAATTCATAATAATTTTATAGTGCTTTTTAATATCAACTGTCGGTTGCATTTATATCACATCATAAATTATCCATTTGTTGTTGTTGATATTCACAATTCATGGAAGACTTGAACTACGTAGTTGAGGAGGATATAAAAATTATACTTACAAATAACGTAAATCCAGTGTTGATAACAGTTTTTCAGGTTCCTAGTGCGGAAAATATACAAAAAATAAAAATGAAGACTTTTGCTGAAAATCGTTTGGATATAATTAGCGATTAATTTGGAGGTGATGATTAAATATGTTCAGAGCTGGTAGTTTCATATAAACATGATTAAAAATAAATCTTCACCAATAACTCCAATACTCACCATATCCACCAAGAGCTTCCAAAGTGGCTAAAAAAACAAAAGACCGTAGTTAAAACATTAACATCAAACATTAATAAAGATGCACAGTATATAAAATAGACTGGCTACTTTCTTTTTGTTTTACACATTCAGAGCATGCCTTCAGGGCTAGGAAGTCGTTACAATATGAAACCTATACTATCATTTTTCATATTTTCTAAAGTTCTTTCAACCCATTCTATCATAAATTATGATCATACAATCTAAGTAAGGATTGTATCAGACATCTTTCTTAATCTTTTTTAAGTTCAAATTTTTATCTCTGATACGTAATTATACATTACTATTCGGTTTTCATTTCACGACAGCGTAAAATAGAATAAGTAGGTTTAGCCAAATACTGATAATTATTATCACTTTACAAAATCTTTGATATAAGACAAGTAATCAGCAGTCTTGTCTTTAACCCTACTTGGGTTTACTCAGTTAGAAATAGAATTGTAAAACTAAATGGCATTTGTTTGATATATATATATATATATATTATATATATATATATATATATATATATATATATGCAAGCTATAAACCATCAGAGGAACCCATTTAAATTGCATGAGCAACCTATTAGAAAATAGTAAGATACGAGCAAAACATCTTAATTCTCCCTACCACGAATCGCAAATTTCCTGTATGTTACCTGTAGACTAGCCTAAATCAAGGTGCATGCGTGGTAATATGTCGATAATTAACAAGGTTTAATTATAGGATTTTCCTAAATTCAGGAATTATTTGTATATGGAGGAACATTAGCATTCGGTATTTTTCTGTTTGTTCTTATATATTTTATCATTTTCAAAGTTAGTTTGGAAATGTATTCAATGCAGATGGATATGGAGTAAATATATGTATTTTCTATAGTTTTTCCAAGCGTTTTGTCTACAAAATAATTCAAGATTAACTGCAAAAACCGTAAATCGGAGAATCGGTGCTGTGACTTGCCTTTTTCTCCATCTTGGCCCAGAGGTCCCAGAGGGCATTGACAATGGCAGCCACCGCCAGGTGGACGACTCCTTTCTCTGGACCCAGCTGAAATGCACAATATATTTAGGGTTAAGAATGAGCCAATCCCAGCTTACACTGTGCAACATTAAAATTGAACATGAAATATTTTTGAAATTGCTTCAATGCTTATTCCCTGCAGACAGCTGCATAATACAATATCAACCAAAGCAATTTGGTTGACAAATTGCTCCTAAAAGTGGTAAATTGCAGCATTACATATTTGCCTTTGTTCCATAGGAACCAATGTTAAAGTCTGTCAGCCCAACCTAAAATGTCCAACCCTATTTTGCCCTGAAATACAGCATTGGCGGGCAAATCTGAAAGTCTGTCAATTCATGAAAAACACTTGTTGTATAAATTTTCCAGACCACGCCACCTAGTGTGAGACATAGGCCATGAAGTATTATCCAGACAAGCCTGGGGCTATTTTCTCTTTGAGCCAATGTAAATTGCTGGTTTTACACCATCTATAACTTTTGATGTACACAAAATTGAATAATTCTGTTTATATGTATCAATAGCCCAAATCTTTGTCTTTTTATGATGTATGTGTCACCTGTGTGCATACATGGTATATATTTCAAAATCATTTTTTAATAATAAAAGTTCCTAGCCAATCAGGTGCCCTGAATCAGTCCTTATCAGCATTACATAACAGGTGTCGACCCAACTGCCTGGTGGTCGCCATAGCGACAGCCAGACAAACAAACCCACTCGACCGTGACAGCCAGGTCTGGAAAAAACCCTAATTCCCATCTATTTTTAGCACAGGGCCCCGGGTAGCCGTTACAGATGCATGCCACTTCTTTTTCCTTTTGTAATAAATGGGGCCTTCAAATTTGTCCAAATCCTGTTAGCCAAATTTTTGTTTGTCTTACATTACCTGCCATGTTCGACTCATGCAGATTTATATAATTATATATATATAGAACGGAGTGATGACTTTATACTGACCCATCTGAGTTGTGAGTCACTACACAGGGCCTTCCAGAAGTCTCCGAAGTTGTCAAAGATTTCCGCGAGCCGTCTCCCGACCACGAGCCGGGCGTATGCCTTCACCGCCATCGTCACTGGGGGGAAAAGGGGTTACAAAGTTTAGGCCCAGTTTTCTCACCTCTTGAACATTTCAGAGTCAATGAAAATGTTCTTTGTTGTTCAATCATGTGATTTATTGTATGCAAATAATGATGTGGAATGGCTGGGTCCTTGGTCTCGTTGCTCTCCATCATCACCAATTCTAACTTAATTTGTCTAATTTCAGTTGTAAATAATCAATTTTCATATATTTTAGCATTATCATTGTGTATATATATTTAGGACATCATACCACCACTCACCAATGTCGTTGCCCCTGCCGACAGTGAAGGTCAACCCATAGCCACAGAGGTCACTGTCTGTGCGCACCGTGACATAGGGGCACGAGTAGTCAGGGTCCACGTTCTGAAGGAAAGCGTCAATATTAACAATATGGTTGGTTGGTTATTGGGGTTTAACGCTGTAGCAACATCTTGGTCATATCACGGTTAGAACAGGATTTGACAGTCCTGTCTTTGATGATCATACCTATGGAATGAATGAATCTATGGGAAGATAGAGACCATACCCCTACACTTTTACCGAGGCAAGTGTTTAATGTGGCACCACAGGCAGGGCCCTACACACAACAGCAGGTGGTCTACTAGAGACCTTTGACAACCCAGTCGTTGCCACTGGAGACATGTACAGGGGAGTTGCAGCCAGCCCAATCCCAGCCCAGGTTTGAACCTAGGCCGCCTGCACAACAGGTGGACACGCTAACCACTTCACCACCCCATGTGCCTCTATATTCATTATGTTCTATCTAGTATAACCATATCGGGAGTCAATTTGACATTGATTCTATACAATTATGGAACAAAAGATTAGATAACTCTTACTGTATTCTCTTATTTCTGGGTTAAATCCATATATTACATATCTATCATTTGTCTTTAACATTACCAAATCATACCTAGCATATATATTATCATGTCTACCCAGACCTCGATATCTATTAAGTAATCTATTATCTTGAACTATCTGGACAGTCATTGTAATCTCTGGATGATTAGATTCATGTGAAGATATTCAGTAAATTTATTTAAAAAAGGTTATTGTATAAAGGTAAGTCAAGGGCAATCTAGTACTCAAACATGATAAACTTTGGTGAATGAATCAACTAAATGTAAATGCTCCATTTTACAGGTGAGTCTGACAGTAAGGGGTTGTCAATAAATTAAAGGGACCCAAACCAATAAATTCAATGAAATTTTCCAAACTCAAATAATCATAGAAATCCCTTCATTGAGCATATTCCTGGTCCATGTTAAAAACTTAACTATGAAATATGGTAAAAAATCATTAAAAATATGTTTTTCTTGCTCAAATCAATTAATATGGATCCACAAAAATAGGGTTTGTTTATAAACAAATGCAAATATTACCATCTCTTGTGGCATCCTACTTCAGTTTGAGCTAGTTTTCACAGCTAATACTTTACCACTGACCTTAACTGGACTCATCTAACATATTTCTATACTTATCTGAGTTTTGAAAATTTTGTCAATTATATTGGTTTTGGCTCCCTTTAAGTACACATCTTTTCCCGAAATTTGGATCCCCCATGCCCCCTAAACCTGATGTACCCAGCCGGAGGTGTGACTTTATAATAACGTTGCAGCCATGTTCTGTATTGGTTCTTGTTAAGTTATTTTGATGGCTCCCAATAATGTTGCTGCAAAGTACTGCTGTGATGTTTCACTGTGACGTTATTATAACATTCTGGTTATGTTCTTCAACTTTAACAGAATGTTATGTTATGTTTTGGTTTCATCAATACTC
This sequence comes from Lepidonotus clava, assembly GCA_936440205.1. NCBI lineage: Eukaryota > Metazoa > Annelida > Polychaeta > Phyllodocida > Polynoidae > Lepidonotus > Lepidonotus clava. Next base: position 66,387,417 of record OW387134.1, on the reverse strand, counting down.
AATAGGGAGTTTCAGAAACCTTAACGCTTCTTGATACGTCAACACATTTCAAATTGACATACCAAGCCAGCTTGCGACATTACAGAAACGTTCTGGGACCATACTTTTTTTTAGTCAGTTTGTTACTTCCTAAGATGGCATGTAACAATTATGTTATTGAGGGTGAGGTTGAAATCAGAATGTTATTATAATATTCTTTTTAAGGTTAGGATGACACCCAAACAGAATGTTATAAGAACATTCTGTTTGGGTTGAAGGGTGTAACCATAACATTCTAATAATGTCACAGTGCAATATCATGGCAGTACCTTGCAGCAACATAATTGGGAGTCATCACAAGAACGTAACAAGAACCAAATACAGAACCAACCAGAATGTTGCTCCAATGTTATAATAACATCGCATCCTTGGCGGGTAATCACCTTTAAGGCTTATTATGTAAACTTTGGTGATTGAAATTAGATAATTATGTAGGATTGGGGCACAAATGTATACTCATAATGAAATAATTGGGAACTACTTTCTAAAAACTGAGATGAGAGATACGTCAGGTTTGTGTTACGTCATGCCTTGGAGAGCAGTGATGAACTTCCTATATAAAGCAAATTCCTTTTGCAAACTTGAAATTAGCCACACCAACTGATTAACCTGATCTTTGTACTTAACTTTATACTCATGAATATTACATAGTTATTGTATTACAATACATGTAGGGTACTGTATTGTGGTGTTGAGACATTTTTGTTTGACTAAGCATATGAAAGTTGATGCTCATGTAGCTCGTTTTCGTCCATCATGCCATGTATTGTCTCAGCAATATTATGAAATAAAGAAGTAGAAAATATCATAAGGCCCCCTACTCACCACGGCGTCGGATCCGTCGGCCTCCAGGGAGGTGGGGAAACGGACGTCTCGGACGCTGACTTCTGTCACAACGGTAGGGTTCGCCATCTTGGACAGTCTCCGGTAAAAGGTGAACGTCCCAAGAAGTGCTCTTCTGCTCTACTCCACCGGCCGACCCTGCTATAGACCTAGAATACCAGAAACCACTAAAATAATCTGAACATTTTCAATCACCTCCTGATAGTTTGTCTTTTTCTATAATTTTTCAAGTTCAACTTATTGCAACTCTAACGACACATGCAATGCACACTGAAAATGTGTATTTTTTTCACTTTTTTCCTGAAAAAATATAACCATGATGCCAAGCCAAAATTCTATGTAACAATAACAGAAGTGCAGGATGAGCTGCTTCTTGCTGACCAGATCTATAGCGTTGATAAATATTGTTGGTCAGGACACACTAGGGGGCCGACCATAAAACATCTACGAGAATTCTGTACCCACAAGAAGTTAAAATACCCACGATTGCTCAATTTGCTATTGTGGGTATTTTGTTCCTGTGGATTTTTGTTTTCATTGTTTCCAATTTTCTCAACACTTAAAGTGTTCGTAGGTCCTTCTTACATACTTAAAAATTTATAAAAAAAAATTATGTGAATAAGTATATTAATGGAATGGTTTTAGTAGTTTTTTTCAAGAAGCTTTCATGTTCAAAAGTTCTCATGGAAGTTTTTTGGAAGAATTTTCTTCTTGTGGACATAAAATAACTGGCACGAAAATCATGGATGTTTTTTGGCCGCCCCCCCCTGGTCACTGTTAGTTCATGGTATCTGATAGAGGAGATAAGGGGTATCTATAGACAATGATAATTGATGGTGCATTGGTACTTCTGCACAGATGTCAACAGGTTTGAATTAGATATAGAAAGTACTTGGATGAGATCATATATATGTTTGAACCATCAATATGTCAGATGAGTTGAGGCATCGCCAGAAAAAAGACGCCTGGTGCCTCAATGCATCCCCACTTAGAATGACGCCAGATGTATTGAGGCGTCGTTTCCATAAAAGTATGTCAAAATAGTGGATTTAAATCTAAACATAAAAGAAAAAATAACCATTACTGGTTCATTACTGGTTATAGATATCATAGATAGTATCATAAATGGACCATCTATGATACATGTATCTATAATTATATGTTGAAAATGATGTATTATATCTTATATTTAGGCTGACCATTTAGGTTTACATTAGGTTTTTGTGCCATATGTGGCGTCTTTCGAGACTATTTACTATAGTAGATTGGCATATTTTAAATCCTGAATAAAATGTTGGTGGCGTATGGAAAGGGTTAATGGGGAGAATACAATTACTAAGATTTATTTTAAACTGAATTATTTGTAAACGAATTAGAACATCATAAATATGTACAATAGGTTTACAATGCTACAGCAACGATACTGTCAGTAAAAGATTTTGGTAAGAATCAAAAGAACTTTTACGTTTTACGATGTTCTCTTTGATTTTTGATTACGTTGAAATCACTTCAGTATACCTCTGTCCCAAAGATCTGGTCATGACACTATAGCTAATCACAATTCAGATAGTGGATGGTCATACACATATGATTGACAATCAGTTTATCAGCAATCAGCTATCTGTGCGTTGATACTGTGAGCACCCCGTCAATTTCCCAAGCTATCTCCAGTGATGTACAGCCGGAGTAATAGTTAACGTAAAACCATGAAAGAAAAATGTATGCAGTATAAAAGTAAGGTACCTTGATGCAATAGAAAAGCCAAGGAGGGTTCGATTCCCCATGACAGGAGGCACAGCTCCCAGTGCCCCATGCCTTGGCTATTGAAACCCGCTGAAGGTGCTCGTTTGTTTTACCGGCAATCTTTTTAATGTATCATAATGGGAATAGTTTCTGTCATCAAGTACATTGGAAAGTTCGTATGAATCTACATTAAACTGACTGCAGCTGTACAATGACTATGATAACTTACTTGTGTACCCTTCACATGTTACACTTGTGACCCAGGTAGCAGTCTGACGAATGACGATGGCAAATGGCCTGCAGACATTGGCAAATGGTCAGTAATTTGTTTTTTTTGTCGCTTTTTTATTTATTTATTCAACCATACTCATTTTACAAAAATGATCTTCCGTATAGGTATTTGAACAAGTAATAGTAACATACAGTTTTTAGACAATATACTTTGCTTTTCAACTACTTTGGCTGTAATGAATTTAGTTAAATACATGAGTGAGAATATCAATAGCCATAAATATGTCTCAGTAATCTATCTGGATATGGCAAAGGCCTTTGATTCCATTTCCCTTGAGCGTCTGATTAGTAAACTAGGAAAAATGGGGTTGAACAGAAAACTCCTCAAGTGGCTGGATAGCTATATGGGGAATCGCAAGATAATTACGAAATATGATAACAATTATTCTGCCCCACAAGAGTTACCAACAGGTGTACCCCAAGGATCAATCTGTGGTCCAATCCTCTTTAATGCCTATTTGAATGGAATCATAAATGAAATAGATAATCTTGACGTACATATAATTATGTACGCCGATGACATTGCGATTCATACATCAGATATTAGTGTTGCTGAGATCGAGCGCAAGTTACAAACAGTGATGCCATCGATAGGAGACTGGTGTAATGCTAACAAGCTGAGTATTAATACTAATAAATCAAAAGTCTGCACTTACGGTACAAGATCTATGTTAAAAAGTTTCACTGGTGTCTGTATTGAAATAAATGGATGCCAATTGAGTAACACCAAATCGTATAATTATCTAGGAGTTATAGGAGTGAAACCATAAAAAATTCAGATGTTAAAGAAGAATATAAGAAAATGGTAAAAAACTGGGTTCGACATACTAGATGTGGCAATGAATAAACTCATTCAAGTCCACAAATTTAGGTGAGTAAATATAATATTATGACAAAGAATAAACTCATTCTTTGTCATTGACATCTATATACAGTATATACCTACATAAACACCCATACTGTATTACTGGGATTAATTTTCATCTTCTTTATGAAGTGGCTATACTATGCATCCATTATCTCTACCTAAAAACTTCAGGCACAGTACAAGACTCAGTTATTAAGTCATGATACAAGCTGACGTCATTATACATCTTGAGATGTCCTCGTACATGGAATATATGTCACCATACATGGAATGTCACAAGTTGCATAATTGGTTTTCATATGTCACAGTACCTGCTTAAGTCACAATACAAGTTTATTGCGCTATTTTTTGTCAGAGTACTACCCCCTGAATTAGATATCTGTATGATTGTATTGTATGTTATAAGGCACTTCAATGATGTCACATCTGAATATTTATGTTATCTCTAGAAGTTTTGAATGTAGAGTGTATGTTACAACTAAACCCTACCTACATGGAAGATCATTTGTAAGAATGAATGTGGTTCAATAATAATAAAAAAAGACAGTAAATCAACTAATTACAGTCCATGACTATAGCTGGATTCAGCATCTAGTCATCAGGATGTCACCTGCCCACTCAAACGACATACTTTGGATGTCTTTTGGTCTGATTTTGGTCGGAAATGATTGCATTAAAAATGAAATGGTATATTAGATATTATTGATATGTAACAATTGCATAGTTTGAGGGCAACCTTCTAAAAACGATAGCTGTAAAATAGGTAAAAATCAGATTTTAAATGCATATAATCTCATTTATGGCAACATTTTTTCCCAACCAAATTACCTTTCAAGCATGTAACATTTTCATTACCATTCCAATTGAGATAATATTTTCAGTGACATTCGTATTTACAGCTTTAAAACAGTTTGATTGGCATTTGGTTGAGACATGGACCTTGAAAAGTTCAAATGACATTTGGATGGGGAGCCGACGTTCTGCTGACCACTTTTATGGACGTCCTGAGGATTTCAATTTGCTAACTGGGAAGGTATGCATATGCTTAGAATGAATGCAAATGCAGTACCGAATAGTGATTTGAACCAACCATTTAAACTTTAATGATATTGTATAAAACCAGGATGCTTACCAATCCGAGGAGCAATGTAACGGCAATAATCTGCGACGTTCTTATAACATTATGTGACGTTCTGAGATGTCACATTATTGACTAGGTACTGTCCATTTATGTCTTATGAAAGACAACAATACGAACATACACACAGCTCATAAAAAGTGCATACAAAGGATTGGGAAGCTCCCAATAAAAGGGAGGGGGAAAGAGAACGAGGCCTTTATTCTATGGGCGAAGTGGCTACATGCAATGAGAATACCAACTGTCCTAATATAAGAAGAACCGCGGGGGTCATCAGAGGGTGCCTTTATCACTCGCACGTCCGCCGAGTGGTGCATATAAAGCCTGGTCCCCACAGGGCGACTACTTTCAAAGGAATCGACGGCGACCAACGTGATTTTCGGCGGTTTGGTCGCCCGACGACTTAACATTCAAGGGCGCCGTGATGTCTGGCGACTAAACCACTAGTCGCCGTGGTTTGTGGGCAAAATATTTGACATGTTTAATATTTCTCCATAGACACGGGCGACTAGTTAGTCATCGGGCGTCGTACTAAAGTGTTCTCTAGTCGCCAGCAGATTTATATCACTAGCGTCCCAACGTGGAGATAAGTTTTTTAGTCGTCCGGCGACTACTTAGTACCCAGCGACCAATATTTCTTCCTTGGTCACCGGCAAAATGCGCTAATCGCTGTGGTTTAGTCGCCACGTGGGGACCCGCCTTAATGCCTGGTCCCCACTTGGGCGATTAAATTTCATTGGTCGTCGGGCGACTAAGGTGGTTAGTAGCCCGGCTATCAACTTCATACTGGCGCTGTCATGTCTGGCGACTAAACCACTAATCGCCGGGGGTTTAGGGCAAAATATTTGACATGTTTAATATTTTTCCATACCCTCCAGTGAAGAGTTAATCGCCGGGGGACTAAATAAAGTCTTGTCTCGTCGTCCGGCGATTAACTGCAAGAGCGTCCCAAGGTGGCGATTAGTGTTTTAGTAGCCCGGCGACTAATTTAGTCGCCCGACGACGCACTTATTTCTTAATCGACGGGCGACTAACGTTATTCGCCGTCGTTGGTCGCCCAAGTGGGGACGCGGCATAATGCCTGGTCCCCACTTGGGTGATTAATTTTCGTTGGTCGTCGGGCGACTAAGGTGGTTAGTAGCCCGGCGATCAACTCTATACTGGCGCCGTCATGTCTGGCGACTAAACCACTAATCGCCGAGGGTTTAGGGCAAAATATTTGACATGTTTAATATGTTTCTATACCCACCAGAGAATAGTTAATCGCCGGGCGACTAACTACAGTCTTGTCTCGTAGTCCGGCGACTAACTACAAGAGCGTCCCAACGTGGAGATTAATTTTTTTTTTCACCAGCAACTAAGTTGGTCGCCCGACGACTTACTTATTTCTTAATCGTCCAGCGACCAACGTTAGTTGCCGTCGTTGGTCGCCAAAGTGGGGACGCGGCATTAGGGTCAGTGCGTATTGACTGGCTGTACGTACCGCTCCTTGTCATAGCATGTATTCATAGTTTCCACGAGTATTTTGATTTTGCTTGGGTGATAAAATATAGAAGAACCTTAGAGGTTGTCCTCGGGTGGCCGTACGACCCTTGTTAAAGCTATTCAAACTTCAACTCCCGCGTTGTGTTGGTTCCTGGGGGTTGGGTAGATATGTATATTAATTTTATTTGAATTGAAATTTGGCCCATATATGGCGTTGACACATCATTACGTGTTTTTATTTCACATACAGTGACGGAATTAGACTGAAAAACTGGAGTATAAAAATACATGATTCATTCTACCAATATGTATCGCATATCAATGGTATAGGAAAGGTGCTCGAAAATACCATATATAAATCATGCGCAGATGACACTGTCTTATATCCACAACTTGAAGACAATTTTGGATAATGAACAGAGATTACTCATGCAGTCGGACTTGTAGGGCTTATAACATATTGGATTGGTGTAAAATGAACTCTATCTCCATTAATCTTAAATAGCAAACACAATGGATATTGGCACAAGGCAAAAGCTGAATAATGTACCACCACTTGAGCTTTTAAATTTGAATGACAAACTTGAATGTGTCCCATGCATATCATAGATATTTAGATTTTGAATATTTAGGTACATTTATTGATTTGGAATGTAACTTTGTGAAGCAAGCTAAAGAAACGGCTAGTGTCTTATAAAATGTATTACTTATCAAAATGTATTACCTAAGTAAGATATAGGTAGGTACATTTCTGTACTCATTCAATGATTATGGACTATGCTTTAAATGTGTTATCAATGATTAATCTCTAAGCAAACTAAAACTGAACTATAATATAAATGCCTTATCAGCTCCATGATAAATACTTTTTATTCATAACTTTAATGTATCTGCATGGTGTCTATATTCTCACTTTCTTACCGCATTACTGCCCCCCTGGGGGAATGAAAACCAGAGGCACCAAATTGGGGAATAATTTTAAATTTTATTTATAAAATTTAAAGTGATAATATGAAATATTATGTGAAAGAGATATAAAAATGGAAAATTAATTGAAGAAATTATATAATAATATATTTATAATGAGATGTATAAAAAGATGAAGTATGGAGGGGAGTGTAGGGTGGGTGGGAGGTAAGGATAAATATGGTGGTGTAGGTATTTGTGTAATGGAGGATTTGAAGGAGAAGGAGGATATGGAGGGGTTTTGTGGGTAATTATGGGATAGGGGTTGTGGATAGATTATAGTGTGTGGGGGATACCCCAGGTGGCAGCAATGAGACCACCTGCCGCCCCCAAAGAAGCGGCCTGTGTGATCCATTACTGCCCCCCTGGGGGAATGAAAACCAGAGGTACCAAATTGGGGAATAATTTTAAATTTTATTTATAAAATTTAAAGTGATAATATGAAATATTATGTGAAAGAGATATAAAAATGGGCCAAGAAAGGTGCCAGAGGTTGTAGGATTGTAAGATAAAAAATGGGAGGGTTGGGGAGGAAAGAATGATAATGAATAATATATAAAAGAAGTAGGTTAATTATGGAGAGAGTCCACTAGTGCTTTTGTGACCCACCCAGTTTGGGTGGCGATATAAGTTTTGTACGCTGTCGAGCGCCATCCACAGTGGGATTGAATTTCCACCTCGGTGCACCCGGAGGCATGTGCCTGAGTGGCCGCTGCCTTCCGGATGCTGTGTAGCGAGTACATCCCAGTGTCTGCTCCAACCTTGCGCACCGCCACATCCCATGTCTGCTTTATGAATGTTGTCGGGACGGGTGCTCGGTCGGCGAACATCAGCCATGGGTCGGTGGGGCTGACAGTTGGGACCGCGTTCACATTGGCCATGACCGCCCTGACTGGGCACATGTCCGGGTCCGGCGCCCACGGCAACATGACCACCCGTGCCTGCCCCACTTTTTGCATGTTCTTGGCCCATTTGACTGCCAGCTCCAAGCCCTGAGCTGTCCACTGGATGTCTGCCCTGGTCGGGTGCCTGTTGTGATCGAATGTTTTGACTGATGTGGGGGCCACCTCCGACTGCCTCATGGCGCCGAAAAACATTGCGAGTATGGCCGCCCTCACTGCCCTCGCATTGAGGGAGTCCGGCAGTGCCCTCAGCACCGCCATCATGACGGGTCGCGAGATGGGCGCCTTTGTCCTTGGGATGTACGATTTGTCGCGCTGGAATGCGTCCATGGCCATGCGGACCCTTGGGTGGTCGACAGCTGCCGTCGGCCGTCCCGACAACCTGAGGAAGGTGCGGACGTAGGAGAGTTTGTTGCGTATTGTCGCGGGGGCCGGCGTGTGTTGCGACACGTATTCGAGAAACGCACACACCAGCTGGTGCGTCGGGGCGAGGGGGTCCGCCCGTGCCCATGCCATAAAGGCTACGTATGTCCTCACCGCTGCCTGATGGTTCCTCGTTGTCCCCGGCGCCCTTGCCTGTGTCTGTCGCCGCGCCGCACACTGCATCAGCCTGTCCAGCGCTGGATCTGTGGAAGAACGGAAGGCCCAGCTCATGAATGAAGAAAAGGCACGGTTGCACACATGATAGCCAATAGTGATTGACCAGGGAGGACGCCACCTCGGCATCCGCGTCGGACAGGTGTGCCCGGCTCAGGGCATCCGCCACATGATTATCCTTTCCCGGGATATGATCATACGTGATGGCCACATCCAGCACTGCCTGGACCATCCACGCCGCGCGTGCACATTCCTGCAGTACCGGATTTCGCGCTTTCCCCGACTGCAGGGCCTGCACAGCGGCCAGGTTGTCACACCGTATGAGGATGTGGCTACCCCTGTCCTCCTGGGACAGAAGTGTGTGTAAGGCCACGACGACGTTGGCCGCCTCCAGCTCCGTGATTTTATCAGCCCCTGCCTCCTTCCGAAAGAGCTGCTGACCGTAAGCACATCTCCCGTCGGTGCCACCCACCCCAGAGAGGCAGGCGTCGACCAGGATGACCCTATCCGGGCTGTTGGGGGGAATGACAGCGACGCCGTTCCAAGCTTCCGCGAAATGCATGAACCATTCCAGGTCCCGACGCATATCCTGGCTGATAGGGATGCGGACGCCGGCTGCCTCCCTTAAAGCGGTGAGGAGGCGTGAGACGAACACCCTTGCCGGACGGACGCATTTGGCAATGAATATTATATGGCCAACCAGGGACTGTAGTTTGCGCTTTGTGATGTACTTATTCCCATGCACCTGTTGCACCATGTCGTTGACGTCTGCCAGCTTCTCTGGCGGGATGGAGAGCGTCAGCGTGGCCGCATCCACATACACGCCCAGCCATTTGACGCAGCGGGCCGGAGGCTGCGCCTTATGCTGCGCCTCCGGGAGGCCAAGCTCCGCGAACAACCGGCGTGCCCTATCGTAGTGTCGATCGGCCGAGTCCTTATCTGGTGAGATGATGACGAAGTCATCCAAATACATATGAGACTGTATACCCTCCTGCGCCAGGATGGCTGTGATACTGTTGGCCACCGATTGCATATGAAAAGATGATGCGCGCGGGCCGAAGGGCATTGACAGGTCACAATAGAATTGGCCCCCCCAATGCGAAACACAGCAGGGGCCAATCCAGGGGGTCCGATGCAAAATTCTTATAGGCCCGGGCCACGTCGATGGTGGAGAGGTACGCTCCCGGGCCAACATCGGCTAGATGGGCGGCCAGTGCATCCACTGTGGGGAGGCTGTGGTTATTTTCCACCCCATATACCCCGTTCTTAACGATGTAAGCGTTAATAGATTTGTCATCTGGGAACGTCATGTCGGTGATAACCCGCCTTTTAGCTGGGTCATTCTTTTCTCTGGTCATGAGAGGTGACACGTGCGACCATGGCCTAAAGGGGATGATGTGAACGGGCCGACCACACCCTTCATGGCGATCTCCTTTTCGACGAATTAGCCCACCTGCGCCGGGTACTCCAAGGCACTGGGGTGATTTGGGAGGTCCTCCGTGTTGGTGGTGGGACCAACATATCCCGACGGAAAGCCAAACCTCAGGAAATCGCCAATGCCATAGCTGTCCCCAATACGCCCCAGATAGTATTCCCACGCGTCAAGGTTGAGTGACGTGGGTACGGTGAGCCTAGCTCCCAGCGCATTAGGCAGTCCGGTAGCCCGGACCGCCTGGTATATACACACCAACTCCGGCCGCTGCGGCATGTCCACAATGTCCGGCCAGCAGCTCCGCCGGTGTTCCGCGACTGCCTGCGGACGCACATCCACCGGTCTACCAAACGGCATTTTGCCCTCACAGAAGCGACGTATATCTTCAAAATTCGGGGCCCCGGGCCCCAGTCCCGCGGGCCCGGGCCCCTCCCCCCCCTATACCCTGAGCGTGACACACTACTACCCGGGTGTTGCCCCGGCATGGCCCCGACCTTGGCCGTCACGCTTCCCTGATCCTGTTTACCAACAGCCCCACGTGGGCCGTCAGTTCTCCCGCGTGCAGGCGCACCCAGACGGCTATTCCTATCTGGTGCACCTTCTACACGTTTTTTGACTGCTGGTGTTGATATTGCTGGGTGTGAGACGGCTGGCACCAATTGGGGTCGAAGCCGTGTTGTCGTTGCTGAGTGGGTGGGTGACCGTACGCCGGGGGGTGGGAGGGGGGACCCGACACAATCTGCGGGGCCTGGCCCCTCAACTTGCTCTCACACGCCACCACATTATGGCCCGTGCACTGTCGGCCATTGGAGTCGCAGAACGAACAAATGTGCATAAGACGTACCTGACCCTCATCGTGATGTGCCTGTAATTGACACCCATTCTTGGTATTGAATGCCCGGCAGATAAGCTCCCTCTTTTGTAGCCTCGGCTCCGCCGTGGCCCCCGCCTGAGCTGGCCGGGTGCCGGCCATCATGGCCATGCGGAACCTTTGATTCTGTATTCGCTGGTCGTCGTCCCAACGCAGGTTTCCCCTTTCCACCTCGTCCCAAATGTGTTGGGACCACCTGCGTACGGCGTCCCATGGGTGGTCGATCGCATCATGGGAGACATCCTGGAGGTGAGCGAGGATATCATCCTTGTCGCCTGGCTGTACTGCCCGCCTATCCCCAACCAGCGCGAGCGTCGCGTTCACATACTCCGGGAATGACAGACTCGACCGGTTATCTAGTTTTTGTTTGATGGTGTGTGCGCCCTCCCTGGTCACGTACATGTATGGCTTTGGCATTACTGTATTAGTGAATACGTCAGAAGCAATACTGCTCTTACCCTCTGCCTGTGTGTACGCAAAGCGTTCACTCCTCATGATATCGTCCACGTAGCCCACCCTGTTGTAGTCGGTCTGCAGCTGTCGTGGTGTCGGCGGGGCCGGGGGGGGCGCCCGCCGTGTTGACCGTGCCCTCTCCCTCCCGTGCCCCGGCTCCTGCCGTGGGGGAGTGCTGGCTGCCCTTGGTTTGGAGAAAGCAGCTGAAGCCAACAGTATATCCAATTTGGAGTCTATGTTTCCGACCTGCGCTCTCACCTCGGAGAGTCCACTCTCCAGTGAGTAGACCCGGTCCTGGACATCTGGCGTTCTACCCCCGTTGTCCATTCGCATGGCTGAGGTAGATCCGTCGCTGCTGCCCCTTGTAAAGCTTTCCGTGTCACCTTCGTACTGAGGTTGGAATGTAATCTCCCCATCCCCGACCTAATAATAATGTTGGGTATCTGATAACCATTTTCATATTCATACCATCTCTCATCATTATAATCACCAGTCAAAACTGTACCTAAAGCATGACCTAGTCTATTTGCAAAAGACTTGTGAATTTAAAATGGTAGACAGGAAGCAAAGGGAGACCAGACGTCTAGTTTGATTTGTAACCTGGATAAATAAACAAATAAAAAAAAAAAAAAAAATCCTCGCTCTCCTCCTCCACAGCAACACTCACCATCGACCTCATCCGCTCCTGTGCCTTCTTCTTGGAGGCCCTGGTGCGCCTTTTGGTGTCCGGCATTTTGTACATGCGTCCGTCTGTTGGCTGGCCGCCCCAATTTACTCGGTCCAGAAGTCCTGATGTACTTTCCCTCGTGTCCCGCCCTATAGATATAGGTACTGCGTCGTGCGTAGCTGGGACTGGGGGAGTTATGGCGCGATGCAACCGATAACTATGGATGAATAAGGATAAATATGGTGGTGTAGGTATTTGTGTAATGGAGGATTTGAAGGAGAAGGAGGATATGGAGGGGTTTTGTGGGTAATTATGGGATAGGGGTTGTGGGTAGATTATAGTGTGTGGGGGATACCCCAGGTGGCAGCAATGAGACCACCTGCCGCCCCCAAAGAAGCGGCCTGTGTGATCTATGTAACTAGGATAATTTACTATAACTAAGCCTTTTTCCAGTAGGCAGTTCAAGGTGTATGCAGTAGGTAGCAGCACTAGGGGTGGCACACATTTGGTAGGGTTCGTCAGGGAAATTTAAATATTCTTTGAAATTAACCCTTAAAATAATGATCAAAATGACGAATTGCAATCGAACTTTGTAAAAACACCTTAGCAACAATCTTAACCCTTTTATCCACTAGGCGGCATCAAGTAGTTTGGTAATCTTTATCATTTTGCGAGTTAGATCTAGCAGAATTCCCATGCATCGTTCATAGTGAACGAGAATTTGAAGATCTTTCTAATGATATACAATATGCCCATGATGAATTCATATTCCCACTGCCAATTTTGTAAATCGGGAGTAAAATTGGCTAGTGGAATGCAATCTAAAGACAATTGAAATTTTGCTTCATCACCATTAAGAAGAATGTTTGATGATAATTTTGCTCTACTCGAGCTCATAGGAATTCATGGAAATACTATAGTTGGAGGTCGGCCCAATAGGTTTATTAGCTAAAACAACATGTTGTTAATCAGTATTTTGTAAGTACCATGTATTTGATTAAACACTTATTACATAAGTATTTGCTAGTAAGGAAATAGTAACAATCAAACCTATTGGGAGAAATGCAGGAAATAACAGAACACAAATAAATATACAAAAGTCTTTATTCTCTTTATATTTCGTACAGGATAACAACAAGCTAGCGCTTCAACAAGGAAGATGAGATTTCGTCAGCCACAGAGTTGGAAGCAATGAAAATAAGATTCAACTTCAACAACCATTCTGAAACATATATATGTGACACTCCATCACTAAATAAGGCATAAGTCGCATATATAGAGCACATTTGAAAAAATAGCAAAATCACGAATATAATATGATTTATTCCAAACCCTTTATCAATGTGGTCAGAAACCAAATGACAAAGTTGTTTTTCTAATTCTACAAACATGTTTCTTTGTGCGACATATGCCTCACTATTTGATAGAGAGGTAACAGTTACATTCGTAATATACAATCAGTTTCCATGCAAGGAAATGCGGCATTCAACGGTCGCGTTATAGGACAAAATATGTCTATAGGATACATTATTAACTCATTTCAAATCACACTTATAGTTATTATGGTTTTATCATCAATTTGCACTTCACAAACTGTCATGGCGTTTGTAACCGGGGAAAGCGAAATCTGTACAAATCAATCCTATTAAACGTTGTATTATTCCAACACAAATCCTCTTTAATGTTGTTGTCATAGGGGACAATCAATTAATCTTTTATCAGCAAGGCTAAAACTTGATATAGGCTTCGGCTAAACAAAACGTAGTTTTATCATTTACTATAAAAGGCTTTAATTATTGATATGCATCTTCAGCAGCATAGGTAAAGGGCAAAAAAGCAGCGCTGTAGCACCAGGAAAAGAGGAGGACTGAAGCTGAGTCCTTCCCGATACACCTGCAACCAAAGGGGGCTCCATGTGGTAGGAGTTTCCTTATTAATCAGGACCATCTGGGGATACTCAACTAACCAAACTCATCTTTGACCTATGAGGAGTTGGAAAAACTTAACCACTGGGTACTAGTCCTATAGACGTTTTGCATGTGATGTCACATCTCCCACATTGGGATGGGCATTTAATCATAATAAACAATTTTTAGATATAAATTGTGGATAATATGAACAGGCACGGGGGTGTGGTGACCACATGATGATCACTAAAATCTTGTTATATGACCCTGTCTGCAAAAAGTCTATAGGTTATCAGTGGTCACGATGGAACTAGTGACGTTGGACGTTCCCAGCGCTCAGAGATTCTTGCGTGGTGTACTAACTGTTGGAACCCAGTGGCTTATGAATGCTCTTTGCCTCATAATTCAATCACATATTACCATATGTTGGAGAGTATTTTATTCAAATGTCCTTCCACATAAATAAAGTTGTCATTTTGGAAACGTTGAGCTCTCTGCTTTCACACATTTTCCAGATTTCCAATAACCAACAAGAAAGTCCACAAAAAAGAGACCACCTTTGGGATAACTTTAAAAGAATTGTCTGTTTATTGTTTTGGTTTCTAAGGGTGCTACTCCACGACAATGGGTGGGACAAACCGTATGGTGTGGCACCAATTAGGACAAGGCTTTCTTCTGATCATTAATGCAAGGGTCGCTGCTTGATTAAAGGAACACTTGCCACCATTCAGCAGTACGTCATTAAAAAATATGATGATATTTTCATTCTTTTTTTTTGTATAATTCTTTTTTTCTCATCTGTGCGAACCATCTGTAACATCATTTTATTTGTATCAAAATAGCAACGCGTACTTCAGCCTTGACCTCTACCCAACGGCGGATTTAGGGCGGTTGCGCTGTGGCGCCCCTCTTTTTGTTGGTCAAATTTAATTATTTTAATGACAAATTCTAGGGAAAAGAGCATGCACACGCCCTATTTTTGGCCAAATAAAAAAAAACTGAATTAATTATAATGTAAAACTCTTGCCCCCGGACGGGACTTTTTTCAATATAGGCGTCCCCCCCCCCTTCTTGAATTCCTGCATCCGCTCCTGTTTAGCGTGACCCCACCTTTTCAAAAATCTAGATCCGCCACTGCTATTTGCATCCATCACGTTCCCTACCATGACCCCACAGACCCCCCTCTCACTGCCCTCAATTGTCGTAGACTCACACCCCCCAAACCCTCCTCTCCACCTCCCCTCAGTTGTCGTTGGGCAGCTCCAGCAGCAGTGCCTTGAGGAAGGCGGCGGCGGCCAGTGAGGCGTACGGCTGCCAGTAGGAGTCGCTGCGGCCGTCGCTGTAGTCGGCGATGCCCCTGATGATGGCGACCGAGTCCTTCTGGGCCTCCTCGATGGCCTCCAGGACGGGCTGGTACCCCGGGTCGATGGCCTTGGCTCCCGTCAGCATGGCGAAGGTCCGCCTCTTGTTGTAGTCCCCGAGGAGGGCCTCGCCGCCTCCGATCACGTCGAAGTGCACCTGGGGTAGGTAATGTCAGATAAGAATCGAAACATGTTCAAAAGGTTTGTCACATAAAGATTGAAACATGCTGCTAAATATTAAAATAGGTACGTCACATGAAATTTGAGACCTGAATGTTAAAAAAATATTGAAGTAGGTATGTCACAAAGATTTTGGAACATTCTCCAAAGATATTGAAGTAGGTAGGTCAGATAAGAATTGAAACATGCTGCTAAATATTGAAGTAGGTACGTCACATAAAAATTGAGACCTGCATTTTAAAAAAATATTGAAGTAGGTATGTCATATAACAATTGAAACATGCTCGAAAAATATTGAGGAACGTATTGTTAGCCAAATCTGGTGTCAAGTATAATATGCATTTAGAATTTCATATCTTTGTGTACTTTGGTTCACGAATTACAGCCAGTTAAACTATGATAAGAGAACCCCCCCCCCCCCCCCTTGATGTGTATACATGTACTTAATGGAAGGCCCTAAATAGGAGACAACTTTTGATGGACAAACTGGTGGAACATGCATCTTTTTCATTAAGGTGGCGCCCCCTGGTGGAGTAAAATTGAAAGACTTTTTTTAGGGCTTTCCTACAGTAAACATATATGAAGTGAAGTCACCTAGTTACCAAAAGCCCTTAAAGATGGGCAAGGTGGGGGACTGCGCAAGTTCAGTCCCATTTGCCGCGGCCACCTTTCCACTGCGATCTTAAAAATCGCAAGCATGAAAAACTATTGTTTTGACCAAATAATTGTATAACCTTATACATTGATGGCTCATTGGTAAAGCACTACCATGCATATTTCCCAAAAGTAATGATTCTTAATACAAGAAGATTGCTTTCATATCTCAGACCGCAATGAAAAAGTACCCAGGGCGAATTGGGCTTTCATGGGGAAATGTTTTACCTGGGGTTGTCCCGGGCGGATGTCGCGCGCCGACTTGGCGCGGATCATGGGGTGCGGCACCTCCTGCACCTCCCCGTGAGCCCCGATGCGCACCAGGCGGTCAGTCGTCGACGGGGGGCGGCGGAAGTCGATGTCGCCCCCCGACAGCATGGTCAGACCGTCCCGGATGTAGCGTTCCCACGGGCAGAAGTTGGGCTCCTTCCGCATACGGATCTGGGAGAGACGCAATCGGCTATTAGGTATAGACTTTTTTCATTAAGATTGTTGAGCCCCCTGGTGAAGTAAATAAAACCAATGTTTTAGGTCATTTCCCATATAGTTAACCTATATGCTTCACTTCATATAGGTTAACTATGGGAAATGACCTAAACCATTGTTCCATTTACTTCACCAGGGGGCGCCACACCCTAATGCCAAAGGTCTATGGGGACAACTTTCAAAGCCTAATATTCCACGGTGAGATCATGTACTTGAGTTCATCATTTTACTTACGTTTCTTGACATGAACGCAAGCGAAACGCAAGCAAATGCAAGCATTTCTAGTATGTGTTTGCATTCATACTTGCGTTTTTACTTGTGTTCATGTAACGTAAGTTTGAACGCAAGAAAAAGGCTATATTCCACAATATGTACTTTAATCACAGAAACGCATGTTTACTTGCGTTTTGGATACCAGCGTGTTGGTATCTGAACGCAAATACACTTGCGTTTCTGTAATTTAAGGAACGTAAATTGCACTGAATACATCGTGGAATATAGTCTTTAACGTTGATAAATTATGCATTACTATGTGTACATGTATATGTAACTTTTCCATGTCCCTTAGCGACCATCCCTAGAATGCGCGTTGTGCATGTATTTAACTGTCAGCATAAGCACATACATGTATTCAGCCTAGTTTGTAAAGGGTATACACGAAATTTAGATATGAGATCAAGAGAATCTGATAATGACCACAGCACAATTCACATGTACTATGAATGAATATAATGATAACACACAGTACTAACTCATTAAGGCATTCACAAAAATATGTTTTAAACGAAGCTAAAACAACTTTGTACATTTAAAAAGTCTTTTTCATGTATGTCAAGTAAGGACGTATATTAATTATTGGAGTGGGTTGCGTTGTTGATGTAAGCATAGCTAGAACATTTTGAAACCAGTCTTACACAGACTGAATGTATTCAGCTTGAAAAAACAATCCAATTAAAAACAATAAACAAACAATAAACAAACAAATAAACCCCCAAAAAAACACATAAAATAAATCCCTCACCTGGAAGCTGTTGATGAGGTTCTCCAGCGTCTCGTCCTTGGTGACCCAGTTCCTGGACGCGAACCTGTAGTCCCCTCCGACGGACCTCTCTGTCCCGGTGCAGTAGATGTACATGGGGGCGCGGGTCTGTTTGGGTTTACACACCACGATGTCCCCACGGCGGATGTGGCGCCGGTCGTCGGTGAAGTGCGCGATACCACCGGCTACCCCGACCAGGAGGACGCGGGTTACAGTGTTGAAAGACCCTGGAGAGGAAGCAGACAGGGGTTAATGGTTATTTCTATTAAGGTTAAAAGTCGAGAGAAGGTATTATACTTTATGAAGTATGCGATGCCGCCGGCCACCCTGACCAGGGGGATGCGGATCACAGTGTTAAACGACCCTGGAGAGGGGAGAGAAGGGTGGGCGTGAACGCTATTGTGTTGTTTAGGGTTGATTATAATTATAGTGCATTGTCCGAGATGATTATTGTTATTAATATTGTCTCTGATGGGATGCTAGTCAAGTGGTAAGTAAGTCAACGAGATGGGCGCTCAATCCATAACATGAACAACGCTTGGCAGTACGGTAAGTTTATTGATGGATATGGTGATGCGTACAGCTGCTCGTGATGGTAATAAGTCCAGGGTATAACAGTTCCAGTTAAGGGCAGAGTAAGCTTCCTCCGTAGAGTCCGCCTAGTCTCACCTCCGGCCGTCATGCGGTAGTACCGTGTAAGTCACCAGATGTCCCTGTGCTTGTATGGCTATCTAAACCCCTTCGAATCTCCCGATCCGTATGATCCAAACGCTAATGGTCTCTCTCTCTCTCTTACACTGCGCTCTTGCTTATAAAGCAGTCTGATATTGATTTTACCCCAGGCGTCGGTGCTTGTGGGGAGGTGTGTCCCGGTGAGCATTGTCTTCAGGTATATTTACACCTACCAGTGGCACCTGCCATTACTAGATATTTTCATAAACTAAGTAATTTAGAGGAATTCTTATTATTTTGTATTCAACTAGTGACCTTTACACTAATTCAATGATCATGCACAAAGTAACTAATTTAATCTCTACCTTTGTGCAGGCGGTTATTTCTATTCTTGTAGATACTTTATTGCCAATATATATACTTTAAAAGTAGACAGGTTAAGTCCAAGAATAGAACAGTTGACACGGTGAGAGGTGGTCCATGTCGAGCTGAACAACATAGATCTAGTAACGTATTAACTTAAAGTGTATATCTGTTATCATATTAGTTTCTAAGCTCTGTCATGGCCTTTAGGATGCTTGCGACCGTGTTGAACAATCCTGGAGGGGAAAGAAGAGGAGGTGATGATGTACTGTTATAAGGTGAGACAAGGTTTTATACTGTATAGATATGAAGCGGATGATGCTGCCCGCCACATTTATTCTGTAATCAAACTTAAACTAGCACTCTTCCTTGGTCGCATGTGCATGTTTTCATATATTAATATTTGTGAATATATATATTTTTAAAAACGTGATATTTTGAAATTATCGTCACGACACTGCTTTGAGGCCTTAGCGATAATCTTTTGAGTTTTTATGGACGTGATTTGACTCGCGATATTTATCGCCAAATTTTTATGGAATGCATACCGGGAGGACGAGAGATACTGTGTTGAACAACCCTGAAGGGGAAAGAGAATGGGATTGGATGTTACATTCATGTTAGAATTAAGCCTGTACTCCACTAGGCGATTTTGGACAAGGAAAATCTGAAAATTTCTAAAATCCCATTACAAATCTTACAGAAACCACCCACTCACTCACGATTTCAGAAATCGTGGCTTTTTCTTAAAGAGGTTAGAGTGACCCTGGAGGATGCAATGGTTTGGTTGCTTATTGGATGTTTCAGCAACGACAATATCTCAAATGCATTAACGCATGGACGGGGGGGGGGGGGGGTTTACACAGCCCAAAGCACTATATAACCGTTAGGGAAACCTTTTTTTTCACAATTTTCGGAAAAGGACCTGAGTGTACTTAATAGTACAAACTTCACATTTTGAGCTTTTGTCAGATATGTGTAAGAGGAATTCGAGGGTATTTTGGATTTTACCATTATAATATCAGAGTTATTGTTGACTTTTCTTAGTAATACATTGAACGTGATTATCATTTAATACCTGACTTATTCATATTTGTTTTTCAATTTCTTTAAAATGTCCAGAAGCTTTATATAGGCCTATGACTGATTTTATATTTTGCTTTAATCCCCAAAAAACAAAAAAACAACTATAAAGGAATTATATTGCGGTCCCACACTACTAACTATTAAGTATTTTATCTACAACCTTATGAGAATGTCCTTTAATGACGTTCACATATAAGGGAAGGAGTCGGGTCAAGAGGGTTAGCCCATTTCTAATGCATATAACATGCTAAATGGGGATGAGGGGGCTGGACAACATGTTGCGATGCAAAAAATATTGATGAACGGCCCCTTACTTATCGAAATCGTCAGTTTATTCACTGTCTGAGGGCTTCACCCATGCCCAGGTTATCACCGTGAGTGATGGCTGTGCAGTAGACTGTGACCGCACTAGTTAGGTCATGAATAATGTTTTCCTATGTGATCATTGAACCAGAAACTAATTAATTATAATGGAGAAGCACAAGTTGTCGTGCATGCACTGGCTCACCCAGAGTTTGTTATGGCTTACTTGAAATATGTGCTAGCCTTAGTGAGTGCTACTGCAGGTTGTATTATTAATCTAATTTTTGTTATCTAAACTATGTATTAAACCTTTCAAAACGTTTCATTATCATTCATTAAATTTTAAAGTGGATATAAACCTTGTTTTCAAAAAGAAAAAGACGGCTGGTTAATCATTGGTTCATCATCGACCGGTCATTAATCCCCGATGTTATTAT
This sequence comes from Lepidonotus clava, assembly GCA_936440205.1. NCBI lineage: Eukaryota > Metazoa > Annelida > Polychaeta > Phyllodocida > Polynoidae > Lepidonotus > Lepidonotus clava. Next base: position 66,366,634 of record OW387134.1, on the reverse strand, counting down.
ACGTTGACTAGTGGATGGCAGCCGTGGAATATGTAGTACATACTTACGACCTTGGTAGTGGCGTTAAATCAAATTAGAAAAAAGCAGGGGAAACATATATACCCAATATTGTATAAATCAACATGCCTATGACCCTAGAGGTGGCGTTAAATTGTATGAAGAAAAACAGCTTAACCTACCTATGACCCTAGTGGTGGCGTTGCGGGCGACCATCATGGAGCTCTCCCCCTCTCCTGGTTTAGGCAGTTTGGTGGAGATGACTCGGGTGTGGCCGATACTACCAAGGGTGATTACCTGCCCCTCACCTGAAGGGAAAGGTATAAACAGATTAAATATTTTGGAGGATTACATTATTCCAAAAACTAAACCATTGCGCTTGAGGTAATTGTTCACATTGAAGGTTTGTAAGTATAGTAGGTTTCAGAATGATTTTTGAGTAGCCTACCGTGGTTAGTGGTTGCAACTGTAATATTACTTTTATTTCTAATGAAGTCGGAATGAGACCTAAACTTAGGAACAAACTCGTGCATTTTTGTCCATAGAAACGTAGCGCAAGGTAAAAGCAAGGCATTTTCTCTACCTCAGATTCTATAGTTAATTATCAAAATATTTCATTATCAGTGTACATAAAGGCCATTATTACACTACGCGTCGGCTGGCTGGCTTTGGGGGTGTTTTACCGAATGCAAGTACCCTACGGGACCCAATGCAAAGTGTAATATAGAAAAAAAAGTTTCTGCATGCATTCACGTGGGGTCGCGTTGACCCAACGCGACTCAACACGACCTAACGCGACCCCAAAACGCGTAGTATAATATACTTTACATCGGATCACGTTGGTAGTGTAATATAGCTATAATATGGATCCAACGCAAACTAGTGTTGGGCAACGTTACCCAACGCAAACAGAAACCCAACGCATAGTGTAATTAGGGCTTTAATGTTTTTGTTGTTTGAGCTAATCACTAAATGCGTGCCCATGGCAGACAATTGGTTTTACTCATGGAACGTAATTCATGGACATATGAATCAATATAAACTGATCAACCGATCAATTTAAATTGCCTCAGCCGTGTTTAGTACGTACCCCTGCCGTGCGGGCGGCGCCACACGTACGTCTTCTTGTTCTCCATCATCGAGTCGACGGCCAGCTTCTCCGTGTACAGCAGGGTCACGATGGCCACTGTGGGCATCTCAATGTGGGGCAGGAGGGGCAGCTCAGACACGATCTCCGTCACTGCGGGAACGAGAGCATATTAACTAAGTTATATGCGCGACTATATTGACATTGAATTCCTAATGATGTAAGTAGTATATAAATTAAAATTTTAAGCATGTACACGGTAATTGAGGAAGGATGGACACATTCAAAGTTATGAATGCAGACCCGCAGCCAGGGGGGGTCGAGGGGTTCGTACGAACCACCCCCCCCCTTGGACCAACCCTCCTTTAAAATATAAATTTTATTGTAACTACACACACAAAAATGTATATGTTTTAGCCTGAAATTCAATAAACGAGTGGTATATGAAAAGACGACTTAAATTCTTATTCAGATGACGTTATGTACACACTCTACCAAGTATACACAATGCTGTATACAAGATGTCGCCTGCATAGTTGGTTCACTCACAAGCTTTGAGATCTATGTGAAGGTTATAGTTTGTTGGAATAGTTGTATAATACTCCTCACATTAGAAAATCTCATGTGAGACATAACCTCACACAGAACTCAAAGTACATATTTTGTGCTTTTTATATCCATATTTGTGGTTTATAGGTAACATTAATAGGAGAGAAACTGAAATGGTCAATTTAGAGGTCACCTTTGGTAACCATGGTATCCATGTAACTAAGACAAACAATTTTGCTCCTATGTCTCATAAAAATCTGAAATTTCACTTTCGCTTTTGACTTAAGCACTGAGAAAAAATGCCCAAAATACGCCTTATTTTAGAATAGTCTAATGTCTTAGTTGTTGCAATGGGAAGCAGTCATTTGATATAAAGCCACACGATATTTTTAGTATAAACTATCATCCCATGAAGTTGAGGTATCTACCTTTCAAACGAGGTATGGCATATATTGGGGTTTTTCATCACAAAAGACTTTTTGAGAAGGGCCGCTATGAGGTATTTTTCTTCCTATCAAATTGGAAACATATTGTATATAGTATTTATACATATATGATTAGATCCACTTTGGTCTCACCGTGAGTCCAGGTGCGGTGGCCGGAGGACCTGACCGTCTCCAGCCTCATCCACTGCCCCGGCTCCACCTCCCTGACCAGCCCGTGGTTGGACAGGTACTGCAGGATACTGGTCAGCTGGGCCACATCCACCAGGCGGGTACTGCGGCCCGCGTGTCTGCAGGGGTTAACAGAAATAAAAACAAGATTAACACTGTATGAAATAGAACTGCGGCCCGCGTGTCTGGACGGAGTAAAGGGGGGGGGGGGCAGTTGAGACGATTAATGGCCTGTTTCCAACAACCGATTTTTATTCAAATGATTCCAATTGACCCTATACAAATCGTCAAGATTTATAAATCCCGTCAAATCTTAACAAATCTGTTGGTTGAAACAAAAACTCGTTCAAATGAACAATTTCAATGGATGATTCTTGACCTTGGCAGCTGAAAAAAAGCCCCACAGACGACAGATGAATTATTTGACAAGATAAATAATTTTGGATGATTTTGGCTTTTTGGACGATTTTGGTACACAAATCTTGCAATCATCTTTTGGTGGAAACAGGAAACCTTCACACGATTTAGTAAATAACAAATACATAATGAAATAAAATAAATATCAATGAAAAATAAAAATTGTATGTGCTATCATAATAGATTAGCCCATATTTGTAAAATAGAGATATTGTTGAATTAAATCGTTGGTAAAATTGTTTGTAAAATCATTGGTAAATGTATGTGATATTCTTTGATGAGTTTGGTGGAGACAGAAAATCGTCCACCAATGATGTTTTGTCGAAAAGAAATACTTTGTCAGTCGTCCCTTGAAGTTGGTTCTAAAATCGTTCATTTTTTATTTGTCTTTTGGGGAAAACAGAGCGTGGGTCTCAAGATAATAAGACTTTACTTTGCTGCTATACAGATGAATACTTTCTATACCAGCATGAGCCTTGTATTCGGAAAAAGTTTTAAAAAAACCATGGGCTCCGCCACCAAATTGGTAACCAACCCGTCATATATTAGATGAATTATGATTTGTAGGGACCAAAGATTTTGTTCAAATAAAAACAAATTATAAAAAAGAGGTGATAAGTCTCATAAAGGGTTTGACGTCAATAAGTCCTCTAATACCCATGGTCTTCGAACTCTGGTATTAAAGGATTGCTTATGGCAGCCATAATTGAAACAACTTATCTTATCCATGAATGTTTGTTGTTATCATACTTCCCAATTGAATGTGCTATCAGCACTGTCACACCTATATCAAAAAAGCCTAATTCTAGCCTAATTCTAAAAGAATAGACTATTGTAGACCTATATTTGTATTGCCAACCCCGAGCAAGGTACTTGAGCATGCAGTGTACAAACAACGTATCTACCATTTGGAAAGTAATGGAACTTTGGATTATAGACAGCACAGGTTCCGTTGTAACCACAGTACCTCAACTGGTATAATGGAATTTGTACAAACTGTCTGTAATGCGTTAATCTCCACCCGATGTATAAGCGGTATCTATATTGACTATAGCGAAGTGGTTGATACCATTGACCACACAGTATTATGTAAAAAGCTGGTTTATTATGGATTAAGTAAGAAGGTCATACATTGGTGTAGAAGCTATCTGCAGAATCGTGAGTAAATTGTAAAATTTGACAATTCAATTTCCAACTAAGAATCAATTATATATGGTGTACCACAAGGGTGAATTTTTGGGCCTATATCTTTTATCATATTATTATACAAACCATGTTCAATGACCACATCACCAAAATAGCACTTTACACTGATGATACTGTGATTTATTTCTCACGTGCAGATCCAAATGTAGCCATATAAATGGACAATAGAAGTCTAGGTGTAAATTCCGACTGTTGTGAACTGAATAGACTGACTGTTAACCTAGATAAGACAAGACATAATGCTATTTCAGCCTCACTAAAAAGTACTTGTCAGAACTGATGTAATGAAAAATTTTTCATTAATTTTTCCCCAAGAAAAGTTGACGAAAATCCAAAAACAGCAAAACCGTGCACTTAAAACGGTTTTTATTGGGAGAGTGGGTAATGAAATACAACTGCATGAAGAAGCTAAACTCAACCTGCTTAAGGAACGGCGTCAAATGTATCTGTTGAATTTAATGTACTTCAGATCTAAAGAAGTTGATCTTCTTGATGTGAGGGATATTAGGACTAGACAATTTGATAAGATTAAATTTAAAGTCTTGAGACCCCGTATAGCCCCTGCATTTAAATCTCCGACCTATTACGGTTCTCTGCTTTGGGATAAGCTACCTCTGAGTACACAATCGTCGGACACAATTCAAGACTTTAAAAGAAAAGTTAAAAAGCATTTTCGGGAAGGTCTGTTTATGAATGTCTAATCTCAAACAATAAGATTGTGCTTGACCATAGTTCTCCTTAACCTGTATTTGTATTGTATCTATTGGCATATGCAAACAGATCCCACTGATTATAACCATGTGCATCAGAAAGGTGGATTCATGTTATAATTTCTTCACATGCCCAGTGATGTATTATAAAGGTACGTTTCTCATTGTTAGAGCTAAGACGTTACATATTGTACTCAAACTACTGAAACTGTAAAGTGCCTATAGGCACAGCATTCATTCGGTAGACCAGTGCTTATATTGCACTGAGAATATACGATGCTGTACAAATTAATTGAATAATAATAAATAAAAAAAAAAGATGGATAGTAATATTATCAAAACTGTTACCCATTAGGCATATCTATTCTTAATCATGGATGAGGAATTGTCCTTCAATGATTTCTAAGGTAAGCAGGCAATTTTTCCCATGTAGGGTTGAGCTAACTTTATGATTGAGAGTGGTCCAAAAGAGAATATTGACAGGTAAGATGTATTGCAGGAAAAGGCCTAAAAACTATTGATTCTCCAACACCTGATACGAAACGTTAATAGATAGGATTAATTGATTAACAGATAGAAAGTTCTTTGAAACAATTTTGGCATGAGCATCATTATTCCTTAATGTATAGAATGAGTAAGCAAGGTATGTTAAGACTATAATTATTATTATACCTACAGGTGGATGAAAATGTACTTACGCAAAGCTTGAAATTACAAATCAAAAAAAGGTTTAAGTACATGATATATTCAATAATCGACTGGAAATATCCTAAACTTAACAATATAATATCAGACATGAAAACAAGCTATAAAAGGCACACCATTAGCCGAAAATAAACCAGTGTTCTTCAAGTTGCTCAACTGTGAACGTTTGATCTGTTGTTATCTTATGCTTGAGAAGTAGACTAAATCAAATATGGCTGACACGAGGACTCGTGGATGGGTCTCAACCTGGCTACAAGGTTCCACAGGTGACTTGAGCACCTGAGGAACCTGAGGGCAACCCAGACTGAACTTGGGGGCCTACGGAAGGTGCCTCGAGGGCCGCCACACAATGACCTGAACCTTTAAGTGGCACCAAGAAAGGGTGACTTTAAAAGTTATGGAAAAAGGCATTTTTTTCAAACAACCATAACTTTCTAGGTAAATGAGCTATAGTATTACTTCATATACCATAGGATTCAGAATGAATTGGACAATTAATCCAGACTTGTTTTGTAAAACATATCATAGAATGAAAATGTTCTATTTAGAACCAAATTCGGAAAAACGAAAAAAACTTTTACTATTAACTCATACAATCTGATTTGAGGCTCTATAGAAAGAATGTAATGTTTGTGATATGTTAAAATAAACTTATTAGGCATATCTGTCTTTACTTGAAGATTACAATGATGTATAATGTTAGTGGCTGTTATGTATATTCATAATTTTACAGCTAAATCTTCAAAAATTCAAAATGGCCAAAAAGTGCAAAAATTGATGATTTCAGAGATTCCCTATGGGGATTTACTATAGGATTTGGTTGTAAATGTGAAAATTTGGAATATGAAAGGTTATTTGCACATCAAATCATTAAAAAAAGGACTATAATATTGTATAACCACTTAAAAGAAAGACGATAATATCTTCTATATCCTCAGGCATCCAATAAATGAATCTAAGGTTCCTATGGTGTTATTAACATGCTTCATAAATGGCTGTAAAAAGATGAAAATGTCAACCTTTCTTAGAGCATGGGTCTATAGTACGGTTAAAGCATGAAGATAGACTACATATCGACAGGGCTGGAGTTATACACGCGGGCATCACATCAGAAGGCCGCGCACACAGAATTACTTGTATACGCGGGTGTAAGGTCCGCGCATACTGGAAGCCCTGTACGCGCGGTGTTGAAAAGTCCGCGCATATTGGAAGCCCTGTATGCGCGGGATCCGCGTGTATGGCTGGGATGGCTGCCTACATACGCGGACGTTGTGACCGCGTATACAAGTACGGTAATATACGTGGACGTACTCCTCTTTTCATTATTATATCATCTGAAAAATCGGGGGCCCCCTCTTTCTTTTCTAATTTCTATGTTTTATCTAATTTTTGCACATGATTATAAGATAACTAAAATTACGATCACCTTATGTCCGCGTATGTTATCTGTATGGGCCCGCGTGTATAAGAAATTGTATATACGCTACGTCCGCGTGCGCGACTGTCGCGCGTATAGCCACTCCCTATCGACAGGACATACAGTCTTCAGCTCCTTAGTATTGACTCAGTGGTGAATATCACCCCAACCCCCTTACACAAAAACTCTCAAGTCTTACAAATAAGCTCAAAGCACCCCTAATCCTGTTCATACACCAAATTTCTTGGGCATATCCAAATATCGAACCAGGCATTTACATTAAATATAATCTAAGACCATAATTATATATAATCAATTAAATCTGTGATATTCTTTTTTGTCACAGGAACGTTCGTTCATGTTTTCAAAATAGCTGCATTTTTAAAACAAAAAATAGCACCGTGGTAAGCATCGGGTCTTGTCAAACTATTACCCAGCATACAACCTGATCTAACCTAACCTGCAGGTACAACTCACGAAATCTTCATATCCCTAACTGTGAGAATGTTGTTTCATTATATCGTCTTGTTATGTCTCTTTTTCACTTTCATTATCACTTCATAAATACAACTGGAAGAACATGAACTGTAAGTACGTGATGTTGTTCAACAAAAAAGGAAAGAAAAAGGAAAGAAAGAGAGCTGGCTATCAAAACGATAGGTACTCACATTTTGTAGTATCTGAGCAGCTCGTCGGCCGTGACCGAGTTGGGGTAGGCATCCTCGAGCAGCTTGAGCACGCGGTACCTGCGGGCGACCCAGAGTACCTGCACGCCCCTCCTGGACAGGCCCGGGTAGGCGTGGGGCGGGGCCGGGCGGGGGGCGGGGGCAGGGGCGGGCGGAGGGGGCGCCGACAGGGTACGTGTGTGCAGGGTCACCACAGGAACTAGGAAGGGAAGAATAACAGAACAGGGATGTAGACGGATTAGGATATGGATTGAAGATGGTGTGGTAGAGTTTATCCTTTTTTTATTGCTTCATGTGCGTTTTATTTACAAGAAGTGCTCTTCTAATAGAAGATGAGCATGATATATGATTAGTGAAGTCTCTTTTCCTATTTGGGGACTGAATAATAATTATTTACTAGGGCTACTTAATATATATATATATATATATATATATATATATATATATTCTAGCAACATACAGTATCTGACATAGTAAACTATTGAAGGAAAATTGTTTAATTTAATAACTGCTATAATAAAGATATAACTTATGCATAATAGACTATTAAAGGTTTTATTTCTTTAATCAAATAACTGCTATATAGCCAACCAATGGATGGTACACAATGGGAATATCGGATCTACATAGAATGAGCACACATACACACTTTAATCTAAAGCAGAACATGATCAAAACTTAGAACCTGTGGATTTCGTGAGGTAACTCTATTCTGGTGCTGTGGGGTTAGAGAGTCGATCTCTCGGGGGCGCGGCCGTCGCAATTCTCTTTTTGTTTTAAAAACCCCGAGAAAAAAAGTTTCAAAAAACAACTGAAAACGTGTCGCGCTCCTCCGGGGGCTAAACGGTGGTAAGGTCACAAAGGTCAAATGCAAATCACAACCCTTCGCCATGCCAGAAGTATCCATGGCCAAATTCGGAGCATGCAGAATAAGTTACGTCATGAGATCCAGTGCAAACATACAACAACACAAACAACGAAAAAATAACAATAATCCAAAGCGCAAGTGTAGCTTTTATAGCTCAACGGTAAAGATAAAGGCAACTTTTGGAATGGTCCTATTGGATAAATGATTATGTTTATGTAAACACCAGAATAAAAAATGAATACTAAAAATATTGTAACATATATTTCTGAAAGCAGAGATGATGAAATGTGAGCTCACTTGAACTGTAGGAGTCGTTTGACCGGCGGGAGTGCACGGGGGAACTTCTCACTCTAGTAACTACAGGGGAGGGTGGTACTGAAACAACATAAGTAGCACTTAAGTATGATTTTATAGCACAATAAGAATCAATGCTTTTTGGAAAAGAAAGTTCGTTATATTCTATTGTAAATACATTGGCTTGAAAGAAAATGCCACCTATGACCTAGTACACTGATTAAACCGAAAGTAATATTTCTGTCTACTTTTTGGATGAATACTCTCAAACTATGTACTGGTTGGGTGGTGATGTTTCTCGACAGGACTTGGAAATCATACTAAAGACTATCACAATCGAATGTGTACCATGGTAGAAACATTCTGTACAATGTATAACTATTTCTGATGCCTTAAAACCATGCCTTATATTCATGCTACAGAGAGATATCATAGAATAATAAATAGATGTAACAATCCACAAAGTAATGTTCGAACGATAAGAGACCATTTGGTGAAATAAACAGTAGTTGAATTACGCAAATGGCAAATTTTATTGTTAATGTTGCAATTATAACAGAAGTTTTGTTGTTGTCCCGAACATTAATATGAAGTATGAGAAAATAGTCCGCGGAGGGGAGGGACTACTTACGCTTGCGGAGGATGACCCTGGCTGGGGAGGGTGACCTGGAGGTGAGGTGGTAGGTCTCTCTCCGTATCCCTACAGCATGCAAAGGGAGCTTAACAGTAGGTCAGATATAGGGATAGGGCTAGAAAACTTCTTAACGAGTTGACCTTAATTAGATAACTCATGCTTGGGTAGAATTAATGCCAATTGAACTAGTAAGTGATTAAAATAGTGACACCCTAATAAAGGTGTAGGTAAATGTAGATTTCAGTCAAAGAATTTTAAATGATGTATAACTCAAAACACCTTTGTGTCTATGCTGTATAATGATGATGATAATAATTAAGAGATTCTTTGTAAAACATATCATCATATCGCAGTTTCTTATTTCATTAGAATAAGCAAATGTAAAACGTAAAACCTACCACTTTGATGTTCCGTGGTAAGCATGCTTGTTATCCAGAAAGCATACCGTAGGTTAGTAACCAGATCCATAATGCAGAGTCAGTGTGAAAGCCATGCATCAATATTTGTGTTATCTCGTGTTTTATTGAAAATGTATGATTACTTCCTTATTTCAACAATTGCCAAATCCCTGTATAACTCATTATAAAGTGTTTGTAAATGTTTCAGCTTTATTCATCGTTTGTTAAGAACGATAACAGATAGCAATTGAATGTTACTTAAAGTTATGCTTTCCTAAAGTTAAGGGAGAACGTTACACGTCTAATCTAGTTGTAGTCCTATTTAATACAACGTATATAAATAGCAATCACTATGTTACTTTAATAAGTGTCACAACCATTCACTATTTGCCGGAGAGTCTAACTGCAGTATTATGTCTTAGTTTTTATGAACACCACAGCCATCTCTTTGCCTGCAATCATGGCTTCTCACTTGGCTTCAACATTTATCAGTACGCGTCAACGTTTTAATTTCATATCACAGCAATACCTATGGTTTGATTGGTTATCACAATTAATCATTGTGCCGCAAATGTTGTGATTGTCAATCACAGTCAATTATTCTGCCTCGAATGCATTGATTGGATATCACAGTCAATCTGTATAAGCCAAATTAAAGTTTTAGATGATTCAGTGTCACAACTAATCTTTTTGCCGATGTAGGTCAATCCTCATCTCATTTGAAGCAGTGACGGATTTAGAGGGGGCGCGGGGGCGCACTTTGTTTGGACAAATTTACCTTTATTTAATGTAAAATTCTTGAAAATAGAGGGGCACCCCCTTTCAACTAGCAGGCCCCCACATTTTTAAAAAGATGTATCCGCCACAGCGAAGACGATGTCATCTTCCATATTCACATCCAACTCTTGGTTTTCGAGGTCGGCCAGAGAGGTGACTTTCCTCCTGTCCACGGTTATGGAGACTCCAGACCGGACCAGGTTATCAATGTAGGACATGGCTGGAGAGAAGGGGCCAAAAACAGGTAGATAACATACAGGTGGTTATATTGGAAAGTGATATAATATCTTATATATATATAGGATTTGAGATGTAGAAATATAATATAATAGCATGGGTTTAAGTCAAATTCAGAATGAAAATTGTCAATTTCACTGACATTTTCCGGTCGTCTGAGTCAAAATCAGAATGAAAAATATCAATGTTATATGACATTTTTGAATGAAAAATGTCAATATTTTAAAAGTTTTTTCATTCTGATTTTGACTCAAACCCATGCAAAACATTTATTTGTTTGTACAATGGCGATACTTTTGATTGTCAATTTCTCTTTCACGCCGCATGGGTTAAAAACAAAAGATATTTTACAGTCTAAATATCATATTTAGTAAATTATATATATTTGATTGCTAAAAGACAATATCTTTGACTGTCAATTTTCCTTTTATTCCGGCATGGGTTTGATAAACTTTCCCAGTTAATCTTTAACTTAAGGTAAACCTACCCTTCTTCCTCTTTGCCCTCCTATAGGCCTCGTCAAGGCTCCGCGAAGCAGAGGCCCTAAAACTGACACGAGATGGCGCCACAATAAAGTACTCCACATGCTCAGCTGGAAGAAGACAAGCTGGTGCAACCATGCATGAAGTCACAGGCAACCTTAGGAGTAGATCTTATTTAAAATGTGTCTTTTTCAGATTGATTTTTCAGTATGGCAAGGCTGTCACTAAATAGAGGTCATTGGTGACATTCACACATATAAATAACTTATTTCGCCGTAGAATTCATCAGTGGTTATCCTATTTGTAAATATGTATTGTACACTCCATTATAAGCATGGGATATTATGTCAAATTTATTAGGCTTTCAAACATGAGGTTTGGATCCCCAATCACGTTTTGTGAACCACAAGACTGGGGACCTCAGAGGTGCTTGTATAGGTTTTGATCCTCATGTAGTCAAACACATATAACAAGATCTCACAGGATTTTATCAACTACTAAAGGCCCATACCCACTAGGCGATCTTCCTGTTGACTAGCAACGGGCGACAGGGTAATTAGCCGTCGCTGTCCCCGAGCGACGGCTAATATCAAGCAAGTTTGATAATTCACCGACGATTTTCGCGACGATTTTCCCGGCGATCCCGTCCTCCGTCGCCCATCGCCCAGAAATTGCACCATACCAATGGAAAATCGTCCGGCGATTATGATCGCCCAGCAATTATACAGGGAATTTGATACCCATACCGTCGCTCGCCTAGTGGGTATGGGGCTTAAGTCTCTTTCTGGAGACTGTGGCCTTTCAAGTCAGGAAAACACTCATTGTAGTCATAAATAGTGTGAATGTTGCCCAATGTGTTACAAACTTGACATCAATAGAGGCCTTAAATCACTAGTATGCCTTATACTAATGTTATTACTTTGTGCTTCTTTTGCTCCATCGTCGATGTCAGTAAGTTGGTACTGCTCTGCTAGTTCATTTATGACGTCATCCAAGTCATTCACGGCGTCTTGTTCCGGTATGACGTCAGCTTTGACGTCATCGGTGGCGTCTCTTTCAATGTCGGTCAGATTCAGTTCTGGGGAGGCCTCCTTTAAGGCCTTATCAGGAGGTTCTGTTCTGACGTCATAGCGTGGAGCCTCACTCACTTCCGGTACAACTTCCGGTACAATATCTTCTTCCGGTTGAGGCATTTCCGAAACTGACAAACAGAATTAGGTCCTCATGTTTGGAACTTTACTCAACCAGCCAAGCAAGATGGGTTAGGTGTAATATTCTATCATATAGGAGAGCGAATGTCTTTTCATCATAAGATGAGTAATAAAGGAAATGGGACAAAATGACTCAATGTCATCAAGTAGTCTTGTCATGATACTCTTTCATTTGGTGCTCGGTACAAAAAGTAAGTTTCTACTCCTGTTTCTGACAAGCAGAAGGAAACACAGCTATAAATATTTTTCTTTTCAGAATTCGCAATAAATAAGTGCATAAACCAGCTGCTATCCATAGGATATATATCTAATTGAAAGTAAAATCAACGTATATGATGCAAGGCGTACTTTGCTCAGACTCAGGCTCTGTGTCCCTCGGACCTTCTACGGACATGAAGGCCGAGCAGGTCTCCTTGGTGGGGCTCTCACGAGGTGAGCTGCTCTCATTGACCTCCGGTGAGCTGCTCGTCTTGACCCCCTCTACCGGTGCAGTCCGGCTGTGCACTGAGATGTCCAGGGGCGTCGTGTGGGTGGTGGGAGGTGGTGTGTGTGTGCCTGTGTGGTGGTATCATATTGGATGGTTAGTGTCCTTAACTCTATACTCAGGGGCGGGTCCAGGGGTGGGGTCGGATCAAGTACTTCCCCCTCTACATCTTTTCGATGGGGATTTAACAACATAAAGAGAGAAGAACATCCTGTGCTAGGTTACCTTTTATATAATATAGCCCCAGAAGGCGCATTATTCCTGTATTGAACAGTCATTAATGCATAATTATTTTGAGCTTATTCTCTTTTTTCAAAACCCCGGATCCGCCGCTGAAACTACACGTATACATGTGTAACTTCATCTAGGGTTCTACTGCTAGGTGCCATGAGCGACATTAAGTCTATAATGCCTCTTTCTTAATAGCTTAGTAGTGTATGGGTAAGAGTATTATCTGTATTTGGAATGTGTTTGCAGTAGAAGTATTCATATTTGAGACACACCGCACTCCTTGCTATTGGTAGAAGGCGGCTACATTGTAGAATCTTTCTCGGCCAATCTACAGATCTGATTCTATGTGGGAGTTGCAACTTATCATTTACGGATACATGCTCTGAGTGGAACCTCTCCCTCTTTAACAATTGTCTGAGTGGAACCTCTCCCTCTTTAACAATTGTCCTCTTTAATAATTGCCCATTACAAAGCCCAATCACCTTCTTTTCAAATCATACAACACAGTGTATGAAATGATAAGAAGCATGTGATCTGGTAGAGGACTTGTCGTAGAAGGAGGGATCACTCAAGTGTCACATGTTACAACTTCCATTAAGGCCATATTCCACTATTCAATGGGTGAACATTCCCAGGCTCTTTTTTCTGTCACCACAAATAATTCCAGAGAAAATCTACTTGAAATCATTTGTGGTGGTACTTGCACGGACCAAATGCAAGCACACATCTCTCTATTCCACCTTGTGGTGCCTAGGTTTACTTGCGGTTGTGATAAAAACCATAATGAATTAAATGCCCACCGCGAGCAAAACACTGAATAGTGGAATATGGGTTTAAGGCTCTTATCCTACGACGTACTTGACGTTCCCAGTTTGAGCACCTTTATACTGCGCTGTCGGCTGTGGCGAGGGGAGCTGTCGTCACTGAACGAAGTGACCGGATCTGACGTCAGACTCATTCTCAACTCTGATTGGCTCCTGGGCGACGTGACGTCATCGAAGCTGTCGTCTCCCCCGTGGTAGGGACGCCGGTCCCGGGGGAGGAGGATCTCGGACGCTAAGCATTGTGGGAAGAAATGACGTCCTTCGTCAAGGTCAACGCCAGCGTCTTAAACCTAACTTAGACTATTTGGAAAATGAAGAAACTGTACTGTGTATCATTTTCCCACTTCATAGTTAAGTTATGTCTCATCAGTTCCATTGCATTCCTGGAACATCTGATTGTTACCAAACTATCTTTACTGGGTGGCTATGAACTATTATAGAAGTATATATTTGCTGTGTGCATTTCTACCGCAAGCAGGTTTTTTCTCATAGACCACCATTTATTAGAAAATACATTAACATTGTTTTTAAAATCTCAGACTGTCAGAGTTGTCACGGCCATACCCAGCCCCAAAGCCTGAGGGGGTTCCAAGTAAATCTGATGGGGCTCAGATGACAATTCTGACATATTTACTATAAATTGAGTCATCTTACTTAAGCTTCTCAAAGTCAGAGAGGATTCCAGGGCTCCCTGAATTCAAATGGTACTTCAAGAACTATTGAGGGAATTATTTGTAAATTAAAGGGGTTTCCAGCCGAGAACTCACCAAATATTCTCTTACTTTTATGTTGGAAAAAAATAAAAGGGTATCTAGACACCCAGGAACCCCCTCTGGCTGAGCCATTGGCTCTCGGAACCTCCCTGGTTACGGCACTGGTTGTTATCAGAGAACTTGTATGTATATATAGGATATATCGAGACTGGAAAGCTTCTCTATGACCCTTTATATATATATATATATGCCCATTTCCCTGGTGGCTGGTTGGATCCTAGCAAGTCAACTGTGACCAGGGGCTGATCATTACCAGTGTATTTTTGGAATAGCAAGTGGAACCACCCATGCCATTTTTAACATAGACATAATGGTCAATCCAAATCCAATCCAACCAGCACCCAGGTGGCAGGCCTGTAGTGCATAACAGGTTTCCCTCTAGCTTTCCAGTCTTGATATATCCTATATATACATACAAGGTGTCTGTCGTAATTTCAATGTTTAATTGTCTCGGACCTGGTCGTAGTCCGTGTCGTGAGGGTGCAGGAGACGAGTCCCCGGAGCTCGTCTCGTGGCCGTAGTCGTACTGGGTGACCCCCTGGGCCAGCATGCTTTGTAATAGAGCGTTTACTGAAAGCAGTCAGAACCTACGCCGGGTTATAGACGCTGTGGTGGCAGCCATATTTGTGATCAATTTAATATTATCATTATTAGTATTGAAAGTTCTGAAATATTTAGATTGAACCTTTTTGCCATGTTCATTGAATATTCTTTTTCTTTTAGAAATGATAAATGTTGAATATCATGCAATGCCACGTGGTCTTATTTTCAACACATGGTGATCACCCAAAGGTGATCGAGTGACCACATCTGCACAAGGTCTATACCAGGGAAATAGTGTTAGAAATCTTGTATGAGGATCTGTGAGATTTCCTAGACTGCCATCAGAATACAAAATTGAAAAACAAAATTAAGCAAAACATACTCTAAAATTGTAACTTAGTCAAGGTGATGGCTATAAGACAGATCAGTATATCTTGTCCACAAGAAGTAGATATACTGTTAGATCTCACTATTTACCTAATAACACCTTTCTTAATATAGTTATAATTATTTTTGTAGAGGCACTGTGCAATCAGAAACAGAGTAGAATAACTAAGCGTGACTTCAGTGCCAAATACGAATCATTCAGAATTGTAAAATACTGCCTGAGAGTATTTATTCAAAACAAATAATCAACAAAGGCAAAACGAAACAAAATTAATGCTGCTGTAAATCAGCCAAACGAGTGCATGTAAAAACCAAAGGAAATGTATAGAAACTGAATAATGTGAGTTATTCTCCCCACCACAGATAACTTGTTACTGCCTTGTGCCTGCAGACACGCCTAGATTAATATACGTGCTTTGAAATACATAGACACGTCATAAGCAAATGATTTTTCAGTAATCATGGTATTCTTTGTTGTCAAACTAAAGGAAAACTGGGAAAGATTATGATACAATTTTATACTTAACATGATTCATTTTATATGGCTTGAAAAGCTCCCAAATTTTGATGGGCGCCATATTGGTAATCAACTTAAATTTACTATTATTTACAATTTTAAAGCAATTATGATCTATATTTTGTTTGTTTCATCAAAAGAAAACACATTGAATCATAATGAACAATTAGAATCTATAAATTGTGGATATATTTTATAGCCATGTGGTTGTGGTAACCACGTGGTGATCACCAAAAACTGGTCACGTGACCACGTCTGCACAAGGTCTATAGGTTTCCCAGTTTTTTTTATAAAAAATAGTGAATATGAACCTGCAGGTACTTAAGATACAGTAAATCAGCTTTCCGTGATTAGGAGAATCGTGTGAGAAGGTAAGCAGGCGGTGGTGAGTACATACAGTCAGTGGGGTCGTGGTCTCTACCTTTACGGTCCGTGCGGGGACTGCTCGTGTACACACGGTACGAGTCGACAGGCCCGCGGAAATCTGGAACGAAAAACGGGTAAGGTGTGGAGTTGGGAACTGTAGATGGATGGTGTAGAAGACTTAATGTGCGCTGATGCAGTACTCGACGTACCACACGGTTGGAGGCATCACACTTTAATTTCTTATCTGCTGCGCACTTGTTACGCTCGTATCAATGTAGTTCTCTTTTGAAGACTGTTAAATCCTGTTAAGCTTGTCTCTGCACACGTTTCTTACGACGGAGGTGACAGTTATAGGTAACACACTCACATCTTACACACCTTTTCACATCCAATTCAAATATAATTATAAATACATTTTTCAATTATCACAATTTATCCCAAACAGTCGTCCCCCTAGTGAAAAAAAGGTTGTAACCAAAGCTCTTCACACAGGGTTGTGCAACCGTTTTGCACTCTACTGATGGGACGACATTTACCATCGACCCTACGACTTCTTGGCCTTCCAGGTACAAACAAAAAGCTGGGTTACCTGCGCTATCAAGCGAGTCAATGCTGTAGCGATGCCGACCGTCCAGAGGCCGGCTGGGGCCAGTGGGACTGTTGACGGCGGCCAGCAGGGAATCTGGCGAGAGAAAGGACGGGACCGACGTCAAAGCGGGTTAGTAGGGTGGGCAGGACGTGACCACTACATTTCTGTAGTATTTTTCCTTTTTTTTCCCCTTTTTTCCATTTTCAAAATTCACGGAAACTGTTCGAGATTGTTCTTGCCTAATACGATCTAAATAATATGTGTTTTACCCCTAATGTTTTAAGAGGAAACATTTATTTTTGATTTTTATTTGTGTAGTATTCTTGACCCATAGAAATGTAATGGTCATGTCCTTTGCAAAGCTAGGCGTCAAACCACACCATAGTCTTCTCTTATAAAGAGTACCTTCATTGCATTATAACACGCATATACTTCTGTATTTCTGTCGTAGGTCAAAAGCATTAACGTATTCTTACTTAATACATCAAACTTATACATATTAATATGACTTCACAACCTTTCTTATCCAAACCCATGGCTGGTTAATTGTTATTCACCTCGGACATTCTAGTCGCTTCAGCCTTCATTCAACAACATACCCATGATTTTTCATCATGTTCTATTAACCAAATATTATCATTTATTTAAATATAATAGAAAATGTATTACCAATCGCGCCAAACACATCTTACGAGAATTCATATGATTATATAATGAGTGAGACAAGTTTGTATATAACTTATTTGTGTCTGGATAAATAAAAGAATTTAATTTTCTTTTAATCTCCCCCATAACTGAGACTGAAGGTACACGAGCCAGCGGATTCTAAAAGTTTCCAGTGCTGTGCACGTTTTACCCCACTTTCTCTTCTGTCATTATGGACCTCATGATCTTCTGCATAAAACATACTATAATCACACATAACATTATACATGCATTGTATATTACAACATGTAGAGTTGTGCACCTTGGCTGTGGCGGAATGGCGGCCTGTAGAGGGCGTGACCGGGCGACGGGCTGCGGGTCGCCAGGCGGCGCTCTGAAACGGGCATTCAGGTCACGTGGTCTTAGTGGCGGGATTTTTGAAATATCTTAAACGGTTCACCTACTTAGAACTTCGCATCAAGAGCAACCTATGTGTTTTACCACCATGAAAACTTAATGTTAAAGCATTTTGATCTTAATGGCATGCTCTCTTTCATTAGTAGACATTAGAGTACGTTAATAAAGCCTTATATCGGAAAGAAATGATAACCGTTCAAGAGAGGGAGGGGCTTTGCAAACTTCCATTTATTTGTACTATTAAACAATATAGAGTTTTTTTCCTGAAGCTGCGCCACTACTTCCATTTAGAAGACTCATTGAATAAAGGAATTTCCGACCGCTTCCCCCCCAATCCACCCTTTCTTGAATGACATTATACCTTGGCGTTTTCATGTACAAAAGGACAGCGTCTAAATTACTCAACGGAGCAAGTTTTCTCTAATCTCAATACATTAATCAGTGGCGTGGCCAGGGGAGTTACTGGACATCTCAAACTTCGCTAGTTGTTTTTCTTCCAAAATATAAGTAAAACATAAGGAATTTATAAAAATAGGATAGAATAAAATAAAATAAAAAATATAATATAATATAGGATGAAACCTCCTTAACTTGACCGCAGTAACCTCGATCTATCTAGGAACCCCATTTGATTTTAAGGCTGGCAACACCACTGATTAAGATTGAAGCATGCCAATTTCTTCTTTGAAGTTCACTAGCAAAAATATACGTACAAATTTAGAAAAATAGACTTCAAAAGAAAAAGAACAAATGTGGATGTATTTAATTGACCTGGGCGGGAGCTGGACCACTGGGAGATGACGTTCCCCTTGCGCTGGGCGTAGGTACGGGCGTCCTCCTGGGCCGGGCCATACATGATGCGCTCCAGGGACCGGCCCCTGTCAGAGGGGTAGGCCGCCGCACCTAGACCTAGGGGTGTGTTTTACAGGGTTAGACAACAGGGACCAGCCCCTGTCAGAGGGGTAGGCCGCTGGGCCTAGACCTAGGGGTGTGTTTTACAGGGTTAGACAACAGGGACCAGCCCCTGTCAGAGGGGTAGGCCGCCGCACCTAGACCTAGGGGTGTGTTTTACAGGGTTAGACAACAGGGACCTGCCCCTGTCAGAGGGGTAGGCCGCCGGACCTAGACCTAGGGGTGTGTTTTACAGGGTTAGACAACAGGGACTGGCCCCTGTCAGAGGGGTAGGCCGCCGGACCTAGACCTAGGGGTGTGTTTTACAGGGTTAGACAACAGGGACTGGCCCCTGTCAGAGGGGTAGGCCACTGGGCCTAGACCTAGGGGTGTGTTTTACAGGGTTAGACAACAGGGACTGGCCCCTGTCAGAGGGGTAGGCTGCCGCACCTAGATCTAGGGTGTGTTTTACAGGGTTAGACAACAGGGACCGGCCCCTGTCAGAGGGGTAGGCTGCCACGCCTAGACCTAGAGGTGTGTTTTACAGGGTTAGACAACAGGGACCGGCCCCTGTCAGAGGGGTAGGCCGCCGTACCTAGACCTAGGTGTGTGTTTTACAGGGTTAGACAACAGGGACCGACCCCTGTCAGAGGGGTAGGCTGCCGCACCTAGACCTAGGGGTGTGTTTTACAGGGTTAGACAACAGGGACCGACCCCTGTCAGAGGGGTAGGCTGCCGTACCTAGACCTAGGTGTGTGTTTTACAGGGTTAGACAACAGGGACCGACCCCTGTCAGAGGGGTAGGCCGCCGTACCTAGACCTAGGTGTGTGTTTTACAGGGTTAGACAATAGGGACCGGCCCGTGTCAGAGGGGTAGGCCACGCCTAGACCTAGGGGTGTGTTTTACAGGGTTAGACAACAGGGACTGGCCCCTGTCAGAGGGGTAGGCCACTGGGCCTAGACCTAGGGGTGTGTTTTACAGGGTTAGACAACAGGGACCGGCCCCTGTCAGAGGGGTAGGCCGCCGGACCTAGACCTAGGGGTGTGTTTTACAGGGTTAGACAACAGGGACTGGCCCCTGTCAGAGGGGTAGGCCGCCGGACCTAGACCTAGGGGTGTGTTTTACAGGGTTAGACAACAGGGACCAGCCCCTGTCAGAGGGGTAGGCCGCCGCGCCTAGATCTAGGGTGTGTTTTACAGGGTTAGACAACAGGGACTGGCCCCTGTCAGAGGGGTAGGCCGCCGCACCTAGACCTAGGGGTGTGTTTTACAGGGTTAGACAACAGGGACCGGCCCCTGTCAGAGGGGTAGGCTGCCGCACCTAGACCTAGGGGTGTGTTTTACAGGGTTAGACAACAGGGACTGGCCCCTGTCAGAGGGGTAGGCTGCAGCACCTAGACCTAGGGGTGTGTTTTACAGGGTTAGACAACAGGGACCAGCCCCTGTCAGAGGGGTAGGCCGCCGCGCCTAGATCTAGGGTGTGTTTTACAGGGTTAGACAACAGGGACCAGCCCCTGTCAGAGGGGTAGGCCGCCGGGCCTAGACCTAGGGGTGTGTTTTACAGGGTTAGACAATAGGGACCGGCCCGTGTCAGAGGGGTAGGCCACGCCTAGACCTAGGGGTGTGTTTTACAGGGTTAGACATCAGGGACCGAGCCCTGTCAGAGGGGTAGGCCACGCCTAGACCTAGGGGTGTGTTTTACAGGGTTAGACAACAGGGACCGGCCCCTGTCAGAGGGGTAGGCCACCGCACCTAGACCTAGGGGTGTGTTTTACAGGGTTAGACAACAGGGACCGAGCCCTGTCAGAGGGGTAGGCCGCCGCACCTAGACCTAGGGGTGTGTTTTACAGGGTTAGACAATAGGGACCGGCCCGTGTCAGAGGGGTAGGCCACGCCTAGACCTAGGGGTGTGTTTTACAGGGTTAGACAACAGGGAGCGGCCCCTGTCCGAGGGGTAGGCCACCATGCCTAGACCTAGGGGTGTGTTTTACAGGGTTAGACAATAGGGACCGGCCCGTGTCAGAGGGGTAGGCCACGCCTAGACCTAGGGGTGTGTTTTACAGGGTTAGACAACGGGGACTGGCCCCTGTCAGAGGGGTAGGCCGCCTTGCCTAGACCTAGGGGTGTGTTTTACAGGGTTAGACAACAGGGACCAGCCCCTGTCAGAGGGGTAGGCCGCCGCACCTAGACCTAGGGGTGTGTTTTACAGGGTTAGACAACAGGGACTGGCCCCTGTCAGAGGGGTAGGCTGCCGCACCTAGACCTAGGGGTGTGTTTTACAGGGTTAGACAACAGGGACTGGCCCCTGTCAGAGGGGTAGGCCGCCGCACCTAGACCTAGGGGTGTGTTTTACAGGGTTAGACAACAGGGATCGGCCTCTGTCAGAGGGGTAGGCTGCCGCGCCTAGACCTAGGGGTGTGTTTTACAGGGTTAGACAACAGGGACCGGCCCCTGTCAGAGGGGTAGGCCGCCGCGCCTAGACCTAGGGGTGTGTTTTACAGGGTTAGACAACAGGGACCGGCCCCTGTCAGAGGGGTAGGCTGCCACGCCTAGACCTAGAGGTGTGTTTTACAGGGTTAGACAACAGGGACCGGCCCCTCTTCGAGGGGTAGGCCACCGCGCCAAGACCTAGGGGTGTGTTTTACAGGGTTAGACAACAGGGACCAGCCCCTGTCAGAGGGGTAGGCCACCGCGCCTAGACCTAGCAGTGTGTTTTACAGGGTTAGACAACAGGGACCAGCCCCTGTCAGAGGGGTAGGCCACCGCGCCTAGACCTAGCAGTGTGTTTTACAGGGTTAGATAACAGGGACCAGCCCCTGTCAGAGGGGCAGGCCGCCGCACCTAGACCTAGGGGTGTGTTTTACAGGGTTGGACAACAGGGACTGGCCCCTGTCAGAGGGGTAGGCTGCCGCACCTAGACCTAGGGGTGTGTTTTACAGGGTTAGACAACAGGGACGGCCCCTGTCCGAGGGGTAGGCCGCTGGCCTAGACCTAGGGGTGTGTTTTACAGGGTTAGACAACAGGGACCGGCCCCTGTCAGAGGGGTAGGCCACACCTATATAGACAGGGTGTGTAATGGGCTAAGGCCAGGGATGGCAGGTTGAAGGGGGTATGGGTGGGGTGGGGTCAAAGTATGTTAGTATCTCTCTTATTCATGTAATTGTTGTTGTTGTTGTATGTGAGACATCTAATGTCTGTAACTATCGGAGAAGTTTTTATGTATGAAGGAGATGGCTGGACTTAACAGGGGACCTTATACACAAGAATAATCAAAATTGTCAAGTTTCGGTACAACCAATTTGGAAAGCCCTTGGATTCTATACAAATTAGTAAGGACAGAATTAACAGGACAGCAATTTACCTATCTGTGAACAATGCTATGTTGTGGTTAAAAAGTCGTAAATTGTCTCAATGCTAAAATTGGGTCAATTTCCAGCAATAGTTTTGAATCATTACTTGTTTCTTTTTGTAATAAATGTAGTTGGACTAGTTGCGGTAGTTGAGGAAAGGGGCGTACTTACGTATACATGCACATTTTCAAAGATTTCAGATCCCCCACCCCTTCCCTGCGTACACATGTACTCAAAGACGGCCCCACAACCAAAACTTAATTTTCGATACCGGTGTTTTTTCGCATTATCTGTTTCAGTTCAAATGTTTCCCCTTACAGGTGGGAAAACGAAAACCAAGAATATTAGTTAGCAATGTGCAGAACACAGGGTCTCTTACTATCAGCACTATGCCGCCAAAAGTAAGTTCATTTCAAGCAGATCAAAGCATGCAGAAACTCTATTACTTTGGCTCCAAGCTCTTAAGCGTCAGGATTGTACGAGGCGATCATTACAGCGACTAAGACATTAGATGCGAACAGGGTTAGTTTGTTCCTCAAATAAGCAGGGAGGAGAGGCAGGGTCATCTGGGTGCAAAGTATGTACTAATACTGAATAATGCTCTTTGTTCTAAGCAATCCCCAAATATCAAATACGACCTTGTTCTTACAGTAGAGCCTCTTGTGGCATGTATTTTTTCAGTCTCAATGTGTAAATCATAAACCGAATTCCCGAACTGTACATTATGATAGATGCCCATTCATATCTTTCTTTCACATGTCCTATGTTTCTCCATCCCACGAAAAAGCTTGTTCTAATTTGAAAGGTTTTGAGTAAGAAAAAATCATTCCAGAGACCTGTAGTACTATAACTTTAGAGTAAGAAAATACATGGAATGTGAAAACTAAATTTACTTATCATTCTGTATTTTAGACAATTTTTCCAGAATATCTTTGGTTACCCTGAAAGAAGTATACTTTTGCTTTTTTTTCTGTGCAGTGTTGAATACTTTAAATATAATTTCTTTGAAGCTTTGTACACGGCAATCTTTGCCACTTTTTGTTCAACATCAAGATGCAACCTACGTTTTCTTTATACATCTGACTCTATTCTTAGAAATCGGTAGTGCTCTACTGCATGACCCCAGGGGCATCTTTCTCACAATGCCCAAACACGATCTCCATAGCCGCCATTCCTCCACGGTCACAACCACACCCTCATAATGCATCAATTGACAACATGCCATTGCCTCCTCCTCCGCCGCCGCCCCCTTTCTCCTCCCACCCCCATTCTTCTGTGCGCTCGGCTGACGACGCCTATAATTCTCGCTTGATAACGTCACATCTTTTGTGAGCAATTGTCGCCGGGGATGACAGATCTTTCCCATGTCGGTAATGTTCTACAATGGGCGATAATCGGGGGTGTTGCCGGCGTCAAGTCGGAAGTGAAGATAAGACTAATGACCTTGAAGAGACGTCTCCAATGTCAAAACGTGTCGGGGAGTAGAATTTTGGAGAAGTGATGTCTGTTTTTTTATATATTTTTTTAGCAAAGACTCGCCTTTTCGGGAAGTTGGGTGAAATTCCGGTAAGGATATCGTGAAAGGTTTCACATATATTGTCCCATTTCCACTGCGCGTATTCAGATAGGCTTTGTGATCATTGAATCAAAGCAGGTGGCAGGTGCTTGGAGCACTTGTGTACCTTAAAAGACAGACATCTGAAGTCACCTTTCTTTCTAAAATACCGTCCAATGTGTACAAGTATATGAGATAGACCGAGGGTTATAGCGCGTATTAACGCTAACCAAAAACAACCCATGGTTAAAATTCTTAAAACTCCAATGACTATGCAAATACATTAGATCTATATGAGCTTAACCCTGACATAATATGGTTAAATCTGAAATGTTATTGTGAAAAACTAGCGTAGTATCATTATGATTATGTTTTTTCTTTCTTAATTTGATTAACGCGGATGTGCAAAAATTGCATTTGTTACAAAGAAATGGAGAAATTGCTATCTCGTATGGAATTCTACTGAGGGTTAAGGTGGTTAATACTTTACCGTGCACATAGCTAATTTCTTGGGGAATAAACAGAGTTTTGTACATTTTGTTGATTTTCTTGGTTTTGGGTCCCTTTAATAACTGCGTACACAAATATCAGGAAGAAACTCCTTTTCCTATGATCGACGTCGTAATTCTGATATATTTTACAATATGCAACCTCCGTTCCCCTGTGTACATGTATGTGTTACACCTTGCATGCTCTCGTATCCATTAGGAACGTATACGTACTCACAAAAGCAAAACCCAAAGAATGTAGATCGTCGACGTTTACTCCGATATGTCCACTCAAGTAGGAGCTTCAAACCGGCGTATATATGCCAGATGAAGGTCTTCTCTTTCACGTGCAGCACATTTATAACGTTGGCGTGCAACCCTCACCAAAGATATTATAGCTACACAAAGATGTGTAAGGTGGACCATCGCCTACAGCGTTTTCGCAACGTCCTCGATAATTGCGCCCCCTATTAGAGTCCATACAAACCATTACTACACATTGTCTATTTTTGCGTTTTTTATTGATGTCATTGTAGTTTGTTTACGTTTTGAAAAAGGTCGAAAGTGACGCACTGTTGTTTTATTTGTATCCGGTTGCACAGATTCTCGTAGGGGTGCCACTTTTGAAGATGTTACAGCAAAAATTAATACAGTCATTAATCTTTGCTTTGTACCAGCGTTGCCCCCATGACGGTGTTCTTATCCATGTACGTTATCTCACCACAGATGCATACCCAACGTACATGCACTCACCAATGGGCGTGCCCTACTTACGCAGACTCATCGACAGATGCACCCCACATACGTGTACCTACCAATCGGCGTGCCCCACATACGTTTACTCACCAATGTAGATGTACTAACAGGCATGTATGCCTCCCTTGCACTCAAAGACGTGTGACCCCCATGTACGCATACTCACCCATGTACGTGACGTGCGATGCCCACATATGTGTTCTCTACCATGTATGTTGCACTCGCCCACGTATGATTACTAACCGACTGGCGTGCCCCCCGTTTATCTACTCACCAATGCCCCCCATGTACGTGCACTCATGGACGTGCCATCCACATGTACGCCTACTCGCCCACGTACAACTACTCACTGACAGACATGCTGAGCTGCAGCTCGCCCCTGGCGCCCCCTTGCGGGTGGGGGGCGTGCCAGGTGTGGTAGTCGTCCTGCCCCGCCCCTGGCGGCCCCCATGTATGCGTACACGCCCACATACGACTACTCACCCACGTAGGATTACTCACCAACAGGTGTGCCTGGCTGCAGCTCACCCCTGGCGCCCCCTCGCGGGTGGGGGGCGTGCCAGGTGTGGTAGTCGTCCTGCCCCCCCCCCATCATGGCAGCCCCCATGTATGTGTACATGCCCATGTATGCTGTACTCACCCACGTATGATTACTCACCGACAGGTGTGCCTGGCTGCAGCTCAACCCTGGCTCCCCCACGCGGGTGGGGGGCGTGCCAGGTGTGGTAGTCGTCCTACCCCCCCCCCTATCATGGCAGCCCCATGTATGTGTACATGCCCATGTATGCTGTACTCACCCACGTATGATTACTCACCGACAGGCGTGCCTGGCTGCAGCTCGCCCCTGGCACCCCCTCTCGCGTGGGGGGCGTGCCAGGTGTGGTAGTCGTCCTGCCCCACCCCTGGCGGCGGCTGGCTTCGGCCCCGTCCCATGCGCCGCACCACGTACTGCTGGTCCTCCTCGTCAGGACGGGCCGGGCGCATCTCCAGCTCCATCTTGGCCACCGTAGGATAACCCTGTAGAGGAGGGGACAGTTCAACACTCCGTACTGATGAGTCAATTAAACACTCGACCAGCGAAATATATGCTGGCTTATTGGAAATGGGATTTTAGGGCTTTTCAGAATTTGAGCTTTCCCCCCACAAAAATCACAAAATTGTATGACTTTTTTTTGTAGTTTAGGATTCTTTTGTGATTTAAGGCATTGAAGGTTGGCCCTAAATTATGCAATTGCTGTAAGTCACAAATATGTTTATGACATTGTTTAACTTAGTGTCGTATCAGCTGCAATTATAGCCTACTAGCAAAGATTTTGAAAAAGAACCATCCGACATTGCAGTTTCAACATCAACGTGCACATGCATTTGCATACATTATTTTCGTCCAGAGTAAACACTTAGAAGAGGTATCGATTACAAACTAGACCCACCTGGAGCAGTTGGAGAATGCGCTTCACGTAGCCGATGTAATCTGGGGAAGAAAGAAGGGGAAGGTCTGAACTGTCTTTGTCATAATCATAATCATAACAACTAAAACAATGGAAATGTTTCTATACCAGTAAAAACAGTTTCCCTTTCAAGAGTTCCCACAGCCTTATGGTAGTCCCGAAGGGTTTACATTGTATTTATTGGGATGCAGTCTACATTTTTCGATATAATTTCGATCATAAGGTTACCCATAATAATGTGTAAACTGTCTATTACCTCGTGGGAAGAGGTGGGGGTTGATGAGCTCCTTGAAGAAGCGGTCTGCCATAGGGTCCATGTCCGAGCTGCCGTGCCGGAACCAGAACCGCAACTGGCGCTGCTCCTGTAAGGGAAGAAACAGGGGTGAGTGGGGGCTATCATTGGTCCTTAGACAACAGAGATCGTAAAAGATTTAAATGTGTACACTCAATTTGCATGGAAAAGATACTGTCATCATCCCCCACGGGGGCGTCTGATCCCAACCAGCCCATTTTGGTGGACCACTAAACTACACAAACAGTAGATCTGGAAACACTTTGCCTGTGGGAATGCACGACCTCTCAGTGCTTAACCTTAATGTGCCCATCCCCAATGCCGAAATCTTGGAATCGCCCTTGCAGAGGGACATGGTTTCGACCCTGCGAATTTGCACAACGTCGCGTCAAGCCTCATTCGCCATATGCAATATTTCACTGCAATCTAAATATCGCAAGCAACTATAAATATATTTTTCTACTAAATAATCACATAGCCTTATACATGGATACCGCCTTTGTAAACTACAAACATATTGTCGCCCTGGCAGATGCAATAGATATCAACGCTTCCAATGAGGAGGGGAATGTTCCCGGCGTGTTCATTGATAATATATTGCTGGCACCGAAAGGTACAGAAAAGTACTTCCTTTCCTGATTTTTCGCACCTTTTAATTACGCAGCATCGTCAATTGATCTTGGCAAACTTTTGCGTATTTAAGTAGTATATTAAAATGGGAATTTGGAACTTGTGCTCTTGTACTGTATGGAGTATAAGCAATATCACCAATATAGAATACATGTTATTGCCATTGTCCTTGCACAACCGGGCGCGGACATATACAACTATATATGTGACAATTGTTTTTATAACGGGGAAATTGACGGCCACTGGTAATTATAAAGAAATGTGCACACCATGTTTAATGATTATTGGCTGAAAAAATAATTTCTTATTTGTTTTTTTCCATTGACATACAATGTACTTTACCAATTTGATCTTAATTTCTCAATGAGCGCACATTGTTCT
This sequence comes from Lepidonotus clava, assembly GCA_936440205.1. Taxonomy (NCBI): domain Eukaryota; kingdom Metazoa; phylum Annelida; class Polychaeta; order Phyllodocida; family Polynoidae; genus Lepidonotus; species Lepidonotus clava. The sequence continues at coordinate 66,338,778 of OW387134.1, read as the reverse complement.
GCACCTGTGATCAGCTGTTGCATTTCACTATGTGCCGTCTAACTAATATGCATAGTCACATCAGTTAAATATGTGTTTTGAAATAGTGTACAATACTTCATATACATCTACAGTAATATATCAATACTTTCCACCAGACAAAACGAAGTAGCAACTGGTAAACAGAATCATTCATGGTTGATCTGAAACTAGTTACACTTCTATCGAATAGGGGGCGTGGCAGCGCCAGCACATCAAAGGTTCCCTCTACTCATGTACACCCACAAAAGCCCCTCAGTGTCCTCAGTATCTAAGGAAGCCCCATTGTTTTATAATCAGTTGTTCCTTTCACTCCATACCATCTAATCTATAATCACAGAGATATGAGTCGTATTGCTATGGATGTCACAAAGCTGTATATGTTTATCAATATACTGCCAAATAACTAAACTTCCGCCAGTGATCTTGCTTGCAATATTGATGATGTAGGCCTATATTAGCATATTCAGTGAATAACAAGGCAGAGAAAATAGTTAGGTACGACTAGGTCAGGGCCATACCTAACCCTAAAATAATAGGGGGCTCACAGAAATCCAAGGAGCTTTCAGGTAAATCTGAGCAGTTTTAGGTAAATTCATGGGGGCTGGAACCAGATCTGAAGGGTTTTAGGTGAATCAAAGGGTTTCAGGTAAATCCGAAGGGGTTCCAAATACTGCAAAAGGGGTCCAAACTATATATTGAGGTGGTTTCAGATAAGAATTTTCTTTAATCAAATTTCCTATGTTTATGTTCCCTGATCCAAACTTTGCAACACCTGAGGGGGTATCAGACACCCTGGAGAATACTGCCCTGGGGAAGGGGCTGCGAAAACGCGGGTGTTCTGAAAACTATAGGTCTCCTGACCAAGAAAGGACTAAAAAACGTAAAACTTGAAATGTGTTATACCGTATAATAAAAGCTGATTGTAATGTCATAAAATGTTTCTCTGAAAGTCTCTTCTATATCTGAGAATTTTCAAACATATTTTCCTTGTGACATTTTGTCTTGGTGGCATGTTTAAGCATCCATAATTTTATAATCAGATCCCTTTGATTATTTATAAAATAAAGTCACATGAACAAAATCGGCCCTTTCTTAACCAGCGGACCTATAGTTCCCCAATTGCTAACCAGGGGGCGTGGCAGTGCTGTCCCCACCTCCTCCAGTACCCCCCACGAAGCCCCATCCAGGTGCACCCAACACCTGGCCGTGGGAGCCCCAGTCCCTAACACAATCAGACTTTTTACCAAAGCCCTGCTGTCTGTGTCTGTTCCCTCTGATAAGAACCAGTCCTCTGTTTGCCCATTGATCCGTCTCTCCCTCTGTTGTCACAGACAATTACGACTTTTTTGTACTAATTTCTCCGCACGGAGAGGACTTGAGGTCGATTGTTGTTGTTTTCTGCCAAGCTGAGACACCCTGGCGCTTGGTCGGGGTATAATGAGAAAAGTTGAATACTTTGTATTGGTGTTGTTTTCAGGGAGAGGGTTCCTGGGTGTCTGGTACCTGGTATTGATTTTCAAAAATATAGTAGAATATATAATAACATTGTTAGAAATCTTGGATGGAGCCCCCATCGATTTACCTACAATGCCTTCAGTCCTATATATATATATATATATATATATATATATATATATATATATATATATATAATGTACACCCTCTCATCTAACATTGTATCATGGCAATAACTGGGACAACTTCTAAATCCACATGTCTTAAATCCTGATTCTATGTGATAATATATGTATTTCGGACATATGTGTGATATAAATACCGTCAAGTACATCAGCAGGATCTACACATGAACTAACAACCCTCATATGTGAACTATATCACCAGGTGTCTTTGCACCCACCACCACTTCATTCAGGTGTTGAAACAGTAAAATGGTGGACTTTGTCTTTACTCTCGATCATGGTTTCCCTTTCATTGCAAGATGTAGTAGGTAAAGTTAAAAAGTTAAAACTGTATTCAACATACAGATTTAGATATGGGTGATTTCGTATTCATTTGATTTTCTCCAGGAATACGGTATATCGGACCATACACCCTGTATACCATTAAAAAGGGATTTGTGGAACCCTACTTGTGATATATAACATGTTTATATTTGGATCTAATTCCGAATGCTGATTTCTAGAATATGCATCAGCATTGACATGTGGAATATAGGCTTAAAACAACGGACATTGGCAGATCTTCTGCTAAGGGTTTAACAGGTAAAGTAAAACAGTATGACATTGAACTTTGACCTTAACCTCATGGGTTCCTCCTTCAGTTTAGAGATGTAGCAGGTAGAGCTAAACAATGAAACAGTAAGACGGTAAACTTCATCTTTACCCTCATGGGTTCCCCCTTCAGTTTAGAGATGTAGCAGGTAGGGCAAAACAATGAAACAGTAAGACGGTTAACTTCGTCCTTACCCTCATGGGCTCCTCCTTCAGTTTAGAGATGTAGCAGGTAAAGCAAAACAATGCAACAGTAAGACGGTAAACTTCGTCCTTACCCTCATTGGTTCCCCCTTCAGTTTAGAGATGTAGCAGTTAGAGCAAACCAATGAAACAGTAAGACGGTAAACTTCATCCTTAGCCTCATGGGTTCCTCCTTCAGTTTAGAGATGTAGCAGGTAAAGCAAAACAATGCAACAGTAAGACGGTAAACTTCATCCTTACCCTCATTGGTTCCCCCTTCAGTTTAGAGATGTAGCAGGTGAAGCTGCGGCGGGCCCCGGGACTGCGGTAATCCGGCTTCTCTGTGGGTAACAAGGGTTTAACTTCATCAACGACATATTGACGTATTGACAATTAGCGTCACGGAACGTCACAGTAATGTCGCTTGTGGGCTGGGATATATCATAAACTAGATGTTACATTCTTAACCTAATATAGATATAAACTTTAATGGTCTTCTACTCATATAAATTAAAGATTAAAAATTTCTGTAAGTGCCCCCCCCCCTCAAGAGCAAAGCAAATATTGAGAACTAAATGAAACTGCACGGTATTTGACGTTAAATGAATTACAAATTTCGTAAAATGACCTAAATTTTTCAAGCTGACAATCACAAATTCTGGAATGGTCAAGGTGATCTTCCCATTACCTTGATTTTTCCCTAATTTGCTCATCTACAAAACTCAAAAGTCATTGCAGGTTTATTTTTGCATAATGTGATTATCATTTCAAAAAGAGTACTAATGATATGTAATACGTATTGTAAAAACTTAATCACCGAAATAACTCTGAAACAAAGTGAAACCTAGAAGATGATTAGAAATGAAGCCTTAAAAAGACCTCCTGATTGCTACTCACCATTGGCAGCCCTGTTGATGATGATGCCCTTGTAGCGTCCCCCGGCCACATAGTGAACAGTTCGGGGGTCGAGTAATCCGCGCGACACCCGCTCCACCTTCAGCACCGTCATGCCCTCTGGTGCCAGCAACGGCGTCATCACCACCTCTGGGGACAAGAATAGGAAAGGCATGGTTTAAAGTAAAAGGATGAATGGTCAAAGAATATGTAACGAACAGTTCAGGGGTCGAGTAATCCCCGTGACACTCCCTCCACCTTCAGCACCGTCATGCCTTCTGGTGCCAGCAGTGGCGTCATCACCACCTCTGGGTACGAGAACAGAAAAGGCATGGAACAAAGTTAAAGGATGTACAGTCAAAGAATATGTAACGAACAGTTCGGGGTCAAGTAATTCCCGTGACACCCGCTCCACCTTCAGCACCGTCATGCCCTCTGGTGCCAGCAGTGGCGTCATCACCACCTCTGGGGACAAGAAGGGAAAAGGTGCGGGTTAAGGGCCTTCCATTTAGTATGTACGCAAAATTTATGAAATTCTAGACCCTCCCCACCCCCCCTTGGGCCAAAATACGCATTGGATTTGTATAGCTATGTACGCAAATTTCCAAAAATGTGAGACCCCCATCCCCCCCCACTTGGTGCGTAAATACTTAATGGAAGGCCCCTAAGGGATCTATAGTTAAAAGGTAAGGAATTGTTGAATGAATACCTCACTTTGATATGGCCACACATTTTAGCTGCATCCACGAGGCATATGTTTGTGTACAGAAATCTGAATGTACTACAGTGTGTATGCAGTTAGGAGATGGTATATCAACGCAAACATGTCACTATAAAATAAAATGGAGAACACCACCGTCACCTAAATGACCTCCCCCACCCTCACTTCGTCCCTTACCCACGGACACACAGAGGTAATCATTGAAACCAGAAAGAATCCATTAAGCGATGTAATCAGAATATATATATAACATATTGGAAAACATTTGGCAGTGCAGTATCTTTGAAAGCCACCCCAAACTGGAACAGAATATTAATGACATCGCTCACTTGGACACCACTTTTTCTCCACTGAGCACTAGTGCCACCGAAACCTGATGAATTCTGGAGATGGTTTATAAGTGACTGCAACTTAGGACAGGTCCGCCAGGAGATTATGATGGTTATGATGGTAAAGCTTAAAGGATGGTATAATGTCCCTCTGAGTCTTTCAGAGAAGGTTACATACATTGAAGAAAGGGGGAATAGGTAGAATTTGGGCTGGGAGCAGGCTTTATTTTTACATGTGAGATAATCCTTATTTCGGTCTAAATATAAGGGTGTGCAGTGGCTGCCAAGGGGCGGATCCAGAGGGGGGGTCCATGGGGTCCTGACCCCCTCCTTGTCATGGACCTCTAAACTACGAAAAGAGGGGAAAATACTGCATACATGGGTGCAAATGCATCCATTTTCAATCCTTAGCTTATATGCTGACCCCCTCCTTTCAGAAATCCTGGATCTGCCCCTGCTGCCCTCTTATTCAACTACTTCTGCATGTGGGTTTAATAGGAATATTTGTTGCTTTACTGTCTATCCTTCAAATCTATGTAAGATATATATATATATATATATATATATATTTGGTTACCTTCTATTTAAGTAGGTAATTCAGTGTCTCCTTTAAGGAGCATTTAAGATATGCAATCCTGATGAAGGTCTTTGCCGACCGAAAAATGTTGATTCTTACCTAATCATCAACCTAGTCAACAAGTGAACAGCACTGAGACCATCAACCCGCCGGAGTTGGGTTTGCTACAATTTATTCCCCCTTATTATAATATGCATGTAAAGTGTGTCAGGAATAACTCCTTAAACGGCCTACATTTACAAGAGAAAAAATGAAACAGGAGACACAATTAAAACCAAATATGTGTTCTGTCACTTTTGGAAAGCCCTGCCTCAGTTCCTAGTATTCTGGGCCACTGTGTACCTGATGTCCCGTCGGAATCATATCATATATGTGTGCCATGTCCTAAATAGGCCGAGCGTCGAGATCTGGGGTGGAATCAGGAAACCCTGTATGTATTTCCCATGAGCAGGGCGTATATATAGGAATGAGCACTGAGTTACCCCCCAGGGTACGGCCCAGAAATAGGTCGTCTGTGCACACTCCCCGTTCAGTTATTATTCCTGACTGAATTGTTTTCACTCCATGTGGCGTTATGGCTATTTATATAATCAGTGATGATTACAGGGAACTGTGTTCCAACATTATGCTTCTCCTTACATTTAAGTTTTGATATTCGTGTTTCATAGTATTTATATAAATGATGCTCCAGGACTTGACTTTAATAGGTTGAAGACTTAATTTCCTAAATTGCACACCCTCCTACTGACACAGATTATTAGGTTCATACACGAGAAAGGAAAAACTAAATGCTCCGTCCCTGGCTGGCATTGAGTAGCGGCGTCTTTTTCTGAAATATTCTTAATTCTTTCGACATTCAGGCACAGCGGCGGTGGGTTATTATCATCAGTGGTCATCATTTAGTCTGTTATTATCATGTCGTATCATTTTGTTATCTGGCCTATTCGAAACCAAAATATTTGAGGACCGTATGTTAAGCCCTGATTATCTAATTCATTATTGAGTGTTAGTGGTAGTGACTGAAGAAAACAAAATTATTTTGTGAACATGAAAACATAAGTATAAGCACAAGGACTAAAGAAATCTACTGAAAGGCGGCACATCCAATCTCTACTCTCACGTGGAAATGCTTTCTTTTGTTTCTCGGTCATTCTATTTTTAGATCCTGTGGTAACCATGGTCACGTACGTCGACTTTTCCTCCTAATCCAGCTTAACTTGTCAAAACGTCAATTCCTCCACATGAAACCCCGTTTTTATGTCCTCATGCAATCTACCTCTAACATTCTACATACGTCAGTCAGTCTAAGTGCCTGTTACCCAAAACACCCACTCCCCACTCCCCATTCATACCCCTCACTGTCCTCTAGCAGCCATTGGTGGGGTGTGATTTCCCCCTTTTCTTGTCAAAGCCCGTCCCCAGCCCGTCCCCCCTAGTACCGCCATGTTAACCCCTGAGAGCCCCCCTCCCCCCGTCCCCTCCTTGTGGCGCCCCCTCCTGGCCAGCGGGCCAACTACTGAAAGCCCTGTTACACTACACGACGTGAGATGCGATTTTTCTGCGATATGACACTGATATTATAATAAGAAGCACCACAGGGGGCGTCCGAGGGGGGCTGGACGACCCCAAAGGCACTTCTTATGTTTATCACCCAAGCATTATTCAAAATATGTGGAAATTACTGAATACAAGGAGTCCACAGTGAGCAGTTTGTATGGCATGGCAATACGCACCGCCCTCAATACGCACCGCTCGTTGGCCGTGCGGGTGATAAAAACTATCATAGCCAACCTGTAGGGTCCAATAATGTCGTCGCTATTGTGTTAGTGTAATATGGGAAGTCGTGGTGGGCTCTGATATTAAAGTCCTACAATATGATTTTTATCACAGTAAAGTGGTGGAAATGAAATTAACATGCAATAACTTAAGCCACAATATTTATTTAACATGTCTAATAATGTCGTGGAGTCAATTTCCAAATGCACTGTATTGGTGTCCATGTCGTTTTTCTAATGTCACTGAGGAAAGTTCTCCCACTAGACAAAACCATGGAAAGCACTGCGGTGTAGTGTAATACACTAAATATTGCAATTATTTAGGCTTCAATAATTCTGTGATATGTAATACGCATACAAAGTTAGACAAACTGGCGCCTCTTACTGCGATCATTACTTACTTCTTCCTGTTTACTTACTTTTTATCATGTACTGTAAATTGTGTATTCTACTATGTGATTTTGAGTGCTGAGAATTCCGTAATTTCCAAAGTGGGCCCAAATTGTCATTAGAAACGTTACAGAAGCCATTGCATGCTATATGCCATTCTGGAAAAAAATTTCGAAATCGTTTCTAATGATATGCAACATGCCATAAGTGTTTTTGTTACTTGGTGCCATCTGATGTTTTGTGATTTTCAGAATCGGGTGTAAAATTGGGCAGTGGATTGCAGCCTAAAATGTTATATTCCACTGGTTGATCTTGACTCTGATTTCAAAGATCGGAATGGAAATTGGATGCATGCTATCATTCGAAAGTATGTTTGATTCTCTTTCAAATGATATGCAGAATGGCTAATATTTTGCCATATTATTATCAGCTATAAGAATTGCCTAGTGGAATACAGCCTTAATAAGGGCCTGAGTGTCCAGGGGTGCACTGGGCCCTGTGCCCTGGTCCATTAGGAGAATGGATCGGACGGCCGCCGCCCTAGTGGAGGACATGTGTTACCGCATTCTGATCATGTAACTCGGCGTGGGGACAGGCTAATGGGGCTAAATGGACAAAACCTACATGCCGAGAGTCAGAGACGGATCTGGACGGATTCTGAAAGGGGTGGGGTGAGGTTGGAAGGGGTTGGGATGTGTTTGGAGGTGTTGAGAGAGGTTGGAAGGTTTGTAGGGGTTCGGAGGGTATGGAGGGGTTAAGATGGGTTGGGAGGGGATGGAAGGGGTTGGAAGGGGTTGGAAGGAGTTGGAAGGGGTTGGGAGGGGTTTGGGAGGGTTGGAGAGGGGTTGGGAGATTTTGGAAGGGTTTGGAAGCTGTTGGAAGGCGTAGGGAGGGGTTGGGAGGGGTATGGAGAGGGTTTACGAGGGTCTGGGAGGGGTTGGAAGGGTTGGGGGTTTGAAAGGGGTTGGGAGGGGTTGGGAGGGGTTGGAAGGGTTGGGGGTTTGAAAGGGGTTGGGAAGGGTTGGGAGGGGTTGGAAGGGGTTGGGAGGGGTTGGGAGGGGTTGGGAGGAGTTGGGAGGGTTTTGGAGGGTTTTGGAGGGGTTGAAAGGGACAGGGAGGGATTCGGAAGGGTATGAAGGGGTATGAAGGGGTAGGGAGGGGTAGGGAGGGGTAGGGAGGGATAGGGAGGGGTTGGGAGGAGTTGGGAGGGTTTTGGAGGGTTTTGGAGGGGTTGAAAGGGACAGGGAGGGATTCGGAAGGGTATGAAGGGGTATGAAGGGGTAGGGAGGGGTAGGGAGGGGTAGGGAGGGGTAGGGAGGGGTAGGGAGGGGTAATGAGGGGTAGGGAGGGGTAGGGAGGGGTAGGAAGAGGTTGGGAAGGGTTGGGAGGGGTTGAGCGCGGCACACATTTTCGTTGCCCCATCCGCTAGAAAGGATTGTACATTAGGGAAACAAAACAATTTGGCAGAAAATAGGATGCCCCAGGCCCGTTCTGGATACTACATCTCTCTCTACCAGTGTTCTATCAATGGTTTATAGCACAAGGCCATTATTGACATAATTTTGTGTATTGTGTATTTTGTGTCTCATTTCAAGTGTCACTAGCAGACCCCATATTTTGAAATTGAGGGGCCTTTCTCAGTGGTTAAAAGTATACGTAAAACTTGGGGGGGGGGGGGGAGAGATTCCACTGAGTGAATCGAGTGTGAACAGATATAATGCTGTTCAAACTGAAATAATTATTGTATTTTCAATATCAGAGCACTTCAATTATTTTCACAATTCCTTTGACAAAAAATAAGAAAACATTCCTAAATTTACCGTCGGTTGAGAACATCCATCTTATTAAATCCTCCAGCTGAGTCGTCATTTTGTAATGCAAGCTTATTGTCTCAATGCTTTTATGTAGACTCCTTCTACGTGCCTACTTCGTATGATTCCTCTCTTTGTAATATCTCTATGAACGTGTCCTTGTCTTTACGTCCATTCCGTACTCCCTTTCATGTACATCCAGTCCTTGTAATATCATCCAGGTACACTTTCCTGTTTGTCCCCCCTGTCTCCTGTCCACCACCACCTCCAACACCACACCCCACCTCCCCTGGATCTCTCATCAGAGGTAGTATCTCTACCCCCGTTCGAGTTGCATGTACAGCTACAATGACGACTGTGGAGCGGCGGTGGCGGGGAATTTGTCCCTATATCCCGTGCCTAAATTGTCTCCTCTGTGGCCCAAATCCCACCCCTACCCTCCCCCTATGTGGGGTCGCTGGCACAGAGGACGGGTATCAACCCCTCCCCCCCTTCTCCTCCCCCTCCCCACCCCCAAACTGCCAGCTGGAAATAGCCGCCCAAATTACGGCCATATTGTGTGGGAGGCCGCAATGAGTTGGAGATTTACCATTGCCGTACCATTTCGCGGGGCTCTAACAATTCGTCTGTAGACCCGATCAGTGCATGATATCAAACGACATGGACCCTGATGAACGTATCAGGGCACACAGACGAATGTGGCCTGTGAAATCCTGGCCATTTATTTTCTGTATGCATCTGTTACATGCCCAACCCAAGCTTTCATCAAAAGGAGAATTTATCATATGATACGAATACAACATGTTCATGGTTTGTGCCACAATAAGAATAGCCTTGAACAAGATGTACCAAAGTAATTTTGTGGACTTATTGCAGGTTAAGTAAATAAAACATAAACAAATATGGAAGTTCCTTTCCATTTGGAAAAAGTTGCTTTCGCGTGGTAGTTCTTCTCATAGCGTCCTGCCATAACGGCTCTGTATAATATTTTGAATTAATAATTATATATAGCACTCTAACTGGATGGTACAGCTAAAAATCACTCGATTATTTTAGTTAATGAAGGGCATACATGTATTTTTGGAAATAGAAATTTACCAAACTTTCTGTGGCTGGTTTTGCCAAAAGGACAAGATGTGGGATGGGCTTATTATGAAGCAGAGAAGCCGTCACAATATAGACGTTGTGCAGATGATGTCACATCACCCAGAATTGGAAGGCCGCCCTATTGGTGATCAGCTTACAATTATTATTATTAACAAGGAATGAATCCTTCGATAATACATTTCTGTGGACTCCATATAAGACAGCCTTCTAAAACCATACTGTACATTCTAATTATCTAGAATTGATATATCTAAGATTTATTCAATCACCACTCAATTGGCCTTTGTGATCACATGGTGACCACTAAAATGTGATCACGTGACCATGTCTGCACAAGGTCTATAGAACGGCCCTGAGCAACTCTGAGCGAGTGGCGAGCTAAAAGTCGCCGTGTACGTTGTTTGTCCTGCTGTCCGCCGTGTGTGTCGGAGGGAGACACGCGTGACGAGACACCTGGCGGCGACCGGGCAAACTAAAAACACAGGTCATAACCAATAGGGCCGACTACTTGGCCCATTCGTCTGGCATGCGTCCGGCGTGCGCCGCTATCCAACATCTTTTAGCATTGGTTTCCGGATCCGGTTGGAGTGCCGATGTCTGGAAAGTTGCCTCATCTCTGAAGTCGTCGAATTTGAGAAATTATAATGTCTATTGTCACTTGACTTCTTATCTAAAGACCTTCTCATGTGGAATGTCGAATTTAAGAAATGGTCCCTGTCATGTTGTTTATTATTTTCTCCATGTCACTTACCCTTTACAGACTAGGCCCCAAAATACCAGTTCTTATCACTTCTTGTTGGTTAAAGCTCATTGTTGCTGGTTATAGAATTCTGTTCTTGACACACTAGAAATAGAATGTGCATTCTGAAGAGGAAAGAACAGACAAGAACCAACATGAACTGGAATGAGCATTTGGGGTGGATTTTGTTCACAATGCACATCGTATTCAGGATCTATAGACAGTGTCACTGAAGTCAAACTTTAAACATTTATTTGTGAACTAACACAGATTTCTATGAGTTGTGTGAAGTATATCCAAAACCAATGCATATAATAAATTGAATTAAACCTTTCTGTTCACATACTTCCGTGTACAAGGGAAAAATGCTTTCAACCCACATACAAAACGTATTTGCAAAATCAGTGAGTGAAAGTTTTTTGAAGGTAAACATATCACATATAGCATTATCACCTGAGAAGGCACTGTCAGAACAAAGGAAATCCGTGTGAGACTGAGAGTGCTTTATATCACATTAGTATACTGATACTGCATAATGTTATTTTTGAAACCATATAGATAGATATAATATATATATATATATATATATATATGGGTATCTATATATTGATTATAAGTTTAGGGATAAAACACAGGGCCACAGATGGTTTTCTACCAGTAGCCCCTATAGGCTAGTGGTCTAGGTTCTTGATTTCAATGCAAGAGGTCCCAGGTTCAATCCCTCTATGAGCCGTCTATTTGCATTTAGGCCTATGTTAATTGAAATGTATCAGAAAGAGATTTTACCAAAAAAATCTTGAATGGCTCTTATTTCTGAAACTTGATGGTAATACTTTTCTTCAAGTACTCATATTTATTTGAGCCTTGTAAACTCATATTTGTAAACTAAGATTATTCCATTAAATGATAAAGCCTTTGGGCTATTTCATAATGTCTACTTGTAACAATATTCTGTTTTGGTACATTATTCAGTGTCAGGTAATATAACCAATATAACCAAAGATGTTTGACAACTATTTTATTCTGACAAAGAACAACTTTAAGTTATTTGCTTGATGATTTGTAGGGAAGCATGTCTCAGACTTTCTCTTTAGGTCATATTTTTTGGTTAATCTAACAATTATATTTCTAAGAACAATTACTTGTAAACTAGTTAAAACTAGTTAAGTGTAGGATAATGGACGAGTAGTAGTGCATGGGGTGAACTACTACTACTACGAGTCCATTATCTGACATAAACCACGAGAGAAAGTATCTCATGCCCCTTAGTACCTTATGAACTTCTTAATTCAATACTTAATTCATGATCATTGATATAAAAGTTCACTTTGCCTCTGTATGACCCTAGTGTATGGCCCTAGACTCCTCAATACGAAATGGGCATTTTCTTAAATTCAACAGAGTTACACATGCCATAGTGATAATGACATAGGCTTTATAAATAAAGTGAAAAGGGGCATAAGTATTTTTTAAATTCCAATGCAACATAAGGAAAAGATAAGTGACAATGACATGTGACATTAGCATTTCTTAAATTTGACATGCAACATTGGGATCCCCCCATCAAGCGCCCCCACCTGTGCTCTGACCGGCGCTCCACCACTCTGCAGTGAATCACCCTCCCCACTAGAAGTAAAAGCCTGTGATCACTCTAATGCCTGAGATGTCAATGTGGCAGAGTGAAGGTCCTTACCAGCAGGGGGGGAGGGGAGGGGTGGAGGGGGAGAGGGGAGGGGTGAAAGGGTAGTTGATTGCCCAGTGAGTGTACAGTCATAGACTGTAGTTACATCCAACTCCACTAGTCACCAAAACTCAATGAAAGGGTAAATCTGGATCAGAACACACTAAATGAACCAACAATGGATAAAAGGTAAGACTGACCAGACTTTTAACAGCTGCCCTGGTAGGGTAGTGGTTAGGCTGTGGCACTATGAATCCAAAAGTCTATGGTTCGATCCTTGGCTGTGCACATAATGGTTAAACTTTTCATGAATTCAAAATTGTGTGTTCTTGGCAGTATATTTTGATCTGATTTTGATGATCATTAATTTGGATTATTATAAAAATAGTAACAAAGCTGATAATATATAATGTTAGTATACAAATACTACATGTGACCCAACACACAGAAAGGATGCTCCGGGGGGGGGGGGGGGGGGGGATATATCATAAGCTCTAAGGCTTATATTAAAGGAGATATTGGTAGAATTGTGTAAAATAGGGGTGAAAATGTCCTAAACCAACTATTTGTGTAGAATTCAGTTAACCCACTCAAAACATTCCATTCGGTTTGAAAAACATTTTATTTGGAATGCTAATGGAATGTTTTTCACAATAATTTACCGAACATTAGATGTTTGGTTACCATGGAAACGACAACATTCTGCAGATTTTTTTAAAAATTGTAAGTCATTTGGAAAAGCATGACCTGATTATATAATCAATCCAAACTAAAAGAGATGTTCTTTTTTAGATCAAAAGTTATATGCATAATAGCTTTTTATGGGTTTTTTTTTAATTTATGGAGAAAATTGTATTTTATTATTAAATATTTAGACAAATACTCAATATCTAAGCTTTTTGCAATTTTCAGGAAGACTCACAGTCCTGAGTTCAACAGCCTGTAACTCCCTTGAAAAACGTCCAAATATGATGTGCCTGGTATCATTTGAAAGCTTAAAACATCCTCTACAATGCTTAATTCCCGCATAGAGCATCCTTTCTGTGTGTTGAGACACACATATAGTTATCATACCTTTTCCATATATAAGGACAATTTTGTCATTATTATTTCATTGAATTCTTCTTGTCTGTTTAAATGATTTCTTCCGGTTTTGGGGATACACTGACATATATATATATATATATATGTATATATATATTTACATATCTATATATGTTTTTTTGAGAAGTAATTAGATAAGAAAATAAGGAAATAAGATGGATTAGTGTTAATATAGTCACAAGCTGATTGTATACTACGTTAGTATACAAATACAACACATTAATTTGTGTAACTTAAATTTTGATAACTGTTGATTGGAATTAGTGTACAAATACAGTCTGAAAGCTGATGATGTACTGTGTTAGTATACAAATATATAAGACATCTGTATACTGATAACACATAATGATACTTTTTAAACCAAATAATCATTGATTTGGATTGGTGTAAAAATATTCACAAAGCTGTTAATATATATTGTTGGTATACAAATTATACACCATAATTTGTGTACTAAATTTTGTCAACTGTTGGTTAGGATTAGTCTACAAATACAGTCTGAAAGCTGATTATGTATATGTTAGTATACAAATATATATTATGTTAGTATACAAATACAGTAAGAAAGCTCATTATGTATATGTTAGTATACAAATATATATTACATTAGTACACTAATACCACAGAAAGATATTTTTCATATCAAATTTTGATAAACATTGATTTGCTTTAGTGTTAATATAGTCACAAAGCTGATTATATACTTTGTTAGTTTAAAAATACAACACAATAATTTGTGTAATAAATTTTGATGACTGTTGATTGGGATTAGTGTACAAATATAGTCTGAAAGCAGATGATGTACTGTGTAAGTGTACAAATATATATATTACATTACTATACTTATACCACATAGTGATATTTTCTAAACCAAATCTTGATAATCATTGATTTGGATTGGTGTAAAAATATTCACAAAGCTAATGATATATTACTTTAGGATATTGTCGCGCTCCTCAAGAACGGGCCGGGCGTAGCAGAGCAGCGAGGGCTTACTACGGCCCCGGGCCAGTAGGATGGTCTGAACGGGCCAATCAGAGGCCTCCTTTTCTGGCCAATAGGAAGCCAGCTTTCCCCTCCCAAACGGACCAATCAGAGCAGGGTGCTCTCTACCGGGTCTGTGCTCTGGTCATATCTAGGGGATACTGAGGGCCAGAGTTAAGACTGGTTTTGTCTCACTGTGGTGTTATAGCCTGATTGGCTGGTATAGGGTTTTGACCTGAGAAGGTAACCCTAGTTTGTTTTCGAGACTTTGGAAGGTTTGATCATTTGATTATGGTGAGTGAAGCTTTAGGCCTAGCCTACATTTAGGCTGCTGTTACTTTATTTGTGGTGGGTTTTGTTATACCTATGTCTCTATTAGGACTAAGTAAGTTATACTTAGTTCTTTTTAGGACTAGGTGAGTTTGATGGTTTGCCCAGCAAGTTTTGTAGTGCTTTCCCCTAAAGTTTTCAGACTTTCATTATACTTGGTCTGACTGTATAGTGAGTATTTTATAGGTAAAGTATAGGAACTTAGATCTCTAAGGAAATATAGATGACCTGAAGATATAAATAATAGCTTTTGTGGAGGATTATGTTCCTAGACCATTTTGTAATTGATTTGTCTATTTACTTGGCGTATTATTGTAAAAAAGGAGTTATCTAAATAAAGTTTATTTAACCTAAAGGTTGCATTGTCTGGTCAGTTGTCAACAACCACCAATCCCAGTGGTCGCCTGGGTCCTTTTCCCCAGTAACGTAGCCAAGGGAGTGCTACAATATAAGTCATACACCATAATTTGTGTACTAAATTTTGATAACTGTTGATTGGGATTAGTACACAAATACAGTCTGAAAGCTGATTTTGTATATGTTAGTATACAAATATATATTATGCTAGTACACTAATACCACACAATGATATTTTTCATAACAAATTTGGGCAAACATTGATTTGGTTTAGTGTTGATATAGTCACAAATCGGATTGTACACTACATTAGTATACAAATACAACGCAATAATTTGTGTACTAAATTTTGATAGCTGTTGATTGGGATTAGTATACAAATACAGTGTGAAAGCTGATTATGTATGTGTTAGTATGCAAATATATATTAAGCTAGTACCCTTATACCACACAATGATATTTTTCATAACAAATTTGGACAAACATTGATTTGGTTTAGTGTTGATATGTATATGTTAGTATGCAAATATATATTACGCTAGTACACTAATACCACACAATGATATTTTTCATAACAAATTTGGACAAACATTGATTTGGTTTAGTGTTGATATAGTCACAAAGCTGATTGTATACTACATTAGTATACATATACAACACAATAATTTGTGTACTAAGTTTTGATAACTGTTGATTGGGATTAGTGTACAAATGCAGTCTGAAAGCTGATGATGTACTTTGTTAGTGTACAAATGTATAATAACATTTCTATACTAATACCACATAATGATATATGGATAATCATTGATTTGGATTGGTTTAAAAATATTCTCAAAGCTGATAATATATAGTGTTAGTATACAAATTATACACCATCATTTGTGTACTAAATTTTGATAACTGTTGGTTAGGATTAGTCTACAAATACAGTCTGAAAGCTGATTATGTATATGTTAGTATACACATATATATTACGTTAGTATACTAATACCACAGAATGATATTTTTCATATCAAATTTTGATAAACATGGATTTGGGTTAGTGTTGATATAGTCACAAAGCTGATTGTATACTACGTTGGTATACAAATACAACACAATAATTTGTGTACTAAATTTTGATAACTGTTGATTGGGATTAGTGTACAAATGCACTCTGAAAGCTGATGATGTATTTGTTAGTGTACAACATATTATAACATTTCTATACTAATACCACATAATGATATTAGTGTACAAATACAATCTGAAAGCTGATTTTGTAGTATGTTAGTATACAAATATGTTTCATATTTGTATACTATTCATGCAATTATGCATGCTACATATTGCTGTTTGCAAAATAAATGTCTTGGAGAATTGATTTGGGTTAGTTCACAAACACAATTTTGAAATTATGTGAAACATATGCATGTTGTATACTAACTTCAATGTTTCAAACAATCGCTGTTTTACAAACATGGTTCAGAAAATACTACCTCTGGGGGTAGCCTGGGTTTTGTCTGTTCATGCTGGTTCACAAAATACTACCTCTGGGGGTAGTCTGGGTTTTGTCTGTTCATGGTGGTATGTGCTGGTTATTTCAGCAATCAAAATGTGCATTCTGTGACAAGTCTGTGTAGCAGCGCATTCTATAACAAGCAACAAGTGGAGTGAAGCACCCAGAACCATCAACAACTGGTATTATGATATCTAGTGTGTAGGGGGTATGCAAAGAAAAGGGAAAGGGAAATGGTTATAGAAAATTATCCCATTTTGCAGAGAGACATTGCAATCAACCACTGTCATACCCTAGTGAGTACACTCAATTTTGGGGCTAGGAACAGCCTGAACAGAACTTTTACGTTGTTCAATAATACATTACCTCAACCCACAACATTGAAGTCATTTAATATTATATTGATACTTTTCTGATTATATTCCACTTATAATTAAGACTTGAAAAATAACATTGAATAGGTATTTATTGATCATGAATTATAACAAAGGGTAATCATCAATAACAGTGTGAAGCGTAATACTTCCTGACACAGTTTACCCATATTATATATATAATATGTATTGATAATAGAACCCCTCACTTCTAGAAATGAAAATTTAGTCTACAAATGTATATAAAGTAAGAGGAATTGTTGTTAAAAGAACAAAATTCAATGCTTCAGACTATAGATGACTGCATTCTGTCAGTAGAATTGTCTTTCTAGTGTGTAGCATGCGAATTTTGTGAACAGACAACAACAGACAAAACCTGCAGAATGCACATTCTGTACACGAGTGTGTGAGGGGTGAAGTTTTATTGCTTGTTCTTAACAGTAGTTGTCTGTTCTTGTCTCTTCCTAGTCTGTAAAGGTTAGCCTCATGTCGCATGTCGATTTTATGAAATGGCCATGTGCAGGCACGGATTTAGGGAGGGGGGGGGTGCCAGGCGCGCGCCCCCCTATTTTTGACCAAAGTTTGATGTAAAATTCCTGTCTCCGGAGGGTGCAGGGTAAAGATTTTCTATAGCTCGCCCCCCCCCCCCCCCCCCTTATCAAAATCTTGTATCCGCCCCTTATGTCGCCGTGTCGAATTTAAGGGTCGAGGGCCATAACATGCACAGAAGAATAGATTGTAGTTTCCAAACATGCTCCTGTGCCTTGAATAGAGAAGCGCAAATGTTTAGTTCCAATATTTCAAATCTTGATCACGACATGTTAATTTTAAAGCCTACACCACCGAGCGCGTATTGTTGAGGTGCTAGACTTTAGACTCGGTAAAGTAATCGATCTGCCGATCGACAGGTAGAACAAACGCCGGCCAGGAAGCGATCCGCCCTTTGAACCACAATCTTTGATCCCATTTTCGTTTGTGACTAAAACTTTTCAAAGGCGTTTCCCTGGCAACTTATGAACATTTTCATGTGTGTTGAAAGTAGCCGTTGGCATGGCAAATTACAAGAAGCAGCAAGGTCGTGTTAGGATTAATCTTAAGGTTTAATCCTAAGGCGTTTGGCATTGGATTAGTAAATAGGCCTTTAATTCTGTGTCTAACTTTGCAGTTTATCAGGACTTTCGCACAAATCCTTGACGAAATGCCATGTTCAAAAACATAGCTTATTTATCATGAATCTACGGGGAATCAACAATAATAATGATGTTGTATGCGATACAAATGCTCGTTTATTTTGCCCTAAAATGGACAGTGGTAGGCCTACTCTAAAACCGTATTGGTCTATCCCTGGTTCAACTCCCCTGGGCCTGGGGCTCTACCAGGCATATTTACCCCTGGATCGTTGTATAAATAAAAGTCTAACGGTCAATTTCCCCAGACGGGAGGGGGCTGAAATTGGCGTCCGACGGCCTATAGGGTAAAGCATGGTTCCCAATGAACGACTCACTGAAAGACTGGTAACGTTTGCAAACCATTAGAAAAGAAATAAAATCATCGTCCAAAATTTTTGTCTTTCTTAAATGAATGACTGATTGGTCCACTGAACGCTCAAATCCTGGGTATCCGAAATGATTGTGGATGACTTTGTGTAAATAGATGGAGATTCAAAGCCAAGATAACAAGAGATATATACTTGCCTTCGATTTGGACGGACTGGCTGGCTTTAGGTTAGATGTTTTGTATTTGATAAATCATTGCATTTTAAAGTTGTTTACTGTTGTTTAAGCCTACTGTCGACTGCCATTGTCCAACCGACACATTCAACTTTTTTAGGGGGAACCGGTGGTGGTATTGATGGACCGTTGTTTTGTAGACTGCTGGGTAAATGGGTAAATGATAGGAAACACAACCTAGTTACAGTGTTTAACGCCTAGGGCTGATGCCAATAACCATGGCAATTTTCAGCACTGAATGATACCTTTTGCAGGTGCGAAAGAGAAGGATGACCTGTCTAGATAGCACAATCGGTTGTTCTCTAGACAGGACTCTAACTGCATTGCAATTACCTAGGCACAATAGCGATATGTCCTTTCTTTAACGACCATGGATATACTTAGTGGAGAAGTTGTGATTGCATCAAAACTCTATTATATGAATACCTGTGAGCTCGCACCTTTGCAATGACATTTTTGAACGTAGACACAAATTTGAAATAGTCATCCACTAGTTTTTGGGGTAATTCGTCACAGTTGTAGTATTGACAGACTGTTGTTTATAGGCCGCTCGGTAAATGGGTAAATGATAGGGGGAAAAACGCGGTTACAATGTTTAACACCCAGGACTGATGCCAATCGCCATGGTAATCTTCAGCACTCAATGATACCTTTTGCAGGTGCGAAAGAGAATGATGGCTTGACTAGATAGCACAATCGGTTGTTCTCTAGACAGGACTCCAACTGCATTGCAATTACCTATAGGCACAATGAGTATTATGTCCTAGATTTAACACTTAGTGGAAAAGTTGTGATTGCATCAAAACTCTTTCTCTATGAAAACCTGTTAGCTCGCATCTCTACAGTGACATTAGTGAACACAGACACAAATTTGAAACTGCCATCCACTAGTATTTGATGTAATTCGTCACGATTGTAGTATTGACAGACTGCAGTGTTGTTTTATGGACTACTTGGTTAATGGGCAAATGATAGGAAACAAAATGCGGTTACAATGTTTAACGCCTAGGGCTGATGCCAGTCGCCATGGTAATCTTTGGAACCGGATAACACATTTTGCAGGTGTGAGAGAGAATGATGGCTTGTCTAGATAGGACAATTGGCTGTTCTCTAGACAAAGGCATAAGGCCCTGTTTCCACCAGCCAATTTTACTACTGATTTCAAAAGTCGGCAATGGGAATATTGGTTGCTCATGAACATGTTATATACCATAAGAAAGGATTTTTAATTCTCTTTCAAATGGTATGTAGTGTATATAGTCTGTTATGATATTACCAGTTTAAAGTAGCAGATAACCAAATAATCGGCAGTCAAAATCGGCTGGTGGAAACTAGGCTTTATTGTATTGAAATTATCTACCAGTCCGTCCAAATCAAAGGCAGATTTATCTCCTAGTTTTAGCAGAGTTGGCAGGGGAGTTGCAAATGCACGAACAGTCCTTTTCTATCAATATCCTGTCTTCCAATGACATAGATGAACACGGACACTTGCATGAATAAAATAAAGAAAGCGTTGGCAGCACCTGAAATATGGATCCTCTGCCTTAACTATAAGTAGAATGCATCAGGATTCTGCTTTATAAGAATTTCGGGGAATTGTGAAAAGTGATAAATCTAGGGGACGTTTGAGTTTCACATGCTTGCAGTGAGTTTATTTTCTCGTTGCAACATATAAAAGTTTGGGTTGGAATGTTCAAATAACGTGGCAGACTGTCCAATAAAGTTATTTGAAGAAGAACTTGACTACCGTGTCACGCCTTGCCTGAGCTTTGGGTTGCCTTTCAGAGGTTTTGGTGCTCCTTACATAGGATGTCAAGGCATTTACAAAGGTTTTGTTTTTGTTTTTTTTCACATGGGAAGCATAGAGTATCGGTAGCTGTGGGGGTTGCTTCGGATAGGCATACAGCCAAAACAATATTTCAAATTTTGTATTTTCAAGTAACTTATCATTCTACAGTTTCATTTGACTTCGTGTATGTAAAAGAAAACACAGTGGTGATTTTATTTTTCTAAGCATGTGCCATACCTGCATAAACACCGTTCATTAAAATAACAAACTTTGACCTTTCAGGAGGAGGTGGGGTGGGGTGGTTTATTGGGTAAGCGCTTAGCTTCACATGTGGCTGGACCGGGTTTAAACCTGGGCCTTGCCTGCTACACCACCTCGCCTTGCCGTTGTTTCCACCCCCATAGATTTAATCATAGTACTTTGTACAAACCGAAAACAATGAGTTGGTCCTGATATAGCTGAAAAATTGCTGAATGGACCTTTAGCTCCAACAATCATCATCATCTCTGACTTTTCAGTTTTCATTATAAGTCACTAATCCATCTACGTCTCCCGGCCTATCCGTTAAGTTACCCATTCAGGTAACAGGTGGGTGGTGAGAAAACATCAGTTCAGTCGGTCAATTTAATTGCTAGCAGACCTACTGCCAATCACCCTCTTTTTTGTGTTCAACCTTTAACGTTTGCTCATCTTGGATTGATTCTTAGCATGCGAGCCTCCCATCCCCGAGTCGCCAGCTTTCCTGCCAGCCAGTCGTGGCCTTGATGGCAATCAAATGTGTGTTTCCACTGAACGATTTGACCAAAAGGCGAAGCTCCATTTGCCCTGGTCAATGTTTCTGCCGCAGAGACAAGCTTGTCTTGAATCGCACAGAGTCTCTATAAGAATACCAAACATGTTGAATAATTTTCCAAGAGATCAAGTCGTAAAGGCATACAATAACCCAATATTTCCAACATTCACAGATTGCCGAGGCCTACGACAAATCACGTTCACCAGGGCGAATGGGGCTTTACGATATAGGTTCAAGACAAAAGTTAGAACCCAAAAAAAGACAATGGTCGGGAGTAAAAATCCTGATTAGATATCATGAGGAAGCTTATGACAAAGTGGTTCCACTGAATGATTGAAATACTTATAGCTGAATGGCTTTTGGAGATTCTGGGTGACTTTTTTTAAACGACTAGAGGTAGAAGACATAGGTGACAATGAACTTGACCACTACTGGAAGAAATTGTGGGCTACAATTTTCAAAAACAATTAATAGGTGGAATATTTGGTAGTTTGTAAGTCATTTCATTTCTGCAGTTTTCTGATGTTTACTGTCATCCCCAGCCATTAACAGGTGTCTCAACCACCGATTAGCTGTTTTATCTAAACGATTTTGTCAATAACCACCACAGATTTCTAAATCTTCTCCTGCCTTAGGCTATCTTGAAGAAAACGTTGTTCAGTGGAAACATACCTCAAGAGCAATTGCAGACCTGTTGTTAGTCAAGGCAGGCCTGCCAACGACAGGCAATAAGGCTCGGCTAAAAACCATAGCCACTAAAGAACCATTTTTCTTTGTGAATGACAAAAGCTATAAACTGTATTCTTGCCGACTCTGACTCAGTGAGAAGTTCATTATTTAGGAGTTGATGTAAAGCACATTCTGAGACATTTCTAGGTCATAACGGCGTGATGGCGTGATGTTTGCTTTCCCATGAAATCTACTGCGTTCTGACATTGCATGCTATCGCCTTTTTTTAGCGATCATTTGGTCATTAATGATCTAATGACAAAGGTCGTTCATGGTAATGGTTCTGGAGCTAGAGTGCCGCAAGACATGAATTGTCATGTAAACAATATGAGGGTTGAATGTCAAGTGTTAAGGGGAGTTTATGAAGTCAACTTTCTCTCTGTATGTTTACTTTGCTCTTCGGCTAATCCACATTAAACTCTGAATCTTAATGTCCATATGTTAACAGCTCAAAATAAGCATGATGCTATTTTATTAGGTTATTAGGCTTTTCAAACATTTAAAAAATTACACCCATTTCAGACCAGCTTCAAAATGTGCATTTTGCCCGTTTTCAACTTGCAATAATTACTTTTGCATTTTGATATTTCATTAAAAGGACAAGAGTTAGCCAAGTGGTAGAGTTCTCATCCACTGATCTAAAGGTCTAAGTGGTGATTCCTGGCACGGTTTCTTAACATGTCATGGATCACAGTGAAGCAGGTTACAAAACAGCCAAGGATGCAGTGTTATTATAATGTTGCAGCAACATTCTGGTTGGTTCTGCATTGGCTCCTGTTATGTTCTTTTGATGACTTCCAATCACATCGCTGCAACCTGTGATGTTGAAATTTGACATTTTTACAAAGTTCTGGTTACATTTTTGAATTGAAACAGAATGTTCTTATAACATTCTGTTATGGTTTGGTCTTAACCTCACCAAAAAATAACATTTTAATAACATTCTGATTTGGTGAGGTTTCAACCTCACCATCAATAACGTAACTGTTATGTGCCATCTTAGTAAGTAACAAACTGTCTAAAAAAAAGTATGGTTGCAGAACGTTTCTGTTACATTACAAGTTGGCTGGGGTTCTATTGGAAGACCGCGTGAATGCAGTTCACTTTGCTTTGCTGTGAATTTAGAAAGGGGAATTTTCTATTTTACATTGTACTCTCTTACAGATAATGCTTCAGCCCCACTACGTTGGTGTCACATCATGTAGTTTGCAGTGACTCCATGTATCACGTAGTGACCCAACAATACGAGCTGTCAATTACCGAGCATGGACAAGCCAACTCTGAGTATAAAACACAGCGGTGTTTATGGGGATCACAAGCCATCGGAGCTTTCATGATTTACTTTATTTAGGGGTATATATGTCGACGATGATGATAATATATAACCACAAATTAGGGGCAAAATGCGGTGGGTCTAACGTGGTAATAGATTATAGTGCCAACTCTAATAGTACTGCGGCCAAGGAGGGTTTTTGGGAGTTGACCCCAACCGGAGGTATAACAAGCTGAAACCAATTTTTTCCATTTGTACACCATGTCCCGCAACCTGCCTGATAGTTTGTACTAAAAAAAGTGCGTCCCAGCATATCGTAAATCACTGGTTTCCATGGCAACCACCTAAAAATCAGGTAATTCTGAAATCTACACTATTTTTGATATATCTTCCTTAATTATCAAGGTAGAAGCACAAATGAGATATCAAAATTAAGCATTCCTAGAGTTCTATGGGATAGAAGGCTGAAATGGGTTGTCTTGGTTACTGGGTTGCCATGGTTACCAGAAATAACTCCAAAATTGACCATAATTTCAGTTTCTCTTCTCTTCTTGTTACCATGGCAACCGTAAATATGGGTTTAGCAAGGAACAACATATCTCATCTCAACAGTACATATCCCCTCTATATGGAAACGAGTGTTTTTTGTCAAAACAATGATATGAAATGCAGTAAATGACTGGTTTCCATGGAAACAACTCAAAATTCATGTTATTTCAAATTTAACAGTATTTGGACAGTATCTCCCTTAATATACAAGATAGAAACACAAATGATATGTCAAATTGATGCACTCTGAGAGTTACATTGGATAAGAAACTGAAATTGGTTGTTTCTGTCACTCGGTTGCCATGGTAACCCAAAATAACCTCAAAAATGACCATTTTTTCACTTTTTCTCTCATTCCCGTTACCATAGCAACCAAGAACATAGATTTTAAGGTATAACAGAGTACAGTCTATCTTATCTGAAGTGTATTAGTCTCTTGTGTGTATATTTAGGGTTTGTACTGAAATATCTTGAGCATAGAATATAATAAATGACTAGTTTCCATGGTAACCGCCTTAAAAAAATAAGGGTTTCTTAAAATAAAGACTAAAATGGCCATATCTTCCTTAATATTCAAGCTAGAAACACAAGTGAAACAACAAATTAAAGCACTCTGGGAGTTTTATTGAATGGCACATTGAAATTGGTTGTCTTGGATACTCAGTTGCCATGGTAACCACAAATAACCTCAAAATTTACCATAATTTCAGGTTTCCCTCCTGTTTCTGTTACCATAGCAACCATGAATTTAAGGTATAACCAACCAACAACTATCTCATCATAGGGGTAAATGCTCTTCCCTAAAGATTTGGATGAAGTCATTTCAAAACCATGCTAGGAAATATAGTAAATGACTGGTTTCCATGGAAACCACCCAAAAATCAGGTTAGCTAAAATTCATCAATATTTGGGCCATATCTTCCTTAATATTCAAGATAGAAGCACATGTGAAACATCAAATTAAAGCACTCTGAGAGTTCTATTGAATGGTATATTGAAATTGGTTGTCTTGGATTCTCAGTTGCCATGGTAACCACAAATAACCTCAAAATTTACCATAATTTCAGGTTTCCCTCCTGTTTCTGTTACCATAGCAACCATGAATTTAAGGTATAACCAGCCAACAACTATCTCATCATAGAGGTAAATGCTCTTCCCTAAAGATTTGGATGAAGTCATTTCAAAACCATGCTAGGAAATATAGTAAATGACTGGTTACTATGGTAACAGAAACAGGAGGGAAACCTGAAATTATGGTAAATTTTGAGGTTATTTGTGGTTACCATGGCAACTGAGTATCCAAGACAACCAATTTCAATGTGCCATTCAATAAAACTCCCAGAGTGCTTTAATTTGTTGTTTCACTTGTGTTTCTAGCTTGAATATTAAGGAAGATATGGCCATTTTAGTCTTTATTTTAAGAAACCCTTATTTTTTTAAGGCGGTTACCATGGAAACTAGTCATTTATTATATTCTATGCTCAAGATATTTCAGTACAAACCCTAAATATACACACAAGAGACTAATACACTTCAGATAAGATAGACTGTACTCTGTTATACCTTAAAATCTATGTTCTTGGTTGCTATGGTAACGGGAATGAGAGAAAAAGTGAAAAAATGGTCATTTTTGAGGTTATTTTGGGTTACCATGGCAACCGAGTGACAGAAACAACCAATTTCAGTTTCTTATCCAATGTAACTCTCAGAGTGCATCAATTTGACATATCATTTGTGTTTCTATCTTGTATATTAAGGGAGATACTGTCCAAATACTGTTAAATTTGAAATAACATGAATTTTGAGTTGTTTCCATGGAAACCAGTCATTTACTGCATTTCATATCATTGTTTTGACAAAAAACACTCGTTTCCATATAGAGGGGATATGTACTGTTGAGATGAGATATGTTGTTCCTTGCTAAACCCATATTTACGGTTGCCATGGTAACAAGAAGAGAAGAGAAACTGAAATTATGGTCAATTTTGGAGTTATTTCTGGTAACCATGGCAACCCAGTAACCAAGACAACCCATTTCAGCCTTCTATCCCATAGAACTCTAGGAATGCTTAATTTTGATATCTCATTTGTGCTTCTACCTTGATAATTAAGGAAGATATATCAAAAATAGTGTAGATTTCAGAATTACCTGATTTTTGGGTGGTTGCCATGGAAACCAGTGATTTACGATATGCTGGGACGCACTTTTTTTAGTACAAACTATCAGGTCATAAAGTTGAGATATTTATCTTTCTAATGAGGTATGGCATGCTTTGTTATACCTCCGGTTGGGGTTTTTCCTTAAATAAGGCTCTTTTTGAGTTTGGCCGCTCTACTATAAGCTCACGATGTACTGCGCATAAATGTCTGATAAATTTAACATGAAACCACCAAAGGAATAAGAGCATAGAAATGGTATATATATATATATATGTATATATATATATATGTATATATATATATGTATATATATATATATATATATATATGCAGACCCTTTCAGGCCCACATAGAGGGTCTGCTGTCGGGGGGGGGGGTGGCGAGATTCCCTGAGTGGAACTTATGCTGATAATTTCCATAATTTTAGCCCAAAAGAAATGGAGGGGGAGGGGGTGAGGTTCATCAAGTGAAACGTTTCATTTTTTATCACAATTTTACACAGTGATTTATTTAAGAAAGGGCGGTGCTTTTTTTCCACAAAGTTTTCTCTGTGGGGACGCGCCACCCCCACCACTCACCCCCGCCACCCCACCCAACTGTGTACGGGCCTGCCTTTATGCATCAATGTATGGGTATAGCAGGTCACTTGGGTATGCCCCTGAGTCCCTAGCATGAAAACTGTATCACATCACAGTAATATCATGTACGCAGTGATCCAAGCAAAGTCATATCACTACACACATGCGTAGAACAGCCCCCCGACATGTCAACACTAACTATAATCATATCATAAATTCTATAATTATATCGTAAATTCTCAAACATGCTACTGATTGATCCAGTTTTGCTGCAAGGTTATCAATATCATTTCTCCACAGATGAACATGAACGAAGAATTGCATCGAATAGCGTTCTCTATTGTTTTCGAAATTCTAGGAACAAATTGCAAAGAAAAAGATCATCATGATGAGTGTTGGAGTTTAACGTCCGCTCGGCAATTTTTCAGCTGTATCAGGACAAGAGAAAAAGAGGTTATCTTAACAAGAGAACATGTTTGATAGAAAGTTGAAGACTAAGTACTATTTACGGAAGGCTTTTGTTGTAGGTGACCCCCCCCCCCCTCAGGATATAAAGGATATAACTGCAAAGATAAATCATTGGCGACAAGTTTAAAAATGTAAAGTGATACTGCCTATTAAGACTACATTTTTACTCCACCAAACTCAATGGCTGATGATGATGGACTTGTTTGTTTGAATGATGATTGAGGTTTTCCTGTTGATTGGTGGCGGTTCTCCATATTCCCAGGGTACAATAAGGACAAGAGCGCTCCCAGGGCATGGTATAGAAAACGGTCTATCTGGTATCAACGAAGTAATACGCCCAATAGTTTACCACGGTGGCCACACTCATTGTCGATGTGGGACGAGAGATAGGACAGAGATAGGTCAGTGTTGAATTCGAATATTTCAAAATGAAAGGGTTATGTTATAAATATCATAGGCATAAGGTTATTTGACAACATAAGTTCTAAATCATATAGGACACATTTCCCCCAAACTCAAATGATCGATATTGTGACGTTCCTCGGTAGTTCGGGGTTTCCGATTTCTACAACAGAGGGATGTGGGGATTGTTTCGGATCTCAGACGGACAGGGAATCTGAGCAAGAAACCGAGATGTGATATTTAGAGTCGTGCCTCGCCCACGAGGGGGGTTTGAGCGGATCGATCGGGAAATCGGTATTCGTCGACGGGGAAGGGGTGCATCAGCCGGGCTGGAACGAGGGGCCCCAGCCACCGGGCGGGGTACAGGCACTTCCGTTGACGGGCGGAGGACTGCGGGGGAGGAAAAGTGGTAGGGGGCAGGAGGAAGCCGTTTCTATCTCTCTAGTGCCGGTACTCTCTTCGGGATCTCCTGCGGACGGTCCACCCTCGGTCTCGGTCCGCGGGGATGTCGGGCCGACGGTCGCCTATTGTTTGGTAGTGTGGGGCCGAGCCGGTCGCGCCGTCGTTCCCCCGGATCCTGGGTTTCCGTCCCCTATTTCGGGCCCTCGTGCCATTCATGGCCTTCATTTCCGGGACTCCATCCGGGCCAGTTTCGGGCCTTCGTGCCCCGTTTCGGTCCTTCGGGCCTTCGGGTCCCCGTCCCAAGTTTTGCATAGTTTCTTCGAACTTCTACTATTTTACTTAAACTTCTAGTTAATTAGCTCGTATTGGATCATCTTATCGGTTACCAAAGGAAGAAGACACATGTTGACACAAGGAGAACTGTAAAGGAACTAATTTATTCTCGGGCTTCACCGCCCCTTTTATAGTCTAGTGGTCAGCCCTGATTGGCTGTCTTTGATCACGTGGTTACAAATGACGTCACTTCCGGTTTACTTTATCACTTCCGGTTTACATATTTCTCGGGACTTTCGGGTCTCGGGCTTTTACAATTTCGGGCCTTTTTCGGGCCTTTACAATTTCGGTCCTTTTCGGGCCTGTTACAAAACATACTTTACTTTGTCGTATTATCTTACTTTTCATATTTCGGTCTTTACCATTTGATGAATAGACATTCATCACAATATCATTGTTCTCCAGACAATTTGTATCAGAGTAGTGATGGATTCTTTAAACAGGATGATGGGACACTTCAATTTGAATAACGTTAACCTATATTTATCCCTATCACTTACTGTTCCATAATTGGGATCTAGTTGATGGTGTGCAGGGCATGCACAAACACCACCCAAAAAGAGTGGTGTTCTTCCCCCTGACATGTCACCATATATAACTATTATATATATATATATATATATATATATATATATATTACACACATATGCATGTAAACACGTGGAAAACGAAAAGCTCCTACATCCTCCGACAGCAACCGTGAAGTGGGCTATATATACATGTAAACACATATGTATATATTTATGTATATAATTATGTATACGTATATGCCCCATCCTTCCATACACTGGATCCACTCTATTGTAGTTGGCACCCTCTAGTGACATGGAGCAGAAATGATATTGAAATCGGGGTATTAATGCGTGAAGAGTTTAAACCAGTTTCTACAGATTTAGACCTTACGAAAGGACTGCCTTCTGAGTTGAAGATCCCCTGAACTCTAGCTAGAACTTACTAATTACAAAACCATCACAAAGCGTTATGTATGATTCTCTTCCTGCCTTTTCTCCGACGTCTACCTTGGCAACTCCTGTAGATCATAACACGTAAAGACTAATTATTACGTCTTTGAAAGTATGATTAATTTCTCGAATGCCATCATTCATTCAGTAAAGAATTGTTCTGATAAAAACTTCCTAACCACTTCCTGCCCCCATCAAAATGCCTCTCATTACGGCAGGACACGCTTCGGTAAACACGTACTACACAAGATACGGCTCGTCAGCCCTGTAGCATAGACATACATAAGTCTTATGTATCTCTGTGTCTGTAGGAAATATCTTAGAACGAATTCATGATACGATAGTATATAAGTATAATTGGCTTAAGATTACTGTACTTTTAAGCCAATTAGGCCTATTATCATATCATAATTTACGTGCACTAAATGTAGATGGATTGATTCCAGTCATATTCTACATTTTGATTTCAGTGATGCAAATTATTGACAGCTACAAAATGGCTGACTCTAATACAATGTATAGGCGTAATTTTGAAATTGCCTTGTCGACATTTTACTCATCATACACTTTGATTTAACCTTGACCCGTCTGGGAGAAAGATTGACACCCGGCAGCCCTCCCATGCACTCTCAGCAATATCATAATAAGAAGCACCGCGGGTGGGGGGGGGATTCGAGGGTGGCTGTACGACCCATAGGGGATCGTCACACACCAAGGGCGAAGCCCGAGGTTTGTACGATCCCCATGGGTCGTACGGCCACCCGAGGACGACCCCTAAAGTGCTTCTTTATTTTATCACCCAAGCATTATTCAAAATGTGGAAATTACTGAATACGAGCAGCCCACAGTGAGTGGTGCATATGGCCTGGCAATACGCCCTGCACCTACTACATACCGCTCCTCGGCCCTGCGGGTGATGAAAGGTTATTCATACTGGTCAACACCTATGCACACTCTAGATGTTCATATCTCCAAAGGGTGCACTGCGAACAGCCAATTCTTGCTCACTAAATGCTGGGTCACGGTGCACCTTTAATACCATAACTAGGGACTAAAGGACTTCAACAGGCATCAAAGATAATCTCTATCCAACTTTGAAGAAAAATGTCCATGTAGTGCCTTTTCCCTGGCCCATATGCCACAGCTTCACGTAAAAAGGGTCCTTAGGTATTTACTACATCAAAACGTATGTGGGTACTGAAGGTACCCTGTCACAAAAACAGGGGTCAACTCCCCTTTTCTCTGCCGTGTGCACTAATTACTGATTGGCCGTTCGCCCACTAATCACCTTGGTAACGCTAATTGAGCCCCTTGTCTCTTTGGAGGGGGCATATGCTACAGAGTTAGGCTCTATCCTCGCTCGAGGCTTCCCGTCACTGCTTTCAACTCTTGGCTTTTGAAAAATATATCATCTACTATAGATCTATGGCGCTAATATGGATAAGGTGGCTTGTTATAAACTGACGTAATGGCTTATCAATCTAGAAAAAAGTGGTAACTTGGTAATACTTATACTATTTAATTCGTCATTATTCAGTAACGATTGTGTTGCTTAATATTAAATGAATGTTGATATTTATATTTATTATTCATTTTGTATACAGGTGTGATTTATATGGAATCAATTTTCTTTTGAACTTCAAGGCGTAGACAAAGCTGAGGCATGCATATTACTGATGGCCACACAGGCGAAAATGGGTTTCCATAACTAACCTACAAAACATTTTTCTCATTCAATAGTTCTTCATTCTACCACAGGCAATTATGCATTATCACAAATTAAGGGTGATAATTGTTGATTAACTAGCCCCAGTCCCATCCTGACAACAGCCACAAGTATTTCCCAACACAAACTAGACAAATCTAAGGAAACATCAATCGTCTCAAATTGGGAGGGATATCTGATAGCGTCCTAAATAAAACCAAAAAAATCTGGGTGCCCTAAGTGTACCAGCAGCATTACTAGAGATATGATTTAGGCACGCCGGGGCCCAGCGTGCGGCGTGGACACCGGATGTGGGAGGAATAATCACCGCGCGGAGGTCGGCATGACAACAATGTCTTTCATGGCTAATTGGGACTGGCACTTGCTGGGACGGCATCGGGATAGCGTCGACAAGGAATCTGGGCCAGCCGAGCAACCACGTTATGGCCACGGCTGTGATAGTAATTTTGTAGACACACACATTATATTACATGTCTATTATCATGTTTCAGGGCGCTGTTCCACAAAAAGTGTTTGTACGTGATGCGTTTTCTCTTTGAAATGTGTGCAAATCGTGTAAGTAAGGAAAAGTGCTCGTGACGTCTCTTATGTACACTTTCGTACACAAATGTGCACTTATGACCAAAAATTGGATGTTAATTTATTTTCTCTCTCTTCTTTGATAGCTACATGAGTTTTCATCCGATTTTAATTTGGTTTTCATTAATAAATTCCTTATGCATTACTTCATGTTCAAAAAATATTTGAATTTTAAAAATGAGTTACGAAGCCTAAATTATATGTCGTAGGTAATTGGGACTTATGTACACATTTGTAATGCTATGCACAGTACGCAGGAATATATTTTTGTGTGTATCTTCTTTCTGGGATGAAATATAAAATCTAAAATGTTCGTAACTTTTGATGGAATGGCCCCCAGGTCATTGTTAGGACACATTTGAGTCATATACATGTAAATTTACCATGTTCTGCAATCTCTTCTTGACATACAAAAGAGAGAAAATTGATCGAGGGTTATAAATCAAGTTTTGGTTTTATCTGTGAGCACATAAAACTTAGTGTAATATACATTCATAAAACAACTCAATCAGTAGGCTATGTGGGTAGAATGTGTCTCTAAAAGAGGTGTGTGTAGGCCCCATGTATGGGTCTAGACCCCTAAATTCGACACAGCGACACGGCCAATTTTTGGGATAGTGACATGCGACAAAAGCTATTCTTAAATTTTTGACACTGTGACAGGGCTTATCTTAAAATCGACAGGGGACAAAGACAGCCCTTTTAGAAATATAATGACATGCGACAGGGCAATTTCTTAAATTCGACATCCGACATGGGACACCCCCATCTAGAACCCTTCATGTAATAAAAATGTTATGCTTTGTTAGAAAAATAGCCCATGGCGGTTCAGATACCTACACTGAGTGGTAATGAATTTACCATTATATCTTATCAAGTATGTACTATGTTTTTCCTTCTTACATGTATGTAATGATAGAGTAAGCGCTAGGAATGTTAAATCGGTTCATCTGATGAACTGGTTGTAAGACTTCTACATTGGACCTCGCGGATGTCTACAGCGGTTTGGCTGACTTAAAAAATGTATGTCCCTTCCTAATTGTTCTTCTTTATCTGATCCTAAATCTATAATTACGAGACATGTAATTGCTCCTGTGTGGGCCATTGCATTAAAAAGATAGGGGCCCCTGCTATGGGAGTCCCTATAGCATTACACTACATGATTGAGATGGTAGGGTTAAATAAATAAGCTATTCTTATATTGTATTATCAATTTTATATTGTATTATCAATTTATCAAGTCTGTTTATAACCCAATGAGACACCACCGGTCCGTAGTGCTTTTTACAATTTAGTAAAAAGTATATAGCAGAAAATAAGAGCAATTGTAAGTGTAATGAAAAAATCTGCAATCTTCTAGCCTAAGATAAAATAAAAGTCAGAAGAAAAAAGCTACAATGAAGTTCTCAGTGCACTCTGAACCAGCTTGCTAAGTGGCCATGCATAGTTCTATGACCTCACGGAACCTGTTTTCATCTCATACTATATAGGCCGAAGCCGCATTGCATGTTAGCTATCAAAGTAGGCCAGCGACATGGGCCTAATGAGTGGAGAGGACGCGTTTTTAGGCCAGAATAGAAAAATAAAAACTAGAAAGTAGAGCCTTGTGTTAGAGGTATTATTATGTCGGGAAGACTTAAACCTGTCTGGGACCACTCAGAGAGATAGATATTGATGAGTTTTAAGGAGCTTGAGGTGTGTGTGTTCATGTGTACACGTGTGTACATCTAAGCCTACAACATTTTATCTCTCCGCGGATTTTAGAATAGTAGATTTTAACATTGAGAACATTGAGAACACGTCAACATACAAACCATTTAAGATAATTTGTAAAGCAAGGTAATTTACACATTACCTATCTAAAGATTCTTTTGATTTCTTTACATGTCCTCATGTTTACATGTAGCTCAGGCCGGAGTTACTGTGTGAACAGAGAAATAACATGGCACGTTACATGCTCTGATCAAAATAAGTCATGAATCATAAATGGGTTAAATACAGTGGAGCACATGAGCCATTGTGGAGATGCAATATAAGGGTGCTCTCGTTTCCCTTATCAAAGCCTCATTAAACTGAGTTCAAAGCTTGGTCGAAATTATTACTTGCTCTTTTAGCAATAGGTAAAGACTCCTAAAACTGTGTTTAAACTTTGATGGATGCTATCATGTGCCGATGACATCCAACCTACTAAAAATATTTGATATATTGATGTAACAGTCTAATACTCATCAGTACATTTTCCCTGATCATACAGCCAATATTGGTACATTTTCCCTTAACATTTCTAAATGCAAACATTGGAAGTCACTCCTTGCCATTTCTTTAGACTGTAGCATTTCCATAAAGAATAGCAAAAGACACCTACAAATTGAATAACTTCAATCTTCGAATTTTAGGTGAATTCTTGTCACAACATCACAAAATAAGACAGTATGGTTTGCCGTGCCTATTAGATTATGGTTTGCTTTGCCCTTTAAAGGGAGCCAAAACCAATATAATTGATAACATTTTCAAAAGTCAGATAAGTATAGAAATATGTTAGTTGAGTCTAGTTAAGGTCAGTGGTAAAGTATTAGCTGTGAAAACTAGCTCAAACTGAAGGAGAATTCCATGAGAGATTGTAATATTTCCATTTGTTTGTAAACAAACCCCATTTTTGCGGATCCACATTAATGGAATTGAACAATAAAAATGTATAATTTATGATCTTTTTTTCCACATTTCATGGTTTAGATTTTAACATGGGCCAGGAATAGGCTCAAGGAATGGATTTCCACGATTATTTAAGTTTGGGAAATTTCGCAGAATTTATTGGTTTTTGCTCCCTTTAAGTGGCTGTGCTGTACCCAGTCGTCCCCTGCACACCCCTGAAGGACAGAGGCCCGTCAGTGATGCTCAATAATGGGGACAGTAACCCTATCTCTCCGGCCCGGTTCCCAGGTGAGCTGTTCCGTATGCCAAGGGGACGGTCTGGTCTGTCAATTATTAAGAAAGCACAATCTCCGCTACCTGAGCAACATCTCAGACCAGTGCAATCTTCAGCGGGCGATCTGTCAGGGTATAGTGTGTCCTGAAGTGTTTCTACAAATGGCATAGCCTTATGGTTCTTTTACTATAGATATTCCATAGTATGGGCTCTTTTAAGGTGAAAGTTATATCTATTTGTACACTTTTATTCACCCTTTAATAAGGGGGGTAAATTTGTTTCTTCCTTCATCTCCTGCTGTGACTTCAACTATAGGAGCATATTACACAGTGTCATAGTATAATGATGTTGTCATTTATAAGTCATGTAAAATTAACAAAGGCTTTTACTGGAGATTGAAAGTTGCACTTCAATAAATATTTTGTTTGTCCATCTAAGATCCCAAAGATATATAATGTGTCACCCTCAGGCTAACATCCCTTACAGGCTGAAGGTTGATTAACCCACCGAGGACCCCCTCACCAGCTAAGGCTAATCGAACCACTGGGATTGTCCGCTATAAATATTGAATACCTCAGGGTATGATAAAGATAATTAAAATAATGGGACATGTAAAAGGAAATGAAAGTTTTGCCTTTTATTCTGTGCGTATGATAAAGCACACTCCGTACGTGGTGATAAGGAAGGTCCCTGTTGATAAGCTAATCATTCCATAATGTTTTCCTTTCCATGAGTTGATATTTAGTATCCCTGATAACAACTGTGACTCATCCTACTCAGCGCGTGTCAATCTCTGCAACTGACCTGGATCTCTTTGATAAACTCGGATATGGGTCGGATCTACGATATAGGAGAACTTAACTTCACAAATATTTGTTCAACTATCAAGCTCATATCACGTGTGTGCAGTATATTATGCTTTCACCACTGATCGTTCATGTCTGAGTCAGATTTAATGTTCGATCCTGTGTCTTACCCACATGAACCTAAGGTATTTAACATTCTTCGAAAAACAATGTTGGTAGTTAACCTACTTGATTGTGTAAATCATAACCCAACTAAAAATACAACAAGTATTTCAAGACTTTTGAGTACGTTTCATTTTCTTTCTAGAAACTACTATAAACCGAACCTGAAAGGACTATAATATCGGAACCAAGCCAATTTAAATTCATGATCACTAACACATAATCTTTGTTTGAGTTACACACTTCGTCTATTGTTATGTTTCTCAACTACATAAAACAGGGATTATAAGCATACAATTGCATCTCAGTTCTAAGGTATTATAGTGAGGAGACATCCCTGGGTCAGCCAAGTGCCCTCTGGAGGTAATAATAGTGTAAATCACCCCTTTATACTTGTTGTAGGGGAGATGCGGGGTGGATTATAGGGCCTGTAAACCAGTGATCTTCCTGTGGAGGGTCTGCCTTATACTCGACCCCTGGCCTAAAATAAACTGGGGCTGGGTCAGAGACTTGGGGAAAATAAGATAAGATAAGAGCCATACTTTTTCTCCTTTTTTTTTTCTCAATTCTGGAACGTTGTCTAGCATATACATACTTTTGTGTATGCTGATCTCATCAGATATCAAGAGGAAGAGGGCTTATTACAAAACTTACAATCAACTAAAGCCTAGTTCCCACCGGAAGATTTTAATTGCCGGTTATTTTGTAATTTGTCACATTTAACTAGTAATATGAATAAAAAAGAATATCATTAATATTACATACCATTTGAAAGATAATTAAAAACCCTCTCTGATGGTTTATAACACATCTATGAATAATCATTATTCCCACTGCCGGGTTTTGAAATCAGGAGTAAAATCGGCTAGTGGCATACAGACTTTATAATCAACACATGACCTAAAATAAACTGTGAAAGGGTCAGTGCGTTGGGCAGGATAAATTAAGATAAGAGCCACACTTATGTGTCGTCTTAACTCAATTTTCCGGAACATTGTCTAAGCTTGAAACTTTTGTGTATGTTGAGCACATGAGATATCAGGAGGAAGAGGAGTGACAGGACAACTACCCTTAATTGGACAACTACCCTCGGGACAACTACCCCTTGGACAACTACACCCTAGGACAACTACCCCTTAGGACTATTACTCACTAGGACTATTACCCCTATAGGACAACTACCCCTATAGGACAACTACCCCACTAGATAGAATAACTACACCCATTGGTAGAACAACTAATCCCATGATAAGATGAATATCCTCCTTCTCTGGACACCCAGGGCAGCTCCCAATGGCCTTTCCCCTCCTTTTCCCAGCCCTGGAGGCCTACCCCTTCTTTGCCCGTCCCTGGATACCTAGAGCAGGTCCTTCCTATGGGGGTAATTGTCCTACCCATAGGGGTAATTGTCCTAAGGGGTAGTTGTCCCAGGGGTAGTTGTCCTACGGGGGTAGTAGTCCTAGGGGGTGGTAGTCCTTGGGGGTAGTTGTCCCAGAGGTAGTTGTCCCAGGAGTGATTGTCCTAGAATCGGAAGAGGGCTTAATACGAAGCTTTACAATTAGCTTAGGCAGTTGGCCTTGACACGGTGATCCATATCAGTCTGTTTCATAATGTGTCTCAGGCAAAGTGACGAAATACACCGTTTCAACGACTCTTGGCGTACTGGAACATAGGCGCCGTTATCAACTTTGAATATAAAACTATATTTATGTATGAGTTATAATTATTATAAGGAATATTCAGGCCACGTGGGTCGCTATTCTGCTTAAAGCTCAGCACATC
Organism: Lepidonotus clava; assembly: GCA_936440205.1. NCBI lineage: Eukaryota > Metazoa > Annelida > Polychaeta > Phyllodocida > Polynoidae > Lepidonotus > Lepidonotus clava. The sequence goes on along the minus strand of OW387134.1, from coordinate 66,301,523 downwards.
GCTCCAGGTGGCAGAGACGTTTTGAAAGGGGGGGGGGGGGAGGAGGGGCGCGCCGTTGAAAAATATAGTTTTTGGTTGAATCCCAACACATACTGCTTCAGAACAAAAATAAAGACAAAAAAGACTAAAATAATGCTTCAGAACAGAAAAAGAAAAAAAAACGAAAAAAAAGCGGGGGGGATGGGGGCAAACCCCCCTGTAAATCCGTCACTAAGTGGAATATGTAATTGAAATACATCAACGTTACCTCAGTCTACTTAAGACAGTCTCAGTAGCTCCCATGTCGTACCTAGCAGATTAGACAGGTGACCCAGACCCTGTTCGATCCTTGGATCCTACACCTGATCCTCAGATCCCGCACCTTATCAGTGAAGGCGGGTCAGGGCCAGCGCAGACAATGCACAGGTGAGGTGCCTATGTCCCCAGGTGTATTGATCATAAGGTACAGGTGCCATGCCATTGATGATCGCTATTTAGATCATAACATTCTCCACAAGTTCAAGGGGAGTATTGTTTAGATTATAACTACCTCTGCTGTTCTATAGGGCGTAAGACTAAAGTTAAAGTTTTATAACCATAGAACAAATCATGTCATCATGATTTATATATACATGTATGTGAAAAAAGGTGGCATCATTATAACATCTTACATCCTCCGCACATTCATGGAGGAGTGTCCAAGAGATTATAAACACATCCGCTTGCCAATAGGGTGGGATCTTAAAGTTAAAGTTAACCATCACATATGTTCGTTAGCTTAATTGTATAAAAATAATAAACGCTTTATATTGGATATACGACATAATAGTACATGTAATATCAACTGGAAGACCATTTAATTACATGAAATGAATAAATAAAGAAACTGATCATATTGGAGGTTATTGCTTACCTTCGTGATCAGACATATTTGCTGAATCCGTAGACCTCTGACGGTTAATTGAATACATCTGAAGGCACCCTTGTCCAGTGGGACAGTGCCTTGGTAATGACGAATACTGGAGAACCTATCCCTTACTTCTCCTCCTCTCCTTTCCTTATTTTCCACCCGGCTATAACTTGGTTAACTTATCCACAATGTTGCATGGCCACAGTAAGTGAGCGAAAGGTGTATTATAATTAATTGGCAGTGGGAGATCCTGGGTGTTTTACGAAAGGGGGGGAGTGGGGTAAAGTTCCGCTGCTGCTGCTGGGGCGGTGAGCGTCCGCCACGCCTGACTGGATGCCCTTGAGTTGATCTAAGGTCAGACCTCCTCCTGGGTCCAATGGTACCACAAGTACTCCTGGGCGTGTAGGGGGGCGGGGTCGGGGCCTCCCGGACACAGGACGTCCCAGACAGGCACTCTTCAGTAACAACAGCTACACTCACTCCCTGCACTCACACTACTAAAGTGCACACAGCATGTAAGTGAGGAGGTGGGAGTTAGGGGGGGGGGGGGAGCAGAGATTAGAGTTAATTGGAGGAGTTATGTGGAGGTACACGGCGTCACAGGGCTGTGGGCGTAGAGGGAGGAGGGGGGGGGGGGGAGTCGTGCAGTGGGATTGGGTTGACGAATGGATCTGTTTGGATCCCTGGATCAATCTTTGATCTGGCTACTTTTGGTTGTTGTTTTTCAAACGTTTATTGATCAACTTCGGACAAATCTGGTTATCCAGATAACCCAGATGATCGTCTTAGATCATTAGACATTAGACATGTTCCTCTTATCATGCCATGGTGGTATCACATGTACAGTTCGGTTACATATTGATGAACTGTCTAAGAATTGGATTATGACGTGTGAATTTAGTATGGGAAATAAATCTATATGTAGACCTGCGAGGACTGGGGACCGTCGTCTAAAGTCATGAGAAGTGATTATATTTTGAGGACACTTTCTTTATACCCTGGGTGGGAATTGTACTAAGTGGGGTAGATCAATTGGGAAAGGGGTCCAGCCCCTTGTTGAATGCAAAATTTAAGAAATGGTTTAGTCGCACGTCACCTCAAGGGAAAAAAATTGTAATTAAACAGTTTTTTGAATCCATTATATATTGTGTAGGAGGTGGATACCTGGAATCGTCTTCAGTTTTCCCCTGGGATTCTACCTCTCCCCTGCTATTCCCTATTCCCTGAAAAACACATGCACCAGTACCCCCACCCCACATCTCCTCCATCCTTCACCTTCCCTTTTCACATGATACGTTTCATCTACTCATAACCACAAGCCGATCCTCCGTACGCCTCAGATTTAACACCCCCTCCCTCCCCTCAACAACAATGTGGGCCATAGACTGTACTTCCTTCCAAGTCCCCCAGTCCTCAAACTAATATGCAAGATCTTGCTAGGTCATGGAAGGACTAACATGGGACATAGACCCCTACTGATTGGCCTGTCATCCTCACCCACACAACACTGTTCTGACGGCCCCGTCTAGCTTATATTCTACTAGGCGATTTTTGACTATATTATGTGGAAGTTAGAAATTTAGAACTAAATTGTTATTACAAATATGAGAGGAATCCAAGGTTGCATGCCACATACCCTTTGACAGGGAATGTTACTTTTTTCTAACGATATGTAACATGCCTATATTATTTAATCCTTATTGCCACTGGCGATTTCGGAAATCTTGAGTAAGATTGGGTAGTACAGCCTTCTCTCTCCCCTACGTCCCGAGACAGATTCCCCCCCCCCCCCTCCCCACCATCACCATCACCACCTACCACCACCATCCCCACTCCCCCAAGCCTACTCCTGGTACTATAATGATCCTGCAGGGGGCGCTAATTAACGTTAATTACTGGGGGTTACCCCCCCCCCCCCAGACCGGATTATAAACATCATGGCATACCTCAGTGCCCGGGATCCCCCCCCCCCCACTACATGGCGGTCTGAAGTGGTGCAGAGGAATATAGTGGTGAGGCACAGGGAGGTACTGTCTGACTGGATACAAAGCCTGTATTCCACATACCAATGTTGATGCTGCCGATTTTGTATTTGGCTCATTTCCTCAAATATTATGGCACGAAGCCACACATCCACTTTATCTAGGGAAAGAAAATTGTAAAACATTCCTGTTGATATATAACATGTCTATAACTTAACCTTAATTCTCTCCACCACGGATAGCTATTTTATTGTAGTTGACCTGTAGACTAGCCTAAATCAAGGTGCATTCTGGGAACTATTTAGACAAGTTGCAGGGCTTAAGTACAGGAATTTTCAATAATCTTGGCCTAACTTGTGGTTAGATATGACGGAAAACTATCAATGACTATTTTTCCATTTTGTATCTACATATATATTTAATATTTCTTAAGTTGGTTCGAGAATCCATTCATTTCAGAAAGATATATATAGCAAGTATTTGTAAACTTTCCATAGTTTTTCCAGAGTTTATGCCACAAAATCCGCCAAAAATTAGGCTGCAGGTATCCAAATTACAGTAAATAAGCCATCCGTGGTAGGGGGAATTCCCAGTTCCAATATTCAAAATCGGCAGCAGCATCGGAATGGGATATAAAGGCTTAAGTCGGTCAAACAGCCACTGCTGCTCTGGAAGGTCAACGATCTTGTGGTTAAAATGACGAAATTTTGTGAACTCATTTCAGAGTAGAAATAACTTGGTCCAACTTAGACATAATTAAGGGTAAAATATGATGTCAATTAAACACCTGTTTGATTGTGGGCCTTAAAGCGTCATAAAAGATAAAAAATATAAATTGATGAAAAGGAGTATGTTGATTGGTTAGACATGTGACTGTATTTGATGATATTTTGTGTACACGTTATTGACCAACACTGGTATTATTATACTGTTCTGTATAATTATAAGTCACCTTTTTCATTTTTCATTTTTGTAATGAACTTAAAAACAAAGGCTACTCTGATGTTTATCACTGAATAAAAGTTTATGAAAAAAGTCGAAATTGAATATCTTATGAAGCGCCCAAGCTATATGTGCATGTGTCCTTTGCTGTTTTGCAAACAATACATTTTATATTTAACAACTACATGAAAATCTTACTTGTAAGATGTAGCTCTGAAATAATAATAATAATAAAAATCTTTCATATAGAGTGCACCTATCCCCCCAACTTCCATAATCACCTGATGTACCTTATTGTAGATTATCAAAGTGTCTCCAATTTCACGGGTTCATGGTTTTATCAAAACAGGACAGTAAACCTTACCTTTAAAGTTTAATTTGGCAGACAAGGGGTTTTGCTGAAAACATGATAGTATGCACAGCATGTAGTTGGAATTCCTAAGGAATTATAACTTAGAGAAAGATACGTTTTTTGATGTTTTTCTCTCATAAACAGGATGCTGGTTAACCAAAATGTTCTTATTGTTTTCGACGTTTTCATCGAAATGTTGTTCCTAGCTATCACCCACAGATTTACCATAAAATATGGTTACATGGTTTTATATTGTTATATATCTGAACAAATATTGAGTTTTGATTACAGGTTCCTAGCTCTGGTAGTGCCTTGATGAGTTGTTTAAGTCTTAAATACAATAACATACTGCTCCATACGTCTAGAAACGGTAATTTATTCAATCTACGTCAACAGTGATTGCATTAATAGTAATAGTAAATTCATCTCCGACATCATGTCATCATCCCAAGACTGGTATTTCCTTTACTATGAACATTGGTGCAGATCAACAGTGACAGGGCGTCAAAATAGTTAGGACAGCGTATACCCTATCAGCCTTATAATGCTTACCCTGACAGTTGTTCTAAGGGTCCAGGCAGCCCTATGAGAGCCACGACTATATTTCTGAAAGAACATGTTCTTATAAAGGATTTACATTATAATTTCTGAAATTCTGTCTTCTCATACATCTTTTGCTACGATAACACTGCCCGTACATGTCTAAATTCACAGCATGCCTAACATGAGTGAACTAATTCCACTCGCGTATTACATTTAATGGACGGACTATAAAAATATCCCTTTGGCTGGAGAGGAGGCGAATTCCACGGCTGTATGAGCGTAGCCAGTGTTTCAATTACCTTATCTAATTGGAACATTATCGGCCATTATACCATTTACTCCGCTCGTTCCAGGTCCCCGTGTTAATTGCCGAGACTGTCGGGGACATGGTTCACTTATTGTGAAGGTCCAATGTTGTTCCTATGGCATATATATATATATATATATATATATATATATATGTTTATATATATATATAAACATATATATATATTTATATATATGTATATATATAAACATATATATAAACATATATATTTATATATATGAATATATATATATATATATATATATTATGTGTGTAACAAGTTGGAGCAATAGATATACACGTTTTACCAGAAACCATACTAATAACCATTGGCAATTGCAAGTTCTCCCATCTAGTACACCGAAAATTGATTTCAATGGTTAACTAATGGTTAAATAATTGAACATGACTATAACTGTGGAAGTTTTGGACGGTTTTCTTAACATATACTTTTCCCCATTGACAAGCATGTTTTAGATTCTAAGAACTCTTTTGGTATGGGTACTATTACTAATACAAGTAAATATTAAGGTTAGAGACATATATGTAGTTACATAATGATATAAGACATGTAACAAACACGTCATGACAAGTCCCTGATATCTAAATTTACATACATAATACATGGCAATATAAAAGTTAGTATATTTGTAGTAGGTGGCTAGAGCATGCGGCAAACCACTATGCTTACGTTGGGCCTGTAAAATGAGGACCTATTTTTTATGTAGAAGTATTAAGAAAGGTATGCAAACAATAAAAAACACAATAGAGAGGCCTACAGGTATTAAGGGAAGAATACTGTCCACTGAAGTGGTTAGGTAGCAAGCTTAAGGCAACTATGATGATAACCTACATTCATTATCTTGCTACCTTTAATCAAGTAGTTTCCGAAATTGAAAAAGAATGTATAAAGGCTGGAGAGAAGGCTAATCAAACGTGCAGAGTAAGCCCCATAGACAGAGGCAAGAATCTCAATCGATATATGTTTGAGTAGACGGCCACTTGAGTTGACTCATATATCAAGATAGATACCTGAAATACGTTTTTAGAATCCTTGCTACGTAAACACGCCATACCACGAAAGGGAAGGGCCAATTCTCCCTACCACGAATAGCTGATTCACAGTATTTTAAGCACCTGCAGGCTAATTATGGCTCCTTTTGTTGATAAAAATACATGGAAATCTATGGGAAATTTACAAATATTTGCCATATTTCTAAGTGTAATGAATGAATTTTCAAACCAACATAAAAGGTTGTTGACACATAAATAACAAATGAAAAAGTAGTTGATGTTGATGTGTACCATTTTAAACTTCAAATGATGCCATGATTATTGAAAATTTCTATACATTAGCCTTGCCACTTGTAGACATATTACCCAGCATACACCTGGGTCTAGGCTGACCTGCAGGTTAAATACGAGAAAGTGGCTATCCGTGGTAGGGAGAATTGACTTAGCTGTAGACGGGAAAAACACTGACGCTAAGTCTGTGGAAAATAATAGGAAACAAATGAGATTAATATCCTGTACGTCAGAGCCCGAGACAGGGCCCGAGACAGGGTCAGGGTTCTCCGGACAAAGGGTGAAGGTCGGGTGAAGGTCAAGGGTCAAGGTCACACCGCAATGCCCCAACGTCAATCATAGGACCTGTTTGTATTGATCAAACTTTGTACATTTATCGGGGATCAGGCCAACTATGTGGTCACCAATCCTACTTTATCGTCTTGCTCTATTCCCACGGTGATATTATATTCCATGCTCTGATTGACGTAAATCTCCACAGTTTGGCCTAAAGATGATCGTTATTTGTCCCTGTGGTGTACTGCTACCATCGGAGGCCATTTACAGATTATGGTGACCTTGAATGTCCTTTAGAAGCGTTTATAAATAAGAGACTGTCCATTAGTTACCAGAATAAGATGTCATGAATAAAAGATAGGTTAAACCATACCATATCTGTGGCCCGTTGCACAATGACTTATTGTAACAAAGAAAACTTTAAGAAAACAATATGAAGAGGCACTGTAGGAGTATTCCCTGTAAAGATTACAGTGGCCCGTTGCACAATAGAATTTCATAACAACGAAAGCACAGTGAAAGCACAACGAACTTTTGCTTAGTAACGAAAGGTTTCGTTGTAACAAAAATACAATATCTCGGGTTCTAATGAATGAAATGAAATTCTGTAAAGTGTTATGAACTAAGAAAAAAATTATAAAAAATTCAGTTACAGCTCTTTGGGGACATTCTAAATATAGAAAAAAAATTGTGCAAAACCATCATTGTTACGATAAAAGTAACAACGAAATGTTTCGTTGTTTTTTATTTCCGTTGTTACGAAACCCATTGTGCAACGGGCCACTGGTCATTTACAACATTCTAAGTAGGTTTATTTTTAGGGTGAAAACGTGCATAATAACGTGCAGAGTTGCAACGAAAGGTATCGTTAATTTGTTACCCATCATTGTTACGATAAGTATCGTGCAACGGGCCACTGGACGCAGACAAAATCGTCATAAATAATCATATAATTTCAATCTGTTAACAGCTAACAACAGGTAAAGCATTCCCCTTAGATTTGTTAAATGTTCAAAATGATGTCATTTATCTTTTAGCCCTCTTTTCACAGAGCAGGTCACAGATTTTTAATACAACATGATTTATTAAAGATTTATCTGTTTGCACAAGTTATGACTGCTTAATGCCATTTGTAGTAATAAACACAACATTGCCCAAACATTTATTTGCTGAACTTTGTATCATAAAGTCGTTTTATGTTGAAATAATTTTTACAAAGTCCAATACGGTGTTGATCTCTGTAAGCTGCAGGTTACTTGGAGGCTGTACCACATCCTGTTCCACTTCCCTGACCTACTGAGACCTAATTAGAGACAATTATTCCCCTCCCGTCGCCGGATCTTTGATTGCCGTAATTCAAATTGCCTCATTTGGCTCTAATAGCTGCTGGTTCTCGGTGTAAGCGGAGAGATCTAGGGCGAGAGGAGTAAATACCTCCAGATACCAGCGAACGGGAGAGGGTGTGGTCGATGGCCGAGCATTGTATAGCATGTTTGTGAGAGTGACATAATTATACAGTAAAACATAATTTTATGTTTATCTGTGAAAAGTGTGGTCAACTCTAATAACTATATATTTTAAAGGGATTATTAAGCAACATTATGCTTTTCTGTGAAAAACCTTGTGTCAACTCTAATAGGCCTAACTACATAGAATTAATAGATGTCTGCAATACACGACCAGACACAATATTTAAAGGGGGCCAAAAGCAAAGTGCTACACACAAGTAACGACTCAAATGTTTTAAGAAACTCTAAGGCCTACTCTAAGATGTAAAATACAAAAAAAAACCCAGATATTTTCATGAGTGAAATGCCTCTGCTATTGCTCACGTCAATTAATGCCAAAAATAGTAGGTGATAATAGGTGACGTTTAGCGAGGTACCCTACGCCTCAGAGATCTCAGGGAACTATAACCATGGCGCCCTCTGAAGTGCCATTTACAAAGCTGGACTGAGGTGAAGAGACTGCCTGGCTGTCATTGGCTGAAAATCATATTAGGAAATCTAGGGGGAAAAAGGAATGAAAAATTAGAGGGACTATATATGTGAATTGATTTACATAACTGAATGCATGTTCTCATTAAGTAGTATAAAAAATAATTGATAATGCAGAATTAAAATTCACATGATACCCCCTACAATTTCTGAGTTATTCCATAAAAAAAGAATCTATGATAAACTGTTTTTTTGGTAAATGTCAGTAGGGTTTCGAAATTGGCCCTGTGCTCCATGAATTTGGTTGCTACAAAACTGCTAAAATGAGGGTACAACAACATCTTGAACTCTTGCCATGGTCCCAATCTATAGGTTACAGAGTCCCTTTAAGGTGTTACAATGTTTGGGATATATTATTTTTCAATATGTGCTATATTAAACTATACAGGAAAACATTTAGTTGCCTGAGACCTAGGAGACTGCGGTCCTGGGATTCACTGCGGGGCTGCTCTATGCATGGAGGTGCCGACCCCTGTTCCCGGCGTCATTACCGTCTCATAGGGGAGGAGAGGCGGGAAACCAGCGGCTTGTTAACGTGAGAAAAGAGACCCCCGAGGGTACCAGCTCCAGCCCGACCGACGCGCCACCTGGGGGGCAGAGGGCTCCTTACGACGCTCGTAGACCGCCCGCCAAACTGGGCTTTTTATGGAAAACTGCAAATTGCCAATAAATCTCTGGGCCTTCTATGCGGGGTCGTGATCTTTGATGACATGATTCGGATTGGGAAGGAATAAAGTATCTGATTTAGTGCAAAGGGTTTTCATTTAACTTGTCACCGAGTATTTCATAAATGAGGCTTAGGAAACTGTACGTCATATATCAGCATTTATGTTCTAGGTATACTTTCATCTATATCAATCGAACTTGTTATATTAGAAGTATAAAGCATTTCTGTGTTGGGGTTTCCTGCTTGTTTGCAAAGGGAGATTCAACAGGGTAAGTCGGGAAGGGGGTGGAATCCCGACCCTCCCCCTTTCTTGAATCCAAACTTTATATAGAGCAAAACATGCTTCAAAGTATACTAATGCAAACAAGACATTTTAGGGAAAACTGTCAATTGTCGAGAATTCTGAAGGCACACAATGTGCCATAATCATTCTCGACATCGTTGAAATTGGAATGAATGAAATAAATGCTTTATTGCAAGGCGCTTTCATTCATTGTAAGTATTAGAAATGCGGCTTTAATTTGAATTTAAAAATTATAGGAATGTATACATACATATACATATATATATATATATATATATATCCTCATATTCTTAATAATTATAATATCAAATGAATTGGAAACTATAAATTAATATAAGGGGGAATCTATTTGTTTGCGCTATGAATTTCCTCCTATGTGAAACCCCAGATCGGCCCCCCATGTGAAGTGGTGAATATCCCACATTTCTTCTACACTTATTCAGGAATCAATAGCCTCCATTAGGCCTGGTTTCTGGGGACTCCTGCCTCCCCTAAAAACACACCACCACCCTCTGCTACCCCCCCGTGTTCCCACCGACCCGCGTCCCTGCCCTGCCTCCCCTTAAAACACCCCACCCTCCTCGCCTCCCTCCCCGTGTTCCCCACCGACCTGCCTCCCCTAAAAACATCCCACCCGTGTCCCCTACCTCCCCGTGTTCCCACCGACCTGCGTCCCCTAAAAACACCCCACCCTCCTCGCCTCCCTCCCCATGTTCCCACCGACCTGCCTCCCCTAAAACACCCCACCCTCCCCTGCTACCTCCCCATGTTCCCACCGACCTGCCTCCCCTAAAACACCCCACCCTCCCCTGCTACCTCCCCATGTTCCCACCGACCTGCCTCCCCTAAAAAACACCCCACCCTCCTCTGCCTACCTCCCCGTGTTCCCACCGCCCCGCGTCCCCGCCCACTTGTCCCCGCGCCCGCCCCGGTGCCAGACATCGGTCATCGTCGACGTCTTCCGGTTCCGGTGGGCATCTGATTCACTTCATCAGCAATCAGCCCTATTGCATTTCCGCCGATGAAATCACAGAGCGTCCCCCACACAACTCCCCTCTCCCCCTCTCCCGCTCCCCCGCCGCCGAGTACAGCGCCGCCTGGTGAGTAGGGGGCGGGAGGATAGGGGACTGGGGGCACGGCGCTTCCGGCGGCAAGCAGCCATTTGCAATCAGCCATCTGGCGATCGGCGTAATGGTGTAGCGGCGTCCTCGCTGCGTCCCAACACGGGCGCGGCTAATGTCGGACATCCCCGGGAATTATCGAATCAGAGCGAGGCCGCCGTCCTAGACGCCAACTTCCGGTCTGTGTTGGCGCCATCTGGTAGATGTTTTTTTTTTCTTTTTTTCCCTCTTCCTGTAGAGGGAGAGAGAACCCATTAGGGCTCGGAGTCTGTCGCCTTCCCACTAGAGAAGGCTCAGACACCTATATTCGTATCATAGCCGCCTTATGGCTCCCGTCCCACGGATTTCAGAGTACTTTTGGGTAACGTAGAAGGAGGAAAATCCAATAGTTCTGGAACAAAACCAGTAAAAATTATATTTTCATAGACACGTCACAAATCTATGTATATGTTTACTACCAGCAGCCCTCCCCCCCCCCCCCCTGATTTAACTAGATCTGTGCTAGTGTGATGTAACGGGCATGTTCTGAGACCATAATTTACTTGGCAAATTTTCATGTAACTGATACATTGTTTTACAATATATTTAGACGTACCAAAAGCAGTGTATTATGATAAAATTGTGTTTTAGTGAAGTTAATACATTACCAATACAGAATGTCATAATTACATCATCTTTTAGTAAAAGAACATAACCAGAATGTTATCATAATGGCACAATGCAATATATGTCACACTGTTAGGTTCTAGAGACCATGGTTGGTGCTATCAAAATAACATGACAGGATCTCATTATTCATTGGTCGTTAGTGCAACGTTTTGATAACATTGTATGTTTGCCTGGGCAATGTCAGGGGAGAAAGATCCAATAGTTCTGGAACAAAAGTCAGTAGACCTAATAGACATTACATATGTACACGTCAGAAGACAGAAGTCCTCGTATACCAATGAAGAATTGTAAAACCAGCAGCGTTCCCTTTGTGTACCAATACAACACAATATCATGCAGGAATTCCACATTGCTATAAACAAGGCCGGACACGCTATCTATGGTCAACATGGGTTATGCTAGAGCAATATCAGTTTCAAGGGTAGCTGGTAGAAAATGCTGCATAAATATTGTACAGATGGTATCACCTTTCCCAAAATAGGCTGGCCACCATATTGGTGATCAACTTTGATTATCATCGAATATAACAATCTAACTGAACCTCAATTAACCATCAGTATTATTAAGAATAATACATTTCAGATTTATTTGATCACACCTTGGTTGTGGTCACCAGATGGTGACCACCAAAAATTGATCACGAGACCACGCCTGCACAAAGTCTATTGATGACTGTATAGAAATGGTCAGTTCCATGATTTGAGATCACAGTACAAATGAGTCTTGACAAGACACCAAGCTCTCTGATAATCTACTCACTCAGTTGACGCAAATAGTCTACGACACGTCGGTAGACTGTCATTGTAACAACACCAGACTTAATTACTCTGTAGCCAATATCCTGATCATATGCTGAAGCGCAATAACACCAACGAAGTCCCGGTTTCAGCTTTAAGAACCACAAAACTAGAAAAATATCAATCATGGTTGCCTTGACATTAAGGCTGACAGAGATCAAACAAGCAAGAATATGACGTTATTATCACGTTTCAGAAACGTTCTGTTTAGTTCTTGTTACATTATTTTGATGGCACCCAAAAACGTCTTCAGAACCTAATGTTGCGACGTCACACTGTAACGTTATTATGACATTCTTGTTACATGCTTTCATGTTATAATAAAGTTATTATAACATTATTTATTGATAAGGTCTCAACTTCACTAAAATATAATGTTATTATAACATTCCTTTTTAATAACCTGAAATAACATAACTGTTATGTGAAAACTGGGCAGGTTACAGACTGACCAAAAAAGTATGGTCGCAGAATGTGCTTGTTATGTCGCTGCTTGCCTGGGTTGTGGCTGTCTGGTCTTAGCCAAAAGCTGCGACTCGATTGTCCTGCATAAAGCGTATAGAAGAACTAAAGATAAAGCACCCGCCCCAAAGACCTGATGATTGTGTCGCACATCTTCTCCTTCCCAACATGTACGACTCAGCTCAAATGTTGTATGTTTAGCTATGACCACCCTAGCCACACTGTAAGACTGAGACCGAATCAACTCAACTCGACCATTGAGTTGAGTTGAGTTGGGCAGTGTGGCCGAGGCTTAACAACGTCCTAATGACGATCGTGTTTTTTTTTGTGTTTTTTTTTATTGAGTCTGATACTATTTCACAGGTGGTGTGCTCTTCCAATAGTCGTCGGAATGGATGATGGTGATGATATAAATGTTATAAGATACGTTACATTCAATTTTAATTTTAGGTTATTTTAAATTCAGACGTAACAGTATCACGTCCAACATTGGGAGCGGGTCACTCTTAACATCAACTACATTTAATTGATGCGGTTTATTGCGTGTAGGTATGTATTTTTTCTAATTGATAATATTATATAATTAGGACTGTGTAACGACTAGAACAACTATTGCATTGATCGATTTAAACCAATGTTGATGATAGTAATAGGCATGAATTTCTTCTTTTTGAAATTATAATCAAATTAAGATAAATCCATTGTCTTCTAGGTCAGCGGAAGGTTCAGATTGACATAATGTAGCAATAAAATGATAAAACAAATGAACAGGTGTTGTAGTCAAAGAGACAGTCTGGTTCGGTTAGGCAGTGTAACCAGGGCTTTAATTAAGGCACTAAAAGGATGCAATCTGAAAACACCCACCGTGATTATTGATAAGGCCTTTGTTTTCCACTAATCGGGGCCGTATGGGGGCTGACGCGGCCGCCTTCGTTAGAGGGATTTAACTCAGGATCCCTCCCCACTGCCAGTCAATCACCGACAAACCCACCCCCTCCCCACTTCCCCGCCCCTCCCCCCATCAACAGGGGGGGGGGGACACTCAGTCTTTGAATGTAGGTACCAACTGCGAAAATACACACCCCACTTTATTTTGGGATGGGTATAGTCTCAAACCCCACTATTTCAGGATACCGCATGGACAGCTCCTCCAAAATAAACATTAGTGACAAATTTCTTGGTCATTATATGAGATCTGTACTCAAATACTTTGTTTAAGAGGAATTGCAAAGGTATTGAATTACATACAATAAACTTTTAATCTAGTACATAATTAAATATGTCATTGGCAGCTCCCCTAAAAGGTAGCTTTACTTTTTGACAGCCTCACCCCCCCCCTTTTTTTGGAGCCAAATTGTGGATTCACAACTGGAACCCTGGGAGGTTCCCCAGCCAGCGGTGTGACATTGTAATAACGTTGCAACAATGTTCTGGTTTGGTTTTTGTTATGCTATTTTGATGGCTCCTGATAATGTTGCTGCAATGTACTGCTGTGACGTTGCAGTGAGACTTTACTATAATGTTCTGGTTATGTTCTTCAATCCAAACAGAATGTTCTCATAATGTACTGTTTTGGCTTCATCCTAACCTCACCAAAAAATAACTTTTTAATAACATTCTGATTTTGTGAGGTTGAAACCTCACCATCAATAACATAATTGTAACCTTCCAATCTTAGTAAGTAACAAATTGACTAAAAAAAGTATGGTTGCAGAATGTTTCTGTTACATCGCAGGTTTTCTAGGTCCAGCCACAATTTCTGGACCGAGTACCCCCCCTTCCCCCTCCCTGGCTCTCAGCAGAACCCCATTTGTGGCTAAATTGAAATCGCTGGACCATTCCCTCTGGCAATCAACCTATATTTGCTTCTTTAATGGGAGCCATTAAAAGTCAGTGCAATTTGACGCAGTCAGATTAACGAGTTTCTGTCGCTGGGCCTGAAACCTTATTAATTGCCTTTTGGGTTGAGTGTTGCCTGTTGCCATTGACGTGAGATCTTCATTTGACGATGGGGAGACAAAAACTGGAGAAATGATTAAGCTAAGAAAGGAGGGTTGGGAAAGAGACGTATTGAAATAAATCCTAATGCCTCGCTGAGCTGATTGTGTCGTTAACTGCTGATGGTATGTAATTGGCATCCAAGAAATCCCATTACAGCGATCGGTTTTATGTAACATGTGCAGTGTCCTGATTTGCATGCAAGATGTGGCATACGTTTTTGTGTGTTTTGCAGACAGAGCCTGTGTGAAAAGTGCCGATAAGACGTTTCAGCAATAGGATGAAACACACACACACACATTATATATATATATATATATATATATATATATATATATATATATATATACTCACACCTCTTGGTATACACTTGCCTGTTTTTAACTGTGATCATGCATAAATTTGAGGCCAGTCAGTAGAGGGCAGATTAACAGTGATGGAAAGCATCCTGAAGAAAGCGGCATTGTCGATTCTACCTAATGACTGTTAATTCTGTGTAAAGCCCTTTTCACCGTGGTGAAGGTGGTTTGGTATAGCTCTCTATGATCTGTGAACGTTAGAAACATTGGATATTCGTAGACCTGTGCGACTTAATTCCTTGCAAAATTATTTAACATGCTTAATATTTCCGTAGAGATCCTGTGCGATTCAATACAAAATTGCTTACGAAAATGATCGCAAATGATCACAAAGTACCCTCCCTCTCAGCGTGAATGCTATACCATCTCAATGCTAATATCTCTAGCTCATTTTATTGCACCTGAGATCATTTGCAAATGCTTAAGATGAATTTTTCTTGGCCCTCTGTGACAGAGAGATTGGCCAGGGCGCATGGGGCTCAAGAGAATGTATTTGGTTTTTTGATCCTATTTTATAATCATGTTTTTATACAGAACATGAAAGAATAAGGGTATGCATTCCAAAGTTTTCATTATAATACACAACCGCAAAAATATTGCTCTGACTACAGATTTAACCCTTCCCCAGCCCCTCATTGGACATGGAACCCAAATAATCCAAAAATCCTTTCCTCCAGGAGACATTCTGTCGCCAGTCAATAGCAAAACCAAAATTAGGCAGTGGTTACCCATGGTTAGCTTTAACTACTTCTGATTCTCTCCAAAGATAATTAATTGCCTTTGAGAATGTTTTACTCTGCCCCAAGAGGGTTCTACCTATAATTTTATAGGTTCACTTGATTCGGCTTACAAGCTAGAAATTACAGCCTACTTAAGCCTGATCCCCACAGGGCGATTAGATTTACAAAATTCGATGGCGACCAACGTGATATTCATTGGTTTAGTCAGCTGGTGACTTACCATACACTGGCGCCATGATGTCTGGCAACTAAACCACTAGTCACTGTGGTTTCTGGGCGAAATATTCGACATGTTTAATATTTTCCTATGGCCATCGATGATTAGTTAGTCGTCCAGCAACATACTAAAGTGTTCTCTAGTCGCCAACACCAGCAGATTTATTATATGAGCATCCCAACATGGAGATTAACTTTTTAGTCATCGGGCGACTAGTCAGTCGCTTGCCGACCAATATTTTATCCTTGGTCACTGAGGAAATGCTCTAATCGCCGAGTTTAAGTCGCAACGTGGGGACGTGGCTTAAGTTTCCATATGGTGCACACTCCTGCTTCATGTATCGATACATGTATAGACCAAAGAGAACGACAGTAATATTGTTATTTCTAACGTGATTAATAGGTTTTGAAGACAACCCAGCCAAGCAATGACTACCCAGGCAAGCAGCGACATATTGGGCATACCTTTTAGTTTGTCACTTGTTAAATTGTTACATAACAATTACATTTATTTTAGGTAAGGTTGAGACTCAATAAAAAGAATGTTACAATAATTTACCATTTTACCGATGTTGAGACCTTACTCATACAGAATGTTATGATAACATTATTTCTACATGAAAGAATGGAACAAGAATGTCACAATAATGTCACAGCGCAATGTTGCAATGATAAGTTCTGAGACTTTTTTGTGTGCCATCAAAGGAATGTTACAAGAACCAAACCAGAACTAACAGAACATTTCTGCAATGTTATAATAACGTCATATTTATGCATAGATAACCCCAGGATGTGCAACATGGCTGTTGTGTGATTTTCTGGGACTAGTCTGTAAAGTCTATAACTACGGAACTGCATGGAATTGTTGTGAAATGGGAGAGCCAGGATAAAGACAATTTAATCCAATTGTGTGAGGCAGGATCCTTGATTAAAAGACCTGCCACTGTACAGACCTACTGAGTGTGAGTGACGACCAGTTTGTCGGTTGGATACCTTGTCCTTTACAAGTATCCCATTAAAGACTAAAGAAAATGAGCAAAAACACCCAGCGGTATCCTATCTAGGTCAGAGTGACATACTTTATTTGCTTAGTAATGTTTCTTTCTTAGATACAGTCCTACATAATTTTTACCTTATAATGCACTGATATTTAAAGTCTAGAACAGGCATTATGTGCATTCTGAAACTGGAACTTCCTAAGGATTAAAAACATTAGAATAAAAGAAATCAATATTTTTTTGATAATCTGTTTAGCTACTACATTTTTACATGCCCGGTGCCATACTTGAATCAATAACTGATACACTATAGACTACTTAATATATCCCAATGCACCAGAAAGGATTATCTTTCAAATCAACCCCAAGGTATGAACATCTAGAGGCTTTAAAATTATATAATTTTGAGTACCGTTCTACACACTTTACTGATGTTTGATGCAAATCATTCTTTGACTCCTAATATAGAATTCACACGGTACCAGTAACACCTATGCTACTCCCCTCTGCATGTCTCCCTGTGACAAGACAGGGTTATCAAAGGCTCCTAGTGGGCCACCGGCTTCTGTGTGTAGGGCCCTGCATATGGGACCCTGCACATTAAAGAACATCTGCCTCGGGTCTTCTCATAGATTTGTTCATTCCATAGATATGATCATCAATGACAGAATTGTCAAACCTTTTTCTCGCTGTGATATGACCTTAGATGTTGCTACGGCATTAAACCCCAACAACCAACCAACCAATAACACCTCTGGTCTAGGGTGATATGATAATCCATAGTATCGAATGTAGCACGTCTTGGTGCAAGTCTCGAAATCGGTATTATCAAGATTCATGGTGGGTAAAGGAAAATGTTTTGTATTCACTTTAAGATCCAGAGGCTATTGGCACCTAGTATAAATCTTTAAGCAAAATCCTTAAGGGCCATACTCACTAGGTGGTTTTTCCGTTGACGGCAACAGGTGAATGGGAGAATGGCCGTTATTGTCACCGGGCAACTGTGATATCAAGCAATTTTGATATTTTGCTGCCAATTTTACCACCAATCCCCTCACCCATTGCCCGTCGCCCAGAATGTGCACTATACCATTGGAGAATTGCTGCCTGGGCAATCGTGATTGCCGGTTTGTATCTTGTATGGTTACCCGTCATCAGTAAAATCACCTAGTGGATATGGCACTTTGTATACAAACTGCCTTAGTAGAGAATACTTAAAACTAAATTATCCTTTAATGAAAACAAATAAACAAATAAATCAATAAATCAGGCTCTCTCTGCATAATCTTAAATTCAAGGAATGGAATACTAAGCGTACGGACAGTCAGGTTAAACTTGAATAGTAGTGCTTTCAAAATCGTCTTACATGCGTTTTGTAAACGCAGTTTCACCCTATTTAGTATAATGCAAATGTGTCAAAGACTGAAAACTATAAGCACTCGGCAAGGGAAACTTAAGTCAACAGGTAACCTTCAAATTTTAATTTAAGACCGAATTAAACATGCTTGATGCCTCATGAGTAGAACTATGGGTTTAACTTTACTATTATTTGTAGAGGTATTTTTAAGCATTATGTTTCTTTACTTATACCATTATTCTAGCTCGTTCCAATTTACAGACTTTCATCCATTGAAGCTGAAAGCCATCTAAAGATGTTGTTCTTCATCAAGAGGTGACATAACACTCACATGAAAGGATATTGTTTATTAATCCTAACACATGCTATATGTCACTGAGCTCCCATTGACAATCACCAGTCCAAGAGGCATGGTCCACTCAACCCCTACAGCCAAAGCTCCTAGCCTTGCTGTCTGTCGGGCTGCAGATTCTCCACACATTACACAAATAATTAATCTAGATCAAGATGATTGCAATTATATCTCAGAAAGCAAAAAAAAAGTACCCAGGGCGAATAGGCCTTAATACACCTGTAACTGTATTGGGGCTGTTCGTTCTTTTGTTTGTGTTCCTTTGCTTATTAAATAGAACCTTATCAATGTGAAAATCCCACTGTGAAAATGAATCATCCAGTGTGAGGGTTGGAGCTAAACATGATAAGCCTATCAGATACACAAAGTTCCAACAGGAATTACACAGTTTACAAGAGTTTGTTTGATAGAGGGCAGTGTTTTCGCTACCTTTATCAGTGTTATCTTTATTTCATATATTTAAAGTCATGATAAAAACACTTGTATTCTTTACAAACCAGTTGGCCAGTTAACATCTATCTTTTAGTACAGTTCTGCAGTATCCCTTCAGCCTCAAATGAAGAGAAAAATTGTGGATTGGGGGAGGGGGGTGTACTAGGGCGATCAACTCTCCATCCTTGCCTGAAAAAATCAGGCAAGAAAAAATCACTTTGTTTCGATAGAATTGAATAGACTAAATCACCTATCGACAATTTCACAATATTGAGGTCATGCGGTCTTAGATCCAATGCTGGGAAATAACAAAGTGCATTTTAAATGAACAAAATTTTAACATCAAGATATCTCTACTCCCACTTTTTGAACCACCTTATCCGGCCTTAATTCAAAGACATTAACCTTGCAGACGGTGTGTGAGTCGTCCCTAGGAATTGTCGACAATGCAAAGCGGATGGGCAGAGGAAGGAGTTGCCTTTAACCTCTTTGAAATCCATCAGTGACATCCAACTCTGCTTTTCCTTTTCCCATTGGTGTTTTAACCTACTGCACGTGCCTTTCTCACCGTTAATAATAAAAGGGGTTAAAAGCCTTATTCAACTCAGGAACATCTTTCACTTGAAACAGAATACTGCTTTCTCCACATCTCTGTTACATCCTTCCTCACTACATTGACTGTTTCAATGGACTGAAATACGGGTTTAAATCTGTGGAAATCCAAAGAGGTAGCAAATGATTGCATTCACTGTGCTCCTTTATATTTCTTTTGGGATTTTTATTTCTTCCCTATCAATTCTTTCCTCTCAACCTCGAAAAATGCAGTAGAGTATGATATTTCTAAAAACACGCAATTCAAACATACTTACAACATCTGTTGCTGTGCTGTTTTTTTTAAATATTCATCCAGCCTTTTGTTGATATTCTATTAAATAATTCATTGTCCATGTACTTCCTCACCATTCTTAACGACTATCTTTGTCTTTGTGCACGATTCTTTCACAACCCCACCCCCAGCATACCTTCTCCTGTCTCTTTACTAAAAGATTTCAAATTTCCTTATGAGCCCGACGTCCGACTGAAAAGTCCCTTCTTCGATCCCATCCCCCAAAAGCCCCAATGTGCTCCTGCCACAATAAGACCGTTGTGAAATACCCCTTGCTACAATCACCATAACAGAGAAGAGAGCACGTTTCAATGATTTCCTGTTGCGGGCAGTTCGATGGTGACTGGCCGCCTCGTGGGTAATGTTCCCGGCGTGTGGTAGATTACCATTAGCCCCCGCTCGTGACCAGCGAATCAGGGACCCGTATGACAGGCTCTGCGCATGCGCCCTCGGGCCATCCCGACGTTTTACCGGAACCGGAACCAAGCTGTCCCCCCAAACCTCGTTGTGGGATCGATACGTCACGTGTTTACCCGAGCGACACCGCCCCCTGGCGAGCCCCTGACACAATATTTGTTCTTTCACATCAATATGAGCGGGGTAAGTTCCTTATCATACCCGACAATCACTGCCCAATAACAGCCGCAGTACATGCTGAAAAAGCCCAGTTTGGCACGGCCAAAGCAGATTTTTCCTTTTCATTGTTTGCAGAGCAGTGCCAGTTTGTTGCAAGTCTGTTGTTTTTTTTGTTTACATATTTTTCATTTTGTAAATACGGATTGTATAAAATATTAAACAAAATAACGGATTTATCTAATTCAAAAGCATTCTAGCATTTATACATTACCTTCTGTCTTCATGTTTGTTTGTTTTTGTTGTGTTTTTTTTTTGTAAATGTTAATTTGGCAACCCCACGTAGATACATGATCTTCCAGTAGTATATAGTGTTTTCCTTATAGTTTACCCACAATATCTACATGATAACGGTAAAAAAACACAAATCACAGAGATTAGCCTCCACACAACCTAGGTTCTACTTTGCATTTTATGAATATATTTACACGCACTGAACGTTATAGCTAAGATAAAGTCCCTGAAAAGACATTAAATAAAGCCAATCATCATCTCCACGGCCATGTAGTTACCTAAACTAACCAATAACGTCTAGGAAACCGCCACTCTATGCAACTCAGGCGCTAGACATAAAGCAGTAGGAGCTCCACCTCTATGGCATAAAGGGCTTGTTAATATTCCTTCCCCTGATCAATATGGATACAGGGGCGGGGAGGGGCGGGGAATTGTAAGCGCATTGAGGACGAAGGGGAGGAAGTTTTATAGAAGAACTTGGCAGGGGAGGATTTACATTTCAGGGGCCTAGATGAAGGAGCCCACAGATCCCCTACACTGGCCCTGTCTGTTTCGTGGCAGTGCGTCTAATACACCCTTTTCACGAGTCTGCGCAGTGGATTCTCAAATAGACGACTTGTTCCCAACCATATTATAATCCGGGCCTATAGGAACCCATATCACAGGCGCTTGGCTCAGGCTTATTAAGCTAGCAGGACCCTATACCTTTGAAAAGGATGTGTAGACCTTGGCCATACATGGTAATGTAACCAACCTGTTCACAATGTCCACCATAAGTTGACAGATCATTCAGGCCCGTTCCCAGGGTCTGCAATGGGGGTGGGGGGGGGGGGGGTGGCGAGAATCCCTAGGCGGAACTTTTGGTTATAATTTCAATAATTTATACCTAAAAAAGGGGATGGCGAGGTTCCAAAGTGGAACTTATCTATTAGCGAGGTGGAACTTTTGCTTATAATTTAAACAATTTAAACCTAAAAATAGGGGTGGCGAGTTTCCACAGTGGAACTTGTCAATATTTCTTCCTATTTATTTTAGGGGGTCACAGTGGATTTTAAAAGGAAAAGTGGAACTTTTTAACATTTTTTTCTCTGTGGGTGGGTGGGGGGGGGGGGGGGGGGGGGCGCCACCCCCGCCTACCCCTATAGTTACGTGCCTGGTCATTGACAAATATGATAACATCTTACACAATAAGAACCAATGCCAAATCATGCTGGAATGCCTCATAATATACTACTCTTGATTGCCATGAAACACAGCAATGGGACCAAGTTTGCATTTTGGCCTTATTATTCTTTCACTACATATCAACCGCTAGCAACTATACCTTCATGTCCAACAACAAAACTAATTATTTAGCTTTGAGAAACTATTGTTTACTTTCTCACAATATATCAATTCACCCTACCACGGATAGCTCATTTGTTGTATTTTAAGCACCTGCAGGCTAATTTTTACCAAGTTTGTCGACATATTCCCTTGAAAAACTATAGAAAATTTATGAATAATTGTCATATTTCCACCTATAATGAATGAATTTTCAAACAACTTGGAAAATATGTTATGTATATGGATATAAATTTGAAAAATAATGATCATTAGGTTTTCTTCATGTCATACTAGAAATTGTGACATGATCCATGAAAATTTCTATACAAAAAGCCTTGTGATTTGTCGACATATTACCCAGCATGCACCCTAATAAAGGCTAACCTGCAGGTAAAAGTCAAGGAATTGTCTATATGGGGTAGGGTGAATTGGTCGCCTGTGTGGCAATCAGGGGAGCCCTTATTGGAGAGTCATGTACAAATGGTCTATACAAGTGGAGAGTCTTACCAGTGATTGGTGTCATACTGCGGGGGAACCACTGTATGGGGAAACCCGCCAACAACAGGGCCTTGTCAGGGACAGGCCGGCCAACTTTACAGGCGTGTCCCTGAGTATTGTTTGGGGTTTGGACCTCTCCAAATCACTTAGAGCAGTGGGGAGTGGGAGCTCACTCTGCCACTTCGACTCTCTCGTCTGTGAGAATGTTCTCTGCATTGTAGCTAACACTGGCCGGCCCCTAGCTGTCAGGGGCGGATCCGGAGTGGAGGAAGGGGTGGTCCAGGTCCCCCCCGCTACCCCCTCCCCACCTTTTTGGGGACTTATAGACTTGACAAAGAGACTACCCCCTTACCCTTTCTTTCTCGAAATCCAGTGTCCACCCCTGGCCTTAGGCTGTGGCCCAGACAGCAGCAGCGAAAATTGCCGGACTACTTATGAACCACAGGGCGAAGTAATTCTGTAATACCAGTATTAAAGTTAAAGGGCCTACATAGAGGGCACGTGGTGGTGAAGAGTCAGGCTCAGACGACTTGCATGTAGGCGGACCAGGTTCAATGCTGAGGCTGGATCTCTTTGTGTAACGCCCAATGCCAATGACAGGGATATGACAAGCACATGTGCCGCTGGCTGTTGTTTCACCAGGTACACTGCATTACACCTGCTTCGGTAACTGTGTAGGGGTATGTTATCTACCTTCTCGTCTTTTCTCATCCAGGAGCAAGGTGAAACATCCAGTTCTCCAGAACCAATGATGCCGCATCTCCTTTTCTCCTGGGAGATCTACTGTTCTTTTTGGTCACTCCAGGAAGAGCTCATTTTCCACCTTTTCTCACTTTCATTTCAGTTTTTTTTTAAAGCTCAATTTGTAAAATATCATTACCATATCACATATGAAAAAGAATCTCCTGATTTGAGTCACCCTATATCAGCAGATCACCTTTTTTTTCAACGGCAATTCATTTGGCACCTCTGCAAAACCACTGTGGTCAACCACACAAACAAGCAGAGTCTATTCTCATGGACTCAGTTTCAGCAAAGAGACAGATCTTGGAGCAGATCCCCAGCCAAGGATGCGACATTATAATAATGATGGAGCAAAGTTCTGGTTGGTTCTGTATTTGGTTCTTGTTATGTTCTTTTGATGACTCCCAATTACATTGCTATAACATTCCACTGTGATGTTATTACAACATTTTGGTTACATTCTTCAACCCAAACAGAATGTTCTTATAGACCTTGTGCAGACGTGGTCACGTGATCACATTTTAGTGATCACCATGTACTCTTCATAGTCTCGTGGCTATTAGATAGACATAGAGTTAATAAATTCCAAAGAATTGCAATAGCTTGTTATGACTCATTGTGACTATTTGAGAGAAATTCAGCATAGAAATATGTTCTTAATGTTTTGGAGTGATAATTATGACAATTTCAAAATGATCACCAAAATGGCGCCCTGACCTTTTCTGAGCGTTGTGACGTCATCTGCACAACGTCTATGTGTTGTCCTAACCTCACCTCAAAAATAATGTTATAATAACATTCTGATTTGGTGAGGTTTCAACCTCACCTTCAATAACATAATTGTTATGTTGCTACTTAATTTGTAACAGACTGACTAAAAAAGTATGGTCGCAGAAGGTTTCTGTAATATTGCAGCTTGGCTGGGAAGGTGAAACGTCTGGTGGTTCAAACTCACATAATCATAAAACTCAGTTTTAGGCATTGAGATAGATCTCGTCGCAGACTGCTGGAAGCTGGCCAGCTAGGGGATAAGCCCCATTTGCTGTGGTGGAGGTGGTTTGTCTTAGGGGTCTGCAATCTGTGAACGTTGGAAACGTTGGAAAATCGTAGACCTCTGCGACATGGTGCCTTGCAAAATTATTCAACATGTTTGATATTTTCCTAGAGATCCTGTGTGATTCAGGAGGAGATTGCTTGCGAAAATGGTCGCAAATGATCACAAGGTGCCCTACCTCTCAGTGTGAATGCTATGGGATCAATTACTCTATATTGCGATCATTTTGTCGTACCTGACGTTGTTTGCGAATTCTTAAGATAAAGTTTGTATGGGTCTCTGCGACAGAAACATCGACCACGGCGAGTGGGGCTTTAGCAAGTGGACTCCATTGAGTGTTGGCTCGGCCTCAACGGCAGGGACACATGGCAGGCCTTTGTCTCCACTTCACCACCAACTGCAGTTCTGTTTTTCTCCCTCTCTCCTCGTTTTTGACAAAGGTTGTTATTGATTTGAAGAAGAAAATGAGTGCATATGTTTTCCTGGCCATTAGTAAAGCTCCTTGTTAAAGACAAGGTGTTTTTATAACCCGCGCCTGTGTTGAATAGATAAAATGAAGTGTTTTTCATTGTTTTTTGTTTGTTGTTGTGCATCAGAGTGGCATTAATTGAAGCTTGGACTGGAGAGGGCTTTAGTCTTGTTGATTGTTGATGTAGTGTGACACGCAAGTGAAAACCACATGTAAGCCCGAGAATTAAATATCTCATTTGGCACTAAAAACCTCTGCTGGCAACATAGGTTTAATTGATTTGCCAAGACTGCACTTTGAATATAGGTTGAGGGGAGTGGAAAATACCAGAAAGGTGTTTATGCCGTGCTCAATATTTGATTATAGTAAGAATAATTACTATGGCGTTTAAAGTTACTGGGAAAGGAACTCTGGAACAGACCTTAGAGCAAATGAAAATAGAAATTATCCAGGAAGGTTTATATCAATACCCACATTCAGGGTTCGGCAGGGTTTATCCCCAAAGTTTAGTACTGTTGAAATATTATCATTCCTTAAATGTCATCAATTGACAGATTTACAGGTTTGCCAGCCAAAATGCTGTATTTCAAGCAAAATCTGGTTGAACATTATAGGTTGGCCAGTCAGGCTTTAACATTGGTTGCTATGGGGTGGGCTTATTGCTATGGGATGGGCTTATTGAGAACAAAATGTACATGGATTGGAATATCTTCTTTTGTCAGGAATAGCAGTGCAAAGTATGGATACTTTTGTAAATAATGTTTCTCTTTTTGACATTTTGACATTCACCTGTCACTTTCCTACGTACTCTCTATATTTCTCTGCTGATGTAATTGTGGCATAGCCCCAGCTCAAAACATTTAGAAATAGACGATCCTATTTCTGTTAGTTAGATTTGTCTTGAAATGAAAACCACTGTGCCCCTGGCTATGAGAAGCCTGTTAGCACTCTCCCCTGTTGATGCCAAAATCCAATATTGAAATGGGGATGAAATGGGGAATACGGGGATATAAATCTGCCGCGACGGGACTCCACAAGAAAAGGAGCCTTTTAATGGAATTAAAACCGAGAGAAATGGAGAAAATGACATTATCAGATGTCAGGTGATCCTTTTAAGTTTATTTCTAAGTAGGCTTGCCCTTTTTCCCTGATAGGCTACGGGCTTTGATCTATATCAGGAGGAAGGTCTGACCTACCCAGCCAACCTGCAACGTAACAGAAACGTTCTGCAACTATACCTTTTTAGTCAGTCTGTTACTTACTATTTAGGATAATACATAACAATTACGTTATTTATGGCGAGGTCAAAACCTCACCAATCAGAATGTTATTAGAACATTATTATTTGGTGACATTGGGATGAGACCAAATTAGAACATTATAAGAACATTCTGTTTTGGTTAACTAAAGTAACCAGAACGTTATAATAACGTCGCAGTGAAACATGCAGCAGAACGTTGCTGCAACGTTATAATAACGTCACATGCTTGGGTTGAGTCTGACCTATGCTTTATATGTATGTGATATTTACAGTACTTCGTATCTAGTATCAAAACGCTTTTTGTCACGGATACCTATCGATTCTTGTTTATACTACACAGGACCCTTTCTAAGTATGATATTTTAAGCATATAAATGCTGTCTTTGCATTGTCTCCTTTTAGACTAAGATCTATGAATAGTTCTGTATACATCAATCTACACTTTTCTCTGTGATTATTGAAGTTTTATGTCGACATTGATCTCTTTGAACTGCTTTCTACCCTCTGACTTCGTCTACTAAAATGAGAAGTGTGCACACCTCTGTTCCAGATTATAGGTATTTCCCACTGAATTCCTACAACTGTCACTCGGTAGTCCCTCGATCCCCTCATCTGTAATATGTTTGTCTGGCGTGCAAGAAACCACTAAAGTTCTGAAAACTTTTGACTACTATTAATAGTCCTTTTGTTTCTAGGTTCGCAAAATGTAAGGTGCACTGACGATAGGTGTTATTAAAAGTAATGTGGCATTATTCTAAGGTAACAGGAGAAATAACAAACGTTTTACTGACCAGATCTGTAGGGGGCCTTCCATTTAGTACCTACGTACATTTTTATAAGTGTCAGACCGCCCCAACACCCCCCCCCCCCCCTTTGGGCAGAGATATTGTAATAAATGTACAAACATTTTCAAAAATGTCAGACCCCCTTCCGCCTTGGTGCATACGTACTTAATGGAAGGTCCCTAGGAGTAAAGTATTCCATACCCCAGTGTAATTTACTCACCACCTACATCCTCATTATCACATTGCTCTCAGTTTGAAGTAAGGCAACATGGCCAATTCCAAGTTCGAGTAAACAGCGCTAGAAGTACATGAGGTAATTTGATTTGTGTGTCACTTAGATCTAAATTGCCTCGTACATTAGATGAGCCTCATTCCCAATGCAGTTCGAGCTAATGTTCAAATAGTAGAGACATTACATAATACAGACCAAGGGGTCACAAAGCAAATGTTATTGCCTTGGTTTGCAAACTAGCAAAGGCTCTCAAAGGTTTGAACACACCATTGAGGACATATATGTGTCTGGAAACTGAGGAAGAACGTTAACAATTTAAGCCTGCCGTGCGGCCTCGTCTTGATTTATGTTATTCTATATCAATTTCAAATGGAATATTGAAATTTTATAAATACAACACAATCATTGGCATGAGGATTCGCAGACTGGCATTATTTCCCTGCGGCGAATTGCAAATCTTTTATTCAGCTGCTTTTGAGAGTGTATAGGATAATACTGAAGGTAAGGCACTAAACTTACTTTCACTTTCATTTTCAATGTCTGCTTCAAATCTCTGGTAATACACAATATATATACGGAACATGTCCTTTTAAGTAATCAATGTTGTCGCTGATGCGCAAGCCACAGCCTGCATGGTATGTTATTCTAAACAATTGTGAATCAAACGTGCACTTGCTTACCCAGACACTAAACTTACTTTCACTTTCATTTTCTACATCTGCTTGCCATTTCTGGTAACCAAGCAAAGTACACCATAAAAGCTGTCACATAGAGATTGCCCTCTTGATAATCAATGTTATCACTGATGAATAATCCACTGCTAGAACGGTATGTTTTTCTAAACAATTGGAAACAAAAGTGAAAAAGTGCTTGTATACTCAGGGGCGGATCACAGGGGCGGATCCAGGAATTTTCAAAAGGTGGGTTGTGCTATAGTTAAAAGCGCGGCCCAGGAATTTTACATTAGAAATTTATTTTGGCCAAAAAAAAAAAAAAAAGGGAGGGGGGGGGGGCGGCGGCGTGCACCCTGCTTCATATTTTGAGTGAATAAGAATGCAGAAACACATGGAGTGTGCCTTTTTAGGAATCAATATTGTCACTGGCGCATTATTTCCTAAGACAATGCACAAACATGCCAGGATACTTTAGCCCATTCATATCACGTCTAAATACCACGCTTCAACGGTGACACGCAGCGCCCTCTATACGCCGCCAGTGGTGCCGCCCCCCGGCAGTCCCGGTAAACGCATTAATACGCCATCACGGACGGAGGAGACAGGCCGGGATGAAAGCCCCTGTATGTGTCCTGTGGGACAGGGGTGGTAAGGGGGTCGGGAGGTGAGGTGAGGGGACTCAGGGGGTGTGATTGGATCTGTCACCATGGTCACAGCCCTGGAGGAAGGCATTACCCCTGTCCTCCTGGTATACCCGGGGGAGGTGGGGGAAAGTGGGAGTTGGAGTTCTTCGGAGTTGTAGCAAATATTACACATTTCTATACTGAACTATTGAGAGTTAATTATCCGTTAATGTTAGGTGTACTTAAAGGAAACCTTGCACGTAAATTCATGAATTGCTATTTTTTGTGTTATAATCTTGACATAAGTATTCTGAAAATATGTCAAAAGTAAAGATTTGAATATGTTGAGGTTTAAGGGAGTTATTCAGGAAAAGATTTTTTTTTTTTTTTTTGGGGGGGGGGGGGGAATTCCATGAATGTTGAGCTACTCAGTACTCCCCTTGCTACGTCACAGCTATGGGAATTCCCTGTAAAGTAAATCTGGGATTCCCTGATTAATAAATGGTTGTAGATGAATACATATTTTAATCTATTATGAGTTACATTGGACCAATTATATATAATTTGGGTTAGAGAGCATAACCCTTATTACAAATTCTACAGGAATGGGGATTCCCTTCTAAGGACAGATGGGATTCCCCAGGAACTCCCCTTGCTACGTCAGTAATCAGGGGATTTCCCTTAAAAATGAAATGAAATACAAGTTATTTTAATGTCCCATAATTGTGTGTGAACTAAATATTTTCAGTCCATTTTGCGTACATTGATAGTGCAAGTTATGAATAACCTGCACAATAGAATTTATTGAAAATATAACTACACTGCAATTATGTGCAAGGTTTCCTTTAATTAGTCACATTATTTTATGGATAATAGCTAGCTCCTATGGCAGTCCTCCTCGTTCGACTGTCTCCGTCCAATACATAATCATAGTTCCACATCATGTAAGACATAACACTTGCATGAAAGGATGTTCTTTATTTAGTTCCTGTGAATTATCGTTCCATGACAAGATCTCAACTGACAGTAAACAGCTCCAAGGATGGAATCCCTTCAAACACACTCAGTCAATGCTCCCGCCTTTCTATACAGTCTCTCTGCTTCTATTCCAATCCAGGACTCAGCTTCTAAGACTGAACCTTTCCAGGACGGTTACTCACAACAATGTTCAGCTAACTCTGACTGAGCTCGAGCGCTGTGCACCACTTTAGTATGATACGTCACACATAGACTCCTCCCCTAACTCCCTCACATTGACAAGGAGTTACAGCTAAAGTGTGCGCTGAAGAAAACATAACACTGCTAAGCCTAAAGAGCATGGACTGGCCATCTGCGTCAGTACAATACATTAACCATAAACATTAAAGTTTTCCAAGGGGCAAACTTCCAATTTTTCCAATCCTAGCCCAATCAAGAATGTGACGTCACAGAACGTTGAAACAACCTCCCGTAACGTCATTAAAACAACGCAAGACGTTTCTGTTGCGCTGTACCTTGGTTGGGCAAGCAATGTTAAGAAATGCATACAGCTATTAGACATAAGAACGTGATGTGTCATTGAAGTTAGAACTCATTCAGTCAGTCACCTGGCACGCATCCCCTCCACGTGTATGTTCGTGGTATCTGCCAACCTTTCATGTTGTCAGAAAAGTATTTTCCGCCTTTTAGCAGTCTAATAAACGATCTAATCTTAATCCAATTGACATATCTCCTATTGCCGCTGATTCTCATCCCAACCAGAGCGTTCTGCCAAGTACGTAGCTTGTCATTATTATTTTATTAGCAAGTTCACGTAAGTACATGTTCTTCCAGCAGCTCAAAAGTTTATAGTTGAAAATGGATGTAAGAACGAACAAAAAGTAAGGAAAATGTAGAGTTTCAGTTTCATAGGCGATGTTACATGAAAATGGTGGGCAATATTTTTATTTCTGTTTTGCTTGTAATGTTACCTTTAAAGCCATGTACCACCCCTGGGACCACCCCTGACCTCCCTCTTGGTTCTACTGAACTATAGTCGGTTAGATAGCCAATATATACATATATAACCAACCAAGAAGGGAGTACGAGGGTGGTTATCACCCCGAGCCGGGACCCCAATATCAGCCCGAGGCCAGGGCCCGAAGGGCCGGCCGAGGGCTGATATCGGGGTCCGGCGAGGGGTGATAACTGCCCGAGTACTCCCTTCGGGGTTGGTTATGGATTTATTATACCTTTTCTGTTAGATCTGAGCTCCCAAGGAAGGGTGCACAGCAATCAGTGATGGTGGGACTGTGATGCTGCACATTTTTTTAATGTTTTTTCATATAACTCTTTTGATATCCATCAAATCCATAAATAGTAAGCAGTAAAATGTAGCTATGAACGTTGTTCAGATAATGCATATGTTAGATTTTTTATTTCTTAATTATTTCATTTTTCCATGAATTTTAGAAAAATAAAAAGTTTCTGTATCACACTGCAGTGTGATACAAGGCTGGTTATCACCCAGGTTTGTATCACCCTGTGTTAAACTCTTAACTACTAAACTTGTATCACCCTAAGGTATAATAAAGTTAGGGTCTCGTTTAAGTTGTACGTTTGTCCCAGGATATTAGCTAGCTCCTATTCCCAGTCTACCTCCATCATACTGCGGTTGTCCAATACATCATAATAGTTCCGTATTATGAAAAACATAACACTCGCATGAAAGGATGATCTTTATTGTATCCAGTGTGTGTGTGTGCTGTTGACAATATCTCTCAAAGAAAATGGACAATCTAAAGGGTAGGATCCACTCAACCACACTCAGCCAAGCTCCAGCCAAGCTATTCAGTCTATCAGCTTCAATTCCAACTCCTGGAACAAGCTTCAAGTACCAACCTTTCCAGGATGTTTAACTCACAACAACTAACAGCGCTCTGCTCTAGTGCTGCTCGGACAGCGCCTTATATTATATGCATGGAATTACATACGTCACCAGACTCCTCCCTTGCTCTTCACCTTTGACAAAGAGAAATTACCTGTACCTTTCTCTTAGTGTAAACACTAGAATAGCTAAACTTAAGCATGGACTGACCATCCGTGTCAGTACACTACTGCTGTCACCCACCAACCATGTCCCAGCTCTTACCGCTTCAGGGTTGACAGACCGCTGGGCAATAGAAATACATGTCAAACAGTCCCAGATGACGAGCTGAGGGGGGAGGGGGTCTGTCAACCTAAATTGACCCTTGCACATTTCTGTCAACATAACACTCGCATATGTATATAAAATGTATAATATTTATTCCTCACTCCTTTACATCATTTTGGGTTACAAGCGTTTTACCGTTAAAGACCACAAGGCCAATGACGGTTAGTAGAATCCAACGTGGGATGCCCCTCATCAACCTTGAGCGTCTGTTTTTTATGTGTGTGTATGTGATGGATGTACCAACAGCCAGGGTAACTTTACACGACAAAAACAGGTTAGGATGAATTCTGTCTCTTCAGGCACATATTTTGACTTGGTCAGTCTTTTGAGTGATTGTATCTATAAGATGAGGGTGACAGGCCAGGCAAACAGCAGGGGATCAAAACCTGAAAATCATTTTTGCTGTACCTCATCCCTTCATGAATCCAGACACCAACCCGGATATGAACCCAAAGAACCACTTGGTCAGTCCTGGGTCCCCCCCTATCGTCACTTTTATGATCAGCAGGGGCTAGTACAAGGGCCTATATATTCTTCCAATGAGCAGAGGCCCCACCCCGGTACCCCCATGGATGTGTCGGTGTGTGTTATAATTATATAAAATTAATACACACATAATTATATGAATATACACACCTACATATAAATTTAATAGTAATTTAATTAAAAACAATGAGTCCAGGGATTCCCATGGCGGTTTAGCAGAGCTGTGAATGCCTCGACCAGGCCCGTCAGAGCAGCTCCAGGGGCCTCCCGCCGTAACGAACGTACTTATCACACCCAGACACAGACTGGGCCTCGGCTTCTGGGACTTAGCTATAATCTCAGCCACCCAGACTTAGCTATAATCTCAACCACCCAGACTTATATACACTCATCAGAGTGATAATTCCTAAGAGGGGAAGTGAGATTATGCCTAAATATGGAGAGAAAATAAGTATGATTATTACTTATTGGTTTTGCTTTTTTTCGGGTGATTATCTACAGGAGGAGATAACTTGAAAGATTTGTGTTCATGGTTTTCAATAACGCTTCAGATGGTTATGACTTGTTGTTTAGTCAACTGTTGGTTCTCTATGTCGCTGCGAAAATATCATTTTATTATGGTCAATGGTCTCTCATATCTCTATATTTAAACCACACACCAGTATAAGCATAAGCTGGTCGATTAACTGTAAATGAAACTATGACAGCCAGAACGTTCAGGGGCATAGCCAGTCTTAAAGTCAAATGGGGTTCCAAGTAAAATTGAGGGGGTTCCAGGTAAATTTAAGGGGGTTCTGAACAACATAATTGACAAGATTTCTTATAATTTACTCAAGTTTTGGAAAGTCAAAGGGGGTTCCAGACACCCAGGAATCCCCCATGGCTACTCCACTGCCGTGCCGGCGCCCTCAACTTAGAATCTGAAAGTGAAACTTGTTGTAGGATTTATACGCTGGCTACATAGCTAAGCAGTGACATGGGGCACAGCTCTTGGTAATATCTTCTGGGCCCTGTCCTTCACAGGAACCTGTGGTGAGAATTGAAGTCTGCACTTGTGGGACTCAGCTCTGGTCGGTGGAGCGCTAAACCCAACCCCAATCTCCCCATCCCCCCCCCTCCCACCTCCTCCAGACTCCCTCACACGCCGTCAGGGGGCGTGCAGGGTGCGGGCACCTCCCACCAGGGGGAGGTCCGGCTACTTTCCCGCCTCAAACAGTCGTTTGCACTCAACTCCCCCGCCTCCGTTTAACCAGAGAATCGAAGGCGAGCTCTTAAGAGCTGCTCCTAGGCCCCTTGGTGGGCGATGAAAGGGCGGGAAAACCAGATGGACGCGTCCAGATAACTGGCCAAATGTCGTCTGCTCCAAGCGTCTGGTGCCACGGGGACCTCCCTCTGTAAGACAGGGGCGGCCCACAGATGGATAAGTCCCCTGAGAGTCCTTATTCACTCTGACAATCATCGTCAATGACGCACTCCTTGCAGGGCGCTCATGAAATATCACACTCACTCCCTTCTCCCTCCCTCCCTTCACTGGGTTTCTTGACTTGTTCATCCCCTGTGATTCGGGTAGGAAGTGACGTCTAGGTTTAATCTGCGGAAAAACACTTTCTGTGAAGATGTTGAGGGTCTCTGTGGGTCTGGGACAGTAGTGGGGATGTTGATGGGGGTGGGGGGGGGGGGGGGAGGTCCCAACATCGCATGTCGAATTAAAGAAACCGTCTTGTCACCTGTCCCTATATTTTTCATTTTCCTTATTTTTTTGATAATATTTTATTTGTTGTCTTAAGATACATCTGTTCTTCCAGACATTACAATGATATAGTTCATGGAATACATTCATTAATCAGTATTATAGTACCAAGATGATTTTAAGAACCTCCCATGTCGCATGTCGAATTTAGAAAATGGTGTAATTCATATCGTTTATGTTTCCGTTCATGTCACTAAGACTCATGTCGCATGTCGAATTTAAGAAAAAGCCATGTCGCCCAGTCGATTTTAAGGGTCTTTACGCATAGCAGTGCTAGCCTATCTCAGCCGAACTCTACAGGAGGTTTTCTAAAATGGAACAGCTCACTTGAGCAGCTCACCAAATCTACTCAAAGGGCCTGAGAGACCAGTGGGGCCTGTTATTAGGAAAATGAACATCGGTCCTGATACCCAAGTTCATATATTACAGGGAGCAGGGGGAGTGAAGGGCTCAGAAGATAGAACAAGAGCAATGGACCCTGGATGGCGCTTTGAAGTTCGATTTGTCACATTTTGGCAGCCACGGAGAGAACAGGCGCGTTAGGATATTGAAAATATCGGATTGTGCTCAGACGTCTTTGTAAGCCGTTTGAAACTGTCACGGAGAACCAGCTAAACCGCGCGCATGCGCACGGGCAGGCGTTTGAGGAACTATGGGATCGCTGACCGGAAGCTGGTTGACAGAGGCTCTTGAAAAGTGCTTTGCGAATTGCTGAAGGCTTAAAAAAAGTAATGCACAAATGGAACGAGAACATGAAAAGGACAAATAGGATTTGGGGCAGAAGCCATGCCGAAATATTCACTCAAACCTCCTTTGACAGATATGGAATCCATGTCTGCTTGTCACATTATGCACCACCGTTATTATTATTTCCTAGTGTCGGTGATCTGAGGGATTCTCTGAAATGGACTGATTTAAAAGGCGTTATTCCAGAAACCATCTGATAAATTCAACTGATGTAATATTCACGTGAAAATTGAAAGCCTGTCATCAATGGCGACCAAGGAACATGAGAAATGGCGCCAAAACTGACATGTGATATCATGAATATTAATGAGATGCAGGTGTTCTCTATATAATTTTACATAATTCTATATGTCATAATTATGCATTATATAGTGGTGTTTCCGCTGTGTATAATTGCTTACTTTATATGTTATACGTGCAAACAAACCCAGCC
Source organism: Lepidonotus clava (assembly GCA_936440205.1). Classification (NCBI taxonomy): domain Eukaryota; kingdom Metazoa; phylum Annelida; class Polychaeta; order Phyllodocida; family Polynoidae; genus Lepidonotus; species Lepidonotus clava. The sequence goes on along the minus strand of OW387134.1, from coordinate 66,266,451 downwards.
ATGTAATTACAGTCCACAATATATACGGCGCTTCAAGTAACATCACGTTTCGTACACAGTTATGTGCCATAACATAACAACAGAGCCAAATAAAACATTATACCACCAGTATACAACACACATAATTCAAGTCGGTCGATACACCAGATCTAACCTAATCTATGTAAGGTTTATATGATATTGTATCTAGGTTTTCCATATGATATTGTTTGTAATCGTGTAATGGGTCGTGAGTGTAGGCGGACACTCCGTCGGCCGTATGTTTGCCGTTACCGTACACGTCAATACTCTAGGCCGCACTTGGCGGTACGCTGTTCAAATACCTTCTCCTCCCATAACGATCGGCGGGATATGCTACATATATAGTATATGTAGGCAGGGAAAGAAGGTACATGCAATAGGTCGTGAATAGATGGATATCTTTAGTAATGTTGCTTACGGTAGGGAGCTTCAGATGCGTTTTAGCATCCTGAACGTAGAACGCAACGTACGCGTAACGTATATTTCATATCAGTTGTAAATAAAAGATTCTAAAATAAAAAAAGATAAATATGAGGTGCTGAATACATAAAAGTAAAATCCGTAGATGAATTGATTTTGATTGTCTATAAATTTTTCTACAACTACCATGGAAATTCTACGTTACGTTAGCATATTGAGATGCGCCGTTAAAAACTCCCAGCAGCAACGTAAACGTAAAGCCTATTTTTAATTCATCATTTTATTTTTGCGTAAAAGTTCTTCCGATGATAATATGTGCATAATTCCCTCAAAACTAAGGTTTTATAGAGCCATATTCACGAGTACAATTTTCGTGAAAACTTTCATACTAATCCTGAAATAAAAAATCTAATCACTAAAATCTAAAGCTAAGACATCTGTTCATAGACTTTATGCATGGCCTGGCAAAAAATATGTTTTTAGCACTGCATTTCAAACTGTTTTCCGTACAAATCAATTTTGTAAAAATATCAAATTTCTGACAAGAAAGTCCACACAAAAGAAATCAATGTTGAAAAATCAATAAAAATGACACATATAATGTGCATTGGACTGTTAGCTTTCATTTCCAACAAAGAAAACATGGGGTCACTGCATGAATTTAGCCAGAAAAATTGATTATCTACCTGCAAGTCTGGAATTGACCCACCAGGTCTACTTTTTTTAATGGTCCCTAAACCTATCTAAATACAAAATTTCCTGTAGTATTATATTCTAATATTTTTGCCTACATCACAATATTAGAATGGATTGTATTGCTGCTTACTGTGTAAAGATTGCATAGATGTTAACAAAGTTATGTACATTATTGCACTGCCCCCTCCCCCCTTCCAATGGGCACCATGCAGAGGCCACTGATCGTCACGCTCCACTGCACACCCACACAGCCAGGCTGCGCGGCCATGATGCGCATGAACAAATGGCGCTATTGTCTTTAAAAATGTGCATATATATGTAGTCTCAAATTTGGCTTGGAAAAAGTAAAGATCGATATACGCGGATATGGTAAAGGGTAACATATACTAGTATGTTATCGTATAGCATATATCTAAGAACATTATGAGTCGAGGTTCGTGAATATGCCTAGCTATTATCTGAATCAATCTCCAACAAACCATTGTTTGTTTATGCCGACTATCATGCACGTTGATACCATTCCCCCGCTATGCACCGCCTATTCATTTTATATCTAGTGTTATGACTCAAGCAATCAATACAAATGAACTTTCTCAGGGTTGGGCGTGCTTCTACATGCCATGTAAGCTATCAATACACCATATACCCTTTCCTCCCATACAGCGTTATGAAGGTAACCCGACTCAACAAAAGGCCATCGGCCATTGTAGCCGCGGGTCACAGGGCATGGATTCCCAGAGGTCATTACATTCATGACCTTCTGTGAACCGACCCAGGCAGGTTGAGGGCGGATTATGAATTTCCGCGACTATCTGCTGGAAGATTTAGCCTGCCCATTGTGATGCAATTGTTAACAAACACTATAGATCCAGTCATCAAATAGCGAGGCTAAACTTTAAGTTGCTTTGACTTGTTTGTTTATGTAAAGCATTATACGCTATTACGTATTTAAATATGCACCCACCACTTTTTCTAACTAGTGTTATGATTCCCGCAATCAATACAAATGAAGTGTCTCAGGGTTGGGCGTGCTTCTACATGCCTTGTAAGCTATCAATACGCCATGTACCCTTTCCTCCCATTGAGCGTTATGAAGGTAACCCTACTCAACAAAAGACCGTCAGCCTTTACCAGGTACCATAGCCTTGTAGCCGCGGGTCACAGGGCATGGATTCCCAGAGGTCATTACATCCACGACCTTCTGTGAACCGACCCGGGGAGGATAAGGGCGGATTATAAAGATCTGTGGACGGGAGGTTATCTACGTTAGGATCGAGCCTTATCATTCTGATACAATTGTTAGCAAATACTAGTTTGTTTATAAAGAGCATGATACGCTATTTCATATTATAATGTGCACCCGCCATTTTTTCTAACTAGTGTTATGATTCCCGCGATCAAGACAAATGGACTGTCTCATGGTTAAACGTGCTTCTACATGCCGTGTAAGCTATCAATACGCCGTATACCCTTTCCTCCCATGGAGTGTTTTGAAGGAAATCCAACTCAACAAAAGGCCGTCAGCCTCTACTAGGCATCATAGCCTTGTAGCTGTGGGTCACAGGGCATGGATTCCCAGGGGTCATTACATCCATGACCTTCTGTGAACGGACCCGGGGAGGATAAGGGCAGATTATAAAGATCCGCCGACGCGGGGTTATCTACTGGAGGATCGGCCCTGATCCTGGTTGGGGCTGAACCAGCGTCCTCCAGGGCGCCGGGACCACGTGATCAATGCGTCCCGACGTGGTCACGTGACCCAGAGCGGGTCACATGACAATGCTTTTAGACCCTGCGCGCGTCGGTCAATGTAACATTGACCAGTGGCGGCTGGCGCCCGTATCAAAGCACCGCGTCCCCGACAAGGCCGTTCTGCGGCCTCTGCATATCTCTGTTCTTTTTCCTTTTGTCTTCTTTTTTGTTATCTTGGTTTCCTTTACAAGGGCGGCCACATGCATGGTGAGGGTAGAGGGTTGATGGGGGAATGGGGTGTCATGATTTCAAATTAGAAAACTAAGGGTAAATGATTTTGGTACTCAGCCATGTGGAGACGCCTCCCCGCCCCTTACCAAATGATCGACACGGATATATGTTCAACTAGTTTCCTGGTTCTTAACACCCCTGGATAATTCTCCGTCCTCTTTCTAACCCCCCCCCCCCGCCACCCCCTTGACCATAAATTTTGAGGACTTTCTCCTTTTCCATTTTGCCATAATATGTGCCTCAATTGTTGCTCTGCCCCTTTCACTGGGTACTCCCCATGCATCACCGTATATCCCCCTTTATAAACCCCCACCCCCACCCCACCATGTACTTCCCCCTCCCCCATCAACCCCCGCCCCTCCTCCCTCTCCGCGTCGCCCCCTCAACCCTGGGGCGTGACACGCGCGGTAATATCCGGCCGGCAGCGTCCCCCCAGAGTCCCCCCAGCATCCCCCCAGCGTCCGCGGGGTCCTGGAGGTGGAGCACACTTCATCAAAGGAAAGGTCCTTGGGGCTATTAGGGCTTATCAAGGGTCACAAAGGCAGGGGTCTTCGGCAAACACACTGACATTCAATTAACCGCGTCCCGCGTTGCCGCGCCGCCCCCGCCGCGCGTAGATCATCGCGCGCGGCTCAGGTGGGGCGTTATTAACACCTGTCCGCAGGTGGGACTGGGACCCTGGAGGCTCTGGGGGGATCAGGGGGTAGGGTCTGTCCTTATCCCACAGGCCGCTCCAGTTCTGATGTACTCCGACAGGTGGCCTTTCTGAAATCCCTACACGGGCTCACTGACCCCCCTCCCCCCCCCTAAGGTCCCCTCATCGTGCCCCCTGACCGGCCGTCCACTATAGGTCTGCTGACCAAGAAAGGATAGGAACCCTTAAAGAGACGGGCCAGTGAAATCTTGAAATCTTTCAATTTATATTCTATATATTAGATTTACTGTTAATATGCATACCGTTTGTATTGTTATAGATAACTCTCTTTGATAATAATAAAGTTCCCTTATCAGATCACGTTCAGGGTGTCATGTCATCCTGAAAATTGACGGCTGTATGTAACCTCACATAAATAAGCCGTTATTTTCAATTTTTGAAATTGCAAAATCCATATACCTATTTCTTTGCAGAGATTATTCAATTTTATTATTTTGAATGACTTTAGACTCGCTAAAACGAATGGGCAAAATTAGATGTGATTATTTTTCAAATTTTCTATTTTTCACCTTGTCTGCCTATAACGTCACACTCAGAGAAATGTATAGTGCATACTGCACTAGTTGCAGAGAAAGACAATCAATTTGACTTAGGAAATAGTCTTGAAAATTCAAACTTATCAAGATAATCATATGAAATTAGGCATGGTGATTATTAGGACAGTGAGGATCACGGCACTAAGAAAATTTATCTTCACTGGCTCCTTCCTTTAAAACTTTCCATGTGTCATTCCTGATGAAACGGCTAATTACTATGTAGTGATATGTTTTTGTGAAAATCTTATCCATATTTGAGAATTTTGAAACATATTAACCTTTTGGCTTTTTGACCTCGTGGCATTTCAAGCACTTAGTGTTATAATCAAATCCTCTCGATTCTTTATGAAATAAAGTCACACATACAAACACAATTTCTTGACCAGCAGACCTATAGTCCATTCTGACCCAGATAACTTCCAATCTAATGGGTCTGTACACCAACAAGAGTTCAGTGCCTTTTATTTCCAAATTAAAATCTGTCAGAATTTCTTTTACTATCTCACTGTAATAAGCATGGGAAATCACCCTTTATGGCCGTTGCGCTGCTGTTGTTTTTTTTCCATATTAACCAGCAGCGCCAAAACACTTTGGAAAATGGTGGGTCATTCTTGACAGACTAGTCACCTTCACCTCAGATTTTGAACTGGTAATCTGAAATCTTTCTCATACTCATAGTTGGAATTTTGGTGGTTTACATCATTTGTTATTTTGTAAAAACCGTTTTCCAATTTCCCTCATTTTGTTTGGTTGACATACTTATCATTATTTTTTTCTTTTTATTACAATAATACGCTAAAGGGAGCCAAAACCAATAAATTCAATGAAATTTTCCAGACTCAAATAATCATTGAAATGCATTCCTTGAGCCTAGTCCTGGCCTACATTAAAATCTAAACCATTAAAATATGGTAAAACATAATTAAAAACACGTTTTTCTTGCTCAAATCGATTAATGTGGATCCACAAAAATAGGGTTTGTTTACAAACAAATGCAAATATTACTATCTCTTGTGGTATTCTACTTCAGTTTGAGCTAGTTTTCACAGCTTATAATTTACCACTGACCTTAACTGGACTCATCTAACATATTTCTATAGTTATCTCAGTTTTGAAAATTTTGTCAATTATATTGGTTTTGGCTCCCTTTAAACTTTTGCTAATATATATGTTCTCGAGTAGGCCTCACCAACATAAACGTAAGACAGGATTCAGTAGCAGTAATCATTCTGTTTCTCTTCTATCACGATGTTCCAGTGCCCAACCAAAGTAGCAGTACAGTTTATTCAGTTTGAGGACGCGGCCTTCCTAAAACGTTTTCTACGTATACCCTGAATGGGGGACACATCTTCTTTCCGTACCCTCACCACCCTCTATACTTCGCATATTTCCCATGCTTCCGTGTGCCATCAGAATCGATTTGCTGCCCACACCCCAGTGCTCAGGAATCCATTTTCTGGTGTCACATTTCTGACCAGATTTGCTGCGACGAGCTGGGCATACGGTCGGTCGTACTGCCCACTGTGCTCTATATTGGGGTAGGGCATACGGTCAGTCGTACTGCCCGATGTGCTCTATATAGGAGTAGGTCATACGGTCGGTCGTACTGCCCGCTGTGCTCTATATAGGAGTAGGGCATACGGTCGGTCGTACTGCCCGCTGTGCTCTATATAGGGGTAGGGCATACGATCGGCCGTACTGCCCGCTGAGCTCTATATAGGGGTAGGGCATACGATCGGCCGTACTGCCCGCTGTGCTCTATATAGGGGTAGGGCATACGATCGGCCGTACTGCCCGCTGAGCTCTATATAGGGGTAGGGCATACAGTCGGCCTTACTGCCCGCTGTGCTCTATATAGGGGTAGGGCATATGGTCGGCCTTACTGCCTGCTGTGCTCTATATAGGGGTAGGGCATACGGTCGGCCTTACTGCCCGCTGTGCTCTATATAGGGGTAGGGCATACGGTCGGCCTTACTGCCCGCTGTGCTCTATATAGGGGTAGGGCATACGGTCGGCCTTACTGCCCGCTGTGCTCTATATAGGGGTAGGGCATATGGTCGGCCTTACTGCCTGCTGTGCTCTATATAGGGGTAGGGCATACGGTCGGCCTTACTGCCCGCTATGCTCTATATAGGGGTAGGGCATATGGTCGGCCTTACTGCCTGCTGTGCTCTATATAGGGGTAGGGCATACGGTCGGCCTTACTGCCCGCTGTGCCATATAGAGGTAGGGCATATAGTCGGCTGTATTGCCCCTGTGGGCCATATAGTGGTAGCAGAAGGGTAGTAGTAGTGACGGTAGTAGTAATGGAAAATGGGAATTTGATTCGGGTTGTGAATCACTTGATTCACATGTTTCTGTAGGTCGCCCGGTCTAGCCTGTTCACTCACCACTACTTTCATCACACATGGATTGCAGCAAGACATTATACTATGTAGTCATTGGACTTATAGGTGAACCCCCACTTGACTGGTATATATCCTGGTTGTGTGGTTGAAGAGGTGCAATATTGAAATCTAGAAGCAGTATAACATGTTTCTTTGTTTATGAATTAAACCAAAACCGTATGAAACGAGCAGTAATGCCCACCACCTGCGGGAATAGAGGTAGCAGGCCAGTTAGACGTAGGAAGAGTAGTAGAATTTGTATTAGTTGCTAGTAGTAGGAGTAGTAGTAGTACAGGGGAATTGGATTCTGAGTCGGGTTCTGTGAAATGTTACGACGCACATCTTTCTGAGTGTCCAAAAGTGTTGGACTTCTTTTTCTAAGAATTTAGACAAAACTAAATAAAACCAATAAAGCTTTAAGTTTCTATTATAGAAAAGCGTTATGCCCACAAGTATTAAGCGACAACCTATGGACTTACCGCCCAATGCCCGCTGGTATAGATTAGTAGTAGACTTAGTAGTATAGGGAAATACGAATTTAATGAGGGTGCTGCGTCTTGTGGTGCACATGTATCTATGGGTCATCGGGTCCAGCCCCCTCACTACCCACTGCTTTAGTCAAACACGGATGAGAACCTTGTGGTCACGGAAATTAGCTGTATCTCCCTATCATAGGCATATTTCTTGTCCTTGTTTTTGATCAGGTGGCATGTTCAAATCTTGAAGCAGTGTAACATGCTGAAGTATTGGACAAGATGTATTTGTCTTACGAATTGATACAAAGCCGTATAAAGCTACCGGCTATTATATATAGCATTTGTCCAAATTCCTTAGTATTTCCTACGTTTTATTGATTTCAAATTAAGATGGAGGGTTTCTTCCGCATCACTCCAATACCCGTATTAAATCTAAAGTATTCTTCTTTCAGGTTTACGCCATTCAAGTGTACATGTGAAGTAAGTACGTATAAGTATAAGTAAGTATAGTTTTTTCCCTGCCACTTTCTCTTACAATAAAAGTAGGGAGAAATTTCCCACTTCTATATCAGTTTGGAGTGGCATACCAGCTTAAGCTCAATGGTTGGTTATTGGTTGCTTTACTCCCTAATTAACTGCCAGGGTCATATCAAGGGCAGTGGTAGGACCCAATACCCTCTTTATAGTACTGCCTTACTGAGATATCGTGTCATAGGTCCACTTGATACCCTATCCAGTCACATTATACTGACACTGGGCTAACCAGTCATGTTCCGTGGTTCTTACTTCATACTGAGTGCCAGGCAAGCAGCAACAACTACCATTTTTAAAAAGTCTTTGGTGTGACTCATCATGGGGTTGAACCCACAACCTCTCACACTGGAAGAGGGCACCCTCCCAACTGAGCTACCGAGTCTGGTCATATTGACATTAGGTTTGTCCTAAAGATAAAAGCTGTATACATGTGTTGCGATCGAAATACGAAACCTGATCCCCGACCGACCCGGGATGACCGATGGACGCAGGAGGCCCGCGGAGAGTCATGTCACGATTAGGAGAAACAACACGTAAATAATCATTACTCCATCTGTCGGCCCCGTGAAGCCTCCACCCGCCCCTAATCCCCAGTCACCGGCCCACCCATACCCACCCCCTACCCAATCCCCAGTCACTGCCACATCCCGCCTCACCACCCCCACACCCCAATCGATATAACCAAACCCCATGTCCACACGTCCGTATAGGTCTGTCCCATAGAACTGCAGGAATGTTATGTATAGTTCTATGGGTGTACCATAGAACTGTGGGAGAGAAACGTATAGTTTTATGGGCATACCACAGAACTGAGGGAGAGATATGTATAGCTCCATAGGCATACTAGAGAGCTGTAGGATAGATACGTATAGTTCTATGGGCTGTAGGAGAGATACTTATAGTTCTATCTGTATGCCCCCTCCTGCTTCACCCAACTTGCAAATTCCTGTGTTCCCTGATCCTATGATACTGAGCCTCGGAAACGTGTAACTTTCTGTATGTACTTGCCGTGTATTCAAAACCCCTACATCCACACGTCTGCATGGGTCTGTCCCATAGAACTGTAGGAATGGTACATATAGTTCTATGGGTATACCATAGAGCTGTAAGGGAGATACGTACAGTTCTATGGGTATACCATAGAACTGTGAGGGAGATACATTTTTTTTTTTTTTTTTTTTTATTTAACATCTCTTCATTTACACGAAGTTCTTCCGATGTCCATGAAGCACACAATTATGATAATTACAATGATGAATATTATATGAATTTACAAAGTATGGTATCCACTTTCAATAAGTATAAACACTAACATTTACAACAGTTCATCACCACCCTATCTTTTTCTTAAATACACTCATATTTTCCGATTTTTGCACGCTTTCAGGTAATTCATTCCAAAGTTTAACCCCTCTATAATAAGGACTCTTGCGTACTCTTTCCTTATTTGAATGTTCTATCCTTAATGCCACCTTGCCACTGCTTCTCAACACCTTCTCCTTCTTTTTGTCATCAACATTTTCCGGGTTCAAACTTAACTTATACATCATGCACAACAAAATAAATTTCCTCCTTCGTTCTAGTAATTCTAGAGATAAATTACAGTGTAAATCCACCATTTCAGCCGTTGAAATATGATCATTTCGATGTAAAGCTATCTTAATAGCTCGATTTTGTAATGGTTGTAGTCTCGAAATTTTTCGTTGAGTACTTGTATCACAAATAAAAGCTGTATAATCTAACAAAGGTAAAATCATTTGTTTGTACAAAAGTATCGTAACATTCTTGTCAATAAATTGCCTAATCTTTGCTAAAGTAATTATTCGATTGTTCACCTTTGAAATAACATTTCCTATTAATTTCTCGAAAACTAGATATTGGTCAATGCACATTCCTAAGTAATTATAACTATCAACGTTATATACAATATCATGATCCATAGTTATACAGCAATTATAACCTTTAACTATATTTCGTGGGCCAGTTAGCATATGCCTAGTCTTTTTTCTATTTAATGCTATATTGTTTTTTTTACACCAATTCCATACTAGCTGTAATTGCGCAACACTATTTACAACTGCTTCTCGCTCAGTATGTCCACTACACACCAACACAGTATCATCGGCGTAAATATTACAATAATTATCCACAACAATATTACTTACATCATTGATATAGATAATGAACAATAGTGGCCCTAAAGGGCTACCCTGATACACACCGCTAGTTACCTCTGACTCCTCCGATTCAATATTTCCCAATTTAGTCACTTGAGTTCTATTACTAAAATAGTTTCTAAACCAGTTAATACAATTTTTATCTAAACCATAGGCCACCAATTTTCGTAACATAATGTTATGATCAACTGTATTAAACGCCTTTGAAAAATCGAGGAATAAACAGCTCGAAACCTTATCATTGTTTAAATCTGAATATAATTTCCGTAACAAATTCATTACTGCTGTATCCGTTCCCCTTGTTTTGCGGAAGCCATGCTGACTTGATGTTAACAAAGAATTATTCTCAAAATAGTTCTCGATTTGAGTATAAACACACTTTTCTAATAACTTGCCCAAAACACACAGATTATTTATTGGACGCCAGTTTCCCACATCATTTAAATCACCATCTTTTGGAATTGGGGTAACAATACTCCTCTTCCACGCATCTGGAAAAATACATGTATGTAAGGACATATTATACAAATATGTAAGTTCAGGAATACATAATTTCAAACAATTTTTCAGTAGTTTTGAATTTATATCAAAAACACCTGATGATTTGTTTTCATCTATTCCCCTAATTAATTTTTCCACTTCCCTTTGTTCTATAATTCTAAATGACATTGTTTCAGTAATATTACTACCTAGATTCATATCTGTTTCAGACCACGGATACATGGGCTCATCAGTAACTGCATTCCCTATCTGTGAATAGAACTCATTCATAAAATTCGCTGCATCTAGGCCGTCAAGCCGCTGCCCCTTACTGTCATTTATTATTTCCAAATGGTTATTCTTTATTTTACCCAATACTCTCTGGTGCAGGATTCTCCAAAATTTCTTCGGATTATCCTTATTTATGTTTAATTCATGTCTAATTAAATCACCCTTTTTTCGATTAATCAGCTTCGAAATCATCCTTTTATGTAGCTTATAATTATTCCAATTCTCATCTCCCCCGTCCCTAAGGGCAATTTTCAGTAAACTATTCTTAATTGCAATTTTCTCCAACACTTCCCGGTCTATCCATGCCGGTCTATCCAATTGGATCTTTCTAACAATCACCGGGCATATTTTATCCACAACATCTCGCATGATGTTATACATAGTCGACCACATATCATTAACATTCACATCTTTGAACCAAAATTCGTACCAGCGAACATCATTGCGGAGTAATTTACACAGTGCCTCTTCAGATAAATTCCTATATGATCTAACAGATTTATATACAAATTCATGCTTCATCCTCTCTTTATTCTTAATAACGTATACTGGCATATGATCACTGATATGTATTTCTTTTACTCCAGCTTCTGCCACAAATTGCTGATCTGTAAATATTACATCTAGAAGTGTTTGTAACCGTTCTGTACATCTTGTTGGCTGTTTGATCAATTGTATCATATTCAATTTAGACATTATGTATTTTATCTCACGTACCTTATTGCACCCTGTCTGCAAAAAATCGACATTTAAGTCCCCCATGACAATATGTTCGCCTTTTACTTGTGATACAAATTCTTCCATTTTTGTACGTAAACCTTCTAAAAACAGATTAACATTGCCCTGTGGGGGCCTATATATCACTCCAATACCCAAACGTTTCATGCCCGGTTTGTCAATGTAGACCCAATAATCCTCAACGGTTTCTTGTATGCTACACAAAGGTTGCAGTATTCTCAAGTAGGGAGCCAGTTCACTCTTAATATATATTGCAATTCCACCTCCTCGCTTATCAATACATGTACTTCTATCCTGTCTGAAAACCTTGTACCCAGCATGATGTATCAGACCCGAGTCAGTGTTATGATTTAACAGTTGTATGGAACTGTAGCAGAAATATGGGTAGTTCTATGGGTATACCATGAAATTGTAGGAGATATACATATAGTTTTATTAGTATTTCCCCTGATGATTCAGCCAGCTTACAAAAATCACCATCCTGTATCCCCACAATCCTGCAAAACAGAGCCTTAGGAATACGTAACGTTCTGAACAAATAAAAGCTATCCCTCAAACCAGCTTTCATAACGTGCCTTTATAAGTATAGCATCAAGACTACTATAATGCTTGGTACTTTAAATATCTGTACAGAGTTGGTCCCAAAAGTTTTAAATGTAGTCTAGCAACGAATGGAACCAACAGAGGCCCGTTGACATATTAAGGTTCGTTGTGGTTTTCATAAACCTCTTCAACCATAGATAAGTTACAAAGGGGCATGGTATATGGTGAAACCTGCCAATCGATCGTGGGAACCCGCTGGCCGCCCTCCATCGAGGATCGAATCAGAAATACAGAAACTCAAAACTAAATAAACCTATACACCTTTCTCAGTGATATTGTTATAGATCCTTCCTATACAATACCCAACCACCGCCCTCCCCACCCCTCACCACTCGTCAACTCTGGTATTTCCAGCCTCTCCATCGGCCCCCCCGGCCACTGGTTCCCTGTCCAGCCGCCAGGGGGACGCCCTGGAGGGGCGGGAAGTAGCCATGGAGACCGGACCTGGAGGAGGAGGTGGCGGTGACGACGGCCCGACCCGTTCTGGGGTCTGAGGCCTTCAGCCACCTACCCCGACGCTATATGTTCTATGAGGGGTGGTGTGTAGGACCATGTATTTCGTCGACCCTGGAGAGTGGGAAGTAGCCATGGAGACTGGGACTGGAGGAGGAGGTGGTGACGACGGCCGACATTTTCCGAGGTCTGAGGCCATCAGCCACCTACCCCGACGGTGCCCGAGTCTATGAGGGGCAGGGTGTAGGACAGTGTATTTTGTTAAGCCTGGATGAGTGGGAAGTCGCCATGGAGACCAGACCTGGAGGGAGAGGCGGTGACGACAGCCCAACATGTTCTGTGCCCCGTCGCATAACGGGTCTCGCTGTAGCGAACATTGGCACATTTCAAAAGACCTCTCCCTGTTCAAAAGGGAGCGAATGCACTTTTCATCCTTACAGGGATGGTTTGCACTCCCGATTTTTCAATTTATCAGGGGGACATTTTGGGGTTAACATTTTAAGATTTTGTTTTCAGTAAATGTTAGATGTGTCCTTTAGCTTATAATTTGTATAGGAGGCAAGTGGCGGAAATGATTTATTAGCCAATTAAATTAAATTCAAAGTGTGTACAAAACCATCGCAACAGGGAGGATTGGCACATCCCCAAAACAAGGAGAGAAAAAAACAGCGAGAAAAAAACAAATCCATCCTTAATCGCTCCCTCTTGTGAGAGTTTGGTTATGCGACGGGCCACTGGAGTCTGAGGCCTTCAGCCACCTACCCCGATACCATACGATTCTATGAGGGGTGGGATGTAGGACTGTGTATTTCGTTAACCCTGGAGGATTGGGAAGTAGCCATGGAGACAAGGCCTGGAGGAGTCCGCGCTCCGGCGATGACGTCCCGACATGGAGACTGGGCCTGGAGGGGGCAGCGGCGGTGATGACAGCCCGACACGTTCTGGGGTCTAAGACCATCAGCCACCTACCCCGACACCATAATGATTCTATGCGGGGCGGGGTGTAGGACCATCTATTTCGTTAAGCCTGGAGGAGTGGGAAGTAGCCATGGAGACCGGGCCTTGAGGGGGAGGCGGCGGTGACGACGGCCCGACCCGTTCTGGGGTCTGAGGCCTTCAGCCACCTACCCCGACGCTATATGTTCTATGAGGGGTGGTGTGTAGGACCATGTATTTCGTCGACCCTGGAGAGTGGGAAGTAGCCATGGAGACTGGGACTGGAGGAGGAGGTGGTGACGACGGCCCGACATGTTCCGAGGTCTGAGACCATCAGCAACCTACCCCGACGGTGCCCGAGTCTATGAGGAGCAGGGTGTAGGACAGTGTATTTTGTTAAGCCTGGATGAGTGGGAAGTCGCCATGGAGACCAGACCTGGAGGGGGAGGCGGTGACAACGGCCCAACATGTTCTGGGGTCTGAGGCCTTCAGCCACCTACCCCGATACCATACGATTCTATGAGGGGTGGGATGTAGGACTGTGTATTTCGTTAACCCTGGAGGATTGGGGGAAGTAGCCATTGAGACTTGACCTGGAGGAGGAGGTGGTGATGATGGCCCGACACGTTCTGGGGTTTGAGGCCTTCAGCCACCTACCCAGACACCATATGATTATATGAAGGGCGGGGTGTAGGACCATGTATTTTGTCAACCCTGGAGGAGTGGGAAGAAGCCATGGAGACTGGGCCTGGAGGAGGGGGCGGTGACGATGGCCCGACACGTTCTGGGGTGTGAGGCCTTCAGCCTTGAGGGCAGTGCCCATTTGTAGCAGTGGGACCCAATGCCCTCATTATAGTGCTGCCTTACGGAGATATTGTGTCATAGGTCCACATGCAATGTATCTGAGAGGTCCACTGTATGTTCGGAGGTCCAATAATGGATATTCTTGTTAATTTATTTCTCTACCTCATACTGTTTTAGAGGTGTTTCAGAGGTGTTCAGATGTCCAGTAAACCCTATCTATTTTATGACGTTTGTTTTCCATTCATACAGGATACGAATGCAAAATTATAGTTAAGGATATACAGGGGCATACCTCTTTTTACCATGGCTATACACAAAAGCGTTCATATTTACTATCAGAGAATATAACCTTCATGAATAGGAAAGGGTTTCTCAGATGATTGTTCTGTATCTCTTGTTTTTATTTGAATGTTTACCCAGAGCATATATATATATATATTATCTATCCAAAATGTCTCCATTAAGGGGCAGTATGACAAATTATTTACAACCTTTGTAAAACCCAGGGTTTACACACGGCACCCTGTACCCTCACAACCCACCCCCTGCTGACTGGTGGCGTTCACCGGGCGTCCTCCAGTAAGCTCCCGCCGCCCACACCCCACACACCGCGCGCCGCTCACCATAGACGCCGCCCGAACGCCGCCCGAACGCTCCTCCAGGGGCGGCAGGCGTCGCATCCTCCAGGGGGGTTGCCATGGAAAACACACGTGTTGAGGAAAGCCATCCCCTAAGACCACCAGTAGTGCCCGCGCCACGGCCGGCCCCAGTCATCAGCATGCGGGACCCGGCTCAGACTTGGATTATATAGTAGCCACGGCCGTACAGGTAGGTCCACCGTGGAGGAATGTACACCTATAGCAGCGTCCGCAGTACTAATCTGTATGGGGTGGTTTACATTGGGAAGGCCGTGGGCAAGGCTGTATTGATGGGTGGTGGGATGGTTGTTTGGTTTGAGGGTTGTATTGAGAAAGGTAGAATTTTATCAGGAAAGCACGTGGGTTTGATGAAATTGTTCTATAAGTTCTGACAATCATGTCCTTATGGGAAGGCATTGGGCAATTGTATTGGCGGGTGGTGGGTGGGTGGGTGGGTTGGTTGTTTGGGTTGTATTGAAAAGGGAAGGATTGTATCGGGAAAGCACGTGGGTTTGATGAGATTGTGTTTTATGTACGTTCTGACCCTATGGGAAGGTTGTATTCATGATGGTTGGTTGGTCCCTTGCTTGTATTGAAAACGGTATAATTTTATTGGGACAACACGTTGGTTTGATGAAATTGTGTTTTCTGTACGTCATGACATATCCCTATGGGAAAGCATTTGGCCAGGTTGTGTTGATGAGTCGTAGGTTGGTTTCTTGTCGGGTTGTATTGAAAAAGGTAGGACGTATCAGGGAAATCACACGTGGGTTCGGTAACGTTTTGCATGGGGTCATTTCTGATATTTCTAAGACATTTAATCAAGTTCTATCAGCATGCAGGACCCCCCTCAGCCTTGGATTATATAGTAGCCACGGCCGTACAGGTAGGTATGTATACACCTATAGCAGGGTCCGCTGTACTAATCTGTATGGGGAAGTTTACATTGGGAAGGCCGTGGGCAAGGCTGTAATGATGGGTGATGGGTGGTTGGTTTTTGGGTTGTATTGAAAACATTAGAACTTATCAGGGTCGGTTGTTGGGATGTATTGAAAAGGGTAGAATTGTATCAGGAAAACAAGTGAATTTGAGAAAATAGTGTTCTGACATGTCCCTATGAGAAGGCCTTGGGCAATGTTGTGTTGATGGGTGGGGGGTTGGTTGTTTGGTTGTTGGATTGTATTGAGAACGGTAGAATTTTATGAGGAGAGCACGTGGGTTTGATGAAATTGTGTTTTTGTATGTTTTGACCCAATGGGAAGATTGTATTCATCTTGGTTGGTTGGTTGGTTGGTCCCTTGCTTGTATTGGAAACGGTAGAATTTTATTGTTTTACTTTTATGTACGTTCTGACATGTCCCTCTCAGAAGGCCTTGGGCAAGGTTGTGTTGATGAGTGGTAGGTTTGTTTCTTTTTAGGTTGTACTGAAAACGTTAGAACTTATCAGGGTCGGTTGTTGGATGTATTGAAAAGGGTAGAATTGTATCCGGAAAGCACGTGGATTTGATAAAATTGTGTTCTGATATGTCCCTATGAGTAGGCCTTGGGCAAGGTTGTATTGGTGGGTGGGGGGTTTGGTGTTTAGTTGTTGGGTTGTATTGAAAAGGGTAGAATTTTGTCAGGAAACCACGTGGGTTTGATGAAATTGTGTTTTCTGTAAGTTCTGTATGGGAAGGCCTTGGGCAATGTTTTATCGCTGACTGGTTGGTTGGTCGATTGTTGGCTTGTATTGCAAATAGCAGGGCTTTTATCAAGGAAATCACAGGTTGGTTTGTGTTATACGGTTTCGGACATTTCTATTATGTTTAATGAGATTAGAATCGGTTCTATTTCATCAAATTAGGCTAAATAGAATTAAGGGTTTTGGCGGGGCGTTTGGGTGAGGGTATAGATTTAAGTGTTGTTATGTAAGACCATGCAGCAAGCAGCCACATCCCTGTTTTCTATAATATTCAATGATCTCTTCATAAAGTGTTTATACAAACACTATTAAATCTACAGTCAACGTGGGTTTTATTGCACTCACTGCTTTAGCCAAACCACTTGGCCAGCATTAGGGGTATTCTGTATATCAGTGAATCGTGTCCTTTTGAAGCCACCATTAGCCCTGATTCATCCTAAGGGACATCGACCATACCCACCAGAGCCTCTGAAGCCTGTCCCGCCCCAGGTTATAGACACTTACATGGGGCTATCAAAGGGTTGGGGCTGTGTAGCCGGGGATATAGCACTTAACATGTCCAAAGCCTTGTCATGCAGGTATATGGCACTTAACATGTCACTTGCCCAGCCATGTATATCCAGCCAACTTGCGACATAACAGAAACGTTCTGCAACCATACCTTTTTTGGTCAGTTTGTTACTTATTAAGATGGCACATAACAAGTACACTATTGATAGTGAAGTTGAAACCTCACCAAATCAGAACATTAATTATTATACCGTTACTTTTTGGTGAGGTTACAATAAAACCAAAAACAGAATGTGATAAGAACATCCTGTTTAGGTTGAAGAATGTAACCAGAACATTATAATAATGTTACAAGTCAATGTCACAGCAGTACGTCACAGCAACGTTATTGGGAGCCATCAAAATAAGGCAACAAGCACCAATACAGAACGTTGCTGCAATGTGAAAATAACATCTCATGCCTGGCCATGTACACATGCTTCTGTGCCGCGTCGCATAACCAAACGCTCGCAACAGCGAGAGCAACAGCGAGGGTTTGGTCAAAGTCTCGCTGTTATACATGAAATTCAGCATCGATTTTCACCCATTTCCAGGCTGAAAATTTCAGGGATTTTAGATCTAAATGTTTTATTTTCAGAACTGTTTACAGAATTAAAATCGGTTCAGTAGAACAGCCACAAATCAACAGGGGGACCCTTCACAACAGTGACGTCCTTGTTGCGAGAGGTGGTGGACAACCGTCGCTACAGCGAGACCAGTTATGCGACGAGGCACTGATACCACACCTGTAACAATAAAAGGGGATCTCAGGTGTAGGGGCGCGGGCACAGGTGGGCCTAGTCCACTGAGGCACCGTGATACCTCTCAGGGGCGGAGACAGGATTTTCGAAAGGGGGAGATCAGTACAAAGGCTAAGTACTAAAACCACGTGCAATCACACATATGCACAGGGTATTTCCCCCTCTTTTTGTAGTTTAGGGGTCCACCAAAAAAAAAGGGGGGGGCGGGGGGGTCAGGACCCCTATGACCCCCCCTCCTGAATCCGCGCCTGCCTCTTTCTGTTGTTTTTGAGGCGTCACCTGCATCGTGATGATAGCAATTTATAGACAGGTGATAGTACACACTGATAGCTATATGGGGTATGCGTTTAGAAGACACGTAAACACAATTTACATGAACTGACCCAGCCTCTTGCTGCAAGTGGTTATTGCCTCGTTCTTTAGTGTTCGGAAATCGTTATGTTTCAGTAAGGCATGTTGGATTGAAAGCTATCGATTCAGGGGGGATCCACAGGCAAAAGCTGACGTCACAAAGGCCATGTATTGTTGGCGCTAATAAAACCTCTTCTCATGTCAAAATCTCTCCATATACTGAAAACACAGAGTTGTCAAAAGTGGTGCCAAAACCGACAACCCAAGGTTGTCTTTGTCTTTTATACAAAAAATGTTATTTATGAATAGTTTCATGTTGTAGATATCATAGTCCATTTTTGGCCCAAAGTAGTCGGGAGAAAATGACAACCTTTGGGTTGTCATCCAGCCTCAAAATTCACAATGACAACCCTCTGACCACCCCCAAATTGTCATAGGATTATCACAAGGTTGTCACACAGCATCAATGGCCTGAAATAAGCCCTGCTCTGCCCCCAAAAGTCACCTATGACAACACAAAAGTCACCTATGACGACCCTCTGACAACTTTAAAGTGGCTCTCTGACGACTTTCTGTTTTTAGTATTAATCTTAAGAACTAGTCACATTGCATGTCACTACAACTTATCTCACAAGTACAGTTCATGTAAATGTCAGAGTTGTCACCTTGAATTATGAGGCATTGGCCCATGCAGTCCACTTATACATACTGAAAAAGTATATGTATCACAGTATGCCTGTGACAGACTCTTTGCATACGTTACGAACTGTTTTAGATGTGTTAGGCAGGCTATTACGTTGCGCGTGTCTAGCTCAGTTGGGGACCACCTTGGTTTGGAGGTACACCCACTAATGTAGGTAACATGTAAACCTGTCAGACAACAGCATTCAATACGGTTACCTTTAGGCTAATCTTGACTGGCCAGAAATATTGGGCTCTTGCATTCAGCCTCAAGCATGTATCCCACGAGCCGATTTCACTCCTGAGTTCAAAGGCTGGCAGCGCGAATATGGATTAATCATAGGCATGCTATATATCATTAGAAAGAGATTTTGATTCTCTTTCAAATGATTTTAATTTAAAGACTGCTCTTATTCTAATACCTTATCTTTATACATTATCATAGATGATAGTTATCTAGTTAGTTTCAAACTGTAAAAATATTGCTGACTACTATATATTACCAACTATTATATAGTGTATATGACATAATGAGTAAGTGTACTGTAACTGCTGAACTATATCACACCTCTAAGGCTGTTATAAATTGAAAAACAGACTTACAGTCTGATATGTATGACAGGGTAAAGAAAACATAATAATACAAAAAATAAAGGTCTCTGCCTTATTAGTGGTGAACCATAGTTAATTGCCAAAATCCAGATGGTCCAAATCGTCCAGTGGAATGCAGTCTTAGAGAGCACTTAGACGGCGTCCGTTGCACCTGGCCGGAGCTGCTCGGAGTGGGACGCGCAGGTATGGATTAACACCTGGCCACCACCACCTGGGAGGGCAGGTGGGGGGGGGGTAGGGGGGTCAGGTGTCTCCTGTAGATCAATGCGTTCTGGACCAGGCCATAGTACTGGGCCTTTATATATATTATATACCTTCCTTCTTCCTCTTGCCTCTGTCCCTTATACCAGTTCCTCCACCCCCTCCACCCATCCTTCCCCTCCTACACCCTACCCATTCAAAGATGCAACGTTATTATAATGTTGCAGCAACTTTCTGGTTTGTACTGTTTTTGGTTCTTGTTACGTTCTTTTAATGACTTTCAATTATGTCGCTGTAATGTACTGTCGTTTCATTGTAGTGTGATGTTCTGGTTCTGGTTACGTTCTTCAACCCTTGCAGAATGATTTTATAACATTGTGTTTTGTTTTTGTCCTGACTTCACCAAAAGATAATGTTATAATGATATTCTGATTTGGTGAGGTTGAAACCTCACCATCAATAATGTATTTGTTACATGCCATATTAGTAAGTAACAAACTGGCTAAAAAAGTATGGTTGCAGAACGTTTCTGTTATGTTGCAAGCTGGCTGGGTACTGCCCCCCTCTTACGCTGGTCCCCGCACCTCACACTCACGATATTGCTGTACATCATGAATGAGCGCAGGTACAGGTCAACGCCGAGTTAGCCAGATTTTGGCTTACTCGGGTTCACATGACCACTTCTCAACCAATCAGATCCATGGACACAATAGCCTCCACCTGCACTCTCTCAGGCCGAGTCCCCCTAGCCTAGAGAGAAGGGGTACCAGCATACCCCCCTCTACTCCTTCGACATGCTCTGCCCACCCTACCCCATCCTACCCTTCTTCCCTTCACCATCCCACTACTCCCCCACTACACCATCCTCCCCCACATGCTCCCTAAAAGTATACTTTCCGCTCTCCTCCAGCATATTCCTCCCTACCGCCTACTGCCCACAAATTGGCCCCTTACTACCCCTTCCTCCCAAAGCATCCCATAGCCATTTACTTACCCTACTATTCCATTTTGCCCCTGCTTCTTCTATATAGTAAATTGTTCCACCGCACTCTTCTGCCATACTACCAATCTACCCACCCACCCTCCTCCCCGTAGTCGTACTACCAAAGTATCCCCTTTCCTCCCTACCCCATCCTCCCCTGCTCCCTCTCTACCCCAACAGGCCTTCTACCCCTCTCCAAAACCCAATGCCACACCGCCCCTCTACCCCTGTCTACCCCCATCCTCTCCAACCACACCCTACTGCTCAACCCCCCCCCCCCCACCCTCTCCAACCTGCTTCTCACCCCCCCCCTCTTCCCCCCCTCCCCCAGCTGGCCGGCGTCCTGTGTCTATAGGCCGAGCTCTCCCAGACTCTCAGCAAAGTGCGGCTGGATGGAGAGGGCATGTAGGATGCCAACGCTCCGACATACTAACAGCCCTACCATCCCGGGGGGGGGGGGGGGTACTCACTCTTTCATGGTAGGTCCCCACTGCAAAACCACAGTCCCCCACCCCAATCTTGTGCTCTGTGCATTTTCTTTACAGCCCCCTATGTTGTATATATATATATATATATATATATATATATATATATATATATATATGATATATCGAGACTGGAAAGCTAGGGGAAAACCTGTTATGCACTACAGGCCTGCTACCTGGTCTGTGGTTGGATTGGATTTGGAATGACCATTATGTGTATGGTAAAAATAACCAATGTGGTACATTGGTACAACTGGCTATTCCAAAATTACATTGGTTATTACCAGACCCTGGTCATAGTTGATCCAACCAGCCAGCAGGGGAATGAGCACATAGGCCCAAAGAGAAGCTTTCCAGCCTCGATATATCCTATATATATATATATATATATATATAAGGTCTCTGATGTCCTGAGACAACACTGGACAGCTCCTTGCCTTCACCACATCTACAGACTTTAGCTCCAAAAACAAATATGGTGAGCATCTCTCGTCAATTTGAAGAGCAATACATTGGTTGAAGGTTATACTGCAACTAATCTCATGAATGAATGTGAACAGCCTAAACTGTATACCCATGATGCCTCCTTAATACATGATGCTTTCTTGCTACAAAAGCTATCCTATGCAGCTCTTTGCATGGCTACAGCCACAGCTCTCTGAGTCTTCTTTGCACTGGGTAGCCAAACCCAAATCGAGTACCCCCCCCCCCTCCCCCCACCCACCCCCTCCCGGCCACCAGCCAATCTCCAGCCAGCCCCGACAACCATTGACGGATACACATGGGTACTACCGCCTTTTTACCCTACTTTTCTGTCCACTGGATCTCTACGCTGACTTGCGAAGGAGGGGTCCCAGGGCAGAGGGTCGGTAAGGGGAGCGGGGGTGGGAGGAACAGGAGGACAGGATACATTATCAGATGGCGAGGTAAAGAGGCCCGTCGCTAACTATGACTGACAGGGTCGGCGAGACTAAGTGACTGCGGCGGAGGGTTACGTCGGGGGTCAGGGGCGTGGTGCGGCCCGCCCGCCGATATGTCATATATAGCCCAGGACAGCCGACAGACAACCCACTTAAGGCCAAATACATCATGTTAAGGCAGGCGTTTTCCTACGCGCTCAGAGGGGCTGGGGACATTAAAGGGACGTTTCCCTGAGGCAATTGGTGTTAGGTAATGCTTGGCCAAAGTCCCACCTCTTGGGATATAGATAATTGGAAAACTCCGACCTGTCATGATAATGTAGGTTGACTATGTCATGTTTTCAATCAAAAGCATTGAGGCATGTGATTGGGCTGTTTTGAAACACGTCTGCGTGGTTTCATCATCTTAACAGCATAATGATTGGACAAATGCTTTCACGCTGATGAACATCTTTAGATATATGTCAATACTATTATGTAAGGAAATTGCCCAGATGAAGTGGAATAAGGTGGCGAATAAGATTGACGCTCAATTCTCATTTTTGTCTACACGAGTTCCCATTCACTTTTTATAATAGATTAGGACATTTTGCTCTCAAAACCTTTCCGTGCATTCCCCTGCAAATTCTATATAATATCTTATGGTACTTCTCTATATTTGAAGTAAATGAAGAACTATTTGATTAAAAAAAGTTAGATTAAACAGGGAATACCATAATAAGTAGTGATCAATACTCATGTATATTTTGATATAATCTACATCAGTGAGTTGGAGATTGCTATTACGATGCCAAACGATGCCAAACACTCTGCATCAACAGGTAGAAAGAACGTTGATGGGTGTTAAGTATATATATATATATATATATATATTTTCCTAAATGTTCTTAAACTAATCCATATCTATATCAGAGTTCAAACTACTTCTAGGGCCCTTATCTTTCCACACTACAACCTTTTAGTACTAAACCGACCAGGGACAGTCGTAAAAATAACACACCAATACGTCACAATTACAAACAAAAACACTTGAAAATGAGACCTGATGCGTTTGTGTGATATGCCGAGCATTGCAATCATATCAAGGCGGGAGTCTATTTATACAGCCTCACTCTCACTAATGATTCGGTTCGAGGCTATATAGAAGTTATCAGTACTCCCAACACTGGGATGCGATTGGCCGACACAGTGCTTGGATGATTGACGAGTGCTTGCAGTACGCGCATTGAAAGTGCTAATGACAAAACCCAATGATTGCCATTTAATTTTCTGAGGAGGGTGGACGCTGTGGTGGCGTCCCTGGTACTCTCCAGCCCCACCAGGCGGCGCTGGAGTTCATCAAACCGATTGAGTCTCCTCTCTTTTTGCCTCTACCCAAGGGGCTGGGGGGCACTGATTCTTTGGCGGTTGGTGATGAAATCAAAACTACCGCCTCCCAGTTTTCTGGTAAGACAGCTCTCTGCTTTGATTTAGCAGCCTCCTTTTTTTTAATCTGCGATTAGACCCATTGTTTTTACTACAGCTATACCATTTACCTACAGACAAAGCTCAGATGTGAGTTATTACCTAAGAATTGTTGGCTAATCCTTGATGTTGTTTCCCTGGTTAGACTACCTAAACACAACAGCTTCCACAGTGTGGTGTTCCTGCTCAACTATTTAGGACCTCCTGGATCAGTTACAGCCCCCAATCTTTCACCCTAGATGATAGTTACGGCCACAGCACCCACGGCCCATTTTGCAGTGGGTACCCAAAGATGGGTGGAGCGCCCCCCCCCCCCCCCCCTATGACCCCCCCCCCCCTACCTGCCTCATACAAGCCCACACACAATAGCCCCAACACCGTTCAGCAGTAAGTTTCGAGGCCGTGAAGAATCAGTGCTTTTTTGTAGCTTAAATTTTCTTTCCTGGTTCTTGA
Source organism: Lepidonotus clava (assembly GCA_936440205.1). Lineage (NCBI taxonomy): Eukaryota > Metazoa > Annelida > Polychaeta > Phyllodocida > Polynoidae > Lepidonotus > Lepidonotus clava. The sequence goes on along the minus strand of OW387134.1, from coordinate 66,242,423 downwards.
ATTAACTATCTTCCGCCCAGGCGCACAAAACACCCACTGTGGTTTGATGTCTTTTTCGCTGGCGCCCCTGAGTGAACGTCTTTCTGGACTATGTTTGTGGAAGGACCGCCTACGAGTGGAGTAGTTAACTATCCTCCGCTCCTTTACATCACACTTTCCCTTTTGGTTTAAGCTCTTATTCCACCTTTTTTTGTTTAACATTTGCTTTGGCTTTGGGTGTCGATGAAAGTAGTTTGGATTTAAGATACCAACATCCTGGCATCTGACAATGCAAGCAAACCATAGAAAATACATAGATATGTGCTTTCGTAAATTATTACTTGCATTGCAACAACGCAAGTTTCAATGCAAGTACGTTTCTATATCATACAATGCCCTTTTTAAAGTTTTTGGCATCAGTGACAATCAACCCAAGCCAGGTACCCAAAACAATTCAAGGTACATGGCATTTAATTCCATATTCCACTATGCGTAACAGGTCAACAGGGCATCTAAACCAACGCAAATGATATCCGATGCATAGTGGAATATCTCTCTCCCGAAGTCGATAGGCCCCTCATTAGTTAAGGGTCACTTGGTGCCACCCCCGCGGTCGGCACCCTCTAACCTGGGTGTGGTTATCTCCTCTAGTCACCCACACTTAAACACAGGACTGGTTTTATAACAAGTCAGACAGGGGCAAAGATGTACACAGAACTAACCGAGAGGGCACGCTGTCGAAGGGTCAAGGGCTTTGCTCGAGATCCTTCACAGGGGGCAATAATCAGGGCTGAGGGCCCCCGAGGTTAGTTCTTGTTTTATTCTATACCCTGAGAAATAACCCATTAACCCATGAAAAAAAGCAGGGGAATAACACCATCCGTTATTTCACTTTGCTAGCGGGGCAGGACAATGATGAAGGTATAGGCGCTACTAAGTTGGTATAGAATAAAAAATAAAAAAGGGAAGATTAAATTAGGGTAAAAAGCAGTTACACTACCGTAATGACCACTTAATGATACTTTCTTTTAACAATGATAACCTTTATCTATGTTTGAGTGATGACGGCAAAAGGCTTCCATGGATTTGACTAAAATAACTCAAGGCTCATTATCAAAGTATTAACAGTTTGTGACAAACGGACATGTTTAATATTGAAACGTGTTAAAGAGAGTAAAGGGGGTGAGGTGCAAGATATGACGAAAGCTCATATACGTTCTGATATCATTCATTCCCTTGACCTTTTGAATCAATATTTAAGATATCATACCCATATTTTTTCACTTATCAAAAGATCTATTTCTAGATCCTCCGTAGCAGTGAGGTGCGTAGTGATACAGATACAGCCATACAGATGACATAGGTGTGCGTTCGCCGGGAAAAATAGTGCAGGCTTCGTGGGGCTGTGGGGAATGTTGTGGTCGATGGTGGTAAAATAAATGACAGCAGATTTCAGTGATCCATCGGGAATAGCGTAATCTGGGCGATAATCAGTGCAATTGTCTCTTATCGCCGGAGCAGCTCGCTAGGGGGCGCGGGGGGCTTTGTGGTCGGTTTTTGTGTCAGCTCAGTCTGGCTTGGAGCTCGGTGAAATGGGGGGAGGACTGGGGGATGGTTTTTGGGCCCGTGAGTATGTGAATGGGTGGATGAAACAATGGGCGGAACAATGGGATGGTTTGAATGGATGATGGGTGAATGGATACACGGTAATGGTGGGGTAATGAAGGGTAAAGCCCTGTTTCCACCAGCCGATTTTACTACCGATTTGTTGGTAATGTATTATTTTAACTGGTAATATGGCAAAGGATTATATATCTTACATACCATTTGAAAGAGAATTACAAACCTTTTCTAATGGTATATAACTTGTTCATGATTAACCAATATTCCCACTGCTGATTTCTGAAATCAGTAGTAAAATCAGCTTGTGGGAACAGGGCTTTTTTAAAGTCTATAATTCCTATTGCACTATGTGATTCTGACTGCCGGTAATTTGGTAATAATTCAACAATACGGCAATATGCCATGGGTCCTACATATCATGTTAAACAGATTTAAAAACCCTTTAGAATATATATAACATGTCTATGATTAACCAATATTCCCATTGCCGATTTCTCAAATCGGGAGAAAATCTGCCAGTGGAATACGGCCTTAATGATATCTCCCTAATGTACTCGCGTAAACGCCAACACGCCAACGCGGGTTCTTTACACAACTATAACTGCCGTTGTCTCATGCAAATTGCATATATTTTGGCATGTCAGTAAAATCTATCTGGAAATATGCACCTTACATGAATCTATAAGGTCTGCAGGGCAAGAAAGGGCTGGTTTTGTTTTTCAGTTCTATTTTGAGTTCTACTTTCCAAAGATTTGTAGTAAGTTTTTTTTATATCAATCACATAAGTTTATTTGTGGGGGAGTACATGATTGATGACTTTTTGAATTTTCGAAACATATTTTGCATGTCATTTGTGGCTATTTATCATCTGAACGTATTTTATATTTTTTCCACTTTGTTCCCATTAATTATTATGTTCATTAGCAATGTCACATGGGAGGATGCTCATATTTTGAAAACTTGTGCCGTCTTTGTCAGATTCTACTCCCATTTCTTTATTAAAATACTTATGCCTGACAAACAATTTTGGTATTGAATGATAGAAAAAAATATACTGTATCTAAATATACCACTTTTAATTTTATCATAACATTATTAACAGTGCTACGCTTTTAAGACAGGTAGAAGGACCAGATATTTCAAGTTTTTCAGCCCTTTCTTGCCCTGCAGACCTTATAGAAGTGCTTTTGAACAACCATCACGCATGGACGGCTGCACGGACAAGGAATGTAACCAGAAATAATTCATGGTTACAATTTTCAAAGTCAAATAACGATGTAATTGTATTCAATGAGCTTAACTCGCTCCCATGGTAAAATCCAAACCATGTAAACAGGCATAATATCATTACAAACATTGTTTTTCTTGTCCAATTCAATTACTGGGGATCCGTCGGGTTTTATCAGCCTCGTAGGGACCTACATTGAGTCCGTAATGTTTGAAAACATTTTGATACTATATAGAAATGGTCTGAATTAGGACCACTAAATTACGTGGTTAGGGTAATGGCATTTGGGTATAAATGTAGGTGCATGTCCTACCCAACCAAGGATGTGACGTTATTTTTACCTTGCAGCAACGTTCTGTTTGGTTCTGTATTGGTTGTTGTTAAGTTCCATGATGACTCCTAATTACGTCTCTGCAATGTACTGCTGTGGTGTTGCGCTGTGACATTATTACAATGTTCTGGTTACATTCTTCATCAATAACGTAATTGTTACATGCTATCTTAGTAAGCAACAGACTGACTAAAAAAGTTTGGCTGCAGAACATTTCTGTAATGTCGCAGGTTGACTGGGTAGGCAACATATAAGTTGACCACCCTAGGTGACAATCATCCTGCCTGGGCTAATTTGTATTTGGAGTTAATTCCCCCTGTATTTACCGACTGTGCCGCCCAAATCGGTCGGCGGCTCGGCAGCCCTAATGAAAACTGCCGGGTAGTAGGGGTGGGTCCCTCAACTGGGGTAAGCTGGTTTACCGGGGGTCTAATCAAGGAAGGTCAAGGCAGCTGCATATATAGGGAGACAGTAACTGCAGACATACCCAGAGACAACCCAGGCAAACTTCGATGTAACAAGCACATTCTGCGACCATACTTTTTTGGTTAGTCTGTAACCTGCCCAATTTTTACATTATTTTAGGTAGACTTACTAAGAAAGAATGTTATTATAACTTTATATTTTAGTGAAGTTGAGACCTTACCAATAAATATTAGAATGTTATAGTGACATTATAATAACATGAATGAATTTTACAAGAATGTCACAATTACGTTAAAGTGCAATGTCACAACATTTTGTTCCAAAGACGTTTATAGGTGACATCAAAATAACATAACAAGAACCAAAGCAGAACTAAACAGAACGTTCTTGCAACATTGTAGTAACGTCATATTCTTGCTTGGGTAAAGCCTGGTTTCCACCAGCCGATTTTGACTGCCGATTTGTTGGTAATTTATTTCTCTCAACTGGTAAAATGGTAAAAGATTATATATCTTACATACCATTTGAAAGAGAATTAAAAACCGTTTCTAATGGTACATAACTTGTTGATCATTAACCAATATTCCCACTGCCGATTTCTGAAATAAATAGTAAAATCGGCTGGTGGAAACCAGGCTTTACTCTGGGTCTGGGATAGGCAACACAGCTATATAATATAGAATTCTTTATTATCATTGTCTTTCAGAAATATAGACTCTTTGCGGTAATAATTTATTAGATATACTCTTTATGTCCGAACTATAAACAATTTAACATTCTCATAGATTAATTGAACGTTTACCACCTGTATCAAAGGCCACCAATAATATATGTAATCATGAAATTATGTATGTAAATATATATATATATATATATATATATATATATAGTAAATATGGCACTGCCTAGATATATGTGGCCCAAAAGCTCCACTACGTACGCTACAATACGGCGTGAATTGACTCAATTTTGTATATATAGTATATATATACGCGACTATTTAGATTGGTGTAAGTAGTATATAGAAATGAGAATGTGAAGCGACTATTTAAATGGGGTGAGCAGTATATGGAAATGCGAATTTGAAGTACGATAGATACATAATATTGAGGAGTTATTAAAATACTCAAACGTGGACGTCATCGTGTACATATTATTATATGACGGCGCGTGCATAGTCTGTTCGAGACCAGATATTCCAGAGTCTTTCTTTCCACGAAGGCAGTTACCAACAAACACTGAAGTATGATCGACACACATGACAATGAGAAGCATTAATGTGCCACATACTTTATTTTTTGCTGACTAAAAGTCAATATGGCTACTTTTGCCCGGAATTTCCCCTGAACCATTGGCTGAAGTTTGACTTCTTGAAATGAGAAGGAAGTATTGCCACTAGTGCATCAGGCACTGCGCGTGAGTCGCTGGTTTATAATGTGAGCAGAGACGCTTTTAACATGCTCCCGAGTTTGCTATGTACATGTAAGAACAACCTTGTTGAGGTTATTAGTAAATAAAAGAAAACAGTGTAAATAAATCATATATGAATTGTGTAGGTCTAAAGACGCTTGCTTGAGGCGGTTACCGAGAGGCGTTTAACCTTGGCTTTACATGGGTTTTACTTATATGAATGGGAGAAGCTTCCGAATTGTTGCTGACTAAAATTCAATACGGCTACTAGTTCGACTTCTTGAAATGCACGCAGCGGGAAGGAAGTATTGACCATAGTGAGTCAGTCCGGGCGTGTGAGTTGGTGGTTTATAATGTGAGGAGAGAGACTTTTAACATGCTCCAGAATATCATTATGTATGCTATGTAAGAACAACCTTGTTGAGGTTATTTGTAGGTAAAAGATAGACCGCGTATATAGATTACATATATAGGTCTAAAGATGCTTCCTTGAGGCTATCATTCTGCAAAGGCGGTTACCGAGAGGCGTTGAACTTTGGCTTCACATGGGTTTTACTGATATCAATGGGAGAAGCTTCCGAATTGTTGCTGACTAAAATTCAATACGGCTACTAGTTCGACTTCTTGAAATGCACGCAGCGGGAACAGAGTATTGACCATAGTGAGTCAGTCCGTGCATGTGAGTTGGCGTTTTATAATATGTGAGGAGAGACACTTTTAACATGCTCACAAATATGATTAGGTTTGCTATGTGAGAACAACGTTGTTGAGGTTATTTGTAGGTAAAGATAACCATGTATACTAATCATATATCAATTGTATAGGTCTAAAGACGCTTGCTTGAGGCTATCATTCTGCAAAGGTGGTTACAGAGAGGCGTTGAACTTTGGCTTTACATGTGTTTTACTCATATGAATGGGAGAAGCTTCCGAATTGTTGCTGACTACAATTCAATACGGCTACTAGTTCGACTTCTTGAAATGCACGCAGCGGGAAGGAAGTATTGACCATAGTGAGTCAGTCCGTGTGTGTGAGTTGGTGTTTTATAATGGGAGGGGGGGACACACTTTTAACATGCTCCAGAATATGGTTGTGTTTGGTAGATAAAAACAACCTTGTTTAGGTTGTTTGTAGGTAAAAGATAAACCGTGTATATAAATTATATATATAAATCATATATATAAATTATATATATAAATTATATATATATAACATATATTATAACACACACACACGCACACACACACACACACACACACACACACACACACACACACACAGGTCTAAAGAGCTTGCCTGAGACTGTTATTCTGCAAAGGCGGTTACCGAGAGGCGTTGAACTTTGGCTTTACATGGGTTTTACTCATATGAATTGGAGGAGCTTCCGAATTGTTGCCGACTAAAACGGCTGCTAGTTCGACTTCTTGAAATGCATGCATCGGGAAGAAAGTATTGACCCTAGTGAGTCAGTCCGTTCATGTGAGTTGGTGTTTAATGATAGGAGGAGTCTTTCCATGCCGCGCCCCTTAAACGTTCAATAGGTACCTCCCCGAGGGAGGCTCCCAACTCTCCACCAATAACACGGGGGTATCACATTCACTTCTGGCTGCTGGGAGAACGCAAAGACAAAGCTTGAAAAGCAAACAAATCGATGATATGCCCCTGGGGGTTCATGGGATCTCAGTTCTATCACTGCAAGGACGTTATAACCTGGGATTCGTTCGGTATAAAGGACTTTGGTACGTCTAGGAGAATACCAGATATAAATATGTACATGTATGTATGTATGTATGTATTTGCGTTTGACTGTGTATCTGTTTGTGTGTGTGTGTGTGTGTGTGTGTGTGTGTGTTTGAGTGTGTGTTTGTGAGTGTGTTTGTGTGTGTGTGTGTGCTGGTATATACCTTTTTCATGAGTCTGCGTAGTGGACCCTTCCACACGTGCCCCATACTCAAAAAATTAATACATTACAATACCAAAAACATTAGTTCAGACATGTATACATATACAGATAGCAGAGCGCCATGGTCAACTAGCTGCAACATTATAATAACATCATATTTTGGCATGGGTTACTTCAGACACCGCTATCTGGTTGCCATGGATTCTAATGAAAAGGGCCTATACATCGCATGGTCTTATATAACATACAGTCATGTGAAATCCTCGCTTTTTGAACTCACATTAGTATTGGCAAAGGGATGGAGGAAAAATCATTGGCACGCGTGGACTCTAGCATGAACCTGAGACTGCATCGACCGAGCGGTGTGTGGATCTTTGCATTACGGTTAGGAAATGCAGACCTGAGATCCATAACGGTCTCTAAAGGTACTACATCCATCTAGTGGGAAACCTTCTGAATTAGCTACTCATTGAGATGGTAGATGACAGTTCTTAGTAATCTATCAAGTGGTGATATAATTGTAAACTACTTTGTGACCATGGAAACGAAATTACACTAACTGGACACAGCACGGTTACGTTTGTATTGCCAGGAAGACCTGTGCTTGTCTTGATGACGATTTCTCTAGTAAGAGTGAAAAATAAAACATCATAGCACGTGTATGCTCTTGCCTTGACTTCCTGCATTGACAGTGTTTCAGTTTAGCTTTTACTTGTATTCTGGTTGTAGCCTACAGTGCCTATTTATGGGGCAGGTCGCCCCTTCCCGGTTGCTATGTTACAACACTCTACCAGCTGACAGGGCAAATACCATGAGAGGCCTAGGAATGGTTTGACCGCTAGGTATGTCATTTATTACCTAACCCTCACCAGCCAGTATTCAACTCTGCTACTTCGCCTCACCCGGCACCAGGATAGTCTCTGCGCCATGGCTACCACTGCTCCAACTCCATTATTTTTGAGTCGCAATGCATATTGATAATGCTGGTGTATATATTTAGTCCGCTACATAGCACCAGCAGAGTCTGCGCCGAGTAAGATCTCGTGCAGAATGTAGCCAGCTGAGCTAAACTTGTGGATGCAAGAGAACTGACTCCGGATCTGAATTCTACTCAAAGTCAAAGTGAAACTGTTATCTAACTCATAAGTCAGATAATCTGTTCTCCTTCCCGGATTAGCTTGGCCTAAGGGCCATAAGGTGTAAGTGCGGACAGGTGTGGGAGTCATTCTCCGCGAATTCTCTTCTCGCATACCGTTGTAAAGATATGGTATCGGGTGGAGGGCGTCGTGTGGCAGAGTGGCGTGGGAAGCTGGCCACCTGAGACCCACCTAGCAGGAGGGAAGGGGGGTAAAACAGGTAAAACAGAGTTCTGCCAACACCTCCTGTAGGAGCACCTCTCATTTTATAGCTCAGTTGTATATTTATCCTACTACATTTGTATAAGAAACCCATGAAAGAGGTAGACCATTACATGTGTTCTGTTTGTCAGAATTAGCCTATCCCAGTATACATCAAAATCATAATTTACCATGAAATTACATAGCAATTTCTTCCTGATGTCATCCCCAAAGACAGAAGTACAAATTAGAATGAACCATGTTGATTTGGTTGACAAATTGCTCCTCAAATTCATAAAATGCAGCTTTATATATTTGCCTTTTTACCATAGGAACCAATGTCAGCCCAACCCATAATGTTCAACCTTATTTTGCTCTAAAATACAGCATTTTGATGGCAAACCTGCAAATCTGTCAATTGGTAATTAAGATTTAAGAAATCATGTTTTATCAGTTACTTGGGGATATAGAAAGGCATAATTCTTGGTTGTTTCAGTAATCCCAACTCTATGAGACAAAGATGGCTTATACAGTTATTTTATTCAACCTTTGTCCAACCCTGGAATATACCAAAAGTGGGATGAGCTCATTGGCTTAGTATTCCCCTATGAAAAAAAACATGAGGTGCTTTCGCTGGTTTAGAAATCAGGTGCTGAGGAGTCGTAAGGTACAACAGCCCACGTCCAATGCAAGTTGCACAAGTACCAAACTGGAACTCATTGACTGAGAAATCGCCTTACTACAAGCTAAGATTATGGTGCAACGGTGACCAAAGGAACCATCCAGAGTCTGTGTTAACATGATCCGTTCATGAGTCTAAGGCGGAAGTTCGACATGTTGACGTCCATGACGTTAGCAGAGCCACTTGTTTAAATAGACATCTAGTTCCTTTGTGAATCATAAAGAGCTTTACATAATAACAAAACATAACACTTATTTCTACAGGCGATCTATTACTTCTCTGGCAAAATACTGCAATACAATACAAGCTATATATATATATATATATATATATATATATATATATACTTTATATTATATATAGGTGCGTGTATATATATACACATACTCATATTTATATATAGAAATGCTATCTTAGTAACACCCATCCCCTCCATCTGTTTGGATTGACTTTGTTAATTGATGATGTTAGTAGAGATCCTCCACCACAAGAGCTCATAGAAACAAGATACGGAGAGAGAGTAACAAGAAGGAAGCAATAAGAAGTCATACAAGGACTTACACATAATAAAGTCACATCCAGGGCCATGCATTGAGGTAACTCGAGAGAAGGTCACAAGGAAAAGGTCAATCTGAAGGTCAGCCAGAGAAGGTCATAGGATGACGGTCAGAGTAAGTCAGTGAAATATAGAAGGTCAAACGGGATAAGTCATAGTAAGCAGGTATAAGACACATTAGGTGTCTTATAAAGAAGAAACCTTTTTTAATTGATTTTTATACAGGCTGAATTCACTGTATTAGATGTTCAGGGATATATATTTAGAAGAAAGTGACAAAGGTGGCGAAATTTAAGGTCAAACAGGAAGGTCAAAGAACAAGGATCACAGTTATTCGATCACATAGAAGGTCAAATTTAATAAATAAGGAGGCAAGAGACTTTAGAAGTCATTCAAGGTCATACAAAAAAGTCACATTCAGTACTTTGCATTGAGGAGAAGATCACATAGGTCATTCTGAAGGTTAGGCAGAGAAGGTCATAGAACAAGGGTCACAGGCTGAGGTAGAAGGTTACAGGGGATAGGTCACGGTATGCAGGCACGAGGCTTGAAGTCATACAAGGTCATAAAATAAATCAAATCTAGGGCGTTGCATTCAAGAGAAACTCGCAAAGTGGACGTCAACCTGAAGGCCAAAAGGAGAAGGTCACATGTTGATGAAATAGAAGGTGAAAGGTAATAATTATGGGGATAAGTCAGGATAAGCAGAGTTAAGAGTCGTTATAGCGTTATAGATAGATCAAAGCGAGGAAAGCAAATCAAGGATCGTATCATGAAATAATGATGCCAGAAAAAAATACCAAATATAATTCTAAGGGAAACCAACGTTCTACGTACATGCGCACATTTTTTCTATTTTATACAGTATCGATAGTGTGGTACAATATCCACAAAATCCTTGCAGATCCGCATACAAAAGAGCATTATGTTTACTCGATTCAGACAGAGTTTGGATGGGAAACTGCTCTATGATCATGTTCTAAAAAAGGTTCAGGTCCCCACAAGCTTCCATCTGAGTTGCCCTGCTACATTACATTCCCTTGTAAAAGCCAGGCTCTAGTGGCTGACGATGCAAAACATAAAAGGCGGTATCATTGGCTCCGGGCAGGACTCTTGACAGCCCCCCCCCCCCTCTGTCTGCAGGTCGGGGATACAGGCCACCAAAGACCTGATGTTAAGGCTGGTTTCCACCAGCCGATTTCAATCCCAATTTCTAAATTCTGGGTAATCATAGACATGTTACATATATACATTAAAACGGTGCCTAAACTCCCGTTCAAATGATACGTAGGATGTATGGTCCTTTGTCATGATACTGTTGAAAAATAATTAATTACAACAATTTGACAGTCTAAAGCCCTTATTACACTACGCGTTGGGTACATGGACGCGTTGGGTCACGTTGCTCAACGCGTCTGATGCCTATATCAAGGGTATATTACACGTTGTGTTGGGTCACGTTGGTATCCCAACGCGACCCGACACAAAGCATATTATATTATGCATTTTAGCATGCGTTGGGTCGCGTCAGCAAGCATTGGGGTCGCATTGGCACTCGTTGGGTCGCGTTGGCACACTTTTCTTTTTATAAACATGTTGGTAAAATCACGCGAATTCCTCGCGTTGGCCAACACGACCCAATGCGAAGAGTCCCGATGCGTAGTGTAATATGGCCTTTAATCGGCTAGTGCCAACCGGGCCTAAGAGTATCAGCCATGGAACCTGTGTGATCAAAAAGGCCCACTTTTACCGAGTATCGGGTGACTGACGTGAGTATGTGGGCCCCAGTGTCACAGAACCATCACGACAAGTCAGCCTTTGTAAGGGGGGATCTCTCCGAAAACACAGGGACCCCACACAGGTTTATGTCTCATATGATAACCAGAGTCAGGCCATCCTTTCCATATACTACTCAAACTCAAAAAACGCGATCGCTTTTTCGGCGCACGCGGGATGGGAGATGGACTTGGATAAAGCCAAGAGGTCACTGGTTAGCATTCCGCGTGAACAAAAAGTCCCCGCGAGGTGTATTTTACGTATTCTTCCGCGCGTGGTATCAGCCGTGATCTATCTGTGGGTAAACTAATTATCTCCGAACAAGGACGCCAATACCGCCTACATCAGCGTTTTGATGCCCCATTCTAGACCCCATCCTCTAATATCGTAAACTCTCTTATCTCCGGCCCTCATTATATAAAGTGTCACAGATAATGACTAATAAATGAGGAAGGTCTTTGACTAAAAATAGCTCATTGGTTTGGCTGTAATCCCGGGAATGTTTGGGCATTGTGCCCTGTCACGGCAACGCCTCTGGCGGGATTTTGGGGAACCACAAAGGGCGGCGGGGCTGGCGGTGGTTGGGGGGAGGTTATTGCATTATGGGAACGCCAAATGACGCTGGTGACACCAGAGGGCGCTGAGGGCGGCAGCCATCAGAGGAAAGGTCAAGGCCGTGAGGCGGTATGGCAGATAGAAGGCGACTGCAAAAAGGGACACCGAGAGAGGGGTGAGGTTGGGGGGAACCAAGCCTGTATTCCACTACCCGATTTTACTCACAATTTCAAAAATCTCCATTGTCAATAAGGATTAACATGGATAAGATATATACGTACATCATTAGAAACTATTCCATATTCACTAGTACTTTCAGGTGGTATGTAGCTTGCAATGGTTCCTTCCGTAATGTCTAATAATAATGATTTAAATTAGAAACCACCAGATTCCAGATGGTCAAAATCACCTAGTATAATATAGGCGGCTCGTTGATAGGGGTGGGGAAGTACAACCGGTATTCCACTAGTCAACTTGACTACTAGGAATTTGCTGACCTGTAGGTTCTGTTTAAAACCCATGTATATTACACATACTGATTGAAAGATAGTTCAAAATCCTTTCTAATTATGTATATTAACTTAATTACCCCGAATGACCCCACCACAAATATGTAGACACGGATTTGGACCACGTAAAATTTATTAAAACCATAAATGGTAAAATTGTGAGTGTACAATTGAGACAATATAATGTCGAGATTGTGTGGCCCTAAGGCGTATTAAAAGTCATTATTATAGATGAGGGGTGGGATGGTGGTACGAGTGTCCAGTTGGAGCGGCGAAGGTGAAGTGAGGTGCGCCGGTATAAGTCTGTCCCAGAATGCCCTGGGTGATGCGCTGTGGAGCTGACCTTTGGTATGGGCAGTGGGGGGCCATTCCCACCAATTATGTATATTAACTTAATTACCCCGAATGACCCCACCACAAATATGTAGACACGGATTTGGACCACGTAAAATTTATTAAAACCATAAATGGTAAAATTGTGAGTGTACAATTGAGACAATATAATGTCGAGATTGTGTGGCCAAACCCAAAGTTAGTTGTTGATTGCGTTGTCCAGGGCCTTATTGACTGATTTTGCCGATTTGGCCTGGATGTACTGCTTATATGTGTCCGAAGACCAGCCCCCAAACCTTTGGATATCCAAGTGGTTGGATCCTGACTGGAAGGCTACTGTTGCTGCCGTTCGCCTGATTGAATGGAGAGTGTAGTCCATCTCCGTAAGGCTGAGGGCGGCCATAGCGGCCCTCATGGCTTTTGCCATATACCTTGTCGTGATCGGGAAGTGAGTGTCTGCGAATATGAATGCAGGGGAGCTCCGTGGAGCCGGAACCCTGCGAATCATCTGCCCGTATAACATCACGGGACAGTTGTGGGGATTGTGGGTGGGTCTAAACTGTATAGTCCTCCTCTGGTTATGTAGGCGTAAGTTCTTCGCTGCCTTCATATGCATGCAGAGCACGCCATCTTGCATGTATAAGTCCTGTCGTGTGAGGTGTCTCTGCGGGTCAAATGCCTTCGGAGTCGTGATAAGCAACTCCCCTTGACGCAGGCCTCCGTAGTACAGCATACTTATGATGAGTGAAAATGTCTCCCCCTGTGTCTGTGCTGACATATACACAAATAGTCGTTTCAGATGTTGTGTTGTTAGCGGTGGTCGTTGACGTGTTATGTGCGTCTTAGACCTTGCTACCGCCTGAAGGGCCAGATTGACCCTATGTGCATACCACTGCGCGTCCCTATATGCGCAGTCCCTGAAATGTTTCCTTATAGCCGCGATGTAATTGGCTATGGATGTGGGGGAGGAGAGGGTTAATGATAGAAATTCTATAAATGCACATACGTCCGTTTCATCTGGCTGCTGTAGGTTCACCTTATACTGGTTGCAGTAGCGGACGTAGGTTCTCAGTGCCGTCCTGTGGTTGTTCGTTGTGGACTGCGCCCTTGCCTGTGCCTGGCGATGTCGGGCGCGTTGTACCAGGTGATCGTAGCCTGGGCCTGTAATCACAATGGGGAAGGCGTGTTCATTACTTGACAATTAGGGCGACACACTGCAAGTTGGTATTGTTCTACTACATCCCTCGCCCTTTTCATGTGACCCAGTGATAAGAATGCCCTGGATAATGTATCTGCTAACACCATATTAACCCCTGGACAATGTTCAAACACTAGTCTTATATCCCTTTTCGCCTGGAGTAGCCACAGTTTTCTTGCGCAGTCCAGAAGGACGGGGTTCTTGCCTCTCCCTGACCTGTACACACATACTGCTGGCATATTATCACACTTAATGCGGATCGTTCTGCCTTGATCGTTATTATCGATGAATGTGTGCGCGGCCACCATCACATTGATCGCTTCCAATTCTGTGATGTTATATTCCATCTCAACCTGTGGTGCCAACTGCATTGCATACGCCTGCCTATAGTCTGATGCACCCATGCCTTTAAGGCACGCGTCAGCTACTATTGTCCTGCTCACCTCATTACTTGGTATCATTGCGACACCATTCCAGTCTCTGAGGTAAGTATCGAACCATTTAAGGTCCTTCTTCATCTCGTCATCGACCTCCACGTGGTACTCCGTCATCCCCCTGAGGGTTTGGAGTATTCTTGCCACGAAGAGCCTCCCTGGTGCAACACATTTTGCCACGTGCAGCAGTTTGCCTGCTAATGACTGCACCTCTTTCTTTGATATTCTCTTCTTCTTCAGGGTCTTCGTAATGAGGACCTTTGTTTCATGTAGCTTATCTTGTGGGAGCGTTATGCTCATGTGCCTTGCATCCACCACTACTCCCAGGAATCGTACCTTATATGAGGGAGGCTGGGTCTTCTCCACTGCTTCGGGCATACCCAGTTCTTTCAGTAGCATTCGAACTTTATCGAATGCAATGTACGCCTTCGCAGGAGTGTCCGACACTACCACCATGTCATCAAGGTACATTATAGCCTTTATTCCCATTCTCTCCAATGCCCTAGTTATGAATCGCGACGCCATCTGAAAATACATACTCGACAGCCTTGCCCCGAACGGGAGTGCCGTGTCCAAGAAATATTGGTATGTACCTGGATCTTCTGGGTCCACCCATCTGACGTTCAGTAGTGGCCAGTCCAGCGGGCATGCTCTAAGATTTTTATACGCTCTATATATGTCTATGGAGAACATTGTCGCCCCTGTTCCTATCCTCTTAACTTCTTCTACCAGTGTATTTACTGTCGGAAGGGAATGATCTCTTTGTATTCCCATAGCTACATTCTTTTTGATATAGGCGTTAATAGATCTATCTTGTGGGAATGAAAGGTCAGTGATTACTCGCCTTTTGTTCGGATCCGCTTTGGGCCTGGTCATCAGTGGGGCGTAGTGTTGCCATTCCTCAAAGATGGGGGCCACCATGGGGCCTATCATCGCTCCATGATTGGTTTCTTCTGCAAGGAAGTTTTTAACATGTTCAGGATAGTTATTAGCCGACGTATGATTATCAACATCAGGTGTATGTGACACCGGGCCGCAGTATGATAATGGAAATCCATATGTCAACATATCTATCAGCTGTGTGTCCTCACTCGTACCTTCTGAATATCTACGCCATGCCTCTATATTCAAGCTCGACTTTACTGGAATGCGGGCTCCCAAACAATTTGGAATACCCGTGTTCCGGACCGCGTCATATACTACTTTAATTTGATCTGGCGTTCCCAAGGCCATAGCTGGCCAGTGGGCGCGCCTGTGTTCTGCAAGGTGAAATGGTGTAACCGTGTCTAGTGCTTCGTATCTATCATCCGAGGACCACAGCCTAATCAACTCAAAGTCTGGGTCACTGGGGCAGATATTTAAACACAATTGTATATGCGCCTTACTGTTTTGATTGTGTGACGTTCTCTGGTAAGTCGGGGTTGCCGATTCTTACGACAGAGGAACGTGGGGGTTGTTCGGGTCTCGGGGCGGACGGGGAATCCGGGCCAAGAACCGAGATGTGTTTCTAGAGTCGTGCCTCGCGCACGAGGGGGGGCTGAGCGAATCGATCGGCACTCGATGTCGACGGAGGACTGCGGGGGAGGGAAATTATGGCAGGGGTACGGGTCGGCCGGGGAACGGTCCACCCCTGAGTTCCGGTCCGCGGGGGCGACGGGCCGACGGTCGCCTATTGTTTGGTAGCGTGGGGCCGAGCACGCCGCGCCCTCGTCCCCGCGGACTTCGCTCCCTCGTTCCGCTCCCCATGTCTTCGTACCATACTACGCCTCGGTTTCCGGTACTACTTCGGGCCTTCGTGCCCTACTTCGTTCCCTCGTTCCTCGTTCTTCGGGCCTTCGGGCCCCTTACCCTATGTTTCGACTACCTATCTCGGACTTCGACTGTTTTGTCCTAACTTCGACTTAATTACTCTATTCGGCTCATCTTTAGTGGTTGTTTCAGGAAAGAGGACACGTCTGGACACCAGGAGAACTGTTGAAGAACTCTGTTTATTCGGGCCTCACCGCCCCTTTATATACTAGAGAGGTCAGCCCTGATTGGCTGCCTTCGGTCACGTGACCTACAATTGACGTCACTTCCGGTTTATATATTCCGTTTCCGGTTTACATTTCACTTCCGGTTTACATATTTCCGGGTTTCGTTCCATTACGTTTTCGTTATTCGTTCTTTACATATTCGTTATTCGTTCTTTACATATTCGTTCTTTACATCTATTTCGTTCTTCGTTCTTTACATATTCGTTATTCGTTCTTTACATATTCGTTCTTTACATCTATTTCCATTATTACCTTATTTCTATTATTTTAACCTCTATGTATTTTGGCTGAATAGCCGTTCATCACACCCTCCCGCACCTTCTTGAAAGTTGGGAAAACACGTTATACAAAATTTCAACACAGTTCATACAGCAACGACAACAGAACATACTCTAGAACCAGAAACATTTCAATCCTACGCTCCTTATCGGCAGAGGAGGAGGTGTCACCCTCTGTCCTCCCCGGTCTACTTCGGAGGGCCCCCGGGGCCTATCCGGCTAATTATTATTTCTCTTCTTTCTTCGTTTTTCTTTCTTCGTTTTTCTAAAAGTTCATATAATTCGTTTTTATATATCTTAGTCTCTTTTATCTTCGTCAGAGTTCTCTTATCCTTGATCTATTTAGGACCTCCTGTTTTTCTCGTCTTTTAGGATGAGCGAGCCGGTCGTGGCTCTCCCACCCGGGACTGGGGATCGGTCGTGACCCCGTCGCCCCCGCTCCTCTCCTCTGGGCTCTGTTTACTTAGCCCCTCGGCGCGTTTTTCCTCGCCTTTTCTTTACCCTCATTAGGACAGAGGGACCGGTCGTGGTCCTCCTGCCCGGGGCCATGGGTCGGTCGTGACCCGCAGTGCCCCCGTTCCCTTCGTTTTTCGTCGTCCAGACGTTCTCCCCTAGTTCGGGTGGAGAATCGGTCGTGACTCTCTCACCCAGAGGCCAGGGTCGGTCGTGACCCTTAGTCCTCTCGACCCTCGGTCCGTTCTACCGTCGTCCAGACGTTCTCCCTTGTTTTTGGGTAGAGAATCGGTCGTGACTCTCCTACCCGGTCGGTCGTGACCCCTCGTTCTTCCGTAACTGTTACTCTTCTCTGCGTTCTCTTAGGTGATGATGATGATTTTAAGGATGAGTTGAAGAAGAAAGACTGAAGCTTTTGTAGATAGAATGTTCTTTTTGGACTTCGCACCCTCGGTCGCCTCGGCATTCAGAGCCCCCCAGTGACTTTTTCACGGTTGGCAAGGACAACATGTTCGAGCCAGAGGCCAAGGTACCCAAAGAAGAAGATGGCGTTGTATGTGGAAAGGAACTTAACTTCATTCATTAAAGCTTAGAGTGGAAGCTTCAGCAGACGACGTCGCGGGTTTCGTGCTACTTGTCGCGGTGAAGCTTTGAGATGGAGTTCGGGTGAAGGTGAGACTGAGAAGATTAGAATCATTAATTATTGATGAAGTGTCCGTTTTCCGTACAGGAACTGAAGTTTGACTTTTACGACACATGTCCTCGTGGTTAACCCAGCATCAAGATGTTCCGTCCTCGACCACGTCGACACATTTGAAGATTTCAGGATTTCAGAAAGAGATGTCGGAGAGAGTCCACCATAATAAAGTATTTCCGTCACCGTTCCGGGCCCAAGTGGCATGACAACAACCGGAACGGAGACCTGATTAAGAAGATAGTTTTGATGAAGTTTCTTTTTGATGACAGGAGCCGGTGCCTCTCATCCCTCCCCCCCCCCGTAAGCAACGGCAGGAAGACGGTCCTCTCTGGGGCGAGAGGGAGGCTCCTTCGTTCTACTGATGAGATGATTTTCCTAAGAAGAGGATTCCTGGTTCGGGCACTCGGGCCCTCGTTCGTGTCCTAGGCTCTCGGGCCTCGCTTCGCCTACTAAATTTTTCTCCTCGTCCTCCCGGAGGACCGTGCTTATTGACGATTTTCGTAAGACTGTAATACCAACAAATAGTTCGTTAATAGAGGTAAGTTTAAGATCCGGTCTGGTTTGATTTTGGAGTAAGGCCACAGTCGTCCACGGTGCCATGTCACATTGCATGGAGACACTATGCCTATGACGAACGCCGAGACAACAGCTCCGAGCCGTTCCGGGCTGCTCGACGGTTCGAAGTTGGTAAGTTGAAGATATTAGTGAGAAGGAGAAGAAGAAGCCGTAGAAAGTGAAGATGGACGACATCAACTGGGACCTGCACCCAACGTCAACGTTTGAGATCCGGAACGGGCCCATTCACAATAAAATAGCATATATAAAGAAGAACTCATCCGATGTCGAACTCCAAGAAGGATCGCTCCTCGTCGCTCTTTGCAGACCTCTTGATTTGTCTATCAGGGCATCCGCAGCCGACGTTCCAAGCACCACCTCCCTGTATATTGCAAAGATTACTTCCCTATATGTTTCAAAGACTATTTTGTTTCGTTCCTCGGGAAGAAGACATTAGGAAATACGACATGGAAGGAGTCTCTGTCGTTACAGCAGGTGAGAGATTAATATAAGTTTTAGTAAGTCTATTAAAATTTTTTCGTTTCTCGTTCATGTATTGTTTTTACTATATATCACGGTCGGTCACGAGCCAGGGCTCCTAAGTTATCGTCCCTGCTCGTGCCTTGGTCCTCCGGGAGACATCTACGACTCGCCGCAATCCTTTCACGACTCGCTGCATCAACTCTGGCACGATAAAACCAGCATTCAGGTCGAAAAATTCCATTTTGCCGCTCTTCGTATGCGGTAAGAGGCTGAAGACAAGGAAACTCAGAAGATGATGGTACATGAATCCGGGTTCATCCACATTCTGATCGATCCATCCAAGATCAAGAAGACAAGGTTGCAGGAAGTAGAAGTGCCGCTAGAGGACAGAGGTCGTCTCTTCCTCGCCTCCAGATCGCTCAAGGCAGCGCGGGAGAAGGGTTTTCAGTCTTGGCCCGCGCCAGCCTTTCCTCCAGCGGCGAGTCGCCGGCCCACCGGTACCTTATTTACCCCGGCACGACCGTCGACTCAAAGACTACAATGACAACACTATCCGTCCTTTCTGATTTCCTTTCCTCGATTCCGCCTCCCAACTTTCACTCTCGCTCCCGGGTCGCCCGGCCCGTTATCCATTTCCGCGACCGGACGATCCCGTCCCATCTGCTCGGTCCCAACCAACGCAGCGGGCTCCAGGGAAGAAGAGGAACAGCTACAAACTTGTTTTTCCTCCTAGCGCCTCCTTCCGTCCCGTATTCGCCCCGCAGGCTTGGTAAGTTCATTCCAGTCATGGACCCTCCAGCTCGCTGATTACGCTCAACACCTCCTAACACATGTGGTTTCGTTCACTTCCGCAAGAAGGTTTCCATAAAGAAACTAATAAGAATAAATTAAGATAAGAATGTTCGAGCCCGCCAGTCCGTTCCCGATGAGTTTTAAGTAAAGTTTTCGGGCCCGTCCAGCGGTCTCCAGGAGAGTCTTTTATCCAGGCTTCGGCCTCCTGTGCGGCTCAGGTACCTCCGCCTCGGCCCGGTTCTCTCCCTGGGGGTTTGACACTATGGGTGAGGAGCCAACGCCCCGTAATCCCTCCCCACCCGACTCGCGACGCGCCATCTTCCGCCTCTGGTTCCGTCGCGCTGTTTTTCTTCCGTGCAAGACCTCGAGCAGCATCTACTTCACCCTTCTTCCTGGCGTCGGATCGGCAGCAACAGTCTCTCCTCCCTAGCGGGGAGCTCGAGAA
Source organism: Lepidonotus clava (assembly GCA_936440205.1). Classification (NCBI taxonomy): domain Eukaryota; kingdom Metazoa; phylum Annelida; class Polychaeta; order Phyllodocida; family Polynoidae; genus Lepidonotus; species Lepidonotus clava. The sequence goes on along the minus strand of OW387134.1, from coordinate 66,222,404 downwards.
GCTGATCCACCATTCCGCTCTGTTTTTCCGCCTCTCTTGTCGCCTTCAACAAGTCATCCAGTTGATCCTCGTTTTTGTGCATCACTAGGGTCTGAGCCAATTGGACGGTCCGGTTGTGTTCGTTAACTAGCTGGTCGACCCCCGGGAACTCCCTGGTCAACGGCCCCAGTGCCGCCGTCGGGAACTGCGCCATCGCTTCTTCAAATGTCTCTGGCTTGCGGCCCGTTTCTAGTGCCATCAGGAACGCCATAGACGCCGAAGCCATTGCTCTTGTCTTGGCCGTCATTCCTCGCACCTCTCTCGGGGGCCACGTCAGTTGCACCCGAATGGCCTTTTCCGCGTCCCAGTCTCGTACCGCTCGCGCCGTCACCGGAAAGTGTCCCTGTAAGACCTGGTGAACGGCCTGTGTCCGTAATAACTTGAGTCTCGGTGTTTCTCTAGATGGTCCTGCCGTCGGCATCTCCGTTCCGATAGACCCGAACACTGAATCCGCTCCCGACTCGTCCAATTCTTGTTTCTCCAGCTCGTATCCTCTGGTCTCGGCCTGCCCCAACTCCATGTCCTCTGAGTCTTCCACCTCCTCGTCCATGGACTGGGCAGCCGGCATTTGTAATCTGTGTATCACAACCCGCGGTTGTAGCGCCCGCCCGTGTTTGTCTTCGTCCTTGAGTGGGGTATCCGGTCCTGGCGGCGATCCCATACGTTCGGGCGACGGTGGTCCCGGGGTCTCCTCCGATCCTTGCGACCCGAAAAACGAGCTCCCCAAACTGGCCCGAGTCAGGTTGTCAACCGCCGCCCGTGTCTCTGGCGTGTCTGGTGCTACCGTAATGTCTCTCATTCGTTTCAATCCTGGGGGCGGCACTATCGGCTGCTTACATACCATCTTCTCCAGGGGTGAATCTGCTTTCGTCGGGGTAGGGGTAGAGAACAGCGGCTGTGTCGAGGCCGTCGACGCCGTGTCCTCCGGCCTGGCCGCATGCCGAACATACTTTACTTTCTCCACTCGCCCCGACGGTTTGAGTCCCTGCCTTTCTGCCATCTCGCGTAGAAACCTCCCTAGGTACAATGCTTCTCTTTCCACCAGCCGGCCTCCCTGTGCTTCCCGAATGCTGTCCTCCAGCTCCCGGTCGGATCTCGCCTCGTGGTAACCCCTGAACGATCCCTCCCGGTTCATTGTTCCTTTTAAATACCCGGGGTACCTCGGGTGTCGTGATTCGTATATCACCGATTTCTTATGAACTGTCATCATAGTAAATTGTGCGTCGCTACAAGGTGGTTCTAGTCCCGTGGTCCGTTTGACTCCTGTCGAGGTCTCAGGCTGTGATGGTCCCAGCTCTCCCGTGCTGCTAGACTCAGCGATAATCAAAGACCGATCGCTTCGGGCCGACATACTCCTGCCTGACTCCGACTGGTCCGAACTCGTTCCCTCCTCCAATTCTCTCGGGACTTTCTTGACCTTTTTCCACTTCTTCTTTCGCGACGGCTCCTCCGTCGGGCATCCCTGCGTCGGGGGCCTCTTGAAAGCGAGCGGCTCCTCTTCTTCCTTGACTTTTGGTCGTTGGTCGTCGGACGAGCTCACCAATTCCACCACCTCAGCCCCCGGTGGTATTCCTGAGCAACCCGGCTTCGGGGTGGGTGTGGATGTCCGTCCTTTTCCTCTGCCTGGGGGTCCTCGTCCTCTCGGTTCCCGTGGTTCTCCCTGGGCGTTTAACTTCTTAATTCGGCTCTGTACTAACCCTGATATTTGGTCTGGTGTCAGGAGTGGTTTCGGGTTGACCACGGCCCGGCTTGCGCTTCGCGGCGACTCGGTGTCTTCCTTCCGTACTCCTTTCGCGGCCCTCCGAGGGGAACGACGCGTGGGTGTCGATCGTTCCGCCACCTCGGCCAGGGGTCCCTTCCCTGCTGCTTTGGCTGCTTGGGCTCCCTCGCCGGCCTCGTCGGCCTCTGATCCTTCTTCGGTTGCTACCTGCTCCAGCTGCTCGGCGTCGCTGTCCTCGGATCCTCTTGACGCCCTCGGGTAGTAAGGGATGCGGATCTGCCGTCGCGGCCTCTCCGGTGCCTCCTTATCCACCGCCCTCTCAGGGGGTTGAAACCCCTCTGGATGGCGCACCGCGTAGTCCCGTTCCATGTTGGCTACCCGGGCCGCCGTTTCATCCCCAGTAGCGAAACTGGTGTACGGCGGTCGTCCTTTCGGGTCCAAGGCGAACGCCGCAGCATACTCCAGCCTCAGAAGGGGGTCTTGCTTCGGCATCCCCCTCTGCAGGTTCCCTTCGTGTGATTCCGTCATGTGCTTTCTCCAGTCTTGGTGTGTCGAATAGGCTCGACTCGAACACACCGGGCACATGTAGTACTGCTTCCGTAATCCATCGTGCTGGCCTTTAATATGCTTGGCCAAGTGCTTAAACTCCTTTCCGTGACAATGTCCTTCCCAGCACTGTCCGCTCATCGTGTCTGTTTTCCGGGCTTTCGGGGCTCGTTCCAATCCTGAAGCTCGTCCCGTCAGCCGTTTCCGTTTTTGTCTCGTGGTGATGCTGCTCGTCTCGCTTCTCTGCTTTTCTTCTTGTTTTCTTCTCCTTAGCTCAGTCTGCTCGTCTGCGATTCGATGAATCCTGGTCGGCTGACCAGAATGACCTGCTCCGGCGAGCGCTCTGCCTTTTATAGCCGCCGCAGGCGGAAGTGGGCGTGGCCTGCACTAGCGACCCCTAGCGTCAGACTCACCATCCACTTCTACGGTGGCGCCCCCTACTATTTTCCGGTCCCCGGGGCCCGCCGCTGGTCACCGCCTCGCCTGCTTTCTTTACCTCGCGGCCCTTCGCCCGTCCTCGCGTTTTTCCTAGGCCTTTTATTGCCCCACCGGACGCCCTCGGTCCTTTCATCCCTCGTCGCCTTTTTCTTGCCTTTTTCATCTTGGCCCTCACAGTGCTTCCGCACACTTCCCGGAGAACACAGGGGCTCGGCGTTATCATCTCCTCGCCGCCGCCCCGTTCTCTTTGTCCTCTTTTACTCCTTTTACGACCTACTTTAAAGCCCGTCCTCGTTTCAGGCCTCGCCTTTTACAGCCGTCCGTTCGTTCCTCCGGCGTTCCCGAGAGTGCCGCATCTACTCTCCTCCGGTCTCCTGGACGCTGTAAAGCGGTATTACCAAGTCGGCATTACTTCAGAAGTCTTCACCAGCTTGCCACCGGGTCTGTCTTCCGTTGTAATCCAACCATCTTTTCCACGCTGTGGTTCCTCCGAACTGACCGGAAAGCGGCTCCGTGGGACTACTTTAGACATTCGGGCCGTCGTGGCTCCCGAACGCCGTTTTTCGTTCCAACCCCGCATTTCCCACCTATATTACATCCGCAAGAGAACCAATCTTCAGCTAGGTAGCGAATCTCTACAGCCTAACGACCTGCACTCCTACTGTAGTGGTCAACGCACCGCCCCGACTCAATGGCCCCAGGTTGATCAGTCCTTTTTGGCCAAAGCCTTTCTGTGTAGCGCCGATTTGGTCGTTCCCTTGGTCCTCTTCCACCTGCGGAATCGAGACACGAAAACGACTTCATCACAAAAAGGGGGTACCCCGTTTCCTTACGTGCCCTAGCGCGCCCCACCCCAAGCATTTACTGTGCAGCCTCGTATCCTTGCTGGTCAGCTACCATCCAAGCTGGCGCAGCGTGTCCTCGGTAGGGTTCCAGGCGGTCCACATGGACCACCCCCCCCGGTTTCCCTCGTTTCTTCCGTACTACCACCCGTCCTCGGTCAAGCACCTTGACGATCAGTGCAGGGCCTATCCATGGAAATCGCAACTTCGTTCCCTTGTCCCTATCCACTACCGTATCGTGCACCCAGACCAGTTCTCCGGCGTGGTATTCCCGTCGAGTCACCTTCCCATCATACTCGTGTTTCTGATGGATGGCGGCTCGTTTCAGCCCCGTCCGGGCCTCCCGATAGGCCGCGACTAGCCCTTCCTCCAGGCTTTCCACATAGTCGCCTACCCGTCGGGGTTCCTCCTCTGGTCCTAGAGGTCTCCCATAAATCGCCTGTCGCGGCATCATGGTCTGTCGGCCCAGCATCATCATGTTCGGTGTCACTCCCGTGCTGGCTTGCGGCGTTGCTCTATAACTCATCATCACGAGCGGGACCATCTCGTCCCATTCCCGACCTGTCGCTCGGCAGCTGGCTTTCAAACAACACCCCAAAGTACGGAAACTTCGTTCTATGTACCCGTCACTCCTGGGGTGGTACGGCGTCGTTCTTGTTTTGTGAATCCCGAATAGTGCACAGACCTGAGCCACCACCTCGGATTCGAAATTCGTGCCTTGATCCGAGTGTAGTTCCCGAAACGCGCCGTACCGTGCTACTACTTCTTCAACCAGTTTGTTCGCCACTGTCGTTGCCTTTTGATCCGGGATCGGGAAACACTCCAACCATTTGGTGAAATAGCATCCTACCATCAGGCAATACTTATTTCCTCGTTTGGTGACTGGGTACGGGCCCGAAACATCCATGGCCAGCCGTTCCATCGGCTCCCCCACTATGTACTGATGTAGCGGCTCCCGTCTTCCTCTTCCCTTTTTCAGCAACGCGCAATCACATTCTCGACATTCCTTCCGCACGTCTTCCCGGAGTCCCGGCCAGTAAAACCCTTGTTCCAATAGGGCCGTCGTCCTGGCGACTCCTAAATGCGCTCCTGCTGCGCCTCCATGGTATTCCCTTACCAGCTTGGCCCGTTCCCCTCGGGGAACGACCAACTGGTTCCTCCAACCATGTCCTTCTAGTTCCCAGTACTTCCGATGCAGCACGCCATCCCTGAGGCTTAATCGTTCCCATTGCCTCCATAGGATCTTTGTTTCCCGGGATTCCGGAGATATGGCCTCCCAACCTGGCCGGTCCGCATCTTTTTCCATCCGTGCGACAATCGGCCCTATATCTCGATCCCTCCTCTGCGCTGTTCTCATCTCCTGCGGGGACCATCCGGGCTCGTACCCCCGGGCCCGCGTCACTACTCTCACTTGTTCGGTATTCTCGTGCTCCTCTCCACATTGTTTGCACGGATACCGGGACAACGCGTCAGCGTTCCCATGCTTCCTGCCCGGTCGGTGTTGGAACGACACATCATGAGAGTCGATAATCTCAATCCACCGAGCAGCCTGCCCCATCGGTTCCTTACTCCTCTGCAGCCAACTAACCGCGCTGTTATCCGTCCGGACTATCACGCGTTGGCCATAGATGTAGCACCGAAAATGCTTCAAAGCTCGCACCACCGCTAACAGTTCTTTCCGCGTGGTGCAATACTTTCGTTCGTTTGACTCCAGGGTTTTGCTCGTATAAGCTATCACCCGTTCCTCCCCTCTCTGCTCTTGTGATAGCACGGCTCCCGTTCCCACGTCACTGGCGTCTGTATCAAGCCACCATTGTCCTTCTTCCTCCGGGAATCCCAACACCGGGGCCTCCGTTAGCGCCTTCTTCATCGCATCAAATGCCTCTTGTCGTCTCGCGCTCCACACGAATGGTTCCTCCTTCGTTGCCAATTCATACAAGGGGGCAGCCAACTCCGTGAAGCCGTTTATATGCCTTCTATAGTACGAACATAATCCCACGAAGGCTCGTACCTCGTGGAGATCCCGCGGGACCGGCCACTCGGTTACTTGCCGACACTTTTCGGGGTCGGGTTCGATCCCGTTGAACGAGACAACGTGCCCCAAGAACGGAATCTTCTTCTGGAACAGCTTACATTTTCGCGCCTTTAACTTCAGTCCTGCAGCGTTCAGTCGGTCCAGAACCCGTACCAATCTTTCCAGAGTCACTTTGAACGTTGGTCCAAAGACCAGTATATCATCTAAGTATACCAGACACTCCTCCCACACGATTCCTCTGAGGATTCTTTCCATCAGTCTCTCGAAGGTGGCTGGGGCGTTCACTAGCCCGAATGGCATCACTTTGAACTCATATAATCCTCCTTGAGTCACGAAGGCCGTCTTTTCTTGGTCCTCCGGTGCCATCTCCACCTGCCAATATCCGCTCGCGAGATCCAGACTGCAGAAGAATAGGCTTCCTCCCAAAGTGTTGAGGCTGTCCTCTATCCGCGGGAGCGGATAGGCGTCCACTTTCGTAGCCTGGTTCAGTTTTCGGTAGTCAATACAGAACCTCGTTCCTCCGTCCTTCTTTTTGACTAGAACGGTCGGGCTACTCCACGCACTCCCGCTCTCTTGGATAATCCCTAAATTTAACATATCCTCCACCAGTGCTCGTTCTTCCTCTCTCCTGGTGGCCGGATACCGTCTGACCCTCTGCTTGATCGGCATCTGATCTCCCGTTTTAATTCGATGTTGTACTAAATCTGTCCGTCCTAGCTCATGTTTCGAGGTCGCAAACATTTGTTCCCGGGCCATGATGGCTTTCTCCAGTTCTTCGCCCTCCTTCGTGGTCAGGTCTTTCTTAGCCTCCCCTATCATTTCAGCGAGCGCTCCTGGGGGTTCTTTTGCTTCACTTCCTACTCCTCGTACTTCTTGTACGAAGGTGGCTTCTCCGAGTACCCCGCCGGTTTCCAATTTCGCGCTCTCGGTCCCTCGGTTGGCCACCCAAACTTCATTTTCTTCTCCCAATGTCACCGTTCCTGGGATCACCTCCAGTCCCATAGGTAATCCAGCGCCGGTGATGACAGCCAGCTGTCCACCCTGTCTTATGTCCATTCTCGCTACTACTATTACTCGGGTCACTTGGAGTGGGGGTATTTCCGTCGTTTTCTCGATTCGCACGACCTGTCCTCCGACGGTAACTGCCCGAATCCCATCCGTTCTCTGTTCTACTCCCGGGATTCGTTCCCCCTCTCCCTCCCCCTCGGCGGGCAGGAAGATGGCACTCGCGTGGGGCTTAACTGTCAGCCGGTATTTCACCGCGAAGTCGTTTCCCAGGATCCCTTCATCTCTACCGATGTCTGCCACCATGAACGTCCACTTCAACACGCGTGTTCCCAATTTCACTGGCAAGTTCGTGCATCCGTAGCACCGCAACGGACTACCATCTACCGAGCAGAGACGTCCTTCATATCCATCCAGTTCTTCTCTTTTTCGTCCCCACTCTCTCCAGAGGCGTTCCGACAGCAGACTGATCATAGATCCGGTATCAACCAAAAAACGGACGACACTCTCTCCCACCGTCCCGGCCACATAAAGTCCACATTCTCCCATGCCTACTACTTCTCTCGCCGCGCCCGAAGGGGGCCCCGCGCTTACTGCGACGGCGACTGTCCGTTTCCCTGACGCTGGGAACACTCTCTTGCGAAATGGCCCTTCTGGTGACAGTGATGACACTCTAAATCTTCTTTTCGCTTCTTAAACGCCTCCCTCCGGGCCGTTGCTTGTCTTCTAGCTTCCCGTTCCTCTGCCAATTCTTTCATCATCTCCTCCAACTTACCGTTCAAGGCCATGATCTGTGTATTGGCGTCCTCCTCGGGCTTCACTGCCCGCAGGAGGCGGCGTGAGTATCGTTCCTGTATTTCTACCACCTCTACCGCCTCCTCTAGTGTCTTGCATCCTTTCTCTGCACACTTCAGCTGAAGGTCTTCCCCAACTGCAGCCTGGAACGCATGTAGTGCTGCTTTTTCCTGGCTAGCGTAGTCGTTGGAGAAGTAGGCTCTCGATGCCAGTCGCCGGGCATTATCAGCACACTCCTTCGCTGTCTGGTTCTTTACACGTTTCAAACCCGCCAACTCTTGCAGAGCATTACACGTGTCCTTCTCCTGACCGAACCTCCGGCGCAACGCATCCACCCTCGCCGAGTAACGGAGTCGTTCCCTGTCCGGGAGTCCGACAAAGTACATTCGTGCCGTTCCCGTCAGCGAGAGGAAAAGCATCGCCGCTTTTTCCTCGGCCGTCCAGCGTCCCAATGTTGCGTACTCCTCAAACTGGTTGATCCATCCCTCGAAATTCGGTTTACCGTCATACTTCTCTGGTCGTAAACTGAACTTCTTCAAACTCGCTCCTTCCTGACCGGTCTGTTGTTGTTGAGCCCGTACATTCTGCTCATCCGTCGGGGTGGACGTTCCCATAAAATTAAACTGCCTACCCATGATGGTCGTGTCCTCCCCTTTGGTCTCGGTTTTCGCACCTCCTTTCTCCTCCCCACCTTCCTTGAAGGCGACGTCAGAATCCATCTGCTCGAAGACTGCCGCAGTCGCCATGAGTATCCAATACCGATGAAACACCCAAGATCCACAAGTCCGTATGTGCCTATTTCAGCACCACCGCTGCCACCAGTGTGACGTTCTCTGGTAAGTCGGGGTTGCCGATTCTTACGACAGAGGAACGTGGGGGTTGTTCGGGTCTCGGGGCGGACGGGGAATCCGGGCCAAGAACCGAGATGTGTTTCTAGAGTCGTGCCTCGCGCACGAGGGGGGGCTGAGCGAATCGATCGGCACTCGATGTCGACGGAGGACTGCGGGGGAGGGAAATTATGGCAGGGGTACGGGTCGGCCGGGGAACGGTCCACCCCTGAGTTCCGGTCCGCGGGGGCGACGGGCCGACGGTCGCCTATTGTTTGGTAGCGTGGGGCCGAGCACGCCGCGCCCTCGTCCCCGCGGACTTCGCTCCCTCGTTCCGCTCCCCATGTCTTCGTACCATACTACGCCTCGGTTTCCGGTACTACTTCGGGCCTTCGTGCCCTACTTCGTTCCCTCGTTCCTCGTTCTTCGGGCCTTCGGGCCCCTTACCCTATGTTTCGACTACCTATCTCGGACTTCGACTGTTTTGTCCTAACTTCGACTTAATTACTCTATTCGGCTCATCTTTAGTGGTTGTTTCAGGAAAGAGGACACGTCTGGACACCAGGAGAACTGTTGAAGAACTCTGTTTATTCGGGCCTCACCGCCCCTTTATATACTAGAGAGGTCAGCCCTGATTGGCTGCCTTCGGTCACGTGACCTACAATTGACGTCACTTCCGGTTTATATATTCCGTTTCCGGTTTACATTTCACTTCCGGTTTACATATTTCCGGGTTTCGTTCCATTACGTTTTCGTTATTCGTTCTTTACATATTCGTTATTCGTTCTTTACATATTCGTTCTTTACATCTATTTCGTTCTTCGTTCTTTACATATTCGTTATTCGTTCTTTACATATTCGTTCTTTACATCTATTTCCATTATTACCTTATTTCTATTATTTTAACCTCTATGTATTTTGGCTGAATAGCCGTTCATCACAATTGGGTTGACCTCCTTCGTCTGGTGCTCCACTACCCGCCCGTCGCCGGTTTGGCTGGTCGTGGTGTAGGTGCGTGTGGTGCGTTGTGTACGGCTCCGGTCCATCTATGAGGGCGTGACTTGGTCGTGCCGCTGCACTGCGTCGGTGGGGGGGTTGAGTGGGGGGCCAGGCAGCGGCCGCCGATCCTCCGTGTCGTCGGAGCCGACTTCGCTGAGGGTCTGGTGGGTGTTGGGAGTCCCGCCCAGGCACCCACTGTCGTGCTGTGTCATCTGGTCGTCTGTGGGGGGGGGGGGGGGCGGGGCTCCGCTGCTGCCATGTTGCGTCGTCCGAATGGACCCCTCCTGCCGTAAGAGGCGGGGTCGGGTGGGCGCTGCTGTTGCTCTTTCTACGTGCCGTGTCGTCCTTATTTGGGCTAGTCGGCGCGTCTGTGGGCGCAGGTCGCGCCCCAGAGTCCTCCCCGGGGGGTCCATCGCACCTCGGTGTCTGCTCCTTTTTGTATCGGACATCTTTTGCAGGGGTTTGGATCGGAGCCCATCCTATCCCCTGCTCGTCCTTCACTCGTTTTTTGCCGGTTGGCGCTGTTGCAGCGTCGGCGCCGGGGCGAGTTGGTTGACGACGGCTGCCGGGTTCCTGTACTGTTGTTGCTGCCGCTGCGGTTGGTACTGTTGATACTGGAAGACCGGTGCTTGTTCGTGTAGCCTCGTACTTGCTGTGCTTGTTGGGTTTGTTGACGGTTATGCTGCTCCGCATAATGGTTAGTCAACCTATTCTTCCTGTTACACTCCGTAAAGGCGTGCGGGAATTTTGACCAATGTGCCGTTGTCGCTGCCACACACAGTTTGCAGGCGTGCACATAGTTAATAGACCCCTCGGCATGTGGACCCTTCATGTTACACTTGCCATTGTTATACTCGGGGCATGGTACGTCCCTCGTGCTCATACCACTAGATGCTTTTTGTTGTGCCGGAGGTGGTGCTATTGATATGCGTATCCTATCCTGCTGGATCCGCACATCATCGTCCCACGTCAGCACTCCCCTCTCCACCTTCTCAAACACCTTGTCAGACCACGTACGGACACTCTGCCATGGGCGGTCCTGAGCGTCTTCTGCTACCTCTCCTAGGTGTTTTACCAAATGTGGCCACTCTTCTCTTGAGCACACACGGGGATCCTGCAGCATTTTCGTATATGCTGCTACATATTCTATAAATGTCATTCTGTCCTTGTACTGCATTTTATCTTTCACTGTGACTACCCCTGGCCTATCAACAAACATGAATGGTCTGGGCATAGTTCTTGACGTAAAAAAGTCAGTTGCAATATTTTCTTTACCTTTCTGGTGTTGGAACACGGGGGCGGCGTTCATGAGTTCTTGCTCAAATGAGTAATAGCGCGGGTCCTCGGGTTCGGTGGCGTCCATTTGTACGCGGCGCCTCGGCCTGTAGGTTTCCCGCGCCCTGTCGTCCCTCCATTGTTCTCTCGACTGCCTCGATACTTAATCCTGCGTCCTCTTAGGTGTAGAGAACTTTCCCGTCTCCTGACGGTAGGATTGTTGACTCATACCATCTAAAATCCTGTCCATTTTTCCTGACAGTAGTCGTACTCCCTCCTCCACCGCTCCCATTCTGTCGGCCATTGGTTGGGGCTGCCCGGACGGTATACTGCCGGTGCTGCACGAACCACTTTGTCCGTCATTTTGCGTCGTATCCGTGTCATTTTCTATTCGTAAGACACTTGCCTGCATTGACCTGTCCACTCGTCTCATGACGGGGTTCACCGGTAATGAAACATTTCCCCTCGGATGCGCCCTCGTGGCTGGTCTACGGGCTGCCATATTTCATACGAGTGTCAAGTTGGAGCGGCGAAGGTGAAGTGAGGTGCGCCGGTATAAGTCTGTCCCAGAATGCCCTGGGTGATGCGCTGTGGAGCTGACCTTTGGTATGGGCAGTGGGGGGCCATTCCCACCAATGATACAAGATATGTCTATGTTAAACGTGTATTCCGTCTCGTGATTTTCAAAATCGCGAGTAAAATTGGATAATGGAATAAGGCCTTAAGGGGGTAGGGCGGAGGGTAAGGGAGCTGGGGTAGTGGGCTTGGGGGGGGGGGGATGTTATGGGGAGTGGAGGTGGTATGTGGGGACAGGCAGATAGGGGGGATGCCCTCAGTACAGAGGGACGATAGGCTGTCACGGTAAGGGAGAAAACAGAAAGAGAGTATGGGGGAAAGGGAATGGGGATAGGGGTAACAAATGGAGAGAAAGCGTGCCTACGCTCCACACCTCTCCTCAATGGAGGATTGAAGAACCCCTATCACCTCCCCCACTACGACCATTGGTCCGCGGTGAGGAGGGCTAGGCATGCGAACGGGAGGGGAGAACGCACGTCCGTCACGTCCGGCAAAGTGGCCAAACTAATGCGGAGGATCAAATAACGCAAAGACACGGAACTGGTTGCTAATGCAGGTCAAAACCTTAGATCTCAGAATGTTTAAACCTTACAGATATTTGTGCTTATACATTTTGTATTCCATGTCTGAAAAATAGATGTTATCTGTCATCAAATCAAAGATGATGGTACTTGAACATATGCTATGGAGTAGCGGGTTAATTTTGGTCCTATAATGCAAGCAGGCACAGGACAGGGGTTATATCAAATGGAGTTGGTGGTTTGAGCTAGAACAGGATATCTTACAATGATAAGAACCCGCAGAATTTGTTGGTTATAAAATTGCATTCTGTGCCTGAAAAAGAGGGAGCTGTGTGAGAATTAAAAATAATTATTTTGTCACTTGAAGGGGCTTTTCAACCATATTGACATGTCTTCTATGATAGAACTAGAAGCACGCAAACAGGTTATAAATGATAATGGGTATTGGCGTTTTCAATGAGTATATTTCAGGGCACAGTTAATTCTCCTGTTGTAAAGAGTGGAACTCAAAGGCAATTTGGCATAAAATGAAAATTCAAGTTGTAATGCAATCCTAACCATGCCATGTCCTCATTTATTCTAAAACGCCGCATACATAACCATATCCTTGACGAATGTAGGAACATGAGGAATAGTATTTGAAATGGAAATTTCAATATAGAAACCTCACAAATTACCAACATTGGCATGTTGTCTATTAAACTGCTTAAATCTGGGTTACACCAAAACCTTCAGTAATCAAAATATGATACAATACCCCCCTGGTGGTATCCAGTTTAGAACCACTGTAGATATAATACTATATAAAAACTGTTTTACCGCTTTCAAAATGATGACAAATCATTGAACATTTTCAAGGCCCCCACATTGCACTTAGGCCTAGAACCAAGATGGATAGCTGTCAACCTGACTGACCACTTGTGTCCACCCACTGCTGAGGCAGCGGTGACCCCACCTACCGTTCTACCCTGAACACCATCCGCTCCCACCATGGACCAAACCCAAGCAAGAATGTGACGTTCTTATTACGTTGCAACAACGTTCTATTTAGTTCTGCTTTGGTTCTTGTTACGTTATTCATAATGGCACCTAAAAATGTCTTTAGAACCTTCCATTGCAATGTTGCACTGTCAGGCCATTGTGACATTTTTATTACATTCTTTCATGCGAAAATAGTGTTACTATAATGTTCTGCATTTATCAATAGTAAGGTCTTAACTTCACTAAAATGAAATGTTATTATAACACTATTTTTAGTAAGCTTCAACCTGACCTAAAATAACGAAATTATTATGTGAAAATTTAACAAGTAACAGACTGGCCAAAAATATATAGTTGCAGAACATGCCTGTTACGTTGCTACTTGCCTGGGAGAGTAGCCTAAAGCCCCGTACCCACTAGGCGACTTTACCGTCGCCGAGCGACAAGCGACTGGGAGAATCGGCGGCAAAGTCGCCCAGCAACGCAGGATCGCCAAGCGACTCCCTGTTGGTATGGTGCGTTTCTGGGCGACCAGCGACGGCCGACGGGATCACCGGTAAAATCGCCAGTAATATCGCCGGTAAAATATCAAACTTGCTTGATATTACCGTCGCCTGGCGACGACGACGGCCGTTTTTCCCATCGCCCGTCGCCCAGCGACGGTAAAATCGCCTAGTGGGTATGGCTCTTTACGCTTTTTTCTCTAATGTTCCTTGCCTACTTCCGAAAGTCTGTACAAATGTCAAGTGCAAATGCCTTTTTCTCATTACATGTACGGACATTGAACGTGAATGTATTTGACAGGAACATAAGTAGCAAATAATTGAAATACATATTACGTCCTAGTGTGCCATTTATCTTAAAAGCTAGGCAATCTAGATAGGTGGAAACCATGACTGCATGATTATATACAAGGATACCACGTCAGCGAAATAAACTAGCTTAGGTCTGACCCACAGTACCACTGGATTCTTGATATTTGTTGACCTGACTACGTATATTCATATTAAAGATTTTTCCAATCAAATGATTACCACTGAACATAAAACATCCTAATTTAATGCTTAGTCAATGGCCAAAACCAGCTAGTATCGATGATGGTTCAACACATTATTCAATACGTTTACACTTAGATTGCCATAGGGTTTACTCCTACACACCGGTGAAAGAATGACAGCTTCCATGTCGTACTGGTCCTATTACACTACACGACTTGACCTGCGATATGATGGTGTTGCAGAGAAATAGCGCATTATTGGAGATAACATTCTTCCTTTCACACATGGAACTTGCTTGAAATTGCTTGTTATCAACAATTATTATTTGACTCTTACATATATATCTATGTTTGTATTATATAGAGGGGCGGATACAGGATTTTCTAAAGGGGCCGGGGTTCAGCATAAAGGCTCAGTACTAAAACAGTGTGCAATCAGTTATGCTTGTGGCATTTTGCCCTCTTTTTGGAGTTTAGGGGTCCACCAAAAGGGAGTGGGGTCGCAATGTCGCATGTCTTTTTTGTCTGCTGCATATTGACTTTAAAAAATCTACATGTCACATGTCGCTATGAATTTTACCATGTCTGTCGTGATGTTAGGCCCCCATGTCGTGTGTCGATTTTAAGAAACCGGCCATGTCGCCGCATCGAAATTAGTGGTCCAGACCCATATAATGGGCGGGTTTTGATGAATTCATAACCAATTCGCATATTGGAGTGAATTAATTGTTAAAAATTGGCAATTTGGAGCATGTCACATATTTGAAATAAAGAATGGTATCTCTAATATATACATGTATGTGCCATCACTCTGCGACATTGCTAGATCGTAGCTCATGTCATGTAGTGTAATACAGCCTTCAAGGGGGTATTCCACAACATGACACTAGCTGCGATATCCACACAACATGACGATATTACAGACAAATTTGCATACAAGAGTGATACTTTTGCTTAAAACATGGCAATTTGGAGCATGTGACATATGTGTAACATCGTCGTATCGCAAACCATGCCGTGTAGTGGAATATCCCCTTTTGGCGTGGAAGTGTGAGTGAGGATGGGGGTTGGGGGTAGGGGGTAGGGGGGGGGGGAGATTGGGTCAGTGCGTGGAGGTGGCCAGGTGCTGGTCCCGGGCCTGATTCAGTCAGCCAATTCCCCACACGCCGGTCACCAGCAGTCACCTCCTGGTCACGTGGTCACTAATGGATTCCCCGGCCAGGCGCCACCACGCGGCGACCGGGCGAATTAGGAGGCTTTGAATATGTAATAAAATGGTCCTGTGTGAGGGAAACAGTGTCTAAAAGCAACATCATGATTAGATAATGAACATATCCGTGTATGCTGTGATACAATTCCACCCTTTTCTGAGTCATAAACACGCACACAGTCGGAGTGGAAACCCCACCCATGGCGTTAAATCAGGTTAAGTACTTTTTAAAAGATTGGCCTCGCTCACCATTTGATATTCATGTAGGACACTTTCTGGCATTGCCGTCGACACAGTCAATTTTAATTCTTAAGTACCTGGTTTTGGATCTCTGGGTGCGATTGATTTTCACTTGGTGTTTTCCCCCCTTGGAGTTGGACACGGTGCTGTAAGATCGTCCCCATCAAATCAATGTTTGCATGTGGGCGTGAGATGAGATGGAAATCGACTCTTTGTTTGGTGCAACATGACGCCTGGGTTTAAAAAGTTTGAACAGTTCCTTTTAGATGATTAGCTTTATATTTCTTTCAATTCCATTTCCATGTTAGTGTCATGCAATTGAATGTAGGTCCCTACCGCTAAACTCCTACGATTGAAAAGTAGACCTCCGCAGATGTAGATTAAGAATACACACACACACATCACTTTATGGCTAGCCCATATCCTCTTAGAATCCTAAGTAGTTATCATTAGGACGGGATTCAATTTGTCAAAAGTGATAAAAAAATCCCAGGACCTTTTACAAATATTTCCAAATGACCCATATTTAGGCGCTACTCTGATTATTCAGCTGAACCTAGTTAACGTCCAGCAAGTCCCTATTTACCTTTATTATAAGTATACGAATTGGACCCCATAAACGCATAAACACCTGTTTCCTTTTAAATCTATAATCTAAACATTGGCTCTGACATAATATATTATCGCCAGTGGAATGCCATACCAATGAAAAGGGTCACAAACTAGAGACAATCACTCCATTATGGTTTCCAAATTGAGATTTTCTTTAAACTTTAGCACATTAAAGCTAGGTGTGTATGCATGCCAGAAATGCTGAAAAAATAAGGGGTCACCATTGGTCACCATAATCTCCTGGTGCACAGAAGACTTAGAGTTCTAATATTCCCCGCCCTATGTCCACCACCACTGTATTCCAGTCCGGGGCGTACCTCTCGGGATTATACGCACCTCTCGTAATGCAGTCTGGCGGCCTATGTGAATCACATACCCGGGGAATACACCTTTCCCCCGGAGTAGCCATTGGTCAGTCCAATCAGGGCGCCCCCTGGTGGGAGAAGATAAGCACGCATGAGCAGCTCCGACTCTGCTCCCGTCAGCAGGGATGGTCAGAGTCTGTTCTGACCGTGATAACTTCTTACATAATGGGTCCGTACATTTACAAGCGTCCATTGATCTGACTGGGCAGCTCAGATTTGCTAAGAATGCATCTATTGATCTTCTGTAAATAGCATGGCAATGGCATGATGGTTGTCGGGCTGCTGGCTTGTTTATGGTCGTTCCTGCCACAAACCAGCGGCCCCAAAGCATGCTGGGATACTGGGTGGAATTCTCATGCACCTAAAATGTCGACCGATGTACGATCACTTTGTGAAACAGTGGGTCTGGCTTGACAGACTAGCTTGTTTATAGTCCTAAATGCAATTAATCAGTGGCCCCAAAGCATGTTGGGACACAGGGTAGTCTTTCTGGTCAAAAAGTGATATGCAAGAGGTATCTAGATCATGGAAGGACTAGGAATTCTCACATAACATGGCTGCTGGTGTACAGGCCCTCTTTGGAAAACAGTCTGTCTGGGTTGACAGACTAGCCCGGCCTCAGACACTGAAAGACCCATCCTCCAGGGGCTTGGGCCTGTCAAACCACCCCCTCAATCCAGGTGGACACTGCCCGCTCACATTATTATTGTCACAGCCTAAAACTAACTCCAACCACATCCATACCCACTCATCCATGAAATTACCCCCGCCGAGAAAAACGAGTGAAGACCATCTATATGGAGCGGGATGCGGGGTTTATGTTGCCGATTTAGACACTCTTTGGGTCCCCAGGCGGACCCTTGACTGTCTCTGTGCTAATAATGTGACACTGACTGTTTGTAAAGACGCCGGCTTTTAGTGGGGTACAAGTGCCTCAGGCTTCCTGGTTCAATAAGATAAGGAGCTGCATCCAAATATTTGGGCTGCACATTTTTCTGGGTGAATACGATAAGGTGCCTCATCACACTATTTCCACGCATTGTCTAATCCTACTTATTTATGCTTCTGATGTTTTATTGATGATTATTCTCTGGGTATGCAAGGTGTTAGATTCGCATAGGCTGCCAGACTGAATTATGAGTAGTATCTATACTACCAAGAGATACATCCTGGACTAGAATATGGTAGCGTTGGACAGAAGGCAGGGAAATTGGAGGTGATCTGCGCAACTGGGGGTAATGCCTAGCTACTTCTTATGTTGTGTTGACATGGCAACATGTATTCTTTTAAGGTTCGGAGAATTCCGATAAATCAGGTATTATATATCGCATTATTTAGGTATTCCTCTTCCAGAACAATAGCCACAACAATAGCTGATATGGCCAAGATTCCATGTAGCATTGCGCCGACCTCATTATATTATGATATTTTGACCTTATATGCACTCTCGAAGTGCAACCACTCTGATAAATGAAACTTGCATAATTTTCAGATTCGTTATATATCTTTTCTAGCATATCCTCACGTTTCCTGGCAATTAAATTTACATCACCCATGAGGAACAATTGACCGAATCGGATCTTTTCATAAGATTATGTTTTATAAACATTGTACTACTCCAATAGTAAATCAGGCTCTAAGTAGGTTTGATATAAATAACCCCAGTGTTAATATCCCAAAGGGGATGCATGAGAAAGGGCAGTCGTAGCCTTAGGCGTGACCTCAGAAAAATGAGCTGCCCTTTAGGCCATCACATTTCTCACATGCACAAAACTCCTAAATCAAATCCTACTCCGGGGCCTTCATTCCATATCACAATTTGGCTCCGCTGCTTGGACCGGGAGGCAAACCCAGGGCCCCTCACACTCCAGGCAGGCATTCTGACAGTGTTCAACTGGCACTCTGTCTCTGTCTCTGACTGTGTCCAACAGTAGCTAGCATTGAACAGGTGGACTTGGGTGGAGATTGGAAGCAATGTCGTTTTAATATTAGGAAGGTAAAAACTATTATCAGCCTGGGAGCTAAGCCCTGAACCCAACCTACAACCTCACAGCGCCCTCCCAAGTGAAGGCCCTGATGGGTTTACACTCAAGTAACCTCTCCCCTGTTCCTGCCCCTGGCAGAGGGGATTGGGTGTGTAGTGCCTCTTAAGTGAACGAGCTCTGTTTGTATGCAGTGCGTGTTTGTACATAAACCAATTCCAGCCACATTATACACACCTCGGGGCCCACATGCATGGCCTGATGCACTTTAGAAACGTCTATGGTTCCCCAGGCTAAATCCGAAATTTACATTCCAATACACTCTTTTCACGAGTTTGCGCAGTTGACTCTCCCATAAGCGCCTTCGCCCAAAACCTCAGGCCCGGCCCCATAGGAAACCATACCCCAAGTCTTTGGTTCAGAAAAATCTTCTAGCGGGGCGCCATTCTAATAAAAACATGTCTATAGGCAGGCCCTTATACACAAGAAAATTTCAAAATGTTTCACATTTTCTTTCCAAAATTCAATGTGAAAGACTCGAACAAGGGTAAGAAAATATTGATTATAAATATTGAAAAAGGCCAGGAAAAAATTGATATTTTTCTACTCGCCACCCCTTATTTTGTGGTCAAATAATATAGAACTAATTGAAAATGAAGCAAAAGTTAGGAACCCCCCCCCCCTCCCCCTCTAAAGGGACTTGGCTGTGGGGACGAACTCTGGGACAAGCCCCACCAGACAGGCGACGTGCTAAAATGGCCCAATTTGGCGGCAGCTCAACCGACAGGAATCACTGGTCTGGGCAAAAATAAAACCAATTTAGCTCACTTCATTTCCACCACTTGCAGGCTTCCCGTGGTGGCCTCCAAGGAAGCCCACAAAGCGCACAGTCAGGTAGAAAACGGTCTTTCATTAAACCGTTCACCGATATAAATACTTTCAATAGGGTACGTCCGGCTGCCGACTTCCCTTCTCTTCCCTTCCCAGAATGCACTGCGCGGACCCCCCATTGCGCTGGTCCTTGACACGTCCGTGTGTCTGCCGCTGAGACTTGCCAGACCCCAGCGCAACCCGCGAACAGGCTGGTTCTGGGCGTGAGAGGCTTTCAGGAGCCTACTCCGTCGGCGACCAGCGGCCAACGAGGGGGCCATAAAGCTTGACAATGATCCGGTCACATGACCCCCTCCAGGCCCTTACCCCGCCCCCTTACCCCGCCCCCACTACTGGCTTCTACTTTAAGGGAGGGGAGGGATACTCCTCTTAAACTGAGGCATGCAGCTTGAGTGCAGTCCATATGTACAGCTTGGCTTTTACAATACGCCATTTTCAAGAGTCTGCGCACTGAACCCTCCCACAGACGCATTGATCCCTTGATATTACGACCTTTGTATGACCTTTATACAATCATGTGTAAATATCTATCTCTTGCTTTATAACTACTGGTAGATCACGATGTACTGTGAAATGTATTTTGTTAATAAAAAAAGACAATTTTCGTCTGGGCTCATAGAAATCCATATCATATTCAGGCCTATACCATAAAATAGGGCGGTGTACTAAGGAAAGAGTTCTATAGGAAATAATCAATTGGCCGTATATCATAGCTGCGCCGCAGGTGGATCAATGTTATTTTCACTGCACTATTTTCGCCTCCGAGGAAGTTACTTATAGAATGGTACAATAAAGACATTCTTTGGATTGTTTTGCAGGCAAGTAAAGAGGTCATATTCTTTCCCTTTTTGTTTTGTTCATACACAACCTGACAGTATTAGTGCACTTTTTGTTTCATCCCATGAAATATTTCAATGGAAAGAAACGTAATCGATAGTGATTGCGTTGGTTGCAATCAATATGAAAGCTTTATAATGAATAATGGAGTAGTTTGAAATGTAAATCTGTACTTCAATTTCCTATATACACCAGGCCAATGCAAGGATTGGGTCCAAGAGATTTACATTAAAAAATCAATATTAATGCACCTACCCCCTAAATCCGCCACCGGTGTGCGAACTAGTCTACTAATAGCTTTATCTCTGAATAGATTAACATGTATTGGCGATGGCTACCTACATAATCTTATGTGAAAGGTTATTTATACTTACTGTTTCCAACTTATATGGGATATCATTTTTCTCTGATATGAGTTTGGTTCAATAATAATTAAAAACTGTTTAAACTAATCTGGATATTTTCTGGTCAAGGTTGCACTTCAGAAAAGGTCATTTCACTCCGTGCCTTGTCTTACACATTCAGGGTGGCTGGTCCAGCCCCTTCTCCCCCTCACTACCCACCTGCTCTCCGAGGCAAAAATTTGACTTTATTATAGCATTTGACGGATAACTTATTCGCAGTCACTCTCGGACATCTTAAAACCACCATATGAATTAACAGACTATTGATTTAAGCATTATATTGCCAATCAGTTTTGTTCTGCTTTGGTTCTTGTTACGTTATTTAGAAGTCTTTAGAACCTAATATTGCAATATTGCACTGTGACGTTATTGTGACATTCTTGTAACGTTCTTTCATGTTATGATACCATTATTATAAAGTTCTTATCAGTAAGGCCTCAGATCACTAAAATATAATGTTATTACAACATTCTTTTTAAGTAAGTCTTAACTTTACCTAAAATAATGCAAATGTTAAGTAAAAATTGGGAAGGTTATAGCTTTACCAAAAAATACGGTCCCAGAACGTGCTTGTTACGTCACTGCTTTTATCACCCAGCCGGCCGGCGAGCGATGCATATTGGGGACAGGGGATCGCTCACTGTGGACTGCTAATTATCAGTCATTCTGACATTATTTTGTATTTCTTGGGTGATAAAATAAAGAAGCACATTGGGATCGTCCTCGGGTGGCTGTACAACCCATGGGGATTGTACGAACCTCAGGCTTCCTATTATAACCTGGGCTTCCCTCCCCCAACCTGGAGCAGCTCCCCTCTCCCCCTCCCCTCCCCCACCTGGCCTGCCCCCCACCCCCATGGCTTCTGGCAGTCGTAACGGTACAGTTGACTGCACCCCCCTTGTGATATAAATCGGCCATTGCCAAGGCCCGGTGGAAGGGGGAAGCGCGCATGGGGTGAGGGCGGGGGAGCAGGTGGATCGATGCCCGCGTTTATTGTTCTACCCACTCACTCCGATTGATAATTGGCCCATTCCCCGCCCCCTGTCCGTGATCCTTCACCCCTGTAAGGGCCTATATACATGCTGGGGTTATAGACCTTGTGCAACGGTGCCTATATATATATATATATATATATATATATATATATATACAGACGTTGTGCAGATGACGTCATAACACCAAGAAATGCTCTGGACGCCACATTGGTGATCAATGAAGAATAAGCATTATAGACATCGTATAGTCATCTATGGCATTATATTTATGCTAAAATTGTATAAGATAAACATATAATGTAACAATAAACAATCACTTAAACTTCATTAATTCTTGATTTCTCTTATAGCCACGTGGCCATGATGAGTGCGTGGTGATCACCAAAAAGTGGTAAAATTCGTTTCACTCTCGCGTAGATTCCTTCTAAAAGTTCCATTATACACGCGAGGTGTGAGTAGTATATGGAAATGGGAATTCAGTGACTGTCACGTCGTTTTCACAGGATACTGCCTATACGAGCGACGAAGCCTGGTTTGCCCCCACAATTTCGGCGACATTATCACTTGAATACATTAAGATCTATAGTGGCGATTAAATTAAATTGTTAGAATGCAAACTTCAAATCCCCGGATAACATTATAAATGTACATAATACAACCCATAGAGATTAATAGCCATTTGATGAACCTTACCTCGTCTACAAAAGGTCTATAAAGTAGGCGGGGGTGGGTGGGTGCAGGCTCATGTTGTCTAGGATCAGGGCCTAATATTAGGCCTGGCGGTGCCTATATACGCACGGAGAGTCAATTTACCTGCATCCAGGTGTGTTAAAGGTGCCCTGAATGGGGCTTTGATCTTTTCACATTACTACAGGAGCCCAGCGGGGGTCGGCCATAATGACTGACCCCCGCTCGCTACACCAGGCCTATAATGGACCCAGCCTGAAAGGTAGCATTTCATCACCCCGCCTGGAACCATTGATTGGTGGGCCTACCTTTCATATTAATGGTATTCAACCTAAATGCTTGCTCTGGTGGCATGGTGGCCTTGGGATATGTTAGTGGGGAGTGTGATTCATGAGAACTATTACCTGAAGCATCAATGCTATAAGCTGAAACATCAATGCACACACCAGGTGAAACCCGATAGGTATTGTTGTAACTGGGGGTTCCGACAAAATAGGCTTTGGGGTTGTCCTTTTAATCCTCAAATGGTTAGGAATAGGCCTATACTTGGTACAGATACTATCCAATGAAACACGAGTACATTCGTTATTTTCATGTCCTGATAAAGAAGCGTCTGCTGTTTGGAAAAGCAGCCTTCTTCGTGTGATTCATTTGTATGTATCTCAGAGGCTGTTCATTATACCGTTGGAATCGCCGCGCGACTCCCCGTTGGTATGGTGCAGATGCTGGATGATGGGCGACTGGCAACAGAATCGCTGGTGAAATCACTGATAAGATATCAAACTCACTTGATATCCGAGGCGCCCAATATGACTTTGCCTCCGATTCACCCATTTGCCCTTAAAGTCGCTTAGTGGGTATGGGCTTAAGATCACTGTTAGGACAGAAATTGCATATATAAAGTAGCAGTTAAACATATTATACTTTATTAAAACCTCATACTCACTACTGTGTCTTTTATTGAGAAGAATGTATGCTATTCATCAATGGTAGCATTCGGTTCGCATCTAGTTTCCGTATCTAAAGCACTAAGTATTCTGATTGAAACCAATTGCGCAATCAATCTGTATTGCGACAACAAAAAGTTGATACATGCCTCTGAAAAATGGCCTCTCCGAGCATTATGATGCTGGGTACATTTACTAGAAGAAACTAGTAGGAAAACCATCACAGAGAGACGCAGTTACACCCCCCCACATGCATATTGAATCAGCAGTGTCCTATTAATCCCATTTAAATCACCTCTGGGAGCGTATCACGGTCGATCTATATTGGCTTTCGGTGAAGCCACTTGGCCGCAAATGTTGTTATCAGCATCGATCTGCTGACAACATGGCGGACATTGATGCTGATTCCCACATTAGGCAAAGTGGTGCTTGTACCCAATCCCCTCTCCGCCTCCTCTCCTCCTCCTACCACCGCTATAAGACGGGCCTCCGGGGCTGCCCTCCCTATCTCTGACCATAGGTGTCTTTTCGCAGCTACTTGCAAGTCTGTAGTGCATACTCATAATTTGTGTTTCAGGTAAATTAAACAGTTGCATTGAACATGCTGTTGGATATTGAGCTAGAAATTGCTAATACATGCCCCACAAGTAGATATCAAGTAACACTGCATGCCTGGAACAGTCATAATAAACCCCTCCCACATTGAGTATACGCCAGGGTTGGACAAGGGTTGAAAAGAATAAGCATCCTTGTCTCCTGGAGGTGGGGTTACTGAAATAAGCCAGAATTATAATATTATTTTTCTATATCCTTAGGTACTGCTTAAACATTATGGTTTGTTAGATTTTATCAATCAATAGATTTTCAGGTTTGCCAGCCAATCGAAATGTTGTATTTCAGGGCAAAATAGAATTGGGCATTATAGTTTGGCCTGACAGGCTTTACCATTGGTTTCTATGGGGGAAAAGCTTGTATATAAAGTTGAATTATACAAATTTTAGGAGCAATCTGTCAACCAAATTGCTTCAATTAATTTTGTTTTATGCCTCTGTCTCCAGAGAGTAGGCATCTAGAAATTTTTGAAAATATTTCCTGGTAAACTTTAATGTTAGTATAAACTGGGATACATACTTATTTGGAAACATGTAGCTTATTTGGACATTTCAGCATGACCGCAGGTTTCAGCTTAATGCCAAAAGCTATAAACCACGCCATAAAACAAAAATGAATGTGTTTGCGAGACATCTCTTATCAAGACATGGCGTCGTCCAGAAAAGAGTCTATTGGGGGCATGTCCTGCTCTCCTGGTGGCCTAAAACAATCTCCGGTCGTAAATACCCTCATATGACACGCAATCGGCCGAACAGCTCGCGGCCAGCCCCACCAGCTCACGACGGGGCCCGAGCAGCTCAGAGCAGCTCATCAACTGCCCTAGGCACCAGGGCCACTAAAGGTTGTATTCCCCTAGCTGATTTTATTCCTAATTTTAGACATCAGCAGTGGCAATATGGAGTTATCATAGGCATGTTTGATATCAATAGAATCAATAAAAGAGTTTTTAATTCTTCTTCAAAATGATATGTAGGATGCATGGTATTTTGCCACATTACTTGTGAAAGGGGCCTTCCATTTAGTACGTATGCAAATTTTCAAACATTTCAGACCCATCCAACCCCCTGGGGGCATTACATTTGTACAAGAACGCACGCTCATATTAAATATTTTCAGACCCCCCCCCTCCCCCTTTGATGCGTATGTACTTAATGGAAGGCCCCAAAAGTAAACAAAAACATTTCCGGCAGTTAGAATCGCCTAGTGCAATGCGAGCTTAAGTATGTTGGGAGAAGGTCAAAGGTGCCTCCAATAGTGGTAGTAATATCAGAGTGGAGACGCCGAGCCGTGACGTAGGCTGCGTCTCTGAGAATTAGGCCATGGTTTGGGGCGTCCCTCTTGTCCGGACGCTGGCCCCCTCGGCTGAAAACCAACCTCGTTAATGCTTAGATGCGTAGGACGGTATGGAGGGATGAGGGGATGTAAGGGTACGTATGGAAGTAGATAATGAAATAGGGGAGAGAGAAAGGCACGCAGGAAAGTGATGAGATAGAAAGCAGCAGTCTGAAGACATGGAATAATAGGACAGACAAGTTGGAGACCAAGACTTCAGGAGTCTGGTTTGAGAGAATGTTTTTATGAAGAAAAGGAAGTGATCATTTACAAATTGGAATAGCAAATAAAGACGGCGAATCCAGAAAGACAGAACACAGAAGGGTTTCCAGGAGCGGACGCCCAATAGAACGAGACATATCTTTTTAGGGGGATAATATTTTATTTATCGTCTTGATATAAGTCTGATCTTCCAGACGATAAGAAATTGAATCCTCTAGAATGTTTTACATATTCAATATTATCAAAATGATGTTTACATATGAAATAAATGATATTTATAGTGATGTATTTTATAGAAACAAACTAATGACTTATACTTTCTCAATTAGGATTAGGACAACATAGATTGGGTTACCAGCAGGCAACTGAAAAGAAAAAGGGGACGAAGAGAGAGAACACTTAATTACAACGGACAGGGTAGGTAAGCACAGGAGAAACTAAGGAGCCCTCAATGAGAATACACTGGAAGCAGGAGAGGGATAGATGTCGACCGCGGAAAGAACATACTTATTGAATCTAAAAATGAGTTAGGAGACTGGATGGCTTGATAAGAGCAGGAAAAGGTAGGAGAGGGAGACGAAACTGGGAGACTGGGAGAAAGGAGAGAAAGGTAGGAGACGGTGAGTGGTGAAGAGGAGGAGACTGGGAGAGGGCGGGATGGGGGCAGGGAAGGGTAGGAGACTGGGAGTGGCCCAGAGGGATCAGACTAGAAGGAGGCTGGATGAGAGTAGGGAAAGGTAGGAGACTGGAAGATGGTGCAGGAGGAGGTAGGAGACTGGGAGCGGCGCAGAGGGAGGGGACTTGGAGCAGCACAGATGGAGGAGAACAGCAAAAGGTAGGAGACTGGGAAAATTGCGCAGAGCAGAGACGGAGAGGGCCAGATGAGAGCAGGAGACTGGGAGACTGGGAGAGAGCAGGGAAAGGTAGGACATGTAGAGAGAGAGGACTGAAAGGCTGGATTGATTAAGCAGGGAAAGGTAATAAACTATGAGGAGGCTGGATAAGAGCATGGGAAGATAGGAAACTGGGAGACTGGGAGAGAGCAGGGACAAGAAAAAGACTGGGAGCGGCATAGAACGAGGAGACTGGGATGGGGAAAGATGAGAGCAGGGGAAGGTAGGAAACTGGGAGCGATGCAGAAGGAGGGGACTGGGAGGGCTAGATCAGAGCGGTGCAGGTCCTCGGGGTAGGCCTCGCCGACGTCAGGCGTTAATGAGCCCCCCCAGGACAGCTGGGGGCAGTCATTTATCACCGACAAATTACCAGCGTCTCCTGCAGACGCCCGGCAGACGCTGGGCGCTGATTCGGCGCGCTTCCTCCGCGAAGCGCCGCGTGGCCCCTTACCCCCTTATCCCCAACTCCCAGCGCTATACACACCCATCCATCTAGGCCCCTTTCAACACAGTCATTAGGCTCATCCTGATGAAACGTTGTTTCTATGTGCATAGTTTTTATTCATATACACACAACGGGGGGCTCTTCTTATTGAAATTCCCTGCGCGTGCGCACTAAATCACGACAGCCAATCAACTTCCGGTTGATAGCGGCGTCCCTCCGTGATGAGATACAAATCCCCACTTTGACGTCGGGAGCATATGGGCCCGTCAAAACCTAATCGTGGCGGAAAGGACCCCCGATAATAACATAGTCTCATATATCGGCGGTAAAGTGGCCTGATTTAATTACAGGTCCAGCTGGTCGGCCTGCCGCGTGGGCAGGGCGCTCGGCACGTGGCCGTGTCGGATAAATCGAGTTATGTATGGGCGATAAAAGGGGTAGACTCAGGGACGCACAGGCTTGTAACTCGCCACGCTGAACAGGCCTGGTTATTTACAAACCACGTCGGAGACGAAAAAATGCATTTAATTTCTATATTAAAAAGACGTTAAGTACAATGTATAGACTCCGCCCGACTGATCTGTCAGTTCTGATGAGGGTGTCGGGTAACCTTTAAGATGAGAGATTATCCCGCCGTCAGCGTCCACTAAGCGATACAGTATGAGCTGTCAGCGGTATGGGAGGCTTTAACCAAGATTTATATCATCTGAGGTAGGGAAGTTTATGGTTGGATTTTATATCCATAACATTAATTGTGATTATGGACTTCATTGCAGTAGTTGTAATCACGAAAACCTATGCAATAGAAGGAGGCAGAGTATCAATCTTAAGGGCCGTTTCTGTAGTGTAGTATACACCTTTTTCACGAGTCTGCGCAGTGAACCCTTCCATAGAAGCTTGATCCCAACTCTGTAAGCCTGAGCCCGTAGGGATCCATATCTTAAGGATAGACAACACCTCTTGGCGCACAATTTGGGCTTATTCTTAGTGCGTTCTCCCTATTAAAGGCACAGTAAAATACTTTATACAAAATGATAGATCATATTTTTCTCTATCTTTTGATATACAGTTTGGAGTTTTCCCTCTAATATCGAAGAAATTAGAGGGAAAAACTGATTTTTCAACTTTTATTTTTTGAACATAAATATCTCAGTTACCATTCAATAGATTGTTATGAAATTTTTGGTACTTGTTTATAACGTTTGTATAGAGGGAAGCGTGTCTCAGATTTTTAATTGAGGCCCTTGTTTTTATTTTATGACAAAAAACAGGAAACTTGTTATTTTTTTCATATTAATTTTCTACATTTTATAAAACAAAAACTAGGGCCTAAATAAAAAATCTGAGACAAGCTTCCCTCCAAATGAATGTTATCTATAATCAGTGAAAATTTCATGTCTTTACATGCAATAGTAAGCGAGATATCCTTGTTCAAAAAATAAAAGTTGAAAATGTGTTTTTTGTATTCCCGGCATGCCCAAACAGGTACATAGCTACACATCAAAATATGAATTATATGAGTGGATAGTCATTAAAAGGGTAGTTAATGATATAATATTCATGTTCATGGTATGAATATTCAAGTGAATAAGTCTATTTAAAGAGAGTCCCGCGAATTCGTCCCTTAGAGGTGTTGTCTATCCTTAACTCATTGGTTCAGGCTATACCGCGAGCATGGCGCCTTGCTAATGAATTTAGCATTCGCCTAGCACCTGGAAGAACATGTATTCACATGAAGATACTATTAAAACTCTATTTAGAAAGCGGTATATATATCTTAAAATCAACTATTAAGGTGTTTCAATATCCTCTCTAAATATACAGAGCTCATAATGATACACCTACATATCTCTGACTCCACATCTGATGGACTTTTTCTAGCAAATGTTGCATCTCTTCTTGTCATGTTTTTCCATTAACTTCCTAATGGAGGTCCATTACCCTATCTCCTGTCGCCTCCTCTTAAGGATCAGAACACTCAGAGAAGAAACTGATGATACGGCCAATTAAAGAGCTGTGGTGCTGACGTGGCAGGTTAGGGCCGACCAGGCGTTTCTTTCCCATACAGGCCTTGGCCCAGTCGATACCATCTATAGTCGGTGGCATTTCCCCCTCCGTGCGTTTCACGTGTATATAGCAAAGACAGGGCCAGGATCAAAGCTTTGGGAGGTGGTGGGGAGGGAAGGGGGGGGGGGGGGGTGAAGGGTGTGAGCAGTGGGGGTGATATGTAGGAGTGGGTGTGAACAAAGACAGTGGAGTTACACTAAGATGTGTTACTGCGAGCATTGCCTATGTGTTCTTGATGACGTTGCTTATGGTGGCGCCCCCTAGGAGCTGTTGCAACACATAGTGCGTCGCCATCATTGTGATGGAATTGAATGTTTGTTTATGCTTAGTCTGACGAGCTAAGACCCAGTGTTTCCCAAAGTGATTATTACATACTATATAAAAAAAACGGTCTTCCTTCATTCTGGCTCCCTTATTGGTCTAGGGCCCTGACCTGTTGACCCACATTTGATTTGGGATTTTCGTGGGGACTCAATGTGGGCCAATTGTGTTTAGTTTTTGTCTGGGGCACCCTTGAAACTGCAGGTTTCGAGGGGGGTGGGGAGGGGGAGGATGAGAGGGGTGGCGGTGATCGCAGAGCGAACTTGTGTAATAGCTAATCTGGATGAGAACGGACTAAGTTTATGCTATGAAAAGATTGAAAGAGGTGCACTGATACATTCTTTACGCAAACAGCGTGCATGGACTCTCCTAGGGGGCGTCATCATTGCGACATTTTGTTGTTGTTGAAAACATCATTCAGGGTTACCCCTGGTCTTCCACGATAAACAGTGGCATACACAACGTAACGTCATGGACTGGTACTCTTATCTTGGGAGCTCTTTGGAGTGACAGAAATGTAGCGGAAGGGATGTGTTGGAGTGTAGGTATGGGTATAGGGGGAGGAGGCAGGGCGGAGGGGGGGGAGAGGGGGAGGGGAAGGGGAAGGGGGAGGGGGAGGGGGAGGGGGAGGGGGAGGGGGAGGGGGAGGAAAGTTCCTCCAGAGGAGATTGGTGATGTGTTTATGGCGACAGCTGACCAGCCATACACCAGAACATCAGAGACGCCGGACCCAGCGGAGCGCGGCTGGCACTGTCAACCTTTGTTATAGAAGACCTGGAGGTGGGGGGGAGGGTGGGGAGTGATTGGGGGGAGGGGGTGATGAGCTTCTATCTATATCGCTTCTCTTTCTCTCCGCTGAGTGGCTGGTATTATTGTGTCTTGTATATGAGCGAGGCAGGTGATGAAATAGGGGAAAGGCCATTGGGTAGGTTGGGGAGGCAGGTGATGAAATAGAGGAAAGGCCATTGGGTATGTGAGAGAGGTAGGTGATGAAATAGGGGAAAGGCCATTGGATATGTCGGAGAGTCAGGTGATTAAATAGGTGAAAGGCCATTGGGTATGTGAGGGAGGTAGGCTATGAAATAGGGGAAAGGCCATTGGGTATGTTGGGGGAGCCAGGTGATAATAGGGGAAAGGTTATTGGGTATGTAAGGGAGGCAGGTGATGAAATAGGGGAAAGGCCATTGGGTATGTTGGGGGGTCAGGTGATGAAATAGGGGAAAGGCCATTGGGTATGTTATGAATGGATTGGAAAGATAAAGAATTGATAAATCAGGGAATGAAGGTTTGTACATGTGTAGAATAGTAAACAGGTACATTCTTTTATTGTTTATGATTATACATGAAAATTGAAATATTTGAATATGAAAATTAATGTCTCAAAGCATGTGATGTCATTCACAATGAAGAAGAAAGCAAACTATGCTCATCTTCTTTTAGAAAATTAAAACAAACAGTCGTGTTTTATTGCTGAGGTATTTTAGTGACATGATCTATCATTTTGTCCCGGATCGCAGTAGAAAATGAATCTGAGAGGTACGAGTATACACGGACATAAAAGAGACGTAGCTAGGTGGGGCCATTTGGGGTGCCAGTTCCGCACTTGTTGCTGTAACAGTAACTGCTATTGCCCTGCTTAAATGATGACCTGTCACAAAGTCCCATGTCTGCACTACTTACGGCCCGCCCCTGACGCGGTAAGCCGATATGTCCTACGTCCGGCCTACCCCAGGTCGGGGCGGTCAGAGGCGGTGCGCGGGGGAGTGGGTGGTGGGTGGAGTGTGTGTGGCTGTAGTCCACTCTCCGATTTTACACCAAATTCTGAAAACACGAACCATGGCTGTTTATAAACGTATTATATCATTAGGACGGATTTTTGAATTCCCTTTCAAGCGCATTTAACATGCATGGGTCTCTGTAATATTGTTTCTATTGACAATTTAGATTCTAATGAGTCAATATCCCCTTGTGTAACGCAGGCTTTAAGGTTGTATTCCACTGAGAAAAGCGATTAGAATGCAGACATATCATAATTATATCGACCGAGAACATTTTGAATTTCCTGTCGAATACTATGTAGCATTCCTCTTTTTTTGGGGGGTCAAAATCGCCTATATTATAGTGTAACACAAGCCTTAGGTGGGTAGGAAAGGTATGGGGGCATGGCTCTGGATGTTCATCATGGTAGATCGGAGACCCGACCGCCTTTCTGTACCTAACTTATTGTTGTGTGCACTGCCCAGACCAAAGGAAGCGGGGGAGGGGGTGCCTGCCAGCAGTCGGACACTATAGGAGCACAGCTGTTGCTTGCCCACTATATTACTACTCCCATCTTGACGGGGGAGTTCTATAAGGGTTATAGGGATTAGCCTGCGTCCCTACTGGAGGGGTCCAACACAGGGGGTAGGGGTGCCGGACATTGACGTATACACTAATAACACGCCGAGGGTGAAGGGACTACCGCCCGCCCCCTATCGTCATAAACACGGACCACTGTCAGCTACAACCACCCCCTCCATGGGCCGTACTGGGAGTGGGGGGAGGGATCACTTCACCCAGTTTTGAGTACCCACTGCAAAATGGACCATGGAAGCTTTGGTTATATCTAGGTTGGAAAAAAGTGGCTGTACCTGATCCTGTGTGGTGTGGCCTTGGATGCTCATCACGGTAGACACAGGACCCAACCACCTGTATGTGTGTACCTAACTTATTGTTGTGTGCAATGCTAAGACCTTAGTGGAAGGAGTGGTATACCCATGTAGGGAGCGACCTGCCAGCGGACGGACACTATAGGAGCCCAGCTGTTGCTTGCCCTCTATATTACTACCCGTGTCTTGACGGGGGAGGTCTATAAGGGTTATAGGGATTAACCCGCGTCTCTACTGGAGGGGTCCTACATGGGGGGTAGGGGTGTCGGACATTGACGTATACACTAATAACACGCTGAGGCCGAAGGGACTGTCGTCCGCCCTGTTTGCCCCTATCGTCATAAACACGGACCACTGTCAGCTACAACCACCCCCCTCCATGGGCCTTACTGGGAGTGAGGGGAGGGAGCACTTTACCCAGGTTTGTGTACCCAATGAAAAAAGGACCATGGAAGCTTTGGTTGTATCCTCCATCTAGGTTGAAAAAAAGAGGCTCTACCTGATCCTGGGTAGTGTGGCCTTGGACGTTCATCACGGTAGACGCGAGACCCGGCCACCTGTCCGTACCTAACTTATTATTGTGTGCACTGCCCAGATGAGTGGGGTAGGGGGGCGGTGGCTGGCAGCGGTCAGAAGTATAGGAGCCCAGCTGTTGCTTGCCCACTATATTACTACCCGCGTCTTGACGGGGGAGGTCTATAAGGGCTGTAAGGATTAACCTGCGTCCCTACTGGAGGGGTCCAACATGGAGGGTAGGGGTGCCGGACATTGACGTATACACTAACAACAAGCTGAGGATGAAGGGACTACTGCCCGCCCACCCCGCCCCCTATTGTCATAAACATGCACCACTGTCAGCTACAACTACCCCCCCCCCCCTCCCTCCGTGCATGGGCCGTATCGCCCACCCCTCAGGGGGAGGGGGGGCGGTTACTCCTCCCAGGTTTGGGTACTCACTGCAAAACGGGCCACGGAAGCTGTGGCTGTGACTCTAGGCTTAAAAAGGGACGTTCATCATGGTAGACGCAAGACCTGATCACCTGTATGTACCTAACTTATTATTGTGTGCACTGCCCACACCTGAGTGGAAGGAGGGGGGGGGGAGTCAGATATCCCCGCGTAGAGAGTGGCCTGCCAGTGGCCGGACACTATAGGAGCATAGCTGTTGCTTGCCCACTATATTACTACCCGGGTCTTGACGGGGGAGGTCTATATAAGAGCTGTAAGGATTAACCCGCGTCCCTACTGGAGGGGTCCGACACAGGGGGGCTGGGGTGTAAGAGGGTGCTGTACATTGAGGTATACACTAATAACACGCCGAGGGACTGCCGTCCGCCCTGTCCGCCCCCTATCGTCATAAACACGGACCACTGTCAGCTTCAACCACCCCCCTCCATGGCCCTTACTGGGAGTGGGGGGAGGGATCAATTTACCCAGGTTTGTGTACCCACTGCAAAATGGACCTTCCATCTAGGCTGAAGAAAGGAGGCTGTGCCTGATCCTGGGCAGTGTGGTCTTGGAAGTTCATCACGGTAGACACAGGACCCGACCACCTGTATGTGTGTACCTAACTTATTATTGTGTGCACTGCCTAGACCTGAGTAAGGGGGGCCCCCATGTAGGGAGCAACCTGGTAGCGCCCGAACACTATAGGAGCCCAGCGGTTGCTTGCCCACTATATTACTACCCAGGTCTTGTATAAGGGCCGTAAGGATTAACCCGCGTCCCCACTGGAGGGGTCCGACACAGGGGGCTGGGGTGTAAGAGGGCGCAGGACACTGATGTATACACTAATAACAGGCTGAGGGCGAAGGAACCGCAGCCCGCCCTGCCCACCCCCTATCGTCATAAACACGGACCACTGTAAGCTACAACCCCCCCCCCCCAGGTTGGGCCTAACCGCCCATCCCCCTGGGGGAGGGAGGGGGGTACTCCACCCAGGTTTGGGTACCCACTGCAAAACAGGCAATGGAAGTTGTGGCTGGAACTCAATCTAGGCTTAAAAAGGGGGGCTGTAACTAAACTGAAAAGTCCCCAAAATTCCCAGGGGCACTATACTGTGGGAGGTTTTGTGATTAGGTAGTCTAATCAGGGAACAAATAAAGTTGTGTAACAATATGAAGTAAAAGATCATCTCTAAGCTTTGATTGAATGCAATGTATGGCTTTAGTAAATAGCAATGGGCGGTTGATTCACATATAAGAATATAGGGGGCTGTTAAATCTTCCAGGGGCTGTAGTAGTTCTGTCTTGGGTGCCTACCCTCAAACAGTCAGTGTCCCCTCCCAACCGCCCACCCTGGAGGGAGGAAAGAGGGATGGGGTAGTTGGGAGAATTTACGACATGTCCTGCTGACTGGATTTAGGTCTACCGCCGGGGCGGGCCGATACATCTCTCCGCGAAGCAGTAGCGTCTCCGTCGGACGCCGGGAAGTGGGTCCATCTGCGTTTATGCAATAAGTGCACGACCGGGGGGACCATCAGTCAACCCTGGAGCACCCGGCTAGAGCCTGTATGCAACTAGACGATTCTCACTGCCGGTTATTTGGTAGCTTATGGAAAAAAAATCCAGTAATATGGCAAAAGACCACACAAGCTACATATCATTTGAAAGAGATTGTGAAGACCTTTCTAATGGTATGAAGCATGTTTATGATTGATAGATATTTCCACTGCCGATTGTGTTTCAACAGTAATATGGCAAAAGACCACACATCCTACATATCATTTGAAAGAAAATTCGAAGACCTTTCTAATGGTATGTGACATGACTATAATTAATCTGTCTTCGGATATGTTACGTTATCAATATTCCCACTATCCATTTTTCATAACGGAAGTCATATCAGCTGGTAGAATACGTTCTTCATGAAGGAGGAGTGGTGGCTGGGGAGGGGAGGGGGAGAGCATGTATTCCATCAGACGATTCTAACTGTCGGTTATTTGTTAACTTACACATTTTCCCCCAGTAATATGGCAAAATACATACATGCTGTATATCATTTGAAAGAGAACTTGAAGACCTTTCCAATGGTATGTAACATGTCTATGATTAATTGATATTCCCACTGCCGATTGTTCATATAGGGAGTCAAATCAACCAGTGTAATACAGCTTTAAGAAGCAGAAGGGATGGATGGGTTTTGGGGCAGGTGGCGGGGGGGGGGGGGGGGGGAGGTCGTCCATCCTCCGGGGGCTGGTTGCTAACCGTCGTCAAGTGAAACTGACGCAATGCAGCATGGGATTGGTGGTGGGGGAGGCGGGCATTTGAAGGTTCTATTACACCGTGAAGGAGATAGTCCTCTGTCCGCGACTACCATCCATCAACAAGCAATGCTTGGGGCTCGTTTTTTATCTACTTTTTATGTGGCCGTGAGTTATTTTGAGTCATTTCTCTGCTGTAAGTGGGTTGTAAGGAGTGTATCTGTTATGAGTGATGGGGTGGATGTTTGTCTTATCTCACTAATGTTGTCTTCTCAACAGATAATTGTTTTTATGAGCAATGGGCGGATTTATACATCGATTATTTCATACTTTTCTTGGATTTAAGAACGATATTTAATTATGTGTGTTAAATGTGGTAACCGTTGTGTTATCAGGAAGAGTGTTTTAGCATTAATCTATGGCTTTATTTGTGAAGGGTTGTTAATCTCATTTTATGAGTATTGGTAAAATGTTTGCTAATCTAATTTTCTGATCAGTGGCAAAATGACCTCAGAGAGAGCAGGATGGGAATAATTTATAATGAATTATCCATACTTTTTATCGCTTACTTTTAAATATGAAACGTCCAAATTATGGAAAACTATCAAAACCACCAATAAAGTATAGAAGTCTCTCGTCAATATCTGACCTGTTTGTTAAGTGCACTTTAACAGCGGGTATTCGCCTCTGGATATTGCTATTCCAAAGACGAACACAGGACCGGTTTAAAGCTCATGATCATGCAGGAGGAGACAGGCGCTATGTTGGAATAAAGCTCAGTTCAAAACTTTAACCTGCTGGGGCCGAATTAATCTTTACCTAAATCACTTAAAAACATGTATCCCATGCTTTACTTTTTGTAACTTAAAGGTGGGTAATTACATCTGATACGATACTATTTGCCCCCCTTTGCCCACCTTCATGCAAGGACCACACCACTCTCGAACTGGCACTTCTGGCAAGCCCCGAACAGGTGAGGGGCTTGCGGCGCAGGCTAACAAACAGCATGCATTGGACTTGCCTAAACATTTTCCCCTTGCCTTCGACACGGTGGCCTTTCTCCGCAGTCACTTCACCGCCCGGTTCACTGAGTTTCTTTGTGTCGGAGGCTCCCATTGTGACTGTGAAGCAGGAGACAGGGACACGCGCTGCGGCTACGTGTCGGGAGCCGCCCCGTTATTAAGGCCTGTACTCAACTAGGCGATTCAAACTACTGGTATTTTTATGCTTATTTTTACCAGAAATATTGCAAAAGATCATACATTCATTTTAATTAGAGTTAGAAGGCCTTTCGAATGGTGTGTAACATGTCTATACTTACCAATACTCCAGCTGTAGATTTCACCAGGCGAGTCTGGATATTTGGAATTTGGTTATTTACGACTTTTTGCCGATAATATGGCGAAAGACCACGAATGCTACATATCATTTGGAAAACTAAAAACCCTTTGAAATACTGTGCAACGTGTCTCTGTTTAACCAATATTTCATTTTAGAAATTTACGACATTTTACCAGAATTATTTCAAAAGACCATGCATCCTACACATCGTTTGAGGGGGAATTAAAAACCATTTCGAATGATATGTAACACGTCTATGATTAATTAATATTCCCACTGATGATTTTTGAAAATCGTGAATAATATCGGTTAGTGGAGTACAACCCCCGTACGTGTCACACTTCCCCATTGTAGGGCATCGTTCTGACAGACCTCCCCTTTGTGGACCTCTCCCTTTAGGCCAGGTTACATTCTGTACCACTTAGACTTCTTTTATTTCCAGCCGTGCACGAACAAGATCAGAGAAGTCCGTGTGGTAAATTGATGCACATTAGAGTTGAGCGTGGCCCTACGGGAGATGCGTTAAGGAGGTAGGAAATCCCCCGACAGTTGAGGCAATGTGACGGTAAAAAGACCTTTGTATACGGCCCAAATCTCTATTAGAGTCACGCTAAGCATCTGCATTGGCCCTGGGATCAAGCTGAAGGTGCGTCCATACGCCAGAGTTCATAAACAGTATGACGTGACAGGGGCAGATATAGGCGGAGGGGTCCAAGGGGGCCTGACCCCCCACCCCTATTGCTGGACCCCTAAGCTACAAAGGACGGGAAAATCTTGCACATGTATGCGAAAATGCACGACCTTTTAGTACTTAACCTTCATGTCCCTCCCCCTTTCAAAAACCATGTATCTAGCAGGTTTGCACTTCAAAGATAATATCGAATGCTTTAAGACAATGCGAGATATTATGACATATATTCATTGAAGAGTTGTTAGATCCCATGTTAAACGACCCCACGAAAGTCTGTGTATAGATTAAAAGGCTAATATCTATTTGCTTCTTTTTCTAAATATTAAAAAAAGTGTACACTGAAAACCGGATTTAATATCCGATTGTAACCAGCTGTAGGATGGATAAAATGAAAAAAAGTCGGCCTTCAAAAACTCTACTACTCAAACAACAATACCCAGACAACAAACTATACGTAGATATTCGTATTTGATTATGGGTACTTTTTCATAGATATGCATAGTATTGTCATTGTTGTACACATTTGCTTGCAATTGAAAAGAATCCGATCTTGGACGAAAACAAATGAGATTGTTAAGAAAGACGTATAAACGCTAGCGTTTATGTGCTAAGTTAATTAGGTTAACTGACAACGGTAAAGATTATAAAACAATAGTTTCTGCTACATCTAATAATATCGATAGCATACTATATCAAGGTACAAACAGTTTGAAAGGATAGATCATAAACCACTCACCTATGTCCATAATTCCCCTATAAACTACTAATTCTGTGAATATAAAGAACTACTTTGAATAACGATAATACTTGATACCTATCAAAGGTGTATAGAAAATCCCTAAAAAACAATCTTGGACATAAACAAACTGATGCACTGTATAATCAAGTAATTCCCGAAACAAGATGAGAAACCATGAATATTCCAGTG
This sequence comes from Lepidonotus clava, assembly GCA_936440205.1. NCBI lineage: Eukaryota > Metazoa > Annelida > Polychaeta > Phyllodocida > Polynoidae > Lepidonotus > Lepidonotus clava. The sequence goes on along the minus strand of OW387134.1, from coordinate 66,184,936 downwards.
ATCTCCCGGCGACCGAGGCGCCCCCTACCGAGCGTCATTTAATCCTCATGAAGCCAGCCCAAGTGTGTGCAAATCTCCTTATCACAGTAATGCACCGTGCTTTATCCTCCCCTTGTTATTCAACATGTATCACTTAGTCCCCTCTAAAAGGTAGGGCGACAGGGGGATAATTCCCCCACCACCGCCGCCGTGGAGGAGGGAAGACCATCTGCTTTTAAACCGGAGACAAACCAGGGCCTACACTGGAGCCTGTGGTTGAAGTGTTGAGGCCCATGGGGTGGGGGGCACTGACTCTTTGAGGGTAGGTACGAAAAACCAAAACTACAGCCTGTAGTTTTCCAATAAGACAGCTCTCTGCTTTGATGTAACAGCCCCCTATTTTCTAGGATGTCAATGGACAGCCCATTTTTTGACTACAGACAATACTCAGAAATGAGCTCTTTTCTCAAATTTGTAGCATAAACAATCATCCTAGCTAGTCATATTACCTATTCCCTAATTAGACTACCTAAAGACAACAGCTCTCACAGTGTAGCGCCCTCGACAGACCTCCTTTTTGGAACTTCCTGGGTCAGTTACAGTCCCCTTTTTTAAGCCTAGATCCGAGTTACAGCCAGCGCTTCCACGGGCGATTTTGCAGTGGGTGCCCAAACCTGGGTGGAGTGCCCCCCCCCCCCCAACCCCCCCCCCCCCCCAACCCCCCCCCCCCCCCCCATCCCAGGACACTCTGCTATTTTGACTCTCTCGGTACGAGAATAGTCTTTGCATTGCATAAATCTGGCCACTGAGTAGAGTGCAGACTGGGTTATGCCATTCACATCATGTTTAAGTCTTGATAGACGGGAAACTAACGGGAAACTCATATTTCCCATGTATTCTGGTAGGAAAGCACCCAAAGAATAGGTCTCATGTGTTTTAGACAGTTTTACAATTTCTTATTATAAATCTCAGGGACAAAGAATCGCTTTTTTGGCTCCAAAATCTACTGGTTTTCCTACTCCGTTGGGGACAAATCTGTTCATGTCAAAACCAAACTTTTCAAAATTGGTTGATTTTAATGAGTATGATGATTCACCTCTATCAAGAAAATCCGCCAATAACGCAATCTATATTAATGTCAATAAAAGTGTTTGAGCTCAAGATCACATTAAATTATTACCACAGGCCGCTATGCAGAATTTCATTTATTTAAACTACGTCATTTTGCAGGCTTGAAATGTTTTTAAAAAATTCTCTTTTATGAATTCTCACAAAAGATCCGTTGCAGAGTGGGTCCCCGGGGTAATGCCAGTAGTGGTAAGGGGAGCAGGTCCAGGGGCCACCAGCACCCAGGGGGAGGGGGGACTCGGTCTCAAACCTGCCCAGATGTGTGTGTCAAGAAGTAGGAGATGGGTCCTTCTTCAGACACAAGTGAGTGAAATGAGTGAGAAGATTTCACTCAAAATAGGTGTGAAATTTGCCTGCTCACTCAATATGGACTAGGAATTCAAGAGGATTTTTACATAGTAATATTGAAAAGTGCTGAAACTGAACACTTTATATGTAAATTAAGGGAAATAGATAAAAATAAATAGGCATTTATGTGCTTTAACGAATAATTATAATATTTGTACAATACCAACAAATAGGAGTAGAAATATATTAACAGCATCCCTTTCAATACGACTTGCGGTGTCCTTCAAAATGGGTCTGTTTTCAAAACCTTAATGCACACATCCAGGCATTGAGAATGGAAGTCGCCCCCCCCCCGGGCATCGGCGCCCCCTACCACCCCCTGGAGGAGGCTAATTGTGGGCTAAGACGACACCCTCCTCCTGTACCCCCGGGACGCTCCCCTTCCTTTGTTGAGCGGACTCTACACCAGGGGGCGCCCGGTGGAAATACAGCTATTATTGTCGGGTTTTCAAAGGAGGGATCAATTTTCCATCCCACAGATAGCTGCTTTAACGGACTACTTTCGTGAACAAAGCATGGGACAAACTGGAGAATATCTATGAAGTATTTGCACCATAGGCTTCTATAATGGATTTTCAAACCAACTATAATATATATTCAAGTACAAAAAGAGAAAATAGCCATTGTTAGTCTTCCATCAAGGTTAACCACAAATAATACCAGGATTGATCTAAACTTGGGACCCATGGCTTGTCGACATATTTCCCAGGAAGCATCTTGATCCATACTAATTTTCAGGTAAAATACCGGAGATGAACTATCTGCAGCTAGGAGAATTGACTTGGTAGGAAGGTAGGCTCCTTGGCATGGGCAATGGAAAACGTGATTACATTATATCATTTAAATGTTTTAAGAGCTTTGGGAATCACCTATGCTATGCACAGGGTATTTTGGTGGGGTATAGACCATTTCCGTGCTATCCATATTCATCAAAGTATGCGGTTTGTACCGGTGATTTTTGTTTGGGACTCTACATGACAACTTGAGTTGATGTAAGTAAAATGATATTTAGGAAACTAATTGACATCCCACTCCCATTCCATGTCCCAGCCATCCCTAGCAAGAAGTGACATAACAGGCACATCCTGTAATCCAATTTTTTGGTTATAGTCTGTTAGTTGTTAAATTGTCACATAACAATTATGTTGTTTTAGGTAAAGCTCACTAAAAAAGAATGTTATAATGACATTACATTTAAGTGACCTTACTAATACGGAATGTGATGAGAATGTTATTTTTACATGAATTAAGAACCTATTAAGAATGTCACAATAACAGCACAGTGGAACATTGCAATGTTAGGATCGAAAAGAATTTTTGGGTGCCATCAAAAGAACATAACAAGACATTACCAGAATTAAACAGAATGTTGCCACAACGTTATAATAACGTCATATTCTTCTTTGGGATAAGTCTCCAGGTGGTTGTCTGCGCTCCTCCCTAGCGCGGAGATAGCTGTGGATGCAGAGTGGTCTGAGATAGCTGTGGTTGCAGAGTGGTCTGGAGGAGGCCCATAATGGGTTAGACCAGGAGGCTGGTCGTCTTGGTTAGAACAAAGAGAATCACCTCACTCTGTTTACCTTCTCCCCCCACGTCTCTCTGTCCCCCCGGCCTGAGGCCACTCACATCAAACAGGCTGAGAAAACACCCACAGGGTCTCGTCTAAGTTTAGAGACACCAGACAGGGTCTGGGACACCCTGCTTGAGGACGTTATAGATTTTTGTGAATGAAAGATAAACATGAACTGGTCTAGGTCTAGTTCGAGTGTATGGGCGCCAGCTGAGGATGTCAGATCCGCACTTTCTGATTTCTAGCAGGACTGTTCCTCAAACAATCCCCCTCCTTGTGTAGGAAGCACGCATGTACTTTGTCTGATATAATGGGAATGCGTCGTGTGAAATAACACTTTCAAATATGATGTCATTATGTTATTATATATATATATAAATTTATATATTACATTTAGGTCTAATATCTTTCAGGAATTATTCCCATGCCACACTTGAACTAAAATGTATATCCTTCTCTTTGCAGAATACCAACAAAGCTGCCCATGACCCCAGATAATGATGTCATTTCCTGTTGTAACTGGAAGTACACCACCAGAGACACTGCATGCGGCATTCAACTAGCTCTCCAAGATGGCATCGATTCGCTGACACTACCACTAGTTATTGATGGCCAAGATGGCCAAGATGGCCAAGATGACGTCGATACATTGAGACTACCATGAGATATAGCTTGCAACATGGCTTTGATTTGCAGAGACTAGTGTGAGATATAGCTCTCCAAGATGGCGTTGATTCACCAAAACCACCGTGAGATATAGCTGTTCAAGATGGCGTCTATTCGCCGAGACTACCGCGAGATCTGCGCCTACGTAGCCATGGTGCTGGGCGCGCTAGGCCTTGTGGGTAACGCCCTCTGCGCCAAGGTGATGCGCATTGGGTACCTGAAAGGGTCGTCCACGTGCGTGCTTCTCTTCGGGGCGGTCCTCAGCGACACGGTCATCCTCGTCATTGACCTCTTGGACAGTGTTGCTGACCTTATTCCTACCCTGACTGCAGGCGACCTTCTATACGGTCAGAGTGACTGGCGCTGTAGGCTGACCACCTTTGTGTATGATACAGCCAGGGTAGTGTCCTCCTGGCTGACCGTTGCCATGTCGGTCGAGCTTTGCCTGGTTCGCAGTGACCCCAAGCGGCGGCCGGCGATAGCCAACACAAAGCGGGCTGTATACGTGGCCCTGGCGATTCTCTTGGTGGCAATAGCAGCCTGCTTCCCTTTTTTAGTCATCGCCAAAGCCACCCCCCAAAAAACCTGCTCCTCCAAGTACATGCTCTTCTTCGACACCTACTCGGACATAGTGCTGGGCATCGCCGTCGACTCGTTAGTGCCTATATTCTTTATCATCGTGTGTACGATGAAGTCGGTGCTCTCCATGCTGGATGGTACGTTAGGGGGGTCCAGCTCCCCGACAAGCCCCGAGCCCCCCGACCCCTCCCCGCTCACCCACCCTGGAGGAGGGGGGAGCGGACCTCCAGGGGACAACGACGACCCCACAGGTATGTATATTACATTCCACCAGGTATGCATTCCATAAAAATTTGCGATAATTATCGCGAGCCAAAGCACATCCATAAAAACTAAAAAGATTATCACCAAGGCCTCAAAGCAGTGTTGTGACAATAATTTCAAAATATCGCGCTTTTAAAAATACATATATTTTCACAAATACTAATATATCAATATATATATATGCATATGTGACCAAGGAAGAATGCTATTTAGTTTAAGTTTGATTAAAAATTAAATTGACCAAAAAATGTGAAAAACATAAAACCCATATTATGGCGATAACATTTTTTGTATCGCGATTTTTTTATGGAATGCCCCCCTGCAGTTTTCCCATCAAAAGGTGTTCCCTGTTTCGAGGAAAAAGCTGTGACCAGGGTTTTTACTTGTAAAATGAAGATATAAGCTGAAGATAATATTTGATGAACCTGCAAGAATATTTATCTATATTATTTTCCGATCTGCCTTTGCTTTGTATTTTGCCCTCAAGCCGAGCAGTGAGCCTTCTAAATACACATGTTTTTGACAGGGCAAACCCATAGTACCATGCATAACTGGCTGTAACTCTGGAATCAATGCAGATAGAGATAACATTCAAAAAGCATATTAAACTAGACACTAAATCTGGCTGATAGTACATTCCTCAAAACATTTTGAGCATTTTTCAATTTTTATATGTATATGTCTACCACAGGGTTGACCTTCTCGTACGCGGTCATCGCCACGTGCGGCGTCTTCCTCATCACCGTCACCCCCACAGCTGCCTTGGAGACCATCAACGCCATCCAGAAGCACTACCCGAGCCTCAGCCTGCCCCGTGACGCCGTGGGACTGGCCTACGCCGTCACCCGCCTCCTCTTCCTCCTCAACCACTCCGCCAAGCTCTACGTCTGGTTCGTCACCGAGGAGGACTTCAGGTCGGCCTGGAGACAGCTGTACATGTGCGGGAACCTACCCACAGCGTCCGCCGCCTCCACGGCGGACGCTGGAGCTGCGTCTGCTTATAATAACAGCTCCATGGACATGTCCCTGGCCATGAACGGGGCGACGAGGGGCAGGCGGCCCCCTAATTATTCCTCCACCAGGGAGGAACGCCTGTGATCTTCGTAGAAAACACATTTAATACTTAATTTTTGTACAGAATGCACGTCTTTTCTACTACACATCTGGCTATACAGATATGCATGAGGTATCTCGCAGTCGGACGGATAATATTTCTTTTGCAATATTTTAACGAGGAATTAGGATGTCAGTTCAAAAGGGCATGGCGCTTGCCCTCATTGTTCATTAAAGTATAGGCTTAATTTGCTGTGTTATCAAATGAAAATTACATTTATCCAAGCTGAAAGGGAAATCCTAAATAATAAACGTGCAATGCTTAAAAAATATCCTGCACGTTTGCATTACTTTTCTATATCTTTTAACGGTCTACCTTAAACAAAAGAAAACAATATTATATTGCCTGTTTATTTTGGAAAGTTGTATTTTTGTTTTCCGGTCAGTGTGAAATAAATTTCGATAATGCCCATGTTAAAACATCAGATCAGAGTGAGGCCAGTAGAAACATTCTATTTCCGAGGGTCGAATGGACGAAGAATACCTTGTGAAAATGGAAACTGACCATATTATCGCCCATACAACTGGAGGCTTAAACACAACACAGTTCCCTAACACAATGTCGTCTCCTGGGAATCCCTACCCATCTCCACTGTTAGCCCTGGAGTTATGAACACCAAGGAAGATCATATATGTATACATTGTGAGATCTCTAAGGAGCGAAAAGTGCCGCCGGGAGAGGCCCAGGAGGTGCCTTGAGGAGGCTTTATAAATACGTGTTGTCAAGAACTGTTGATACACAGGGCATCAAGTCGCCTCACAGTTAGGGGTGAGAGATTGTGTTATCAGAAAGGATAACTTTCATTTCCATGGAAACTATTAATGTGTTTTCATCCCACCACATCAACATGCACGTTTATCCTTTCAAGCATATCAGATGGATGGTTTTGTATATAATATATATCGTCTACAGAAAAAAATAACATGTTCACTGAGGTTTTGTACCTCAAGTATCATCATTATCCATAGCATCCGCATCATTGAAATAATACTGGTCATCTTTTATATTATTGTAAAGCTGTAAACCATCTACCTTGTTGTAAATGTAAAATTGGATTAGTGAAAGATTATGGTTCTGCAATCCAGAATGCCATAAGAAAAGGAGTTGTCGTTTTATATTGTACCACTCAAAGGATGATGTTATGAACATAAAATTGTCGTTTGAAGGTAACTTCTCTTTGTTATCGTTAATCTTTCCCTTTGGCCGGTTGCACAATGATCTATCACAACTACAACTTTTAAGACAACTTTGAGCACGTGTAGTTTAAACCAAAATCATTGTTACAATCTTTGTTGCAAAATGCCTTCATTTTGTTTCTATTGGATCATGTTGAGTTTTGTAAATTGACATAATATCATACATAGGAACAGGTTCATAGGAACACTGTAGGTTTGAATATCGTAAAGATTACAGTTCATTTACAGCATTCTCAATGGGTTTTTTGATGGGGCAAAATACATGGCCTAACAGTGATAAAAGTGGACAGGGAACTCTTTTGTTTTACTGTAGACATTCGTTGTTATGAAAGTCATTGTGCAACGGGCAACCTAGCTCATCACATATACTGGGTCTCACTGTTGCGAGGGTTGGCACCAACAGCAGGACCCATCCATGTAGAACAGCGAGGACATCCAACTTTGGTGATAACAGCAAGGGTTGGCACATCCATTTTAATTTGTGTTGGGGTCATTATTTCAATAATTATTTTGTTTCCAGCAATTGATAGCTGTGTTCCTCAGCTTTAAGAATATAAAGGAGGTAAGTGGCGGAAATTTATTCATCAGTCAATTAAATGTGAGAGAAATGTGAGAAAAACCATTGTTGTTGTGAGGGTTGGCACTTTTTGAAAACCATAAGGACATCGCGGTTGCGAGACCCATTTCTAAGTCATTGCTATGCTCTCAATGTTTCCAGGGCTGGTTATCCAATGGACCAAAGGACTTTCTACATGGATCCAGCATCAAAATTCCCTATTTGTATGCTACTTCTGAAGATCTTTAGATGTAAATATCTAGTTTTAAAACTGTTCAAAGAACTAAAGACGCCAAGAATATTACCACAATTCGACAGAGTGATCAGGGACGGATTTAGAGAGGGGCACCTGAAGCGTGCGCCTCCTCTAATCTATAAAATATGTGACAGAGCCATTGTTGTTTTCTCACACCCTGCAATGTATGATTAGAAGATGAAACAACCTGTTATAAATAAAAAATAAATGGACGTAACTTACTAGTTTCAGGAGAATTCTCTAAACAACAGGATAACACATTGATCACATTGGCCAAAGAGGAAGGGGAAGGTCCGTTTTTACAATTCTTGGGAAGAGGACATGTTTGGATTGTTTATAATCAAACGCTGTTTACTTGCTTTGGCTCCCCCATCCTTTTTGGTAATCCTAAAATAACCCCAGTCTTATTGGGTGCAAACTGTAAGTTAGCGAAACGTGGCTGGATAAAGCAAAAAACCAACTTACGCTTCATGTTGAAACCACGTAATCGGACGTTTTTCCGAATTAAACACATTTACTGCATTACTGCATGTATTGCAAGGGAGTTCTCCTGTGCTTGCATTACGGATGGATGCATAATACGAAATCGACCTAAGCAATACAGGTGACAAATTGCTCCTATAAATTGGTAAATTGCATCTTCATTTATTGGCCCTTTTCCGTAAGAACTAATGCTAAAGGCTGTCAGCCTAACTTATAATGTCCAGCCCCATACAGCATTTTGATTGGATGGCAAACCTACAAATCTGTCAATTGGTGAAATTTAAGAAATCACAATGTTTTAGCAATACTTGGGGATATGGAAATAATTTTTCCTCATTTCTGTGACCCCAACTCTAGGAGACAAGGATGGCTTCTATGAATATTTTGTCCAACCATTGTCCAACCCTGGTACATACTCAATGTGGGATGGGCTCATTGGCATCCCATACTCAAGGACTGTGTCGTATCACTGCAAGCCACATTTAACAGGCTGCATGCGCGCGCACACCGGAGGCTGCATAATTGACGACCCCAACGACCCCTGGCGTTAAACTCGTATACTAACCACCCCCTCCCCCAATACCGGTCAATGCCAGTGTCGGTGGGTGGCGCATTAATTGTGGCATTGCCTCACCCTGTCGGCCATCCCTTCTCACGTCAGGGCGGCCCTGTATCGACGTGTTAGGGGCGGCAGGGCAGTATGGGATCAATAGAATAAGAGGCAAACACTGTTGCCCTACAGGGGGAATATCCACCAATGGGCTGTCTTGACATTGCCAACCCCGGTGCTGTTTATTGCACCTATTGGTTACCTGGTTGTTTGTTTATGTGTTGCGAGGGGAGCGCAGTGACTTGAGAGGGCTATGCAATCTTCGATTTCTGGCTGTTTCTATTTTCAGTGGGTTGAATGTGGCAAGTGCGTCACAATGGATTAATGTTTAGAAGGATTTATTTCTGATTTGTGATTCTCGTCAATATGGTTAGTTCGTGGAGGCGCAAATCACATTGCTCTTCCGTTAACTAACAATAATGGAATACATAGAGTTCAATGTCAAGTCATAGAATTGTAAGCCCATGTCTCTATCATAACTCATTGACATATGACGTTTCATACATCTCTATAATGTGTGACCAAAACGACTCAATTGGTTTCCCAGTACATGCTCCTGACAATTGGATTATGGTAGTGCATATAGTCACAAATGAAGTATTTTACTAGCGTGGCAAATGTCGATTTCCTGGTTGTGAAATATGCGTTGCACACAATGTGCTCATGTAACAATCATTTTCACGAAACCATCAACTTGCTACGTAGCAGGATAATTATGTACTATTCGACCACAATTGTTCAAGGATCAGAGAATACATTGACATTTTTTCATGTTATCAAACGCTCAGATTTATTGCATCATCATTATTTTACATTTTAGATATGATGGTAAACATACTGCCTCTAATGATATATGATTCTACGTGAATATGCAATATTTATATAGAAATTACAAAGGTTACAAAATACCATCAATCAGCTCTATTCTCCAGGGCCACCATCAGGAGTGACAAAATAACACAAATGCCAGATCGTGCCATTTGATATTTCATTCGCTAGCACTTGTATTATACTGGACTGGAGCAAAGCTGATGGAAAGGCCCCTTTAGGGCAAATCTGCGAAAAAGAATACAAGCGAAAGTCATCCAAATTCACAGTATAATGTAACTGCAGCGTTCACATGGTGGAAAGGACTTCTTTTTGTGAACATTGACTTTGGCATTCTGCTGTTGAACACCAGACTCATGTTCCCAGCACACACACCCCCCGGGCCCCCCCCCCCCCCCCCCCCCATACACACACACTTCCCATCTCCCCCTTACTACTGACCGGCTTGAGACTCAGACCGAGGCTGGCCCCTGGATTGTTATGTGACCCCAGTCCTGGTCATGTGACCATGTAATGTTCTGGCTGCCACTGGTTGGTGTGTGAAGGGAGGCTACTGCATCGAAGTGAACAGATCTGAGGTGAAATGTCGGTTGAAATGCTAGGACTTCATTCTAATACTGAATGTCAACAAATCGCCTTTTCATTTTGTGCGTCCTATACATATGTAATTCTGGATACTGGCAAGCCAAATTAAATAGCCTTTGCCTGCAGTGAGCAAGCCAACCCTATCTCCACCCTTACCCTAATTCTAATGAGTACATGTTATCAATATGACGATCTTGACACTAAAAGGGTAAGAATATTGACAACCATCATACATGTTATATGTTTCATCATGAAATTAAGCTAAAATACTTTGGTTCCAACATCCTCCAATAATTGTACTAAGATATTAATTTTAATAGAAGAAATAGTCCTCTAAGCATTTTATTTTTGCTCCTAGATTCACCCTCTTTTCATCACAGATTTAAACTAAAATGTTAAGGTTCCAACGTCATTCTATATGATTATACTATATGTAAGATATTTAACAGAACAAATAAGCCTCTTAACATTTTACTTTCATTCCTAAAAAAATCACCTTCTTTTCTCATCCTAAGACATCTCAAACAAAAGGATCACGATCTCGAATAAAATTGCATAGGGTCCAAGAGTGAATCCTATGATAACATTTGAACACCCCCCCCCCCCCCAACCCCCCCCCCCCCCTACACTACACTACAACTTTGCTCATCCTGATGAGCCTCACAAGATGAGGCGCGCCTCGACACTTAAATTTCATTTCTATCTGGTCCCAATGGCTAGGGTAGGAGTATGGCAAACCAAGGCAAGGATGTGATGTTATTATAACGTTGCAGCAACGTTCTGTTTGGTTCTGTACTGGTTCTTGTTACGTTATTTTGATGGCTTCCAATACCGTTGCTGCAATGTACTGTTGTGATGTGTCACTGCGACGTTATTATAACGTTCTGGCTAGATTCTTCAACCTAATCAGGACGTTCTTTTAACATTCTGTTTGGTTTCGTCCTAACCTCACCAAAAATAACGTTGTAATAAAGTTCTGATTTGGTGAGTTTTCAACCTCACCAACAATAACATAATTGTTACGTGCCATCTTAGTAAGTAACAGACTGACTAAAAAAGTATGGTTGCAGAAAGTATCTGTTATGTCGCAGCTTGGCTGGGAAGGGGGTTTAGCATAAAGGGCAGGAGGGTGTTGCCGGACTGTTACTGCCCTGGACCAGCGTCCGGCCAGCGTCGGGCCAGTGTCGGGCCAGTAGCGGGGTAAGTAGGCTCAGGACGGGCAAATTAAATCTGGGTTGGGGTGCGGAGGGGTTGGGGGCTCCATTCAGGAAAGGACGGCGCGGATTAGGCCTGAGAGGGGTGGGGGGATTAGGGTGGAGAGTGTAAGCATATGGCCGGACCGGGCAGGGGTTAATCTCTACCAGCGGCCGGCTCACGACAATCACTCGCCGCGTTACAAGTGAGCTGCTCGCGAGCTGCTCCCCCAGCGGGTCCAAATCAGTTCAGCGGCTGTAATAAAAGTACTCGCGCTCATGCATAATCCCTGAGGGCCCTCTCCTTGCTGGCAGGAGACCTGGAGGGGATCGGGGATGGGTTAGGGGTGTAGGGGATGGGATGGGCTAAGCCTGTATTCCACTGGGTGATTTTGGACATGGAAAATCTGAAATTTTAAAATTTTTATCATAAATATTACAGAAACCCATGCATGTAACATGTCATTCGAAAGAGAATTCATAATCCTTTCTAATGATATGTAACATATGTTTATTTAACCCATATTCTTACTTTCGATTTTCAAAATCGAGACTAAAATCAGCTAATGTAATACAGGCTTTAAGATTGTAGGGGGCTGTGCTCCATCAAAGTTACTACATTCCTAGAGGACACGCGAGGAGGTTGTTCGTCGGCTGTCCAAACAGTACTCTTTGGTCGTCGCTACTTCCGGCGGAAGTGGTCTGCCCGACCCACTAACCCCGGCCCAGAATGCCCTATTTGCCCCGCTCATGCGCAATGGGTGATTCTGGCCGTATCGACAATAATAGGCTCCTGAGCGGCCCCTGCCGCCCCCGCCGCCGTCGGCCCGCTTAACGACCGACATTGGTGCGGAATACTGCTTCCGCCGCTGTACCGGAAATCTGCGGGTCAGGCGGGAGGATTAGGGTGAGACGCTGGGGGACGCCGGGGGACGCTGGGGGGACGCTGGGGGCGGGGGGGGGGGGGGGACGCTGCGCCGCGTTCCCATACATCGTTAAAAGCCTCCGCGTCTCTGTGCATGACAACAATGCGTTTATCTCGGCGATAGGCCTGGGGTGGGGGGCGGGCTATTGACTTCCGGTGCCGATACCATCGTCGGCGACGGCGTCACGCAGCGGAAGAGCGGCGGGCGTCGTCACGGATCGATGAACGCCCGACCCCTGTGATTGATGATACTTTGACCTTTGACCTCTTCCCTCCTCCAGCCCCCCTCCTTTAGGGGCCTTCCATTAAGAACGTGTCCATAAAGGTGGGGGGGGGGGGTGTCTAAGATTTTTCAAAATTTGCGTACGCTCTTGTAAAACTCTAATGCGTATTTTTGACCCAGGGGTGGGGGGAGGGGGTCTGAGTTTTTTGAAAAATTGTGTACATACTAAATGAAAGGCCCCTTACCTTCTCCCATCCCACCGGCTACTCCATGCACTGCCCTGTCCCCGCCTGCCCTGGTCTGTAATCATAACCTCTTTGTCTTCCCTAACCCCGACCCCCTCATCCCGGGATAATTCACTTAAAGCCCTGATTCCACCAGCCGATTTTACTACCGATCCGTTGGTAAATTTGTACTTTTAACTGGTAATGTGGCAAAGGATTATTATATCTTACATACCATTTGAAAGAGAATTAAACAAACTTTTCTAATGGTGTATACCATGTTCATGATTAACCAATATTCCCACTGCCGATTTCTGATATCGGGAGTAAAATCGGCTGGTGGATGGATGCGGAATACTGCTTCCGCCGCGGTAGAGGGGTGGGGAGGGGATTGGTTAGGAGTGTTTTTTATGCCTATGCGTCGTGAGCTGCGATACCAGGGTGATATGAGAATATCCCCCAAAAATATCAAGCACAGGGACCATGCATTTTTTAAATGGGCAATTTTGAGTAGTTCACACATGTATAACCAAGAATGGTTACCTTAATATGTGCGACTTCACTACGACATGGTCATATCGCAGCCTATATATCGCATAGTGTAAAACTTCCCTAACTCGCACCCATCCCCTCCTCCCAGCCACTGCACCCCGTCTCCTCTCCTCTCTCCACCACCATATTAAAATGTTTCTCATTCCCAAACCCCTCAGCCTGACTGCCCCACATATACCTCCTTACTTTTCCCCTCTTCACCCCCCCCCCCCCCCCCCCACCCAACATTCACTCCCCACCCCTTCGGGGGCGGATCCAGGATTTTGAAAAAGGGAGGGGCGTGCTATTGCAAAATTTTCCCCCGGCCCCTCCGGGGGCAGGAATTTTACATTTAAAAAATTATATTTGGTCAAAAATAGGGGGGCGGACGCCTGGCACACCCTCCCCCCCCCCCTTAAATCCGCGCCTGCCCCTCATTCCCACTCCTCCCCCTTCCCGTCACCCACATCCCTTCACTCCGTTCCAACACTCCCTCTCACCCTCGACCCCAACTCCTCACCCCCACCCCGTTGCCTACCAAGCCCGTGACACATCAGCCATAAAGATAATCATTCAATTTGGGCCAGAATAGGATAACGGGAAATCCCCATCCCATCCAAAGATACAGTCAGCGAACCACCCAACATTTCAAACAAACATCTCATCGATTCTCCTGAATCCACGCCTTCGCCATACACAAGTAGCATTTATCTCCACCCTCCGATTTTCTATTATTGACAATCCTGCCGCCACCCCTACCCCTACCGCTACTGTTTCCTGTGACGACCCGACACGATGGCGCTTTTCGCCTTAGCTCGGCCGGACGCCCCAACCCCGCTCCCTCCTCCGTGATGTGCCTCTGCCCCCCCCCCCCCCCGCCCCCCGCCCCTGCCCCATTCCCCTGCCCTCTGCCTCCTGTCCCTGTCCCTGCCCCTGCCCCCTGTCCCTACCCCTTGCCCTCTGTCCCCTGCCCTTACCCCCTTCCCCCTGCCCCCTGTCCCCCTGCCCCCTGTCCCCTGCCCCACTGTCCCCTGCCCCCTGCCTCCCCCTGTCCCCCTGCCCCCCTGCCCCCTGCCCCCCTGCCCCCCTGTCCCTTCCCCTCCTGCCCCCCTGCCCTCCCCCGCCCCTGTAATCTACCTCTTACCCCTGCTCTGCTCCCTTCCCCTCCCCTGATAAAGCCTTCCTACCCTAAAAGACTTGATCTTCGACGTTGGCGCGATATGAGGATATCAGAGACAATTCACACAGAGGATTATTATTGTTTGAAACTGGCAATTTGGACCATTTGACACATCTGTTACAAAGTACTTTTTCTTTTGTACGTGCAACTACTAAGAGACATATAGTGGGGTCTGTTAAGGTAATTTTTTTGAGAAATCGTTACGCGGCGGATAAAAGCACCAAATTTGGTATGAGGCACCTCTGAGGCATAACTGTCAAATCTGGAAGGGGAGCCACGTTGAAATATCAATAGGACGGATGTGGGGGCCAAGAAACCAATATGGCCGACATTTACTATAAAAATTCTTATATCTCCGCTTCTAAAAAGACTAAAGAGACATGGTTGGTGTCAAAATTGAGGGATTATGGGTCAGGGAATTCAATTATTTATGTTTTGAGTCAATGCAAAAATCCAAAATCCAAGATGGCTGACCAATTTTGAGAAATATTATGATTTTTAGCTACTAAGGCATAAGGCCAGGGGAAATGGTTCCAATATCAGTTGTTAATAGCTTAGAGGGCTCAATAAATATGATATTCATCCAATACAATACCATAAATTTCAAAATGGCTGAATTCATTAGCATGATACCTTTGATAATGACCGCTGGATTCCAAAATAATTCAAAAGAAAGGTTATACTCTTCACTCTTTTGCCACAAGATTTCTTGATTTCATTTGGTATGATGATCCCCTAGGACCCCTTCATTGAATTTAAAAGGGGAGCCACCTTGAAATATCAATATAACCCGGACTGGGGCCAAAAATCCAATATGGCCGACTTTTATTAAAATAATCTTATATCTCAGCTTCTGAAATGCCTAGAAACACATTGCTATTGTCCTAATTGGTAGATTATAGGACAGGGAATTCAATTATTTACCTTTCGAATCTATACAATAGGTCTAATCGAAGCTAGCCTAAAGTTTTGGTTAAATACCTTAAATTTCAAATGCTAAAAACATGCAAAATTTGTCAAAATTTCATTTTGGTATTTCAAGATGGCTCCCCTTCTAGATTCGATAGTTATGCCTCAGAGGTGCCTCATGCAAAATTTGGTGCTTTTATCCGCCGCGTAACGAAAATGTTGTTAACAGACCCCACTAATAGTCATATCGCAGCGCCAGTCGCGTTGTGTGATACCCCGCCCGTCATTGTCCTCGCCCAGTCAGTGGTTTTGTTGCACAGACTGACGGATAGTCGATGTTGGGTAACGACAGCAGCCATCCCTGACCCGTCCCCCCTCCTCCTCCTCTTAGCAGGCCACAACTGTGTGCTTTAACAGTTTATTCTATGTCAGGATTCCAATCCATGTATCTTCACCAATGTCCTTACCCTCAAAGGGGGCAGAATATGCTAACTGTGCCAAATATTTTTCTCATTTTATGTGTTTCATTTTCTTTAATCTCTTTTATTGATTGACTTCATAAACACTCAGCCATGCCATCTTCAAACCCAGCCAAGGTGAGACGTAATGGTCAGGTTATGCGACCATACTTTTTTGGTTTGTCTGTTACTTACTAAATTGTCACGTAACTGTTATGTTATTTTTCTTGGAGGATGAGACCCAAGCAAAACAGTAAGTCCTCATAACGTTCTGGTGAGGTTAGGTCAAGATAAAATTGAAATAGAACATCATTTTGACATTCTGATTAGGTGAGGTCCAGACCTCACTTAAACAGAACATTGTTGTGACCTTCTGACCAGGGGAGGCCCCAACCTTACCTAAACAGAACGTTATTGTGATGTTTTGATTAAAGCAGGTCTAAACCGTACCTAAACAGAATCTTATTGTGACATTCTTATGAAGTATCAGCTGCATAAATAATGTTACAAAAACATTATTAGAACATCACAATGTAATGTCTGAACAGTTAGTTGCAATGACGTTATTTGGAGTCATCAAAAGAATGTTGCTATAACCTAACGGTGTAATGCAACAAGAATCAATCCAGAACGTTGCTAGAACGTTATTAGAATGTCATGTCCTTGGCTGGATGATCGCCCCCAGCAGCCTTAAAACACCCACCCTGACCTTAACAGACCTCAATATAATCTCTTGTATTGATCTACTTCATAAACACTCAGCCGACTACAAACTCTGAAAGTCCTGCAAAGAACACATGATTGAAAATAAAACAATCACCAGGACAATTTCATGCCTGATTTCACTTTACTTGTTACAATATGATCGATCCCTGCCTTCAACCCTAATCAGTTGGGAAAATAACATATTACAGTCTAACGATCATGATATAAATTAGAGATCATTTCACGGCCAGTAAGAAAGAGACGTCGTTCAGCGCTTTGATGATATTTCAAACGGTTGCTCCTTTCAATTTGATTCCGTTGGACGGTGTCATCCCGGTGGCAAAATATCGATTGCTGTTTGCTAAATGTAGACTGGACACCAAGGAGGGGGACTGTTATACTGCATGAGGCCAATATTCCACTAGGAAACAATACAAAGTACCTAAAATCTGGATACTACTGATTTCAGAAATCGGCAGTGGGAATATTGGTTAATAATGAACATGTAATATACCCTTAGAAAATGTTTTTAATTCTCTTTCAAATTGTATGTAAGATATATAATCCTTTGCCATATTAGTAGGTCCTCATATTTACCAACATGTTGGTAACTATCCGTAGGTAAACTCACAATCATTGGCTCACGATTTTTAGTATGGGGCCTTCCATTTACTACATAAATGTCAGAACCCCCAGCCCCTCCCTTAGTGCGTACGTACTTAATGGAACACCCCATGCCAAAGACGTGAGTTTTATCAGGTATGTTACACCTTACGATATTTGACATGTGCCAAAATCATCACGAGTAACTGCCAATGTTTGGCATTTTTTGTCAAAAATCGTCATAATGTCTACAAACACAGTGACAAAGATCGTATAGTGTAATACAGCCTTCAAACACAGAGCCTCTGGCTGGAGAAGAACAGTCTGAGCAGTTCTGAGCAGCTCCCAGCAGAGTCTTCCTCCAGGGCCCGCCCTGAGTGTGGGAAAGCCCTTGGAGACAATGCCCTTTCAAATATTCAATTTCAAGATTGCCACTAACTTTGGTCGCACGCAATACTGGCCCTTTGTGTCTTTGTTACAAACAGTACTGAATTGCTTTTATTCGCAGGCAACAGAGATTCATTTCATCCATATTTTCACATTTTAGTAGGAACGGTTCCTGGGCAATATTATGCTTGCATCATTAAAAATAAGGGGGAGAATGAGATGCTATCGGTCACTACATAAGTTATAGGTATCTGTATCATAGTGTCTGTCCATCTTTTATACAAAGGACAAGGACATTGGGCTCAGCAGAACAGCAGAATAGCACTATTATGCCCAAAGCGTCCTGGATTCTCTTTTCAGATAAATACGAAGAGTTATAATGCCCCATACCCACTAGGACATTTTTGGCCGATAGATCAGCGCTAGGGGCAGAATCAGCTGATTTTAGCACCGACTCAGATTTAACATGCACATCTCAATTATGCTATACTTACAGGTGACCTTAAGAATCGGCCGATTCTCTCAGTTGGCCATTGCTCGTTGGTGTTAAAATCGCCTGGTGGGTATAGGGCTTAAGGGACAATCTCTAGATAACAGGTCCCCACTCTGAACAATATAGGCCCCCTGTACGTCCTGAAAGATAAGGTGGGTGAGCTGAACAGACAAATACTAATATATAAATAAAACAAAACAAAACTAATAAAACGCCAAGCGCCTTACATCATGATGGTTCTTTTTCAACAAACAAACAAACTCTTGTACCAAAGCAAAAAGAAAATCCATGGACAATTCAGCTGGTCCAAAGGTAAACATTTTCAAAAGCTCGATCGATCTCCTGGAGGTGATCTTTATATATTCGGCTGATTGATCTGCCCTTAAATCTGCCAAATAATCAACCATAATATGATTGTCTCTCTCGGATATTGATTGTAGTGGGACTAAGCTGACCTGTTTATTCTCATAGGATGAGCCGATTTTAGTACTGATTGGTCAGCCAACTTGTTCATAATCACTGAGTGGGTATGGGGCTTAATTGTGCCATGCGAATATTTGAAATACATGAATTTATTTATTTTAGTAATGATCGAAAAACAAAAAGTATAAAAAGTTCAACAAATCACACGTACTGGAAGATATATTTCTAAACTGATAATTTGGCATGAAACACCTGCTCACAAAACAAAGCAGTACGAAACAATAGTTCTGCTATGAAATGCCAAACCCTTGTTACTCTAATTTATTATACATCTGAAAACTTATATTGCAAATTTAATCAATTGAATGATGTTCACATATTGGATGGCTCATATTCTTTTGGTCATGATCGGACAACTCGTGCACTGATTCAGCCTAATGGATACAGGGCTCAAGCCCTGTTTCTATCAGCCAATTTCAAAAATTGGCAGTGGCAATATTAGTGAATCACGAACATGTTATAATTATACCATAAGAAGGCTTTTTAATTCTCTTTTAAATGGTATGTAAGATATAATCCTTTGTGATAATACTACACTGAAAACACAGAGTTGTCAAAATGGTGCCAAAAACGACAACCCAATGTTGTCTGTGTCTTTTATACAAAAAATCTTATTTATGAATAGTTTCATATTGTAGATATCATAGTCCATAATAATGGCTTCCTATTATCTTATTACAATTTATTAGGTATGGCTATTACACATAGGAGGCCTATGAGTTGTATGGTTTTTGACACCATTCACTTACAATACTTTATCATAGACAGAGACCATGACAACCTTGGGCTGTCGTTTTAGGCACCATTCACTTACAACCCTAGGGTCGTCAGGCAGCACTTTTGACTCTCATTTTGTTCTGTAACAACCCTATGACAACCTGATTCTCAGTTTTTGCTTCTCTGACAACCTTTTTGGCCAAAGTAGTTGGTAGAAAATGACAACCTTTGGGTTGTCATACAGCCTCAAAATTCACAATGACAACCCTCTGACCAGCCCCAAATTGTCAAAGGATTGTCACAAGGTTGTCACACAGCATCATTGGCCTGAAATGAGCCCTGCTCTGCCCCCAAAAGTCACTTATGACAACCCAAAAGTCACCTATGACAACCAAAAAGTCACCTATGACAACCCTATGACAACTTTAAAGTGGCTCTCTGACGACTTTGTGTTTTCAGTGTAGTTAAAAATTATATATTACCAAATAATCGGTGGTTAAATCGGTTGGTGGAAACAGGACATTAAATGGAGGCCTCCCCCCTGGAAATCATACCGGGGGATGAGTCTGGTCCATTAATGCCATGACAGGTAACGGCAGGTGCTCCATCACCTCTGGCAGCCCTACCCAGGCACCTAGCGACGTAACAGAAACGTTCTGCAACCATACTTTTTAAGTCATTTTGTTACTTACTAAGACGGCACGTAACAATTACGATAAGGTTGAAACCTCACCACATTAGAACGTTATTATAACATTATTAATTGGTAAGGTTAGGACGAAACCAAAACAGAATGTTATAAAAACATTCTGTTTAGGTTGAAGAACATAACCAGAACGTTATAATAACATCACAGTGCAACATCACAGTGCAACGTAACAGCAACGTAATTGGGAGTCATCAAAAGAACATAACAAGAATGAACATGAACATTGCTGCAACATTATTATAACATCACATCTCCGGCTGGGTACACTACCCACCCTGGAGGTGAGATGATCACCTGGACTGATTAGTTAGATACCTTGCGTCTCTGACGACAGGTATTAGAGGGGCACCTTTCAGCTGTTAATGTATCCTAGGGTTTCCTGGAGACCCTACATCCACACATCTATATACATACATACACACACGATGATATGAATATACATATATAATTATATACATATGATTCTCTGCAGACAGGTATCAGAGGGACGCCCTACAACATAAACCCGATTGTATATTCAAAGTGGGTTAGTATCTCTGAGTTGAAAACTCAGTCAAAGAAGGTTTTTCTATGATGGTGTTTTTGAAAAGCTTTACCTACAGAACCCAAATATTGGAGCAGAAGAAGGGAGTCTTGTTTGCTTTAATTGTGAAATAAACTGAGCATTGCTCTTCAATAATAATATAAAAAATCTGTGTAATGATAGGAAAAGAACAAGTACAGAAAGTTAAACAAATCATATACTATGGAAAACAAAGAGCAAATTAATGAAAATATATCCATAAACTCATAAATTGGCGGGAAGCACGTGGCTGCAAAGGAACGCCATTTTGTAAAGAAGTCAGAAATATATCCAACCCTTGTCATTTCGAGTATAACATCAGACAAAAATCGTATATGACGTAGTTAATTAACTGGAAACATATACATTTACGGACCCTCAGATCTCCATAGAAAAGGATGAGATGAGCACCTTCAACCCTTTGATATCTCCTGTAAGTAAATCAATTAATCAATGAAGGAAGAGTTACCAGACAAAAACCAATAAACCCACTCATATACAGTATGAAATGTGAAACGAACACTTCATCTGCACCTGCATAAGTGAATATTTTCATAGAAAGATTTCTGAAGCAAACAAAGATGGTTAAAACCCTGTTTCCTTTGCTTATGTATTTATGGTAAAAGATCATACGCAATTTATGGTCAACTAAATATATACACTGATACTGCCGGGCCTCTATATTCACCCAACCAGGTTGCTAAGTAATATAAACATTCTACAAACATACTTTTTAGTCAGTCTGTGACTTACTAAGATGGCACATAACAAATATGTTATTGATAGAGAGATTAAAACCTCACCAAATCAATAATGTTGATATTACAGTATCATTATTTTGGTGAGGTTAGGACAAAACCAAAATGGAATCTTATAAGAACATTCTGTACAGGTTGCAGAATGTAACCAAAATGTTACAATAATGTTACAGTGCGACCTTACAGCAGTATATTGCAGCAACTTTATTGGGCACCATCAAAATAATGTAACAGGAACAAAATTACACAACCGAACAGAACGTTACTGCAACATTATAATGACGTCACATATTTTGTTGGGCATACAAATTACATAAAAACTGTGAGTTATGTACCGTTTATATATTTCACTGCATAAAATACCTTTCAGTCCTTTAAGTTTCTGTAAATGGGGCCATTGAGGTGTGCTAAAGGTAATGGAAAGGTCACCTTTACAGGACCTTTCCAAAACATTTTCAGGTGATCTTTAGAATTGTATCCAAGATCTTGCAAAGGTATTGGAAAGGTGACATATCCTATACCTTTAATGAACCTCAATGGGTTCATTTAGAAAATTAAAGGTCATGAGAGGTCTAATTTTGTTCAGTGTTTGTGCTGAAGGGCTTGAGACCGTTCGCACACGTCATTTTTAGTACGGACTGCTCACAAAGCAGGGTGTGCACTGCTTGGCACGTTGAGAGAGGCCTGCCTTGTGTTTGCGTGTTTAATTCAATCTATATAGACTGAATCGTTTCCAACACTAGCAACTCATTATGGAGCGCCCAATGTACATCCTACAGTTGCTCATATCAAAGACTCAGAAAACACCCCCAATGTATTGCTGCAATTTAGTCAATCGTCACTATAGGTCCGTATACACGTTCTGCTGTTTCGGGCAGGTGAGGTTCCTCGGGTAGAAATGTTGTTCATAATTTAAATAATTTCAACCTAGATGGAAAAAATCGAAGGAGGTGTGACGAGGCTCAGCAAGTGAAATCTTTCAAAAGTTTATTTAATTTTCTAGTATTTTACATTGCATTTTCGAAGGAAAGGTGGAACTTGTGTATAATTGGTGTAATGCTGTACTTCATACCTTCACTCGATCCCCTATCTCTTCTCTAGGGGGACACCACGGAAATGTGAGTGAAGAAAGAACCTCATCGCAAATTCTTGAGATATCATCCCAGTTGATGGGCAAAGGCGGATTCATTAAGCTGTTCCTGTGTCTTCTCCATACCTAAAGTGTGAGAGGTGCCGTTATGGTGCCGTTGTGGTTGTGGTCGTTTAAGTTTATTCAAATTAAGTAGGTCATCATGACCTAGTTTCTGTTTCCTTAGGTTAAGTCATGAACCTAAATGGTATGCTGCTTAGGCCCAATTTTGTGATGGTGACCTTATTTTACAAAAAGTCGAAGGAAATTGTTTCTAACATCAAGGGTGCTTAAATGTATGATAATGGAGAACTATTACAAGGAAAATATATTTGTGAAACCTCAAAAAATATTAGATTTTCCAAAAAATGTGCCTTAAAACGAAAATTACCCCTTATCACTCATATGACGCGTCAAAAATTTAAAATTGTAGGCCCTTTCTTGGCCGACAGACCTATAGTTATGACGTCATTAATAATTTTGTGTCAAAGCTGCTATTTGACCTACTTACGCCCATTTTCATTGCGCTCCCCCTCCTAATAACTACAACCATAGGAGTATATTTGGCACCTCCTACCCCCGTTCCCACCTGTCGCGTCCTGTATTGAGCGTCCCCATCTATGGCGGCAGGTAGTGAACCAACACACCGCTTTTTGTAGCTCTCATGTCCTTCTTTGGACGAAGGCTTGTAAAATTGGCTAGCGGAAAACAGTCTTAATTGTTAGTCTACATGTGTACATTCGGCACCTCCTAATCTTCTTTCCCACCTGTCACGTCCTGTATTGAGCATCCCCATCTATGGCGGCAGGCAGTGAACCAACACAATGCTTTTTGTACCTCTCATGTCCTTCTTCGGACTAAGGCTTATCAAATTGGCTAGCAGAATACAGCCTTAATTGTTAGTCTACAGGTGTACATTCGGCACCTCCTAATCATTTTCCCACCTGTCGCATCTCCATATTGAGCGTCCCCATCTATGGCGGCAGGCAGTGAACCAACACACCACTTTTTGTACCTCTCATGTCCTTCTTTGGACTAAGTCTTATCAAATTGGCTAGCGGAATACAGCCTTAATTGTTAGTCTACGAGTGTACATTCAGCACCTCCTCATCCCCTTTACCACCTGTCGCGTCCCCTATTGAACGTCCCCATCTATGGCGGCAGGCAGTGAACCAACACACCGCTTTTTGTCCCTCTCATGTCCTTCTTCGGACTAAGGCTTATAAAATTGGCTAGCGGAATACAGCCTTAATTGTAAGTCTACAGGTGTAATCCCCTTTCCCACCTGTCGCATCCTGTATTGAGCGTCCCCATCTACGGCGGCAGGCAGTGAACCAACACGGTGCTTTTTGTACCTCTCATGTCCTTCTTCAGACTAAGGCTCATAAAATTGGCTAGCGGAATACAGCCTTAATTGTTAGTCGACAGATGTACATTCAGCACCTCATAATCCCCGTTCCCACCTGTCGCGTCCTGTATTGAGCGTCCCCATCTATGGCGACAGGCAGTGAACCAACACACCGCTTTTTGTACCTCTCATTTCCTTTGTCGGCCGGGGACGTCTTGTGTGGGCCCGCTTTGATCCTGCAGGTGATGTCTGTTGGAGGGTGAGGGGGATCTAAGGCGGTGAGCTGCTCCTTAAGTGAGGTGTGAGCAGCTCATAGCAAGCAGACGGATTGGTGGGGTGTGTATAATAAACAGAGGTACACGGCCAAGTTGGGACGAAAAAGTACCGCTCTGAAACAATATTCTTTTGGCATTCTGTTACTAACTAAAATGGCATATAATATTCTGTTTTTTGAAGGTGAGTTTAAGTTATTATCAAATGAGGATATTATCTTAATGTTAATTTTGATATTAATTTGATATTAAGACCCATAAAAAGCTGTGCTTGGTGATCATAACTGGAAAGCTGTAATAACAGCTTAGTGTGATCTCGCTGCAGCATATTGCAGCAACATTGAATGGCATCTAATGTAATATGAACTAAAATGGAATGAAACCAAACGTCACTCCAATGTTATGACATCATCGCATGCTTGGCTGGGTAGTTATTATAACTACAGACTACTTAATGTAAACCACATTGGATATTAGCTGAAGGGTTCCAGGAAGTGCAGAACGCTAAAATAAAACGAACAATTGATTGATGGGGTTTTTACATCAAGAAACACCTTAATTTATAATATTCAATAAGGATGTTGCTCTTTGGTTTCTAACAACATCATGCTAAATGGGGATCACATTTTACCCTTTATATTAGGACTTTCACTACTTGTTAGGCTCTAACGTTATCCATTTAACTTGGAGATCATCCAGGCAGTAAGGACCCAGGCAAGCATGTGATGTTATTATAACGTTGCAGCAACGTTCTGTTTGGTTCTGTACTGGTTCTTGTTAGGTTATTTTGATGGCTTCCAATAGCGTTGCTGCAACGTACTGCTGTGATGTGACGATATTATAACGTTCTGGTTACATTCTTAAACCTAAACAGGATGTTCTTATAACATTCTGTTTTGGTTTCGTCCTAACCTCACCAAATAAAACGTTGTAATAACATTCTGATTTGATGAGGTTTCAACCTCACCATCAATAACATAATTGTTACGTGCCATCTTGGTAAGTAACAGACTAAAAAAGTATGGTTGCAGAACGTTTCTGCTACGTCAGAGCTTGGCTGGGGAGTGGACTGATGCAGACAAGCAGTCGGTAGACCTGCTCATTGAGGAGCAGTAGAACCACTGCGGACTTGCTCACTTAGAGTAATAGACTCAGAGAAGACTCGCTCACAGAGCACCGGTAAGCTCCGTAAAGACCTGCCCACTGAAGGGTGTCCCTGATAAATGACCCCAGCCGCTCCCCGTTCCGCATCACTGACCGCTAGTCCACCAGCACATCCATCACCGAGTGTTTGTTGGTGGGGGTAGTCCTTCCATGACATACATACCTCTTACATAATAGGTTCTTACAGCCACAAGAGTCCATTGCTACTAGTGGCCACTAAACATTTGTAAGGAATTCTTTCATTGGCCCTCGTTAAATGGCATGGGGAACCCCTTTGATGGTTCTTGGCCTGCTGACTGGTTTATGGTCCTACCTGCCATAAAGCAGTGGCTGAAAGCATGCTGGGATTTGGATGTGAATCCCCCCCTAAAATGGTTGCAGGTTTACAGACTCTCTTTGGGAAACAGTGGGTTCGACTCAACAGACTATGGTGGTGGATGACCTCCTTTGTCTTCTCAGCAGATAGTAGGGGTTTGTCTTCAGTGTATTGTTTCTTTTCCCATAGAAACAGAAGGGCAACATTTTTTAGGTTGCGTTTTAAATGTTATTGGTTAAACATGCCATTGTTATTTAAAAAAGAAAATTGTTGGCGTTAGTTAGTTTGAATTCTTTGCTAGGATATA
This sequence comes from Lepidonotus clava, assembly GCA_936440205.1. Lineage (NCBI taxonomy): Eukaryota > Metazoa > Annelida > Polychaeta > Phyllodocida > Polynoidae > Lepidonotus > Lepidonotus clava. The sequence goes on along the minus strand of OW387134.1, from coordinate 66,159,178 downwards.
GAACCAACCGTAAAACGATACATGTGAGACAATAGATCAGGTGCAGCCAACTGTCTCGTATTGTTTCTTGATATACTGGGATCTATAAACAAACCCTGGTTGCCGACTAGTCCCTCTCCTTGAATCCGGATGGCAAGGTCACGAGAGAACAGGAGGAGGAGTACATTTACCTAGGTGAAGTAAACTGATAAACGGGTTTGTGCAAATATCTCGCATGTACTTAAGCTGCATATACTTAAGACGTAATTTCTGTTCGGTGATATACAAAGACATTTAGCTCAATAAATAATGATATTCTATACCTAGCATCATCGACAGTTGAAATATTTTTGGCATAGCGCAAAGCGTTTGTTTAATGGACCTTTACTTGTCTGAATTGTGGTATCGATTATCAATCCGCCCTAAAGTAAAACGTACAGCTCCATTGCATGGTCCGCTAAATTAAGCAAGTTGCACCATTAATGTTGACAGCAAATCGATATGTTTTAAACCAAAGCGAACACATCATCGGCTGAAACATCTCAGGGGTCTAGACACAAAGAGTAAAAACAACCAGAAACAATATCAGTGATACATAACTAACATCTACACCATCACACCGGCGTACCACAACCACCCAAAAAAAAACACCCAAAAAACACCCACCAAGCCGTCATTCTGCGCGCCACCCTGACTTATCTGTCTCCGAGTTGGTGGCAATGTTTGGATTGTTGCAGCTTCAAAGGCCAGCAGTAATGCTATATTCCACAAGCCGATTTTACTCCGATATAAAAAGTCGGAAAGTGGGGATATTGTTTAATCATGGATAGGTTATATACCATTAGAAAGGGTTTTTAATTCTCTTTCAAACGATATGTAGGATATGTAGAGTTTTGCAAAATTACTTGTGAAAAGGTATAAAAAACGATATTATCGATGGGTTAAATCGGCTAGTGGAGTACACCCTTTATCCATTCCCTTCCCTGGTAATCTGAGCGTCGTGTGTCGGTTTGCCACTCCCCCTTCCCCAGCCTAGGCCTAAAGCCTGTATTCCACTAGGCGATTCTTACAGCCGGACATTCAGAAATTTACTACTTTCTCAGATAATATTATGGCAACATACTATGTATCCTACATATCATTTGAAAGCAAACTAATGACCCTTTCGAATGATGGGTAGCATGCGTATGATTATCCAACATGCCCACTGCCGATCTATGAAATTTGAAGTAAAATCGCTTAGTGGAATACAGCCTTAACCCTCAGAGGCCTAGGGACTCTCCCCACTCTTCAACCACATCTTCCTCCGCTAGAGATTCATACTCTCATGAGCTCTTTTTCCTCCGCGGAGGTAGATCCCGGTGCAGAATGACAGATTCCCAGATCGCTCCCTCTCCCAGCCTCCCCCCTCAGAGGGACTCTCAACTCTGCTACACAGACTATCTCCACCAAACACGTCTATCACGGAATCAGTTCCTTGTGAGGGGATAGATCTCAATGCAGAATGACGGACTCCCTGCTCACCCTTCTGACAGCCCCTTTTGCAAAGAGACTCCCCACTCTGCCACTTCCCCTACCTCTGCCCTAGAGTACCCTAACAGAACGGTGCGTTAGTACATCTCGGTGCAGAATGCCGGACTCCCAGAGCTGCGCCCCCCTCCTCCCCGGCCGCCCGTCGCACCCCCTTCCGGGCGGCCGGCTAGTTGATTTAGCCCTGTTTGATCGGCCGGAACACTCGGGTTTGATAACCGTACATCAATAACCCCGACAACCCAACATCAAAGGCCTCTACTGACGGCCGCCGATCTGCCAGTCGTCACAGCTACTTTCTGTCGAGGATGCATGGGTACTGACAGCTTAGGGGTAGGGATGTGGTGTGAGGGAGCCAAGGGTATGGGCATCATGTGAATATAACATGTCAAATGTAATTTTCTTTTGTTATATCTGTATATTCCCAGCCCGAGACAATAATGTAGAGTGAATTACAAGTAAGTAGTATCTTGAAATGGCGATTTGAAGCATATCCACTTTGCAATTATTGGCAAAACTATTTCTGGATGTTACCATGCTTTGTAGTTCAACAACACGTAATGCCTTTTTTATCGACCACTCAGTCCAACGTGAACATCTTGAAGTGAAAATCGTAGACGCCACGATGTATCCAAATGAATGCAAACCAGTATGAAAAGCAGAATCATATAGAGTTTTATATTATGTTATAATATATATTTATACACTACATTACACTCTGGCTCCACACACATATATACACACAGACGCTTATATGGATACACAGACGCGGACACATATACATATAATTGCATTATGTATATACGCAAACATTATGCTATATGTATAGAATATTGGTAGACGATTATAGGATCTTGTATACAGATATTCCTGGATCTAGGCAGTCGGTCGCTATAGTGACGACCAGGCACCTGACCTCTGGAGCCCCGGTACACCTGCACCAAAGGGGTTTACCAGGCCAAGGTACAGCCACCAGGTGGTACTGTTAAGCCCCATAATCACTAAGCAACTTTTACACAGTTGGGCAACAGATCAGTGCTGAAAACGGTGAAATCGGCTGATTATAGGGGAAGAATCGGCTGATTTTAGTGACAATCTGTTGCCCAACTGTGTAAAAGTTGCTTAGTGGGTATGGGGCTTTACAGGGATCAGAGACCACCCAGCCACCAGAGGTAAGCGGATGGAAGGTAGGCAAGGTCGATGCTAGGTTTCATATCTTCTTTTTTTCTTTTTGTTTGCGGGTTGTTTTAGGCTTAGCTAAATTGATCACACAACTGTTTTTTATGATGGATAGAATGCTAGTTTCTCTATAGCTATGCTATAAGTGTGCAGAATTTTAGTTCAAGTCTTGTCATGCTTTTTTCGGTTTGGTATGAGCAGTTCTGCTCATCAAAATCAAAGCTGTATATAGCATAGTTCATGTTCGGTATTCAACTGGTCAGTTTAAATGCTGAAAACAGCCTCATGTAAATATCAATTCAATTTCATTTTTCCAGTTTTCATTCACATAATATATATATATATATATAAAAAGCCCCAAATGCCTTTATTTGTGGAGCCTAATGGAGGTTTGATTAACCGAAAATTGCAAACTGTGTTAATAATTACATACCATAGAACTCCATACAATGACCTATATATATCCTTTGTGATGTGGCTTTGAATAAATCAAAGAAAGTCCTATACTAAACAGCATCAGTAACCTTTTCTCATAAAAATCGAACAGGACCTTGTATGTAAAATATGAATGCCCTACCCACAGGAGTCAGGGTAACATCTGAGGATCTTAAAACCAAACAGTGTAACATCTGAGGATCTTAGAACCACAGTCACATCACGTCAGTGATAACGCCGCGATTCCCCTCAGGGTCTATAGGCCACTTCTCTCCTCTGACAGGAACCACGGCCTATCGCCAGTGATCAAGGTTCAGCAGAGACGACCTGTCCTGGCCCCCTCCTCTTCCCCTCTCATTTGGTAGGGCAGATCCTGGTTTTGATGTTTGGAGCTGAATGGAAAAGGAAAAGGTTGACCAGCTACATGTAAGGTTGTTTGGCCCTGGTGCAACAGAATTTAGATGGGAACAGAATTTGTGAATATTGTCATTGGGACCCACATTTAACATTTTGTTATTCTTCGAACCATATTCATATTAACATGTTCTTCCACGTAGTAATTGCAATTATACACGTGAGCTTTATGTAGTATTGAACTTTTTCTCATAATATCTAACATGACCTTGTATGTAAAATATGAATACTCTACCCACAGGAATCAGGGTAACATCTGAGGATCTTAGAACCACAGTCACATCACGTCAGTGATAACGCCGTGATTCCCCTCGGGGTCTATAGGCCACTTCTCTCCTCTGACAGGGACCACGGCCTATCACCAGTGATCAAGGTTCAGCAGAGACAAGCTGCCGTGGCCCCCTCGTCCTCCCCCTCTCATTGGGTAGGGCAGATGTTGGTTTTGATGTTTGGAGCTGAATGGAAAAGGAAAATGTTGAGCAGCTAAATGAAAGATTGTCGGTTGGCCCTGGTGCAACAGAATTTAGATTGGAGTGGAATTTGTGAATATTGCCATTAAACATTTTGTTATTCTTCGAACCACATTCAGGTTAACATGTTCGTCCATGTAGGTATAGGCCTGAATTTTGTGGACCAAACCATTTTCAAGTAGTTGCAATTGCGTACATGAGCTTTACCTAGCACTGAACTGACCTAAAGTAGTCTCTTTCACCATCAGCATACGTTATAAATGCTGATATCACAATGTGGAATTCAATCAAGGCATCTCTAAGGAGACAACCATTTCATGTATAAACAATGGTTTGTGACCAACTCCATATGTTATCCCACACTGATGATAAACCGTATGCTTTCTATTTGACCAACATCACAGCAGTTCATCTCTACATCCTCTTGTAGACCTTCTGTTCAAACATTGTCTACTGCATTAACTTTTTACTCTTTTCTATGGCAAACCATAAGTTGACAGAGCCTCATATTTCAAACATGGCTAACTCTACAGGGATCAGGATACCATTTGAGGTCTTGGACCCTCAGTCGTATCACGTCAGAGATAAGGACATTGCTGCCCCAGCAAAGTCTGTGGGCCTCTTTTCTTGTGACATAAACCACGGCCTATCAGCAGTGATCAAGGGCCAGCAAAGGCAACCTGTCTTGTTCCTCTCAGCCTCACACCCCACCCCACTGTCACAAGGGGCAGGCTGACATCGGTTCTGATGTTTCGGGCCAAGGAGAGGATAGGATGAACAGCTAGATCAAAGTTTGCCAATTGGATATGTTGAATTGGAATATAGATATGTTCAGAAAAAAACAGCCTATTTTCTGTTTTCTTTTAATCATGTCACATGAGAAGAGTTAGAATTTTGGATTGAATTTATGTATGTATTTTATCCGTGGAGTTGTATGTATTGTACTAAGTATGTATTGCCAGTATATCTCTTATGTAGCATAAAAGTTGCACTTTGTTGACATTACAGAATACATTAAAGATAAGGCGACCTGCCATGTTCCCCTCTGGCCTACCACCCACCACGCTGTCATGAGGGGTGGGCTGATAGCGGTTCTGATGCTTGGGGCCAAAGAGAAGATAGGAAAACATTGATCGAACAACTATAATATGGTATGTCTGTTGACTGTGATGCAGGAAACTCTTTTATATGAAACTACTATAGATAGTAATATAATGACATTGAATGGATTATGTCAGTAGAATTGTTCTAAACCAACATAACTCATGGATGGTCATTCAAGTATGACCAATCCCCATGCTGTCCAACAATGATGATAAACTGTATGCCCACTATTAGACAAACATCACCATGAAACATCTCTTCTCTTCAGCACCCAACCTTCTGTCCCATCATCTCCCGCCAATACCTTAACCATTGTAAACCATAAGTTGACAGAGCTTTACATTTCATACATGGCTAACTCTACAGGGATCAGGATACCATATGAGGTCTTGGACCTGCAGTCGTATCACGTCAGAGATAAGGACATTGCTGCCCTGGCCGAGTCTGTGGGTCTCTTTTCTTGTGACATAAACCACCGCCTATCAGCAGTGATCAAGGGCCGGCAAAGGCAACCTGCCATGTTTCCGTCAGCCTACCACCACCCCGCCGTCACAAAGGCCGGGCTAACATTAGTTCCGATGTTTGGGGCTGAAGAGAGGATATGAAAAAGGTTGAGCAGCTACATGCAATTTCTCCCTACCACAGATAGCCAATTTTTTGACTGTTGCTTGCAGGTTAGCCATTATCAGGGTGCATGCTGGGTAATATGTCGACAAATCACAAGGCTTTTGCATAAAGGTCATTTTTTTTAAATATGTATCTATATACATTACATATTTTCCAAGTTGTTTAAAATTGTATTCATCATAGGTGGAAATATCACAATTTTTCACTAATTTTCTACAGTTTTTCCAGAGGATTTGTCGACAAAATTGGTCAAAATTAGCCTGCAGGTGTTGAAAATACTGTAAATGGGCTATTCGTGGTAGGGAGAATAGGGTACGTTACTCAGACTAGTTAACTTTGCTTGATGCCTCCTAACCCTTTAAATATCCATATATAAACAGGTATAATCACTTGTAATTCTGTTATTGAGAAGAATATGACCGAAACTGAGGTATGGTACTTTATATGCAGACATAAACCCAGTTCTGATCACTCTTTTCATCAAGGAGAAGCCCAATTTTCATTCCTTGAACAAATAACTTTAGACTTGCCCAAATGTGTGGAGCCTTAAAAGGTAAGTAAATTAAAAATAGAAGACACCCTCGTGTCTATGTCGGGTGTATCATAAGTGGTATGCCAAATAAAGCACACATCTAACAGATCCTACTTGCGAGAGATACTTAAAAAAAATTGCCATTAAGACATGAAAAGACTTATCATCTATGATTCATTACTTTGCTTTTTATATAAATGTTTTCACACTGTATAGAGTAGACCCCAAAACCATGGCCTAGGGAGACAGGCAGCAGGTATGAAGATGTTTCATAACGTGTCAAAGCATGTTTTATAACACATGTTATAGTTGATCACTGCTTGTCTAGAAAATCTAGAAATATCTAGGGTAAGTCATCGTCCAGGCAAGCAGTGACATAACAAGAATATTCTGTGACTGTATTTATTTTATCGGTCTGAGACCTGCCCACTTGTCACGTAACAACAATGGTATTTTAGGTGGAGTTAAGACTTACTAAAAAGAATGTTATAATGAGATTATACATTAGTGCAGTTGAAACTTTATCTTTAAAGAACGTAATTGTAATGTTATCATAACGTGAAAGAACGTTACAATAACGTCACAATTATGTTACAGTGCAATGTCGCAATGTAAGGTTTTAAAGATGTTTTGGGTGCCATCAACAGATCCGAACCAGGACCAAATAGAACCTTACAATAACGTTAAAATAATGTCATATTATTGCCTTGGCTTTGACGAGGCAGACAGAGGGACAGGTGTTGGATGGGTGAAGGGGCGCATGTCTTCGGGGCTTGGAGGATAGTGGGGAGCTTAAACCTATATATATTTCACAACACATGTACATATATACACTGCTATTGCACTGGTTATCTAGAACCAGACGTTCAAAGGGTATGACTCTGAGAGGCAGGTTGGGGGAGATGGGGCTAGTAGGGGTGGGAAGGGGGGCATGTGTCTGCAGGGATAAGGGAGTGGGGGAAGGGGGTTATGGGGGAGCTAAAACCAAAGTCATGTCTGGCCATGGGAGTTTGTCTTACCGGGCCACCACAGGTCCGTGTCAAGGCACAGAGCCTGCAGCAATCTCTACCAGATGTCTGCCATGGATACCTCTGATATTAGGTCGATATATACTGGGAAAGAATTCATTCAGTGACTTTTCCATAAGAATTTCTCACATTAATGAGAAAAAAACAATATACGAAAAGTAAGAATCAAGTGACTTTGCAATAAGAATTTTTCACGTTGATATATATTATATATCTCGAATACAAAACTCCCGCTGACCAAAAGAGATCTTGAATCAGTAACAAGTTTTCCTTGGTTCTATTGCTTCCAGCTATACATATACAGCCTGCCATTGTTACCTCTGACATTAGATCAGTTGCATGTCATCACTCATCCGTCCAGAAAGTATGCATTTCATTTTTTTCCGCGCACTTTTTCAGTAAAAATTGATAAAGGAAAACAGATGTTTTTGTATATTAAATTGCATGTACCTATCAGTGAGGAATACTAGTTTTCTTCACTTCCTCAACAACATGATTATCAATCCCTGGATCTGTTACTTATAGATTTACAGTTTTACTTTCTCTCATAAAGTTGGAAGACACTCGTTTCCTTGATGGCAGACTTGTAGAGCTGCCAACGCTACTGAAGTTGGCAGCCATCTTCGTCTTGCCTGTGAACCCCCATCTGCAAGTAGTCTCAGGTGTGACAAAATGATCGCAAGCTTGCAAAATTGATCGTGTTGCATTCACACTGAGAATTGAAGTCCCTTGTGATCATTTTTGCAAGCACTTTCGAACTGAATCGCACAGGACCTCTAAAAAATATTGAACATGTTTAATAATTTCACAAGGAAAGAAGTTGCAGGTGGCTACGCTAATCCAACGTTGCCGACGTTCGCAGATCGCAGAAGCCTACGATAAACCACTTCCACCAATGTTTGCATCTAATGGTATGGAACCCTTTATCTCAGTACGAATGCTATTTGTCCAATTTCACTGACTGGCGATCAGTTTGTTGTCTAATCGGTTATTTTCTCTTGTATGTGATCATGTTTTCGCAGCCTCCTAGTTCTGACACCCACCACCAGTGTCGCCACCGGTCAGCCGGAAACGGAAATTGACTGGCTCCAACAGCATTATGGGAGAGGGAAAGTGGTAAAAAGATCGCCAAGGAAACCGGAAGTCGGGACAATTCGTTTAGTTGAAATGGACAACGCTAATTACCCTGACCAGAAACAAGAAGGTATTAATTTTCTTTCCTCGGATTTAATTATTGCATTTCTAAGCTGATTAAATCCAATTCCCAGAACGGATGCTTTGGTTGTGAACTCACCTGGGAATTGGCAAAATGTTGTTCTGTTATTGAATTTAATTTTAGGGATTTTCACTGTGTGGCCATCCCAAGATCAAATAGCCAGACGGAAATTTAAACCTAATTATGAGCTTTTTGAACTCCCTGTGTTCTTGTCACAGACGTATTGCAAGGGGATTCTAAGGACAAATGGTAAGGTTTTGCCTTGGTTATTTTAGACTATTGATTCAATTCTCCCAACCACAGATAGCTATTTTCACGAGTTCTACCTGCAGGTTAACCCAAAACAGTTTGCATGCAGGTTAACCCAATGCTTTAGTATAGAAATTTTCACAAATGTTATCATTAATTGTAGATTAACTTTGTTATAAACAAACCATCATTATCTTTTAAATTAGTATCCATATCCATTAATATTTCTTGAGTCAAATGAAAATCCATTCATTATAGATGGACTTATAACAATCATTTGCTAATTTTCTATAGGTTTTCCAGGGGATTTGTCGACAAAATCAGTGCTAATTAGCCTGCAGGTCCCTAAAATGCTAGAAATCAGCTATCCGTGGTAGGGAGAAATCGCTTTTCTTGCCATCTGTGTGACTGTACCAATAATTTTGGACAATCCTGCTAGACAATGCATCCAGGATACCCCCTCCCCCGACAAAATAGTTGGAGGTGGGGGGTTGGTGGGGGTGCGGTGGGGTTGTTCAGGTACCTCCCATATATACGCCACATTTTTCTTTTGGTGTAGCACCCACAATATTCCGCGCACCCCCCATTTCACACTCCCTATCACCATAGGTAACCTACTCATTATTCCCTTATTGTTTAGAATACAGTATACATTTTAAATGGTTTGATTGATTGACTAAGCTAGCACAGTTCATATAAGGTTTATCAATCTAGAATAGATACAGGTTTTCCTTTCTTTCAAATCAAGACAACTCCCTTGAAATATTATGCACTTATTTTAGTCGACTGGGATCCAAAGCAAATTATTCACACTGCCCGTCCTGTGGATGTCTTTTCACAAAGAAACGCCTTGTTTTTACCAGCCGATTTTACTACCGATTTTGAAAAAAAAGCGGCGGTGGGAATATTATCTAATAACAAACATCTTATATAATATAAGAAAGCGTTTTTAATTCTCTTACAAATGGTATGTAATATATAATCTTTTGTTATAATACTAGTTAAAGGGATTAAGGACTGTCTAGCTGGTTTCTAAATGAACCAGCATATAGTCTTGATACTGTTTGTGAGGTTAGACCAATACTATGGGAATAAATAACCATGATAAAAATCATATGTCACCGTATTCATTTTCAAGATAAATGGGCTTGTAAAAATTAGGTTTTACTATAGTTTTCTATGGGAAAACATTAGTTATTAATCTCCTGAAAAATTCAACCACCATATATTAATCAAACATGGTTTGATATCATCTGTGGACATGTACCAATATATTTAAGCAAAGAAAAGTGGGGGTCACCATGCTAATTAAAGAGCTACAACCCATAGAAACAGAATAATATGGTAATTCCTGTATATTCCTGTATAAACAAATTCTCTTTAAATATGTCATTATCCTATTTTAGGTTAAAATCTTTATGGAAAAGTTGGTATTTCTTTGGAAACAAAAGATATCTTATACATAAATACAATTTCAAGCCCCTAAGATTTTCACACCAGGTGGAGCTGGTTGGGTCAGTCCCAAATCCCTTTAAAAGTAATACATTCCCAAATAATCGGTTGTTAAATCGGTTGGTAGAAATAGGGAGTTAATTTGACCTTCAGAAATTGTACCCTTTCAGCAGTGTGTGTGTTTGTGTGTGTACGCCCATAGTGACCTTTAATTGGGAAAACCAAGGAGTGACTTTGAAAATGGCAACCTAGACAAGCACCCTCTGTTCGTGCTACTCCTAACCAAAAAGCAAACAATGGAGATGAGACTTTAGATATATTTACACAATCGTCTGGACATAACTGAATAAATAATTTTGATTAGTTTTGCTCTTTGTTATTCATGATTATGAAGCACAAACCTAGACAGGAATGCGTCATCAAAATTATCGATACTTCTATATCAAATATTATAATTATACACACACAAACACACATATAATGTCTGCAAGCATGAAACGACAAGAAACAACTTGTGCAAACAAAACTATTTGATTTATCCATATACCACGACCAAACGGCTCAGGCAAGAAGCCCATAACACGAGATTATAAGGGAAGGATGGTAGGAGGCTGTGCAAGGACAGAAAGACATGTATAGACGTTGTGCAGGTGACATCACATATCCTAAAATGGACTGGGGGCCATCTTGGTGATCAATTTAAAATGAACAAAATTCAGAATTCTAGAACATCTAGAAAAACTATTTTTGCAAAATATAACTAAAACAACGATAGTTAATAATAGCCCCCAGTTAAAATCATTCAGAATTTATCAATTTTTGATGTTAATGGTAATGGTGAGCATATGGTGATGATCACCAGAAGGTAATCACGTAACCAGGTCTGCACAAGGTCTATAGGACGTACTAGATGTAGACAATATACGGACTGGACGAAGCGTGTGAAATAGGTATGAGCTTGAGGGATTAATTCAGGGTTGTACTCTGTCATTGTATGTGCATACGTATTGGCAATGTATGGTAAGATGATAACCACCTGAGGATTCCCCCGGCACGTCACAATCAGTTCTCATTAAGAATCTAATCATCTCGTGACAAATGACATTAGTGGAATGCTAGTATGTGCACAAAGACTAAGGGAATATGGCAACCTTTCTGAATCAATGAACATCCTTTATCTATGACTAAACGTTTTTTCACCTAGCCTTTTTTGCACTTACCTATATATAGTCTATACACGTCAGCCCGAATAAGGTATATTTTGTGTCTGGCACAGATATTAGGAATGGCTTATACAGACAGCACGATTTCCCTTTTTCGTTTAAGAAATCCGCTGTACAACAACATATTCCACGTGCATTGTGCGGTATTTGTTTGTGGTACCATGAAATGACACAAGCAAACTTCCTAGGGGAGGAAAGTGCGGTTGGTACATTAGGAGGTGTGGTTGGAGAATTGAGGTGGCAAGCCGGATCGACACTTACAATCAAGCTTAACAGGTATGAACATTCAGATTACTCTATACTTAATTCAAAGTATACTATTGATACAATAAAAAGTTGGCGGAGTCGGCAATAGTGTAATATTATGTTTATTGAAAGCTGGATATCCAAAACATTGATGTTAAAATATTATATAAGCAGACTCGAGATAATGAAATTAAATTTGAAATGTAAACAGCAAAATATTGTAAAGTAAATAATTCTCCTTACTACAGAGGTATTCGTCTGTGGATATCAATTTTAAGGTATGTACTTAGAAATGAGTTATGAATAAATTGTAATAGCATGGATAAAATGTTCGAACAAAATTCATTTATAAGATGTTCTGTTGTGTATATAATTGATACCGTATAATATGGATGTGTATAGACATTACTAACTCTATGATTATTGTTAACGGGATTAATGGACTCTCTGGACTCCATCTACAACATCATGGACTGAATGCGGTGTTTACTGCTACTTAACATCATTTGATATTATAAGATATGAACTTTTAATTTGATCTACAAATTTGCAGTGTATACCGCTTTTTGGACTTAATCTCCACATACTTTTTTTAAAATCTAATCTCCAGGAGCCATGGACATTATTTTATTACTGCCTTGATATATCATTACTATCTCAACCACTGATCAATTTACCGAATATTCCATCAACTACTGGAAGATCTCACATATAAGAAGTAGGTTTCAATGAATAAAAGGTTAAGGTGGCACCACTGTCTAAGTAGGCCAAGGCCAGGTGTGAAAGGTCACGGTCAAAGAGCAGAGGTCAAGGTCAAAGGTCAAGAATGTAGGTCATCATGACCTAGTTTCCATTTCCTTAGATTAAGCTATGAACCTTGTTAAATATGTCATTTGCATCTGATACTTCATGTTGACCTACTTCTCATTGCACAGCTCCCTCTCTTACATACTACAAATATGTTAACAATGTATAGCATTACATTACATGATGTATTATATACATGTAGAATGAAAACTCCAAGTAGTTCATCCAAACTCCCATAACTACGATAAGCGTAAAAGTTGATTGTAAGTCATGAAACACAGTCCAGCATAACTTTTTTTCACATTTTAATAATTATGTATTAGTCCCTGCAGCCAAAGCTGGTCACACTGTTGAATATCACCCTATCTTAGCTCTTTTTCCCTTTTTTTTCTATTCTGAAAAAATCTTCAGGGTAAACCCTGGTCTTCAAGTACAGAAGTATTGACTTAACAACATCTCTAGATCTGATTAAACAACTTTGAACCTACTTTTTATTAGATACATCCTGTATTATTTCATTGTATGCTATGGAAATGTTCAACTTTGAGGATGCAAATGATTTGAATAGTATCGTAGGTATTAACATTTAAATGGCTAAAGAATTGGTCAATAGAGAAAAGCTTACATTAGAAGGTGTGATCTATCAATATCTAGCATAGATTTCAGTCCAACAACAAAACCTCTATACATAGGAAATTTTCATACCTTGAATAATATGTATGGAAAAGCATCTTATCATTCTGGGGTTTCGCTCAGGGCATTTTACAAACTGCTTATATATCACCATTGTAAAGATATTTGAAGGACCCTCTTACACATAGGCTCTTCACTTAGAAAACCATTGACCAAAAAATAATGTAGATATTCATAAGATATTGTAATGAAATAAATTGATATTTTAAATTCACTGTTGCTAAAAGCCATCCACCAAAAATATATCAATATTCACAAAATATAAGTAATCAAGTAACATTGCCAGGCTGTGAAGTGTGAAAAGAATTATCCCCAAATATCATAATTTTATCAAGGTGATGAGAAGACAGGGCTTTCAGAAATTGTCACCAATGTTGATTACATTATATACATTATTTAGGAACATCTTATAGCCTCATTGATAAGGTATTTCAAAGCAGGTGCTTTCCTCAACACCCGTGGTGTTTTGTACTGGCTGTGGGGGCCCCTGGTCCAGATGTAGGACTTCAATCCTTCAAATGTTCCACGCTTTACCTGTAGCATGGAAACAGAATAATGAAACACGTATCATCTTATAACTTAGTTTCTTATTGTAAATATGGATTCATTTCCTACATTTGCTCTCAGTTTGAGGGATGATTTGGGGTTAAAGAAGTTTTTTAAATTAAAGGCTGTATTCCCCATACCAGCTTTGATGCTACCGATTTTGTATTTGTTTGATTTATTCTGGAAATAAGACATTAAATTGTATATGCTATAATTAAACAATTTAAAAAAGAATTATAAATGTTTTATAATGATATATGACATGTTCATATTTAACCTTAATATCCACTGCTGATTTTTGCAGCAAAATCAGCTTGTGGTAAGAAACATGACATGCTGAGTGCAAATGACATATTGTGCTCATTTGCACACAGCCTAAAAATAATCACTGCAGTTGATATTTTGCCCTAACTCTTTCAGGCAAATAGTTGGTATCTAGTGGCTGATATTATTTTTTAAACCCTCTGTCCATTATTAGAAAAATAGAGATGTGATCATAGCACTTAACATCATTATCAGAAAACATGGAACAATATCAATCTTTACACTTGCCTGGATGACCTCCAATGGCCCAATGCTTTGAAAAGCTCTGAAGTCAGCATAGTCTTTGTATAAGGCACACAAATCCTGGTCAATCTAGCATCAATAGAAGGTTAAAGGTTACAAATGACTTCAACATTTTTGAAATGGGAAAGATTTCAGATGTAGCATACTTAGCCTTTTAGTTTTACAAAATAAAATAAATGCTGTCAATTTACAGTTTACAATGTCTTTGTTGCCAACAAGATTTGTGGCAAATGTTGCTATATGCTTACAGCATGCATCATATTCAGTATTTATTAAATAATAAGATTGGCAGAAAATGAATGTTATGTTTGAGTCATATGAATCCCAATAATTGAAAATACCTTTTTGGCAAGCCTCGTAACATCAATGGGCACATTGTTGTCAAACTCCATGAAAATGACATAGTGGCCCTTGGTCATTTCACCTGAGTTGATGATAACAAGTTGTAGTACATCATATTGATAAATATTGGATTGGTTCCTAACTAAGTGGAAATATTATGACGGTAGAATGTCGTAAATTAAATTGAATACTCTAACTCAGAATGATTATCCGTGAGAAGACATTTGAATCATGTTATATTGCAATAATATTCAATTTCTTCCCATTAGATTATGTTGTACAAACAGAGTGAAAAACTCTTGAAACCTGTGATATCCTCCAGCTGGATGCTTTCAGTAGCAGTGTAGTTCACAAGATCAGTGGTCAAGTCGAAACTCTTTCTTGATTCATTAATCGCTTGAAGTAGGATTTCCTCTGATGTATTCTCAAATGCAATGTTTAGACGCTGTCCAAGTCTTATAATGTGCAGACAAGAAAAGTGTTATAAGTTACATAGAAGCTGTTCCAGCAGATGGACTTTCCCCTCCCCCAATCAGTTTTGTTTATCCTCTCCATTTTATGTCAGGTTTGTTGGGACTCTCCTCTCCGCTGTTCACTTTGCTTTCTTGCCACCCCCCCCCCCCACCCTACTTACAAAATACTAAATATGAACCCCTGGTGTACGGAAAGAAAGTATAAGGTCAAGAATGGATAGGTAGGGCAAACTGTGATATTGGGCTCAGGGATATCACCTGTTCAGCCTGACCACTGAAGATATCTATATACCTTCCTCATGAGCACAGTGAAACCTTTCATAAATACCTTGATACCAACACTTTAATCCTAGACCCATAGGAATACTTATCCAAATTCATTGGTTTAGATGTATATGGTTTCAATTGTGGAAGGATTTTTCTAAATTGAACTTTGAATGACGAGCCAAGTGAATTAGAGTTGACTGAGTAAATGGTTCATGCATGCAGTGACCGTTCCAAGACTCAAGACACAAGCACTCATGGAGATTTTATGGGCAATGCATTGCACTTCCTTCCCACCTGGACCTGCTGCGGACTGTTTTACTCTAGAATACATATTTATCACAAAATAGTCTTAGGAATTTGGAACCCCAGGTTCTCTTTATCTACTTTTCTCTATTGCAAATTTTGGACCCCTACTTGAGATGCTGCAAAGTAAAGATTTACTTACACTGCTTGAAATTTGAGCTTCTATGAATCCAAGTTTTGTAGATAGGGCCATTAAGATACAATAAATGTAATGGAAAGAACACCTTTATAAGATGTTTAAAAGACTCAAAATGTTATTAAAGGTTTATTTTTGTGTAGTGTTAACAGCGTTTATACACGACCCAATTCTGAACCAATATCCAGAATAAGTTTGAAGGAAATTTGATTTCTTTGTTCAAAATTTTTTAATTCACAAGACAACAGAAACCTTTGGCCAATATTGTCCTCTTGAACGCTGGAGAAATATGTGATGTCAAAATTGGTTGGTTTATCGTTGCATAGTCAAACAGAGACTTCTCTTTCTCTTTGAAAATAATGCAAGGTCTCATGTGATTATGACAGATTGTCACTTCCTTTAATACAGATGATATGTGGATACATGATGGGAATGAAACTCTGAAGTCTACAAAACACAAAGAAAATCATAATCTAATAAAAATGACGCCAAATGTTTTGTGTTGGTCTAAATAGTGCTTAGGGACTAGAGAGCATGAATGTATGTATCATCATAATAAACAAAGGAACACAGATAACACATGTATAAATACTAATCAAAATATCAATAGAAACTCACCTGTAAAGGAATTTGTATTTTGGTGTGTTGTTCATGAAGCCTACTACTTCAATGACATCTCCAGTTCTGTATCTATACAAACCATTTGAGTTGGTATGAACTACTTCATATAATTCACCAATCTTCAGCTAAACAAGAAACAGATTAATACCAAGTAATATTCCGTAAAAGTATAACTCATTTATAGAAAAGTGATGATTAATGTAAAATTGAGAGTTTATATAATTAGTCTCATACTGTACTCAGAAACATTCACCAAGGATTAACAACTTTTCTCAAGGCTGAATCATGTGAAACATCCAAAAGCAAATGATCCTACAGACCTGCAGCTAATTGAGAACAAATTGGATGCAGTGTAATATTCTGTAAAAGTAGTATATATTCATAGTATCTGAAATGACTGTTGGTCTATTTTAGTTTCACAGTACGGATTCATGCCGTTGCTGGGACAGACTCAGGATAAACACAAATTTAAATTACTATGAGAATATAACTGTTTCATTTCATAATTTTATCTCTTCACAACTCATGATAAGCCCCCTCCCTGATTACTTGAACATCAAGCTATTCATATGTATTATTACTATCAGGTCTATCATTGGAAATTTATTTCAAATAGTGGTAAATTCTAGAGACTGTTGGCTTAACAACCCTTTCCTTCTCTGTTGCATGGCATTATGATGCTTGCAATACTATAACATCTGGGAAGTCTGTGCAAACCATTCCCAGGAAAGAATGTAACAAACCATTTAAAACCATATAGGCCTCCTAGAACAAATTGTTTCCTGTAAAGTTTGATCAAGTTGATCCCCCTCCACCAACAAATATATCAAGAACATTGTGTCAACTAAAAGTTAACTTCATGTGACTTCTTCAAGACAAAACATAATTATCATCATAACAGTGTTAATTGACAGCGAGAAATTGGAGTAGAAGAGCCTGATATCGAGCTACTGTCACTTCAGAAGTTTTTCTTTGATCAAATTTGTGTAGCACAGAGCCCATTTAAAAAACCTATTGTCATCTAAAAGTAAGCAGACATCATAGATTTTTTATGCAACAGCGGAAACAAATGATTAGGCTTGGCCAATGATTTTCCATTAATTTCTGATATCCCTTTTAGTCACTCAAGGGCAACCTTATGTAATGACGGAAACAAATGATTAGGCCTGTCCAATAATTTTCCATTAATTTCTGATATCCCCTTTAGTCACTCAAGGGCAACCTTCCCTTCACATGGGCGCATCGAAATGTATTACACTATGAGGGTGCACGGCATTAAATTCCTTGAGACCTAGAGCCAATGCAATTTCCCTAGTTTTTAATGATGAATAATCTTGAGTTTAAGTCAACCTACCTTTCACCACAAGTTAAAATGCAGTTAAGCGCTAGCGCCATACCCACTATGTGATTTCAGCAGTGATGGGCATCAGGCAACCATCAGAATCACCAGTAAAAATTGTTTGGCAACTGTGATATGTAGCAAGCCTATTTGGCCAGCAATTTTACTGGAAACCCTGTCACCATTCACCCTTTGCCTAGAATGCACATCATACCCACATGAATTCATCCAACAATAATTCTGCTCTAATATCATCTGGGTGACTTTACATTTGTATGGTTGCACAATATCTGTAAAATCACCTAGTGGGTGTGGGACTTAATTAATGCACAGACTACCAGAGCTGCCAGCTCTTACATATATGTCACAGAATCTGTGTAGGAGCGGGAGAGTGTTAGAAGGCCTTATATATATTGGTAGTATTGCTTTCCTAAAATCATGACTAACCTGTTCTGGAAAAATGGTTGAAGGATATTCATCATCACTGTGCTTCACTGGGATGAACTCTACAAAATGTTCTGAGAATAAGGTACATGTGAAAATATTATCTACATGTGCTGTTCCACCTTCGAGATTCATCCCGGTTAATCCTTCTGTAGCAGGATGGGACATATCAATCACCTTTATTCCTTTGAACTGGTTTTCCTGCAAAGCATTGGCACAGACCTTGAAACCAGCTGATTTTCCCATGGTGATAAATGCAATTTCTGGCCATGCTCTTTTCAGCACTCCGATGGTACCTTTCTTCATTGCCTGCTTGAGTTCTGATGCCCGCTTTGGGTCAGCTTTAAGATGTCTGGATAATTCTGTTCTTATATCATCTGGCATATCGACCCAAGTCCCAATCTCCCCTTTACTGATATCATCACAAATACTCTCCCAGTTCACTGTCATAAACTTGACATAGGAATACATGAGGTCTGCAGAAAAACTTGAGATATATCTCATTTCTCTCTCTGCCAGCATAAATACAGCTTGTGTGTGGTATGCTGCATCCTCTGTTTGTAGTTTGTGGTAGTGGTTGGGAACCAATTGGTGACAGGCAGGTTTCATGAGAAATTTAGTTGCAGGCCCTATTGGAATGCCTGCTTTTGTCTTTGATGAAGTTGTAGAGGATGGCAAAAAGAAATTAGCGTGTCTTTTAAGATTCATCAAATTCAGAAAGAGATGAGCTGGAATTTCTGTGAACATGAATATGAAGTCTTCAAGAAAATTCTTACAATATGGGTTTAATTTTGGAGTAGTTGTTCCTGATGTCACAACAATAGCTACTGTTTCTCCAGGGTACAAAATGTTTTGTTCACCATTCTCAATTCTTTTAATATAACTTTTGTAATGTTCATACGTTGTGAGTGGATGACCTTCAGTGAAGTCTGTCCTTGTTCTCATCTTTGAGAAATTGTATCTTTTTCCATAAATCGAGTTCTGGTTGTTTCTAATTATGTGAAACAGGGTCTCAGTGGATGTCTAAGGGGAAATATGAACATGACTTGACAAAATGAAATAAATAATCATCACAGCCTCAGAATATATGTGACCCGATCTGACATAATGAGTCGCAAGTCGCGGAGATACGAATTTGAGTTAGTAAGATATGTTCCTCACCTCGAAAAGAGCTTCATTTTGATACCAAGATTGTGTTCGTACGATGATTAGGGCCAAAGTTAGGTTTTTCCCTATACGCGGTAGGCTGGAAACTTGATTCTGAGAAAAACGCGTTTGAAGTTTTTATGTGCGGTTTTGGTTAGACTCGGTCGGAATTCCTTGGATACCACTAGAAGTTTATCTCCCACCGACTTGAGACTTGGAATATACATTCTAGACTAGTTGAACTACAAAATACTGTGAAGTCATGCTTTAGAAATGGAAACTTTAATCATGCCGGCCTTGTAAAGATAGAGTACAATTCCTGTAAATCTGCACCTGAAAATGAAAAACTGAAGCAAGAGGGCAAGCTCAAACAGTCACAATACCTGTTCTAGAAGGCTGAATTGAAGTCACAACGACTTGTAAAGAGTCTATGGGAATGTTCAAGTGTATTTCAGCCTGTTTTGCCATAAATAATAAGTGTCATAGTTCCAGGTAAGTTGGATAAAAGTTCCATAAAGTTGAAAGATCACAAAACGTCAGTAAACTGTGAGTCTAAAAGAACTCAAAAGGCACAAAAGTACCAATAAAATATTAAAATTCGAACTATATACAGGTATTCTAGTCTATGATTCTAGTTGCTAGAGGATGTAGACCGACCACGCCCCCGCCCCCGACTTTGGCTGCGTTTACGTTTGGGTGGGGGAGTGATCTCAGGGGAAGTGTCTGAGTCTGAGTCTGTTTCCATTTCACGTCGCATTTGGGCTGCTGTCTCTCTGTCTGAGTCCTCTGAGCCCGAGTCAGGGTTTTTTCCTCGACCCCGACCGCGACCTCGACCCCGACCTCGCCCCCGACCTCGCCCCCGACCTCGCCCTCGCCCCCGACCTCGCCCCCTTCCTCTACCACGTCCCCTTCCTCGCGCCTCCTCCTCCTCCTCCTCCTCCCCTGCATCTCCACCTCCACCTGCTCCTGAGGGCCCTGGACCTGGATCTGGCGATGGGTCCCGCCGCCTTGGTGCCTCTGCTGCAGGCTCAGGTTCCGTGGGCTTGGGGCACGTAATGTCTTTGGTTTCCTCTGTGCAGAAGTCTCTGATGTTTTTGAAGAGGTACCACTGCCGACGAAGGGGAAGCCCAGGGGAAGGTGTGGCCGGTGGTAGGACCTTTGGGACGGCTCCAGGGTCCACAGTGAGCACATCCACTTCCTCTGGCTCAGAGTCAATGTACTGTCGGACGGTTACCTTCCCGGGGCTGTTTGATGAGAAGATAAAGTGGTGATACTGCTTGATCCCTTTTATTGGCCGGGTGAACGGGGTCAGGAAGGCTTGCCAGTTATAGGTTGGGACAAAGACGGCCCCATCTTCTGACCCACACAGCTGAGGGATGTTGACTTCTTTTTGGGTGCTGTCCCGGACCGTCTTGGCCAGGTCAGCAAGGCAGGACACCTCGGCACGGCGAAACCGCTGCTTGAGGAGACCGAAGCACCAGTCGGGGGCAAACTTGGTGTGACCGGTTATGAGAAAGTTCAGAGTGATCTGCTTATGCAGACCAGTCAGGACCCGCCACATGAGATAGCCAATCACGTACTTGTTCTTGTTTTGCCCACTGCAGTTGTCACAGTGGAGGTCAAGGAGGCGTTCACCGAGGGAGTAGTTGGCAAAGTAGTGGTGGAGGTAGGAGATGACAGCGTTTGAACCCTTGCTGCCGCAGTGGGACTCATCAATAAGATTTTACTTGACGGGGGATGGCTTCAGCACACACGCCAAAGATGCCTACTTTGCGTGGGACGAGGAAGTAGAGGGGCCCTGGCTGCATGGGGGAGGAGGGGAGGTGGACCTGCTGTGCGTAGTCGAAAGATACATGCACCCGGATGTCAGAGGAACAGGGAGTGTGTGGCCCGAGCGCCGGCCGGCCTGCCTCGGCATACGCCTGCTTGGCAGCGGTAGTCAGTTCCTGGTAGAACTCCCGTTCCTTGGCCACCACCTCCAGGTGCTTCTGCTGCTTCTTTAACTTTGCCTGCTTAACTACTTCGGGGAGGTTAGAGGAGTAGGAGATGTCACGGTTGTTCCTCTGACACTCCCAGCACAGGTCAGTCATGGGGCGAGAACACACAATACGGGGTAGCAACTGGCGCCAGAGGTTACGGAAGGTGGTGACGGCAACCTGACGGTGGGCGTCCCCGATGGCCTGTAGATAACGTTTATGCACATCTACCTTCCTTGTGCTGGAGGGGAGGAGGAGGATGTCGTCGCGTTTGTGCGTGGAGACTCGGCCGGGGAGGACGAGGGCATAGGTTTCGGCGTAGGAGTTGATGAAGTCGACCACGCGGCGGATGTCTGCGAGGTCGAGGGAATGGGTGTTGGCCTTGCGTCCGCCTGACCTCTTAGTACGGGGTACGACCCCGTTCTCCCGATACCACTGGCTGATGGCGGTCATCTTGTTGATACTGCAGCTAAAAAACAAGAACACACAACTTACAATTGGAAATGGAATAATGTTGGACATACCAGGTTCGGTTACATAAAAATAATGTTTGGTTACATAAAATAATTATTGTGTACATGTTAATAAGTTACAGCAGGAGACAGGTTTAGGAACTACTTAGACAGAGAATGTTAGCTGCAGAGATGAATAATTACCTGTAGAGAAAGAGCAGGGTGTCCCGGCAGACCTTCCTGCCCCCGGCGGTGTAGTGGCTCCGTTGGTGCTGCCTGGCCCCCTTGCCCTTTTTCCCCTTCTTCCAGGTCGACAGCTGTACCGAGGTGTCAGTACAGGCACTTGTAACGCCCAACAGGAGCATGTCCTTCTCCCCTGGAATGGAAATCCGACACAGAACTTTAGTGATGTACGAGCGACTGACTTTGTGAAAAAAAAAAAAAGGTTTAAGAAAGTTTATGAACATTACTCTCGGCTGGGTCTACCCCCGCGGTCACTGAGGTTACTTGGCCGAAAATCGTATGTCAATGCCACAGAGGAAAAGTTACAGCCTCCAGGAGGTCATACAGGTATTATAGATGACAAACTATCTTCATTTAAGACGGTTAATAGGATGGTTATTGGCCGCACCTGGAGTCAGCTGGGCGACCTCCTGCCGTTTGTCCAGACGCTCCGCCGTTGAGAACTGGACACAACACGGGCCGTCGTTGTGGTACTTACACGAGCACCTAAACATGACGAAAGTCCACATTAATGTCAAAGATATGTGAGGGCACCCCTATAGATTGAATTAGGTTCATTAGATGGCCGCTAAGAACTTTTAATTAGGCCTGAGAGAGCATAACGGTCAAGGCCGTCCATCGTTCAAGTGCGAGACGCCATTAAGTAGGTCACGGCGGCATACTTTCAGCAAATGTCGATTTTGAACATAAAGACAGATAGAAACATGAAAATAATTACGGGATATCTTAGAAAACATGTTTGGGCAACTTCTGATGGCCGGACAGGTCTAACGGTTTGGTATTTATAGGAATTTTCAAACGACACAACTTGGGCAATTTCGATCGCAAGTCGCAAACAAGCATGGCCTACCTAAATTTCTGGCAACTGTCACCTTCCTCCTGCAGCAGTTGGTCCATCAGATCAGTGATAACCAGGGGCTCATCCTCGTCCTCCTGTGACTCCTCAGCCTCCTCCAAATCCTCTTTGTCCTTTTCCGACAGGGTAGCATCCTCCTCCCCCTCCGATAAGTCCCCATCGTCCTCGGCAAAGACGAAGTAATCCTCGACAAGTTCTCGCCATTGCTCGTCGTTGGCGCCGCCATGAAGATTAGTCCGAACAATTGTATTTAGCGCGGCTGCCACGGCCTCCTCATGCTCCTTGGGGGTAGCCATGTAATCCTAACAATGTTTGGATCCAAACTGCACTTGCAGTTCAAGAAATAACACGCTAATTAACACGTTAGGCCTCATTGAACGCGCACCTGCTTCTGTCGGTCGGACCTTTAAATTTTACAAACAGTGGCGCTTCCGGCACGCCGAGGGGGTCTCAGCCAATCAGAGCGCTCGGATCGCAACACGTGACCTCCTTGACAACGATTGTTTACGGCGACGGCTTTCGCGATCCGCCTTCTGATTGGTCCATCCCCGTCCCAATTCAAAATCCGACGATGCGATTGGCTAGAAGAGGTCCCGCGCTTTTCGGCGGTACCAAAAGTTCTTGGGTTGTCAACTCCTAAAAGCGGCTCGCAAGTCGGCAAAGTTGATAAAAATCGGCGTCTCAGGAGCCTTTTGTTTTAACTCACTGAAGCAGAAGAACGACTTTGGGGGCCATTCTAACACACTAAGAATATTAATTTCATCAAAATATTTTAGGAAATGAAAGTCCTGATATAAAAGATTAAGAAAATGCAAGAAAGTCATTTTCGATGGTGGGGCCGATTTCCGACTTCAGAGGCCCATATCTCAGTTTGACCGCGCGCGACTTGCGACTCATTTTGTCGGATCGGGTCACATATTGTTGAACATTTTCAATAAAATTGAAAAATTGAAACTCTTACTGAAATAGTTCAAAATACATCAGTCCTATCACCTAAGCATAACGATTCATTGATAAACATTGTTTAAAGGAAACAACTTAACACACTTTGCATATTGAGTAAAAAGATAAGATAGATTAATGCAGGAATCTCCATTAGGCCAGGTTAGCTCTGGTGTTTGAATTTCTAAAATACTTTTAGGTAAATTTATGAAAACATATAAATCAATTTATATTATCACAAATTATATTATAATGATATATAAAATAACATCCATCAACCACTTTCTTTTATATCCCTGATGAATTGAATAGGCACTAAGTGCTAAGTAGATGTTTTGAAGTGTTTTGGATTGATATGAAGTGCAGTTTATATATTTTGATAATTAAGAGTAGAATGCCTATCTTGGCTACTAGATCCCTAGCATATACACCAGAAACATTCTGTACCTGTGGTTTCCAACAGGGTAGATGATAAACTATGGCTGGTTGTGAGAGGGACAGACAAGGGATTGTTCAACATTCATGCTTTCGAATGAACGACTACTTAATCATTTTCGTAAACTAAAATGGGAGATAAATGAAACGTGTTACGATGCAAAAATTGCTGCCCCTGATTTCATAAATAAAAAGACAATTTTACACCAAACCTTTTTGGCATCCATGGTCTTTTGTTTGATGAGCCTTTTTAAATAAGGTGCCTTCAATCTGAGATGTAGAAGGTGCCAATATTGGGAAAGCAGTGTTTTAAGGGTGTGACTATCCGCAGGATTTAGACGCCATATATCCAGACAGATCATACACGCTATGAAGGACACTATGGCTCCAGAACCTGGAAAGTAAACTTGATTCACTATACAAAATTGCAGTCTGACTAGGTAAGTAGGCAGCAATGAGGAACAACAGAGAAAACTAATGGACCTTTTTGTAGGGGCAGATCCAGGTGGCCAAGCCCCAAACCTTTGATGAATATACCTCAACTATAGGCTTTAATAAAAGGAACATCTGCCAGGGGTATAGTTGAACAAAGATATCCTCTGGAAAGCCTTGAAACCTGTGGCCATAGGTCAAGGGCTTTCTGTGACTATATTTTTGGGGCTTGTGTCAAAAGATTTTCTTTTTGATAAATATTTTCTACCTTTTCAACCATGAGGAATATAAACATTTGAGAAGGAAATATAGACAATATTTCTATGAGGACATTTAAAGAGGCAATAATACTGTTGGCAAATACACAATGTTTTATTAATTACCCTATTTAACCTTTCTCTCTCCCCTTTCTGAAATACTCCATCTTCCCTGGTTTGGGAGTGGTTAACTAAGTTTATTTTGATTTGTTTCCAGTTGAATAGAATTTAAATGACAAGAGGAACTATGCGTCTAGCGAAAAGGCAAAATTAGCAAATTAAAAAAAAATCAGTCCTATCAAAAGAACCTGTGTAAATTTAGCATTTTGTAAAGAAATCTACAACAACAAACTTACCTGATAAAAAGGTCATCAGCATGGTCAATTCTTCGTGCAAGTTACAAATTGCGACAATCAGTGCTGCAAGAGTTGCAAACCCTGCGGAAGTCAGCAGGACCTGTAGTTGCTTCTGTTTTCCCATTATTGACGCTACAACAAAATAGCTCCAAAAATGATACAGCTTAATGGTGGCAAACTTGGTATATGGTATTTCAAAATTTCATGCACTATTAAAAGTGGTTAAAGTGTACTTGCCAGGTACAGCAGTTACTCAGGTGAATACTACTCAGTAGTTGTATGCCTTCTCGTGTTTGGTGCCTAGCCTACAATGTAAATGAAATCAAAACTTTTGAACAGGATTTCACTTTTTATAGGTTTTGTAGAGAGATTATGTATCGATCAGATAATACCCAAACTTATAGACAGATTGCTGATCTTAAGAAAATTAAATAATCAAGGAGGAAGTAATTAAATCAGTCTAAATGTTGAAAAACTAGTGTCTAAGGTAGAATGAGCCAGCTGAACAGACATGATATATGTTATTTGTTAAGTTTTGTCTCCTTGCAGTGGAGAGTATTTTTCATCGTTATCGGTCTGGACCACTATTACACACATCGGCATGATTGATTTTTGGCTTAATGACATTCAACAGGGTCCATCCTTTAATTTGACATGACAATATGGTCTATTCTTATGATCAACATGTGACATAACTCTTTCCGACATTTGACAGCAGGGGTGGACTGAACCACGGGCCCGGGGGCCCGAGGCCAATAAAAAGCAGGTCGGACCCCTAGATTTTCTGGCCTAGGGGCCCAACTGGCCCCTAGAAAATAATGGATATCAATTACAGATTTCTATATATTTTACAATAAGACATGGTATTTTTAAAGACAATATGACTCTATATATGGGAGGGCCCCTAGATTTCGGTGCGGGCCCCTAGATTTAGAAAGTTTGGGGCCCGACTGGCCCCTGGATTTTTAGACTTATGTCCACCCCTGGACAGTACTTATTCTTAGATTTGACATGGTGACAATGCTGTTTTTTAAATTTGACACCCCCACTCTAGGGCCCCATTTTTATGGACCCGCATGGCCCTTATCGGCCTGGCAGACATAAATACCACTTGCTTTACTTTTTACACCAACACAAATAAAATCACATATCATGGTGAAGCATAAAACACTAGTTCTATTACCAAAGCCATTAGATCTAGGATCCTGATAATGTATTTCCAAGTGCTTTGTGCAGCAGGTGGAAGTCCTAAAAACATGGCTGTTATTGTTCATGCATACCAATTTCTATTTTTACTGTTGGTGGCAGCACCTACCCTCTTTGTTAAATCATTGTATTGCCTTCTGTATAGGATAAACTTCAATCTAAATGGATATAAACTTTTGAGGGATGACAGATTTATTTTATTTGGAGTATGCCTGGACCTCTTTGTATCCAGTAGACAATAATTCTGATGTTGCATGTACCACAGGAATGTTTTATGACCAAACTTGTAATACTTAACGCCTACATGTATTTTTCATAAAGCACTTTTATTACAACTAATGCTAAACATTATTATCCTAGACAAGACCCTCTGTATGACTTTATACTGTATGACCTAGTATGAACTAATCATTTATAACATGGATACATTAAAGTTTGAAAATGTCTGATTTACTTTTCTTCCTTTTTTTGTGTGTGGCTGGGTCACTGCCGAAAACGGGCCTTATTTTTATCCTAAAAATAGATAAAATAAGTGTGACAGGGAGGTTGGGGGCCCTCATAAAAGAAAAAGTATGACATTTATGGATGGCCTCTTACGGTGACATGAATCCTGGAAAGAAAACAGCATGTGTCTTAAGAATAAAGTGATAGGGGACATTATCATTTCTTTAATCTAACATGCAACATTGGGACCCCCCAACATTGGCCCCTCTTCTAATTGTTATGCCTCTGTTTGAGGGATTCAGCGCTAACTGTTCCCTGTGTCAAGTGAGTGGTCAACAAGGCAGCCACAGGTTTTATATCTACTTCAAAAAGTGTTATACGTACCTTGGTAAATGTGGTTGAAATAATATCTTTACTATCCAGCTAATACTGAGTCTCAGTTGTCACCAGATTAAACTCTGTTCTGTCCAAATAAGAACCTTGTCGCCATGTCCTCACAAACCTGGCTACCACTGTCAGGAAGAAGAGTGAGAACAACAACGGGGGCCTTGACTTCTCCCAGACGTGTCCCAGTGGCTAAGGAATGTAACCCATTTACTGTTGTTGGTTGGATGCCTCTCGCTGCCCCTGTGAGGTGTTCAAAGCTGTAGTCTGTTTTGACCCAGATAACTTCATGTGTATATATTGAGAATCACTGGGGTGGAAAGGCAATCTTTCTGTACAACCCATGTAGGCCTACTACTTTCGTGACCCAAATACCTCTTGCATGATTACACCCACACAGTAAATGGTCCTCCATTTATATAGTGCAGGTATCCCCTTTGATGGTTGCGGGGCTGCTGGGCTGCTGGGCTGCTGGGCTGCTGGGCTGCTGGGCTGCTGGGCTGCTGGGCTGCTGGCTGGTTTATGGTTCTACCTGCCATAAACCAGTGGCCCCCAAAGATTACTGGGATCAATTAGCTCCTCTTGGCGTGCCACAGGCCATACGTTGGGGGTCCTAAACAGGGGCACCACAGGGCCTGTCTACTGGACTAGGTTGGAAATAAATAGTATTACAATCGCACCATTTTCAAGATATCTCAAAATTAAAAGTTCTTTTTCATTTTTTGCAGAAATACTCAATATTTTATGCTCCTATTAGAAATGAGAAAGACAATTGGCCTAAGTGAACAATTTGAGAGATAAAAATGATGTAGATGTGTGGAAAATTGGTAAATATTGAAAAAAATGTTTGGCAATACAAACATTTTCTCTCCTGTCTCTTTTTTTAATATAGGTTATATAAATGTAATCTAGGCATCTAAATCATTGTTAGGATCTCAGAAATAGCATATTATATTCAAAATACTTTTAAAGTGAATATATTAGTGAATTTATGGAAAAACTATTAAATATCTATTTTTAGGCCTTTTTGGCTTTAAAATGGATATTAAGCTCTAGTGATCAAGTTAGCATGGTAGCTACCACAGATGAGCAGAAAAATTGGATTTTTCCTGGTGCCGCTCTGGACTGTTCTGAGTTGCTTGGAACTGCTCAGAGTTTCTCGTGGTAAAACTAGTAGGAGAACGACCTTTCTGGGTCGCTGGGTACCAGCAGTAGGTTATTGGTGTACACACCGGGCACCAGTGGCCAAGAAAGTTCTCGGCATGTCACACTGAAAGACTACTGTTGGTACCCAGCGGCCCTTTCAAGTAGTTCTCCTCCTAATTACATTTTGCTTGAAATTGTATGGCCTTGAATGAAGATCAAGAGGTGCTACTATACATGGAATTGACTAGAAAATCCCAGAGTTCTCTGTGAGCTGCTCAGAGCTGCTCTAAACTGCTCAGAGCTGCTCGAGGGGTAATTAGGTCGAGCCGTCAGCCGTCAGGCCTTTCCGTATGGGGCCAGACCATCCATCACCGAGCGAGTTATGAATCTAAAACCTTCTTGTGCTACAGATTAACGACGTGCTACTCCTGACAGGCTGTGGGAGAGGTGCTGGTGGTGGGGCCATGGATTTGGGGGCTGGGTGTGTGGGTGTGTACGTGTGTGGGGGGGGGGGGGGTCCTTATGTTGGGCGTCGAATTTAAAGGAAACCTTTCACATAGTGATTGGATGATTATTTTTCATTGAAATTCCTGGAGTGTGACTTTATACTAAGTACTGACAATGCTAGAACAGTATTCAAAGTGAGGCTATGGGACTTTAGAGTTTGGTCTAATCTAAGTGTATTTAAGGGAAATCCCCATAATTATTTGTGACGTCACGAGGACACTAATTTGGAATCCCCAGGTTTTAATCAAAGGGAATTCCCTCTCTCAACGATTGATAGAAAGGAAACTGGGCTTTAGCATAATACATTTATGTTAGGCCTCATGGATATAGGCTTTTATCAAGAATATGTTTTAGTTACCTAAATTCATTCAATAGCATGGGATCCCCAAGGGAATTTCCACAATTATGGCGTAGCAAAATAAGTACTCAAAGGCTCAGAATTTAGGCAATTTTGAAATTTGATTTTAGAAACATATACGTGAAGACACAGTTTGGGAACTTGGGTAAATTTATGTGCAAGGAATCCTTTTAGAATAGGTTCTGTCTCCATGTTAAATTTAAAGCCAAACTCTCGACCGTGTGAAGATCCTTGTTTCCTAAACTGTAACTCCTGTACCTTGGCGCGAATTCACGACATGACCAATAACGTCGACATCGCCGGATGACGCCGGATGCGGTGTTACTAGGCTAACATCAGCATACGTTAAGGCCCTATTACACTACACGACATGAGCTGCGACATGACCACGACATGACCACGATATGAGCACATCGTGGCCAAGTCGTAGGTCACTACGACATGAGTATTATCGCCATAGTGTAATAGTAAAAGTCGTAACAGCTACGACTTTAAAGTCCCATTATACGACATTTATGGCAATAAAAGTCGTGGGAGTCAAAGTCGTATGCTATATCTTAGTCCATGACATGGATTCAACATGTTTAATAATGTCGTAGTGGTAAAATAGAAATGTCTTGAATGGAAGTCCATGTCGTAGGTCTCATGTCGTAGAGGACATTAGTCTGCTAATAAACATAAGCCTGAAAACATCGTAGTAGTGTAATACCCTTGACATGAGTCTCAGCTACGATATGGCCACGACATGACCACGACATGACAACAACTTGAACTCATAAAGTCGTACGATATCATGTCATGTCGTAAGCCATGTCGTAGCCATGTCGTAGAACCCATGTCGTGTAGTGTAATACAGGCTTTAGGAGGACGAGGAGTTGGCTTTAAGAAAAGCCCCTGTTTATTGTCACGGCCTGTAGAATTTACAAAAAAGTCCTATCGCTGTGTCATATAACAGAGACCACGGGGGGCGTCAGGGGGTGGCCATTCGACCCATAGGGGATCATCACACACCGAGGGTGAAGCCCGAGATTTGTACAATCTCTATGGGTTGTATGGCCACCCGAGGATGACCTCTATGGTCTTTCTTTATTATATCACCGAAACAGTACTCAAAGTGTGTTAAAATCACTGAAAACAAGGAATTAACAGTGAGTGGTACGTACAGCGTGGCAATATAAACCTCCCTGCAATGCGCACTGCAGGTCAGCCGTGCGGGTGATAAAATTTAAGAATTGGCCTTGTCCATGTTACTAATCAGATAAATGGCCGTGTCACCATGTCGATTTCAGTGGTCTAGACCCCCGGCGGTGGTGGGTGGAGAGGGTGTTTGAGAGGGAAAGGGAAGGGGGTTGGGTTGTATTTAGAAGGTTTGATTGAATATCGAGTCTGTATTAGTGTCAGAACAGAGCCCAGACTGAAGGCAGATCGATCAGTGACGTCACAGGTCGGGAGATGCTGATCAGGCGGAGCTTTTTGTAGGATGAAAAAGACTCTGTAATTCTGAAATGCAATATTCCATATCCAGTCAGACAGAAAGAACAAAATTGAAAAGCCGATAGGTAGATGAATGACTTGAATGGTTAAGCCTTCTTATCGATGGGGTGGCAGTGCACTAGGGGTTAGGTGGTGTTTTTCAGCCAGTCTTAGATTTTGAGTGACAGGGCTAGATTGATGAGTGTGCAGTAAAGTAAAAGGGCCGATGGGGCCTTGGTAACTTTCTCAGGGATTCTTGCTGACTGCTAACATCTATGTATATGAAAGACAGTGCGAAAACCATGTGTTTTTTTTCCAGTAGATAACACAACTAAAACATCTTCCATTTCCCTACGGGGTCGGATCCAAAGGTAGGCATTCAGGGGTGCAGCCATGCACCGTACCTTTTTTTTCTCGAAATATTTAAGATATGAATTAAAACTATTCTGGTACCACTTTTAAAGTTCTAGATCCGGCCCTGCCTTCTGCTAAGATCCATCCATCTGCTGGCCTATCGATTAAGGATCCACTGGTTAAAAAAATGTTTCTTTGGTACAAGGCCAGCCATGCTTATCGACCTCCACAGTGCTTGGGTGTGCTGTTGATCATCGCTGTTTCCCTTGGCCCTTGGAATTTAAACGAAGAGCCATGTCATTTGTCCTTTAAAGGTTAATACGGGTATTCACTGCAGCGCCACCTGGTGAATATCTCTTCATTGATCAAATTCTTTAAAATCTTACTAAAATTTGATCTAACCATTATCAATTCAAAATATATAAAAGTATTTACTCAAAAAATACATTACTGCAAATTTCTGATAGATGAATAGGTTAGTTTTTGGTGCTCTTATGGGGATTTTTAGCCTTTTTTAAGAATAAGTAGTGAGTTTTCTTTATCTTAAAATGTTTACTGTGGTCATGTTAAAAGTTTTTAAACTAAAAATTATGGATATTTATCACTAAATGGGCAAAAATGTCATTTTCCCCATTGAACCCAATGGTAAACAAATGATTTTATAGATGCAAATATCATGGAAATGGATATGGTGACATATGATTTTTAAAATTTCATAGTAGTACCTATCCATTCAGCTAACATCTCTGTGAGTTTAGGAATGTTTTTTATGGTTTTTAAGAAATCATACCAAATACCCGTATTTACCTTTAATTGCCATGTCGCCTGTCGAAAGTAAGAAAAAGCCATGTCACCGTGTCGAATCTAGGGGTGTAGACCCATTATAGTCAGGGGCATCATAGGAAAGTGGGTACAGAGAACAGAGGGTGGTCAGGGGCCGTCCAGGAGCTACGTATGCTCCTAAGCGGACGGGGGTGCAGGGTCATCCCTCATCCCTTAATGAACCCAGCACCAACCGGGAATTGAGTCCAAAGCACTGCCTTATATGATCAGCAGGGGCTACTGAGGGCCTATTCTTCCCCGGAACCCCCATGGGGTACATCAGTACATATTAAAAGGGGCAGGGGGTCTATAAAGCATGCCAAAATGCGTACGTAATAATTGGGCAAAATGTAGATGATTCAGAAGAAAAGTGAAAAACATTATTGAATAAATTTTTATTTGATGCCCGTAATAAAGTCTGGGGAAAAGTTAAGCATAATGCTGCATTCGTGCGATGAATAGATGGATTGGAATAAAGAACAGAACAGACAAAAGAAAGAAAGAAAGAAATATTGAGAATGCCAATAAGAATGGAAGGTGAGAATGGGATATGAAATTCACAACTCGGAATAACAGGAAGTAGCCATAGTTCTGTTGCATTTCCCTAATTCGTTATCTATGTGAATGTGAAAGCGAAAAAAACAGCGGCCTTAGCGACGGCAATGGGAATTCATGCCCACGTCTTGAAAAGGATCCAGGTCATTGAATTCAGATTCCACGAGGAATTCAGAGCCGAAAATGATTAATAAATGCTTCGTTTTAATCCCATCACAAAACAGCTTTTCAATATCGCACTTAAAGGGTGCTTAATTATCGCGGGCACTGGCGCACTTTATCCCGCCGCGGATTAATATAACAAGCCTGATTACACGAGTTAAAAACATGGCGGTTAATTAACCCTGTGTTAACTTTGGGGGAGAACAACAGAGGGCTTAACGTGTGATCCCTGTGTGGTCTGCGCCCTCTGCCCCCAGCTCACCGCCAAGCATCCAGGTGTGTGTGTGGGGGGGGGGGGGGGGCAGTAATTCTTTGAAAATTTGTACAAATACCAAACTACTTAACTATGTTTCAAAAACTGACCCCTCCTGAATTTTAATTGACCACGCCTGATTTTCAGGAGACATAGATAACTGCTATTAAAAAATGAGTGTTTCAATGCCAGGAAATATACCCCCCAAAAAACATGGAAATTGCATCGGAAACCCAATGAAAAAAATTGTATTAGTTTTTTTTAAAATAAAGTAATGATAAGGCAAAATTACGAATTATTGCCCATATAATATATCATATTGTTCTAAGGATGCGACATTATTACTATGTTGCAGCAACATTCTGGTTGGTTCCGTATTCGGTTCATGTTACGTCCTTTTGATGACTCCCAATTACGTCGCTGCAATGTACTGCTGTGACATTGCACTGCGATATGGGGTTACAACCTCACCATCGTTGCATCATTGGCTGGGCCACGCATGAGGTGGACATGTGACAGATCTATCACCGGCCCATATAGCCAGCTTTTTCCAGAGGGGGGTTCGTTTTTTGAGAAGGTTTGCCAGTTTTCATACATTGCTAAATTGTGTGAATTAGGTTTTTCTTTTTACACATATTTTATACATTTATGTACTACAGATTCTACTTTGTTCCTTTGACGACAAGGGTATTACAATGAAGGAAATATTCTATTTTTTAATAATTGATTGAAAAATGTCAGGGGGGTGTTCGGGTATTTTAGAAGGGGGTTCGCCCAAAGGGGCGTTCGTACGAACCCCCCAAACCCCCTGGCTACGGCCCTGTTATCGCCTTAGATCAGCCCACAGGACACGCACATACTCACATTCCACACCCACACAGAAAGGAGAAGTACTCGGCCACTCAACGCAAACCAGACCAGTATACAAAATTACATTCAAGATTCAGAGCAGAAGGTTAACTCTTTGGGATGGTTCTGAAACATTTTTTTGCAACCATATTCTTTTCATCAAAAAATGATGCGTACCTTCGTCTTAACTGATTTACAATTGTCTGGAAAAGGTCAATCTCACGTAGCACCAGTATGTTTGACAAGCAATTTGCATTCGTTGTGTTATATGAGAAAGGTTATGCAAGAATAACAATATCTATGTCTATCAGCCTATAGCCATCACCCCATTCCACACCGCTATAACTACAGATTCCCCTCCAGTAAAGGACCTCCACGCCCACTGAGATAAAAGCTTGGAATCCCCCCCCCCCCCAGCCCCAACCCCCCACCCTGGCTGTCTAGCACCCTCAGCTTAATCATCAAATTTAAACTGAGTTTCTGCCAGATATTGACAGCTCCCACCTTTGTGGATCTCCCCTCTCCTAGGGGTTTGTTGGCTACCTCCAGGGTAGACGGATCAATGGTTAGTCCTTTCATGACCTAGATACCTCTTGCAGAATAGGTCCTTACACTCACAAGAGTCCATGGCTAATAGTGACCACCTAAAATCTGTAAGGAATTTTTTTATTGGCCCTCTATAAATGGCTTGGGGAACCCCTTTGATGGTTGTTTGGGTGATGGCTGGTTTATGGTCCTACCTGCCATAAACCAGCACCTGCACAGCATCCTGGGATATGGGGTGGAATTCCCACCTAAAATGGAACCTTGCTGGTTAACAGTACTAGTTTGAGCACCTAGGGTATTGGAATGTAACCACAGTCTGATCAATAGCTGCCCCCGGTCATCCCTTTCAAACGTTGGCCCACCTTGATTGCCCCGTTATGGCTTTGCAACAATATCCCCTCCGGCAGGATGGGTGTCTAACTTCAATAGGGGAGGGTAATTTTTATTTCTATTTTAATTGTTATTGTTGAATGTTTTGCGACAGGTTCGACCTTGCAGACAATACAAAGGGATATTGAATAACTGCGGATTAGTCATAATCTAAATATAAACTATGACATTAGTACGATGCGTGTTATCAGTGTTCGATAATTTTTGCTTTCTATAACCATGATTTCAGATAAGGTGGTTATGATGAGGCCATTAAGGATTTACCAAGGTACGCTATCTCTTGTAATAGTTATGGAAAGGTTATGTAAGATTTAGAGCAATATGTTGTTGACTTATCATCTCTTATTAGATAGTTTCCAGTAATTAAGGACGGATCCAGAGATTGTAAAAAGAGGGGTGCCCTAATGTAAGATGTGAGGCGCCTCGTTCGAGGCCAGAATCTTTATAGTAAACGAATCTAAACTTGGCAACAACAAAAAAGAACAAAAAAAAGTAAAAAAAATATGTATACAAAAAGAAGAAAAATAGGACCCTACCTCTTCCTCCATTCCTCTTAATATATGTACGGTCCTGGGCAGAGGTTGACTGGCCACAGACTGTACGTTTATCACCATCGACCTAATCTTAATGAGGTGAGTATAACTGTCCCCACATCCCCATCCCCCGCCTTCCCTAAAGGTCTAAACCCAGCCAAGGATGCGATGTTATTATAACATTGCAGCAACGTTCTGGTTGGGTCTGTATGTGGTTCTTGCTACATTCTTTTGATGACTCCTAGTAATGTCACTGCAGTGTACTGCTGTGATGTTGCACAGTGACGTTTTGACAATGTTCTGGTTATGTTCTTCAACCCAAACATAATGTTCTTATAACATTCTATTTTGGTTTTGTTCTAACCTCACTAAAAATAATGTCATAATAACATTCTGATTTGGTGAGGTTTCAACCTTACCATCAATAACGTAACTGTAATGTGCCATCTGACTTAGTAACAAACTGACTAAAAAAGTATGGTTGCAAAACATTTCAAAAGTTGGCTGAGTAACCCCAACATCCCCATCCCCATCATCCCTAAGGGTCTATGTTGCGACCATCCAGGCCCATCCCTAAATCTCACCCACCTCATCCAGAGACGGCCCCCTTCCCTGTGGTCCGCTGATAAGGGTGTTTAATTCAGACCCTCCTCAGTCGTATAATCCCACCCCAAATAATGCAAAGACAATGGGAGGGTCCTCCCTACTACTCCCCACTGGGACTGGGGATGGGTCGGGAATGGAAGGGGGGAGGGGTGATGGTGGTGCTTAATTAATTACCTTAGAGGCATGTCAGATTCAAGCCTGTATTCCACTAGGCCATTTCTGCAGCTGGTAATTCTCCCCACCACAGATAGCTGACGTACAATATTTCAAGCACCTGCAGGCTATAAATTTAGGCTTTTTTCGACAAAAACTCTGAAAAAACTATAGAAAATAAAGAAATGCTTGTTATAATTATATCCACCAATAATTAGCACATTTTCAACTTAGAAAATATTAAGTGCATGTGGATACAAATTTTGAAAAATATGTCTGGAAAGCTTATACAATGTTTAACTACAAATAATGATCCGATTTATGAAAATCTCTAAGCTAAAACCTTGGGTCTTGTCGACATATTACCCAGCATGCAGACTGATCTAGGCTAAACTGCAGGTACAACTCAAGGCATTTGCCATCAGTGGTTCGGAGAATCGGGTATGAGTTTTATTTATCTTCTCCAACAATATGGCAACATGTCATACATCCTACATATCATTTGAAAGAGGATAAAAAACCTGTTTGAGTGATATATAACATGCATATACTATTATGATTATCTATCATTTAAGCTGCCCATCTATACAATCGGCAGTGGATTCGGGTAGTGAAATACAACTTTAAGGCTATTGGAACATACTTAACTCGTGGCTGGGCTTCACTCTCTGATCTCAAGGCTGTCGAAACTGCAATTCCATTGGCATAATCCCCAACCCGGGAGACCCGATGGCTAAAATCACTCACTAAATCCTGCATCATTGCCTCCTGAGTGGTAAAATACAACACCAATGAATAGATAATATTTGGCTCGGCCCAGAGGGGGTATTTTGTCCTTTTTCCCGGTTGTAAATTGCTTGCCGCAATTCGGTGATAATGCTCATGGGTGGTCAGAGTGGAATTCGATTGGGACAAAAGCGCCTGCAAAGCTCATGCTGCTGAATTCCTGAAGCGGACTTAATGGAAATTAATTAGAGTTGGTCTTTTGAAATCCAATTTCCAAAATGACGAACATTCCTGCTTCGTCAGTTTGTTCAACTCTGGGAGTCAATTGGAAAACGTGTCGGTACTAATTATCTTAGAGGCTATGGCACCGGGGACTGCTGGTCAGGATGTGTCACTCAATTCTCTCTACAGCTGTAGGATATTAGCTCGACAAGTTCCCAAATGCACAACTTATTAATTATAACAATTCTCTCACCTACAGAACGCTTTTCCTTCCTATTCTAAGGATCTGCAGTCTAACATTGGCTGGTTTTGAAGATATAAGCATGGAAACTCAATAGAATTATACAGATATAGAATCCATATGATTGTGGAATACTACATATATTATATACCTAATAAATTGCAGAAATAACCCAAAATTTATAGATAAAAGTAGAAACACTAAAGCCCAAAACCAACAAAGTAACTTTTTTTAAAGATAAAACATGCACATTTAAATACACTTAACAGGTGATCATAAGAATTGACCGATTTTAGCGCCAATCTGTTGCCTATATAACTATGTAAAAGTTCCTCAAGTGGGTATAGGGGGCTTAAAATTGACCTTCCCCCAAATCACCTAACTGAAACCACGGGGAATATACTGTAAAGGCTTGTAAAATTATTTGCATGTCAAAAGAAGTTAAGGAATTATATAAGTTCAATTGTTAGTGACAGCAACGATTATACATATACGTCTAGTTGGTAACAGCGAAGGCTTGGAAAACAATTGCATCTGGGCCAATTCTAATAAACATTATATTCTTCTTTTCCACCAAAGTTTCCCTAAATTTCCACGAAATGGAACGGAGCTTCTAAATTGTGAAAGCTTACACTATATGACCCAAAAAATGAGCTACAATCTACAATTATCTACATAGAACTAAGTACGAATACGTTAAACAGGCATGTTATATAACTCTATAATCATGTAGGGTGTTCTGGTGTCACACCGCATAGTGGTACAGTGCTGGCTTTGTCATCTGAAGGTTGGCAGTCCAAGTCTTTGTCCTGCTGTTGTGGTATTAGAAATTCTCCCTGTGGTCAATGACAGGATTACCAACGACCTAGTGCTATCAGCCATCCCAAGCAGGAATATGACGTTATAATAACGTGATTATAATGTTCTGGTTAGGTCGCTTTGGTTTTTGTTACGTTATTTTGATGGCACATAAAAACGTCTTTAGAACCTAACATTGCAACGTCACACTGTAACATTATTGTGGCGTTCTTGTAATGTTATAATAACATTATTATAACATTCTTTATTAGTTAGGTCACAACTTGACCAAAATAAAACATTATTATAACATTCTTTTTTGATAAGTTGTATATTTACCTCAAACAATTTTATTGTTACGTGACAATTGGATAGGTTTCAGACTAACTAAAAAAGTAAAGTCACAGAAGGTTCTTGTTACGTCGCTGCTTGTCTGGGATTCTATGTAGTGCCCTGCCTATGGGGCACTGCATATAAAGGAACACCTGCCTTGGTAAAAGTTTAGGGGTATGGTCTCTACTATCTCATGGATTCAATCCTCTAGGAGCAAGGATGAAATAACCCAGTGCTCCAGAACCACTGGATCTGGTGGTTCAAACTAACACACTTAAGCCCCATACCCACTAGGCTATTTTACCGGCGACTGGGGACAGGCAACTGGCAGAATCACTGGTAAAATCATTTCCAATGCAGATCATCTGTTAGAATGTAACATTCAATATTACATACTAACAGGTGATCTGCATTGGTAACGATTTTACCAGCGATTCTGCCAGTTGCCTGTCCCAAGTCGCCGGTCAAATCGCCTAGTGGGTATGGGGCTTTACTGTACAGTTAACATAGGAGTAGATTAATGATGTTCACATCAAGAAGGGGGCGCCACACACATGAGGTTAGTTTATTGTTTCACTTGTGTACCACTAGGGGCTGCTACCAGCACGCAAATAAGAATTTGATCGAGGAAAATGATTACACACAAATATTTGCGTTTGTTCTCGTCTAGATACATTCTCGATCTGCAGAAAAACAAAAACATAATTTTTGTGATATTTACCATAATATGCCTGATACAATGTGCCCAGTTTTGCGCCTGTCATTTAGTACGTATACTCATTTATACTAAAAAATCTCAGAACCCACCCCCCCAGCCCCCCTAGGCCAAAAATATGCATTGGATTTGCACTATAGCATACGCATATTTAAAAACAAAAATCCAGACGCCCTTCCCCCCTTGATGCGTACGTAGGCCTGCTTAATGGAATGCCCCTTTCTCTACAAACATGCCGTTTCTCTATACAAAGTTAAAGGCCCTATGAAGACAACGATAGTAATTGGACCCGAATTTAATTTGATGTTGAAACTAATGAAACATAATTTCATATGACATTAATAAACAATGTGCCTTCACGAGTATGTTTGTATCCGCTGATAAATTATTGTTCTCAAATAAAGTGTCACATGCATGGAACAAGTCGCCTGTTGTTTTCCTCTGCATGCATGTGTCTTGCAAAACCCTTCTTCCTCTATAGGAAACACTAAAGAATGCCAAACGTCGGGACCAAACTTCAGAAGTGTGTTGATGTCAGTCTTGAAAGGTTGGGAGCAGAGCTCTCAATATTTACAAACATGTTGGTAAGTATTGGTAGGAAGACTCCCAATTGTTGGCTCCCGATTCTTTGGATGACCAAGATCACGAACCTTTGAAGGTATATTCCACCTCAAGATGTTTGGAAGCACCCCAAAAGTTGTGACTGTCTGTTGATCTTTGGCTCTCTTTTTTGCCAGTAATCGAGGGATTTCTAGAAATACTGTGCCAAACATCGTATAGTGGAATACGGCCTCAAGTTTTGGGCACTCCCTTGAGGTGACTTACATATGTCATTACATTAAATACTCGCCCATTTCCCATATCAAGGACACGGGTTTGGGCTGCAAGCCAACGGCAGGTCAACCATCCAACAAAAAAACAGTATAATTAATGTTATTACAACTTCTTGGATAATCAGGCGCGCGTGGTCTCTGCCAGCACAACATGTGAAGTGTAATTAATAACTATCACAAGTAAAAGGACGTCCATAAAACTTTCTCGATACTCGAAAATTTTTCGCCAAGGCCTCACTGCAGTATCGTGACAATACTTTCAAGATATTGCGATTTTAAACATTATGCTTTTTTTCCAAAAGAGCAATATATGAAAATATATGTATGTGACCAAGGAATGATGCTTATGTAGTTTGATTTTGATTAAAAATGAGGAAGAAAAAAATCCAAATGGCGATAACATTTTTTTGGTATCGTATCTTATCTTAAACACGATTATCACTTTTTTTAATGGAATGCTACCCTGATCCACGAGTCATTTATTCTGACGAAATAGTCTAGATCGGAAAGAACGGGCAGTCAAAGGTATGAGCTTGCAAATTTATAGGTATTGAAATATGTATTAATGGACAATAGTAATTTCAAAACTCAAAAAATACCTACATTGACATGACCAGCTTATACTGATCATGAAATAGCCACAGAGTGAGAGTGAACCGTCTATGTGATCAATTGTTTCTTTGTAATATCACTTCTTTCTGGAAGCACTTATGTCCTTTAAGAAGAAATGGTAATAAAAAGATATAAAATAACATACATGGTCTCTGTTATATTTGATTAGGCTTATTGTTGAAGAACACACCTGAATTTCAGACTGAGATGGTTATCAATATTAATCTTAAAAACCGGAATATAAAAAATTGCTCCGTATGCACTTATTCACCCTTTTCAAAAACTGCTAATCAATAACTATATACAAGGATTTTTTCATCATTCCTGAAAATGAAACTTTTCTTTGTCTCAAGTAAAATATGGACGTCTTTTTGTAAAGGTATTTGGATTGGACGTCATAAGGTGGACGAATTGCAAAGTATGATTACACTGTTCTCCTGCTATTCAGTGTTCGCCACAGGAATTGAGTGGGTATTACGAAATATGATATTCAATAAAGTAAGGGTGTTATTGAATATACATATTCGTATATACATATTCAATAAAATGGAAAGCTGCATTGAACCGTATAAAATACTGTTAGGTTTTGTTACATTAAACGAACCTGTATACTTGGCATTCAGATGGTACATTATGTAATATCATATACTATGTGTGAAATGGCAACGCTTCAGTTAGTTTTATATTGTAGGGGTTTGAACTAGATATTCGATAGCACGTGACCATTTATTGACCCTTGATTAGTCTGCAATGAATTGTCAATATCCAATTGACTGCATTGATCACAAAATGCAGTTGAAACCGATTGATAATTGTTGAAAAAGTGTTTTCTATATTAGATTTCTGGAAGAGGATGGTCCAATTGTAAATTACAAATAGATATTACCAATCAATTTCTATAATTATAATTAAAGGATAACAATTCTGAAACTGTTTTAATATTATCCGTATATATGATGCTCACTAGAGCTTTTCAAAATAAATAATCATGTTATTCATACATCATCAATGATTATTCATACAGGATTTACAATCGTACAAAATATTTCTCAAATGCGTCCCTAGAGGGGGGAGGGTTCTACGATAATCATACCAAGTAAGATAAGATAATCTTGTACAATATTTCCACTATTATAATAACTATCATTGGACTGTCCATATGTTGTTTTGGAAGACCCAAATCGGTTATGAAACATTACACAATGTGTGTTAGGTAGTTTAAGCTTGATTGGCGTTGGGTACACCCGACAGAATGGATGCAATATGCGTGATCAGAAATGTATGCAGTGGGTGTCTCTGTCCACACTGATAACCTCATTTGGATTAACGATACTAAACTTGGCATGTATCCATGTAGAATAATAATGACATCACATGCTAGTTCATTATATACAAACACTAACATGTGTTTTATGAATTGAAATAAAAACCTTCTAATCCAAATGCCATGGTAAAATAGGTTTTGTCAAAGTTGTTGATGCATGATGACCATTAGTTTTTCTTTTATTATAGTTAACAAATTCACGCATTTGACTAATCATCTTCAACAATTACTACAATAATGCCTGATAGCTAGTAACTTTTGCAATAGTTGTTAGTCAGGGCACATATGCTTCAAAGTATTTCTATTGCCAATCTATAACGTATCACAAACATATTGTTACATATGTGGCCTCCTATACCTTGTGTTAAATATCTGTTTGCTTGTCTTTGCTGGAAATGAACTCTGCTGGATAAAGATCAACCATTTTATCTACTAAAACCAACTTAAAATATCATGCGTTTTATCACACTACGAAAATTCACAATACCTTTTCTGATTACATAATCGCACCGGTGACCCAACGGAGGTTTGAAATTTGTTCAGATGACCCGAGGTGCAAAGGTATTCTTTTAAAGGCTTTCGACGGAAATAGATCGAGTCTCAACCATCACAACCATTGTATCCTCTGATACATTGGTGTGCGAAAAATAACTTTTCCAAACTTAGACCTTAAATAGGTCACTCAAACTACCTATGTACGTGCCTGTATCATCATAACGCATCTTTTTTAATCGGGAGTTGCCGTATAAAACCCTTGATTCACAAGAGTTTGGATCTAATTGTCCTTGCTAAAGCAGTACCATTACAACATGAATTTTCAAAAAGGTATAACTTAATATCTTACCATTTTTGTAATGATATTGTCTCTCTACGACGCTACCAATACAATATGAATTTCCTTTTAAAAATCTACAACTCATATCTTAGCATTTTGTAATGACGTAATTGTCTTTTCTCAAGCATTACCATTACAACATAGCACTTTCAAAAAGAGGAAACTCAATGCTCCTTCAAAATATTGTCGACAAATAATCAGGATAAAAAGTCGTGACTACTTCAGTTTTCCCAAGCTACAGAGAGGTGCCAACACGTGAAGTATTGATGAAGATGGCTAGACGTAAGGCCACACAAAGAAGTTGTGCCCATGTAACATAGGTCGAAAAATAGGGTAGGTAGGTAGGTCGATTTAATTTGTTGTTGTTGCTTTTAACTTTACCCAATCAAGCAAATAGAAATCTTTATCGAAACAGTCTCTAACATTCTACAAACCAATTCCTCGGATCTGAAATACATGTCCTGGGCATCTACATGCTGTTCCATGTTGTTTTAGTCAATTCTATCAAATCATATAAGTTCCTTAAGAAGGAAATGGGTAGGGCCAAATTTTTAGGGCAGGTCGGGTTACCTGAACACTACAATGTTGTTTTTTTGGCCTAACTGAACAAGTGCCCGCTGTTTGGGTTTGCCTGGCCTTCCGCTCCCCCGCCCCCCCCCCCCCCCCAGCTATATCAAAGTGGATATGGA
This sequence comes from Lepidonotus clava, assembly GCA_936440205.1. Taxonomy (NCBI): domain Eukaryota; kingdom Metazoa; phylum Annelida; class Polychaeta; order Phyllodocida; family Polynoidae; genus Lepidonotus; species Lepidonotus clava. The sequence goes on along the minus strand of OW387134.1, from coordinate 66,115,792 downwards.
GAGGGGCCAGCGCGAGTCATAACTGACCACCATAGGTCGGTCAGTCCCTCATAACGGCCACACACTGCACGTGTATGTACCTCGTACGCCAGAACTCTGATAGTCCATTCACAGCAGGACCAGGACCACAGGAACAATGCCAGGACATCGTTATTTTATTATTTGACTGTTTTAGCAACCAGCGGGTGGAGAGCGTGTGGTTGGTGCATGAACTTACCAGATGGATTCACAGCTGACAAGGTAAGGACATATTTGTTTTTGCATAAAAAAAAACTCAATTTACGATAATTATAAAGTTCCAATCGTAATTCTACGGTTTATAAAGTATATATGTGACAGATAATAATATTATGCTCGAAAATCAGTTGTAATTAGATCAGTAGGTTAGAATGTTTATCATTGAATGACTAAGGTCACCCCTGAGAATTATTTTTACTAGAATGAGGGTTTGAATCGGATAATTCACAAGACACAAGACACAGCGTGTGTGTACATGTGTCTGTATAAGCTTTTATATATATATATATATATATATATATATATATACTTATATATATATAATAGACTTGATGTGAAGGTCTTCAACCCCACAACGGCTATATATGTATATATAACGTATATATATGATATAAGTATATATAATGTATATATATGATACATGTTGAATTGTTTAAATCAGGCTGTATTGATGCGAAGACTATGCCTTAGGCAGGTAAAGAAAACCTGGATGTTTAATCAGGTGAACAGCCAGGCTTGAGTCTTCGCTCTCGTACAGCTATTGAAAATCGATTTTACTGCGATCGTGAATTAACTATTCACGAAGTCAGTTACCCGAATTAGTAATCATGTTACCGTTACCGAGAGGTTATACGACCTGTATGTGAATCAGGGAGACTTATATCCACAGATCTTAAAAGGGGAGGGATGTTTTCCACTGGAACCTCCAGATACGAGAACTTTACATAAACAACGTTAATATTTTGCCTGAAACAGGAGAGGGGGGGGGGGGGTCGCCCATTGCGTCCACTCTAAATCCGCCACTGTAACATCAGGGGCGGATCCAGAGGGAGGTCTAGGGGGTCCTGACCCCCTCCTTTTGGTGGACCCCTAAACTAGGAAAAGAGGGGACAATGTTGCGTGCGTGTGTTCAAATACATGTATTTTTAGTACTTAGCCTATATGCTGATCCCCTCCTTCTGGAAATCCTGGATCTGCCTCTGAACATTATGTCAATATGTGGTTTATAAACCAGCCTTTGATGCCGGTTGAATTGACATAGGCAAGTGATCTTGAAAATGACATCATAAAGCAAAATTTGTTATTGTTCACTGAACATATAACGCCATAGATTAACAGGTGTGAGTATATAAGGAACATGTGAAGCATTGTAGGCAACGAATAGCCCCTTCATTATTATTTGTACGAATCATCAGATGGACATGAACATTGACACGTCCCATCTACAGTGAAGGCATCTGCTTTCATTTGTACTGTAGAGTTATATTTGAAAAAGAGTTCCTATGATACAAATGAGCTAATAGGTAGTGCAAGGAAATACCATAATATTCATAATATTGACATGGCACTTACGGGTGCGCCATGGTTGTTGCCATTCTCCAATACTAATTTGTAAATTTCAGAATGAAATAGTGATTACGAATGAAAGGTCCCGACTCCTAGGACTGCTAGGCTCAGAGTAACAAAGATGTCACAATATATTTTTTGTGTGTGACAATATATCTTGACGTGACAATGTAACTTGAAAAAGACGTCATTGTTATTCATTATTATTGCCGGAGTAGTGCTTTTTTACGATGTGACTTCCCTAGAAAGCAATAGATGAAGACAATCGGAAGTTAATGTTCCTAGCTGGGCAGGGACCAAGAATAGAAGTGTTGATGGGGCGAACTATATGAAAGCAATTTACAAATGGCAAGTATTATCTCAACTTGCGTCGTGGTGATAGGCATGTCACCCAGGGCTCCCAGGGCCATATGCGTGTCCTACTAAACATATATGCATATTTAATGGATTGTTCCTGATAACATTAATATGTACTGTACTAACTCCTGGAATTCAGACCAAGAAACATCCACGAAATTTGTTTTAGGGGCCAAGATGAGAAAATTCTGCCCAAAATAAATCCATGAAATCTCGTGGACATAACAGTTCACTGAGAAACCATACTAAAACTATTCCTAATACAGTTTATTCATCTATAATACCTTTAAATATGTGTTAGACGGACATTCGGACAGTTTGACAATCGATAAAAGAAAATAAAATAATTAAAAGAAGAAAATCTACGAGATTTTGTGGATGGGAATAGTCACATCGTGGTTTTTTTTTTGGTTTTTTTTTGGTAATTTTTATTTGGGTATTCAGGTTCAGCTTAGCTGTTCTTCCACCCGCTCCCACTTTACAATATATGATCTAATCTTAGTGGGCGGGTTATATAGAGTTGCAGTCAGATCCTATTCTAGCCATGAATATGGCATGATGAATGGTAGATGAGATGAGATGAATGAAATGAACAACAAATATTCAATTCAACAGATCAATTTTTCAACAAGTCATATATACGGATTTTGGATTGAGTTCTTAACACAGTTTTTAAACTTATTCCTATCATCTATCAATGATACCTCTGCGGGCAAATTGTTCCATTCAACAATTGCCCTATATACTGGATTTTTTGGGACTTTATAATGTGTATAATGAGGGACTACGAATAGTACACAAATGTGACGTCTGGTCCTAATATCCCTATGATCAATTAAGTCTTGGTTAGATTTTAATGTAAAAGCAAATTGAATAAGATGTAATTTACGCCTGTACTCTAATTTAAATAGCTTACTCTTTCTGTGGAGTACTTCTGTAGACTCCCTATCATCAAACCTCCTATTGAGTTGATTAAACACTATTAACAGTCCCTGATTTTGTAATTTTTGAAAACCGTCATTTAAATATTTGATGCCTTGGTCATAGACAAAATCTGCATATTCAAAGATTGGCAATATTGTTGTTGTGTAAACAACTCTAGCAGCATGTTCATTAAGAAATTTTCTAATCTTTTTAAAATAATTCAATTTCAGTTGAGCTGCACTTTAGGGGTCAAGATTTTTTCGTGGATATTGTTTGGTAGGCAACCTTGATGTAATCTTCATTCCTTTACCATTTCTCACTTCAGAGGGTTGCTGGAGTAAGCAGAATAACTCTACACAAAGCGGATCACCAGACAAACACACCCCCCCCCGTTCTCCCCCCCCCCCTCCCCCCCCCCCCGTCACCATGGTGAGGCTGCTGTGTGGGCCCATCCTGGGTCACGTGACGCAGACCTCGGCCTGCGTCCTCCTCGAGGTGGACGAGGAGACGCCGACCATGACCTGCGTCCTCCAGCAGGTCCTTCCGGGTAGGTGTATTACATTCCACCAGTTTATCTAATAAAAAAAATGTCCCCTGTTTTTGAGGTAAAGCTGTGACCAGGTTTTTCACTTGAAAAATGAAGATGTAAGATAAAAAGAAATATATTTGATGAACCTGCTAGAATCATTTTCCGTTCAAAATGACATATAACTTTGGTTTGTAATTTGCCCTCGAGCTGCTCAGTGAGCATGTCATTTTGACAGGACAAAGCCAGAGTAGGCCTACCATGAATAACTGGCTGTAACTTTTGAACCAATGTAGATCAAAGTAAAATTAATATTCATAAAGGATATGAAATTAGACACCAAATCTGGCTGATCGTACATTTCTCATTCTTTTTATTTTCTTTTGCATTTTTCAATTCTTATGAAATATACCTATTTCAGGTCAAGGTCACCTGGAGATCAAAGATCACAAGACCAACCACTCCGTAGAGGTCGACATGCCGGCAAGGGCACCCAGGGTGTTCAAATTCAACAACCTCATCCCCAATGCCACCTACCAGATAAAAGCGCCGGTGGTTACGGAGGATGTTCTGAGTGAGTTTCGGACTTTACCGGAGGACATACGTAGGTATAATACATTCCACTAGTTTTCCTATCAAAAAGGGTCCCCTGTTTTTGAGGTAAAAGCTGTGACCGAGTTTTTCACTTATGAAATGACTTATGAAATCACTCACTGAAGAAATCACTCACTCAAGGTGATATTTGCTGAACCTACAATAATATTTATCTACATTATTTTTAATTCAAAATGACATATTTAGTTTGTAATTTGCACCCTGCGCAGTAACCCTTCGAAATACACATCATTTTGACAGAGCAAAGCCGGAGAACCATGTATAACTGGCTGCAAATCTTGAACCAATGCAGATAGAAATACAATTAAAAAAACATATTAAACCAGACACTGAATCTGTCTGATAATACATTCCTCATTATTTTGTGAGCATTTTTCAATTTGTATGTAATATACCTCATACGCAGCATCAACGTCGCCATGGTGAGCTGCGACAAGAGGCGGTTCGACCCTGGGGAGGTGGACATGTGGAGGGAGATGTGGCGGCGGATGGAGTCCAAGAAGGACGACATCCACATCCTACTTCACATGGGCGATAATGTGTACATTGACGGCGATGTCTCGCATAATCTCGCCAATAAGGAGATTGTGGCCAGCCGGACGGTGCTGGACCCGGAAACGAGCGACCAGACTATCCCTTATGTCCAGGCCCGAAGGGTCCTCCACGACATACCCAACAAGAACGACTGGCACACCCACGAGGTCAAAGAGCAGGTCAGGGAGATCTACCGCGAGGAGTACCGCCTGACCTTGAACCGGAAGTACAAGGCCAATGTCATGGCGCGTGTCTCTAACCTGATGATTCTCGATGACCACGACATCCGGGACGACTTCGGCAGCGTCCCCGAAGACTCGGACCCGACGTCGGCCGAGTTCTTCCTGGGGCGCATTGCCCTCGACGTCTTCCACGAATACCAGCGTGCCCTCTGGGACCCTGATATCGTACACAGGTAGGTTTATTACGTTCCATAAGTTTATCCCTCAAAAAGTGTTTTTGAGGTAATTAAAAGCTGTGACCGAGTGTCACATATAAAATGAAGACAGAAGGTCGAAAAGATATTTGACGAATCTGCAAGAATATTTATCTACATTATTTTCCCTTCAAAATAACATAGCTTTGCTTTCTAATTTGCCCTTGAGCTGCACACTGAGCCTTCTAAATATACACGTCATTTTGAGAGGGTAAAACTAAAGTACCATATATGACTTGCTGTAACTTTTGAACCAATGTAAATAGTGATAAAATTTAAACAGTATTTTAAACTAGACATCAAATCTGGCTAATAACACTTTCTTCAATAATTTCTTAGCATTTTTCAATTCTTACACAGGGACACAAATCACTTCTTCAATGAGTTCTTCGCCTTGACCTTCGGCCCGCTGGGGGTCATGATGCTCGACTCCCGGACCGTGTGGTCCCTCAACAAGTCCAACAGAGAGGAGGGCGACGTCAGCTACTACGGCAACCCTCAGATGGAAGCGGTCAAGGACAACTTTGAGAACCCAGACGTCAAGTTCTGGATCATGGTGTGCCCCCTCCCGCTCGTCTTTCTCAAGAAGAAGATCAACGAGTTGGTGTCTGGTGCTGCCGACAGGGCTGACGACCTGAAGTGTTTCATCAACATGCGCCACCAGAGGGACCTGGAGGCGCTCTTCACGCTCATCAGGTATGACCAGAGACCTTGTATGTATATAGGATATAATAATTATAGAGACTGGAAAGCTTCTCTTTGGGCCTATGTGCTCATTCCCCTAGTGGCTGGTGCAATCAACTATGACCAAGGTCTGGTCATTACCAATGTTATTTCTAAATAGCAAGTGACACCACACTAGCTATTTTTACCATGGACATCATGGTCAACCCAAATCTAGTCCAACCAGCACCTAGGTGGCAGGCCTGTAGTGCATAGCAGGTTTCCCCCTGGCTTTCCAGGCTCGATTATCCTATATATATATATACAATGTCTCTGGTATGACAACCAAAAGAAATCACAAAACTTATGCCCACGATTCCAAAAATTGGATTTGTGTAAAAGCACAAAATTTTAGATTCATGAAATTTTTTTCTAATAGATATAATGAAGCATATTCGGCAAATATTTATACTTTATTCATACAAGTTTCTGTATGGACATTTTCACTCATGAATCCGTCAGACATCTTTTTTTACACATTCAAGCATCATTTTTTAGATATAGGAGTGTTTTCTGGAGCCCTTTGAATGATAAAATTGATGCGTGAAATTTCTTTGGTCGTCACCCCAGGTATGGCGACCAAAAAACTTTCACGAATATTCGTGATAATGTTTTTGTCTCTCACGAACCTAGGGTCTGTCCAGAAAACATTCACGAACCTTTGTGAGTGATCACGAACCCTCTAAAACATGCAAAATTCCCTTTATAAAGTTTTATCTGTATATAAATCACTTTGTCTTATCTCCGAGAAGAACATTAGAGTATAATGGGATAGTTTGGAAATGGAAAAAAATGAAAAAAAAAAATGAAAAAAATTAATACCTGAGATTTATGACCACGAATCCATCACGAACCCAAAATTTGGAATCGTGACTATTTATTGAATTTTGGTCACCCCCAGATCCTGGCGGTCGGCCGACCCGACGCGCGACCTGGCGGTGGTCAGCGGAGACGTGCACATCGCCGGGTTCACCGACGTGTTCTACAACCCCCCGACAGGGGGCGCCAGGGAGCTGGTGTGTCGTCAGATCACGTCCTCGGCGATAAACAACGAGAGGCCCGGCATGGTGGGCATGGCCGCAGTGAGGTTCCTGCTCAACTTCAGCGAGTCTTATGGGGACTACACGTACAGGCATTATGACTGGATCAACCTGTGTAACTACGCCGTGATCAGTATAGACAGGTTCGTGCCTGCCCTCCAGTATAAGGTGAAGCTGGTGCACCAGGAGGGGGTCACGATCAAACACTCCACCGAGAAGGACTGGGAGGAACGCTCTGAGAGCTGCTCTTGTGCAGTTCTTTGATACTGAATAAGTTGTAAATAAAGTTATTTAATAGATTATTGGACCAAAATAAGGCGAAATGAACGTCAACGTCAGGGACTAAGATTTCAGTGCATTATCCTGCATTTGCTAACTTCAATGCCATAGCCACGGAACGCAAGTCTGGAGGCAAAAGGGAATGGAGAGAATTTGATAATTGTTATAGGCCCTATTGCAGTTAAATATTCTAGTGGCGCCTTCTATCAACTTTCTGTATCTGATCTTGTTCTGTTATTGATATCAAATGCCTATACAAAGTCAAATGAAAGTTTGGAGGCAGAAGGCAATGGAGAGAATTTGTTGTTATCATTGCATTTAACTATTCTATTGGTGGTTTCTATACATTTTCTACATTTGATCACACTCACTTATTGATAGAAAATACCAATACAAAGTCAAAGAATAGTAATATGAAGCATTTATGATGGAATTTGTTTCATCAAGCAATTCTGCTGTCTGTCTCATAGTTACACAATTTTTAGAATATCATTCTGGTATCGGTGTTTCAATTTTTCAATGAATGATGCATTACCCCTAACCCCGGTGTATAAGGAACAATGTGAGCGAGAGCTGGCCTATAAAATGTTTATTAAGTAAGATATAATTTATTTATTAAGATGACATATAAAATAGGCAAATAAGACGATGATAAAAAGCCACTGAGGGCTAATAAATAAGGTGCGGGTGGGTGGGGAACTGCGATGTGTATGTGACTGGGGACTGAGGAAGAAGGATGGGGAGGTGAGGTGAATGGAGGTTTATATAGGGAGTTGGAGGTTGGAGCTGGTTGCTGGGGGTAAGGGTCAAACTTTGAGTGACCAGTGGAGGTGTAGCTGGTTATTGGAGGGAATAGGGCATTGTGTATATGGAGGTAAGGAAGCAGTGGGGTAAGTAGTACATCTGAATTAACACCAGGGGGAGGCAATGAGCTGCAATGCCCATAGAGGCATGACACGACGTTTATTTTTTAACTATGTGTTATACCAACCGCATAAGAGATATCTCTCTGTTTTCAAATATTTGTTGCATACGTAATAATTATTTCAGCTGATAATCTGACATACTTGATTATGGGAGTAATGACCATTCACTTGAATACAATAAGAAGAAAGAATCAGAGTATTAATTTCGTTATCCAAGACATGGGTTGCTCCAGCATACATGTATATACGTATCATAATTTAAGGTATGGAAGATAAGAGGACTCTGCTGACGAGCAAATAAAGATAAAAAAAAAAAGAGAATTACAAATATATTATGGAAATCAAACACAGGGCGTAGTAAAATATGTTTATTTGTTTCACCAAGTGTGTTTCGCAGTATAAATGAGTCATACGTTGGCGTGCTCCACTCTCCAGACACAGCCACGGTGGTCAAACATAGAGGCCGCAGTACACAGTGTGAGGCTAGGGGTGGAGACAGTCGGAGTAGCTTTGGGAGTTGTCACCCTGGCCCTGGTACATGGATATATAAGTGGAGGCAACCAAGCACCTTGGCCCTGGTACATGTATATATAAGTGGAGGCAACCAAGGGCCCCCAACCTGGATACAGAGTACAAATGTACCTACTCAGACTTTGCAATATTACCAAAAGATGCTGTGCTTTATATATAAAAGGGACACCAGGAACAGTTCAACTGAGAGGGTCCCCTGATTTGATTTATTTTGGGTATTTGAAAAAAACTGAAGCTACATTATTACATCGACTTTATTATCAGGTTTCAAACTCTGATAATTTTAAGTTTGTTATGTCATCATCCATTGTAACTTCAGAAATATTGTTGTCCCTCATAGTTCATGAATAGTAGACCCAATTGCAGATGGCCGTCTGGAGAGTCCAATGCTTTTTATGATCTCGTCAATTTAGATTATCCATTGATGAGGTACACGCAAAAACAATGATTACATACTCGCTTGTGATATCGTTATATACACTTTATGTCTTCACAATCCAAAACTGAAAATTCCTAGGAGTAAATAATAATAATAATAATAATGTTACAGGCATTGCCAACCAGACGCATACATGTCCCTGTATGCCACCAAAAAAGAACACGCTTGGTGTATCACATAATCAATTATAAAATATGCAATAATAAAAGAGATTATGCAAGTACGTGGCTTTAAATATTATTTTCACACACCGCCCAATGCTCAGTTAAATCTGGAGCCAGTAAGTACACCTCGGACCCCAATGCCCAACTGACAAGGGGATGCCCATCTGAAACACTATTTCAAAGTTGTTCTACTACACTGAAAATCAGGTTTAATGTGAATATGGATCATATCCCACTAGTCACGAATATTATACTATAATTATTACGGTATGGCGTACATGGTTGGACCATCGGCAACTTTTGGTGAGCCATTCCTTGATGGATGCTGTGCTCTCTTTACACTTATTGCTTTCCTTAACATTTACCCATTGTTTAATATCATTATGAAGCGTACATATGCTATCACAGAACGGAGGGGATTAAGCTTGGATATAAGCCTGCTGACTATCGACTGCACTGAATGAATTGGTCGTAAATTCATGTATAGTGAGACAATACTGTTCTACTTGTATTAACAAGATGTAAGTTTCACTTTTCATGTATTGCATGCCATGGTGCAACAACAATAGAGCCCTTGAACGAAGTTGGTACTCTATAGCATATTTAGAATTGATAGATTCAGTCGAAGTGTTTCTTAACCTGACTCTTATTTGGTAAATTGCAATCCTTATCAAAATTGGTGACAAAAGTCTGTGTCAAGTACCGGGAAATGTATTGGTGGTAAATCCTATACCTAAAATTGCTTAAATGATAGAAAATGTACGGGGCACTGTGTTTTAGTTGTAATGTTCTAAATGATCCGTTTACTTTTTTTAATATGCATTCCCTGTATGATTTATTTTTCCATTAGACTGTCACGTTTTGTACCTTGTATATGGTGGATTCCTCTTGGTTACATATTATTTGGAAATGAATACAAGAGTGCACTTTAATTACAACCCCAAAAGTATTGTCACACTATACACATCACTATACTGTAAACCAAGATCTAAATTTCATGCCAACAATAAAACTTTTGATGAGAAATCAGCTTCAAATGAAGGATTTGCTCATGTGTATTCGGTATTAAGTGGCAGGATAGTTAGACTTAGTATGATATCAACTGACACCAAAGTTTGTTGAATAGTTACCAGAACAGCACTTAAATTCACCTCAAATGTTTTTAGTAGTTTACACTACAAAAAGGTATCTCTCCTTTTATGTGATTCTTTGGTAATTTATTGCACCACTGAAACTTGCAGAACGTTACTATAGAAACCTAGGCCTTATGACCTGATTAGCCTAGCTAGATTCAAGATTCTTTTCAAAATGTGCAATCTTAGTTTGATAAACACAAAGCAAGGGTTTGCGTCTTGAGCTTATTTGGGTTCTGGGCTGTTTTGCTGACATATGATTAATATAGTCTGTTTCAATTCAGCACTGAAGGCAATATGCTGGTGAATGTGGTGTGTCACCCCAACTATTTCTTTGACAGTTTCAGGCCTCTGTATGAAGTGTAAAAATCAGGACGTTGCAATTGCTTTGCAGGTTGACCGAACCATACAGAAACGTACTTTTCTTTTGACATGCACCCTGATGTATTGAATAAGATTGCAACTGAAAGGCAGTGAACACTACATTGATAAATGTACCACTATAGCTCAAAATGAAATCAAAAATCAACATTCTACCTATAAAACAACAACGATAACTTGGGAACTACGCTAGTAACAACATGCTTAGGGTAGCTAGCTCATACATATTGCATGTATACACACTTACATCTTCAACCACTCTCACACGGTAAGTCTAACATCTCTTACTTTGCCTATGTTCATTCTTGCAAATACACTTGCATTTTACTGATATTATCACTTACATATTTTCAGTACAGAGTAGGTTTTGAAACGACATAATGATAGGATAAGGCTAATTGTATGTACCAGAATACCACTTGCTTTCCTGAGCTTATAATTAGCGTACAGACAGGATTTAGGGAATAGACACACATCTGGTTGGTGTAGGGTTGTCAATGGTTGAAAGGGGAAACCATTAGACACATTGTAAACCAATGATTATAATTAAGGAAGTTAGCTCCACGTGGGTAAATCAAACCTTAGGGACGATAATAAAGGAAAAGGCTGTCTCATGAACCATACATAAGCTACACAAAGTCTTGGGTCAGCCATACTGATTTCCCTTCAGGGATTTGATTTTCAAAGGACCACTCAAGCCAGTTGAAATAGACATAAACCATGGGACATTCATAATTTGAGTCACCCATCTATAGTTCCCAAAGGTGATGTGGTAATACTGTATGGAAGAGAATCAGGCCCAGAACAATAGTTATTTTACAGTGCTATGAAACTGGTGTTCACCATCAAATAGCATTAAGATGGGTCATTTCTCTATTTGTAGAAAACAATACTTTTCTTGTAAAGATACGCAGATCTGGTACTTATGGAATGTCAAACAACAAGCAGTGACATAAGGTAAAGTCTGAGAATCATAATATAAAACTTGTTAGTGAACACAGAGAAGTAGCAATTATTTTTGTTTTGAACCAATGCCAAGAGTATAGCAGTAGGAACTTAAGTGTCTTGCCAAGTCAATTATATCTCCCAGTGGATTGAAATCGATTTTCGGCAAGCAAACTCATATACCTTTTTTTTTGTAAAATGCTGATTAATTATAAGTTTAATAAGAAGCTTTGTCAAATACACAGCCTGGTGAGAATCAATATCATTGGTTATGTGCTTCAGCACCATACCCACTAAGCGATTGTGGGATGAATCGGCACCGACGTCGGCACCAATGTCGGCACGGCTGTCAGCCGACTCTGCTCAGACCAGGGATACCCACACAAAATCAGCGTCAACGTCAGCATCAGTGGCAACGGTTGGCACCAATGTCAGAAGCTACGGTCGGCGCTGATCACGCCAATCCTTATTAACCATGTATGGTAATTTTATGCCAACGTCGGTACCGTCGGTTAGTGGGTATGGTGTTTTATTGTCAAATCCGGTGTAAATTAAAACAAATTGTTGTGTGTCGGTGAAGATATATACGCCCAATGTTGACAAAGTAATAGACTTGACTAGTCCTGAGTACACACCACACACTTTATAGGCATCACATTATAAGGTTTCACCTCGTCAAAAGGGTCTATGGAAAACGTAACCAATCCCTGAAGGTTCCGCGTTAAACTCTAGTTTTTGTTTCTTATTTTGGTCATGAGAATTCAACTGCAAGAAACCGAGAGCAACCTCAAAAGCAAACATGATAAGTTTCCCCAACTTCCAAGTATCAGAACCCCATGAGAAAACATTAGAATAATAACACTCTTTTGTACCTGAAAATTAGATCTGACGGTTTGAAATCAAATACATTTCACCAACCCAACCTGGAAGATGATTCAACTGAGAAGCTCAACTGATTCAATAAACATCGGTTATGTCTTGCGTGTTAAGTTCATATGAAGTGAACTAACGCTTATTATGTTATCAAAACACGCTATATATGTTAGATTTATAATTACTGTATTCAAAGCCTCTGGTAAAATGCTGACATATAATATCTTATCCTTCAAAGTCTAGGTGATATCTTTTAGATGATAAGAATCACAAAAACGCTATGAGAGATCACGAATCCAAAACGAAGATCTCTCATTAACTTTTCGCATATAAAAAGAGGGCGTGGAATTCCTTACTAAAACATCACAAGTTCTGATAGCATGAAGTATTTGTCAGGTTACTGGAATGGTCCGATATTGCCTCTCTAGAACATTTTTTATTATTATTTATATATGAGAAGGTAGTCAAAATTTGATAGCCTCTCTCTTTAGACAGATTATTGTATTTCTTGTTAGGTGTCTCAATAAGTTTTTTTTCTGACAAAGCATCAGTCTATGTTTTTCAATTATAAGTGTTATATGTTTGGTCGAAACAGAAATGAAAGGTACAACTACATTTATCATATCATTACAAGGTTACTAGTAGCTCTCCGATAGTGATACATTCAATTACACATTTACTATGACAAGCGCCTGAAATGGCACCTTTTTATGATTAGTAGCATATGTAGGAATGATGAAATGGATAGTCTTTAGGTAGTAGACACATATAGGATTCTGTACATACAGAACCAATACACTGAATCAGGCCCATCCGTATACATGGTATACTGGGAGGCCAACCGTGCCTGCTACAAAAATAGCCTCCGGGTGATAATATACACATCGTATGTCCTCCGAGTCAGTACAGATGCCGAGTATATATAGCACATGGTGCGGGAAGTACGACAGAATCGTCTCCTTGTACAGTAAGTAGCACACCGAATTGTGAGTATGGGAAACACCCACTCTGGTAGCAAATGGCTTAGAAAAATTGCATATACTGGTTAGTACCGGCTCGCCTGTAAATAAGTATACATTATTATACATAATAACTTATCCTTTTACGTCGATTTTTGTTTTTCTGTTTTTGGGGAATATTGCCCAGGACGCCATAGGGCAGAGCTAGGGATGAGCTTGTCCTTCACTAATTCGTCATCGTTAAATCACCACTCATTGGTCCAACTGACCCTATAGGCCTATAGGCGTTACGTCACGTTCAACCAATCAGAGTACACCTTTCTCCCGCCGCCAGTCTCTCCGACGTCGTCTTGAGGAGGCTTTATAGCAATGACCTTCCCCGTGACATTGACCTCTCGCCGCGCCCGCCGTCAAGGTCGTGACCCGCTGACCCGGAAGTGGTTCCCCCTGGTGGCCGTGGCCGTGACCTGCCCCCGGAAGTAGTCGCTCATCCCCGCCGCTGACCGAGTCTGCAGCCGGGCAATAGCCGACCTCATACCCAGCCCTCCTGCGACTTCCGGTGCGGCGTCCCTAGCAATAGGGACGCCGGCGTCTGCTGCGCATGCGCGGGCGTGGCCGTGGTCGGGTAGAAGGAGTAGTTCGGGTAGGGACTGGAGGACGCCGCCATGGCCTCGCTGGAGTAGCGCAGGTAGTTGTGGTAGTTTGGTCCGGGGGAGGCCGTGTGGGTCGAGTTAGTCAGAGAACTGCTCCCCACCGGAAACTTGGGTCCGCTGGTCGGGCGGGGAGGCGGCGCCGAGGGAACCAGCAGATCCGGCAGGTGGCGCGCGTTGTAACTGGTAGCGGAGGGGTAGTTGTAGCCGGTGTTGTGGGAGGAGTAGGCCGAGGCGTAGGACGACGGGTTGACGGACCGAAACCCGCCTAAACTACCGGAAGTGCACGTCGACGACTGGTGGTAGGGGTTGGAGTAACTCCCGCCGCCGCCAGAGGGGGTTAAAGTCGACGGCTGGGAGGAGGTGGGCGACTGCGCCGTCTTGCGGGTGTTCCGCTTTTTCCAGGGCTGTAAGGGCCCGTGAGAAGTCGTGGTTTGCGCATGCGCGTTGGCCATGGTGACCCCGGGCAGTATGTTGGTACCCGTGTTAACGGGGGTCGGCGGTTTGATCGGGATCACCGGTGTCTTTTTCACCTTTTTCTTTTTGGGTCGGCAAAACCTCACACACAACGCCTGCAAGAAGAAAGTGGCATTTTATAACGGTTCTAGCTTCCACAAAGAATAACATTAATGTTATCGGTTAAATTAGCTTAAGCTATAAGTTAGATAAGTGATTACTAGAACTAGATTATAAACTTGTGTTACATGGGTATTTCTCTTGCAAGGATATGCATTGTTATAAGTGTTATTTACATATATGTTAGTGATGATGTTACATTACCATATGCAGTAGGGCAGAGTTTATAGGCTGTGCATAAAGTATTTAATGAACTGAATGTACAAGTAAGAAGCTTAAGATACGTAAATACACCATCTTGATCATACAGCCAATAAGGATATTAAACTTGCAATACACACATATATATGTGTGTGTATTGTATGACTCTATTATTTCTATTATTAGAAATAATACAGTCTTGTTTATAAAAAGTTAAAATCTAAATCTTATCCCCTTCAAATACTATTAACAGTGATACTTTTCATTACATTAATTTTCCAGCAAATAATTCTTCATTAACCACGCTTCAACATGTTTAAAATTATCAGATTGTACATTGATCCTTTGAAATCAATCCCTATAACCCACATATCAATCGTAATTCGCGTCAACTATCATTTTCTAAATTAATTGCATTGCAATTATTATCGAATGCTTAGTATAATGGAGCTTCTTCCAAACTAGTTCCGGTTAATTATAAACCTCATCTATTTCCGGTTCCTGTGATACACTTCACAGCAGGACCCTCCTAAGGGGTATACTCACGAGGATGATGACCAGGCCGAGCAGTGCACTCAGCAGGATGTACCAGTTGTTGATGATCCATTCTCTGATGACTCCCAATCCCTCAGTACTAAAGAGCAGCTTCTTTAAGACGGAAAGGGGCCCCTCAGGGTCCACCTGAGGGGACGGGTTGTAAAGGGATTAGTAACAGGCGACCACACATGGGTACATAATACAGGCGGGACCCAGCCAAGGTGCGATGTAATGATCACGTTATGTAACCATACTTTTTTGGTTTGTCTGTTACTTACTAAATTGTCACGTAATTGTTACATTATTTTTCTGGGAGGTTGAGACCTAAGCAAAACAGTCTGTACTCATAACGTTTTGGTGAGGTTAGGTCAAGTTAAAATCAAAATAGAACGTCATTGTAACATTCTGATTAAGTGAGGTCCAGACCTCACTTAAACAGAACATTGTTGTGACCTCATGAATAGGGGAGGTCCCAACTTCACCTGAATAAAATGTTATTGTGATGTTCTGATTACATCAGGTCTTAACCTTACCTAAACAGAATGTAACTGTGACTATCTTATTAGGTTAGGCGTGACCCTAACCTAAACAGAATGTTATGGTGACATCCTCATTAAGTGAGGTCTCAACCACACCTGAACAGAAAGTTATTGTGACGTTCTTATGAAATATCAGCCTCATAAACAGTGAAACGTAACAGGAACCAATCCAGAACGTTGCTAGAACGTTATTAGAATGTCATATCCTTAGCTGGGGATGCAAGTCTCAGCCGAGGATGCGACATTGTTATAACGCTGCAGCAACATTCTCGTTGGTTCTGGGGGGCATTCCATAAAAATCTCGCGATAATCCTGTGTAAGAAACGATGCGATACCAAAAATTGTTATCGCCATAATTATAACTTTATTGATTTGTTTTTCATTCAATTTTTATTCTAATCAAACTTAAACTATATAGCATTCTTCCTTGATCACATACATATATTTTGATATATTATATCTTCGTGAAAATATATATTTTTAAATCCGCAATATTTTCAAAATTATCGCCATGACACTGCTGTGATGCCTTGGCGATAATTCTTTGCATTTTATGGAAGTGCTCTGATCCGCGATAATTATCGCAAATCTTTATGGAATGCAAACCTGTATTTGTTTCTTGTTATGTTCTTTTGATGACTCCCAATAACATTGCTGCAACATACTGCCGTGACATTGCACGATGATGTTATTACAACTTTCTGCATGGTTATGTTCTTCAAGCCAAACAGAAGGTTTTTATAACATTCTGTTTTGGTTTCTTCCTAACCTCACCAAATATAATGTTATGATAACATTCTGATTAGGTGAGGTTTAACCTCACCATCAACAACGTAATTGTTACTTGCCATCTTAGTAAGTAACAAACTGACTAAAAAAAAAGTATGGTCGCAGAACATTTCTGTTATGTCGCAAGCTGGCCGGGGTCAGTTATTAAAGTTATTGAATAAAAGCCGAATGTAGATTATGTATGTAAGTAGATGCTGACCGCCTGATAACCTTTACAAGACTCTTATTAAAACAACTCAGGTTTCCTGAGGGGATATTTAGTTTTAAAGTGATTTGGTGTTATATAATATGCTATAGCTGCTTCCAACGTTTTACAAGATTTATACTAATAGGTTGGTTTCTTACGGTACATAGACAGAAAGGTTATCAAATTGTCACAAGTTAGTATTCGATTTAATGAGCCCATAAACTGAGAATAAGTAGATGCAATTCCGTTAACTATAAGGCTGATAATAAGTGCCATGCTTTGGTTGGAATTGTGTTTCCTGAAGAGGTAAGGTAGGGGAAGGGGTTCCTACAGCGTGATGGTACTATGGAATGTTTCTGATCTTGTGAGAATTGTGTACTTCTATAATAATTTGATATACCCTTAACTAGACAAGCTAGAGAAAAGGACTTATAATATCGAGCCTAAACAATAATTTCAATTATCACACCCTAGGGTGTTAAAGGTTCAGTAGTTGAGAGATTTATGATATTGAGCCGAAACAATAATTTCAACTAACATACCATAGGGTGATATAGGTTCAGTAGTTAAGAGCTTTATTATATTGTGCCGAAACAACATCAATTATCATACCCTAGGGTAATATAGGTTCATTAGTTGAGAGTTTAATGCTTCAATGACACAGGCAGGTTGATAACCAAAGTAATATTATTCTGCAGTGTGATATAAAACGGCAGTTCTGGAAGTAGAAAACAGTTCTGCTTGTTTAGCTATAGTCTAAGCTTTAAAATTGGACTTTGAAGTTGACATTGTCAGGGTGTGATAAATCCATAACCAACTTGGAAGAAGGCTCTTTGTGGGTGTTTGGGCGGCCCTGTGAGCCCTGCCCTCAAGCTGATATCCCTGACATACCTCGGGTTGATAACCAACCTTGCACCGCCTTCCTTGTTGGTTATTCATATTAATCAACTGCATTGCAATAATAATAATATTATCTCTGCCTGACCAGTGTCTATGAGCTAAGAATTGAAAGCACTCGAAATGTATAAACGCTCAGTGGATCCCTTCCCCTTTTCCTTGGACTTAATTGGGCGATTATCAAGCTCTTAAAAGGATGTCTATCGACACTACCTCTTTACACTTCCTGAAGTCATCACAGTACCCTCGGTAGTTGTTGCAGGGCGTGCCCGGTTTGGCCATCATGTCCGCTATGCTCCACTCAGCCGTTGGCCTGTAAGGGAGAGGAAAGCCGATTTTCAAGAAATAGATAAAAAAAAACAAGGCTCATAGAAATGGGCCAATGTTAACGTCATATTGTTAAGAAATGAAGAACTATTGTTAAAGGCCGTATCCCATATACTGAAAGTGCGCACTGCCGATACTGACCCTCCCCACGGAAAAGTTTTATACTGACAGCTTGTACTTTCAGCGGGATTTTGGCTGGCAAAAGTGCGATATCAGCCGCCGAAAGTGCGATATCGGCTGCCAAAAGTAAGTTCTCATTAGGTATATTACAAAGGAAAAAACAATTAATCAACATCATAATCACATAATCACAACAGTTTTATTCACTACCAAAAAAGGCAGATTGAATTAATTTTTTTGCGTTGTATACTCGAGACTCCGAGTTAAACCTTTTTCACTTCTACCTAACTGCCAAGCCAGTCGTTGATCACACAGCCAGAACTGGCTGTCTCCGTGCAGCTTGCAGCAGATCTTACACAGGTCGGGGTGGTGGTAGTTAAATATCTTAGTGTATAATATTGTTGGTTGTACTCACAGACACAGCCCATCACCAGGATACTTGCAGCAGACCTGACACAGGTGGGGGTGGTGGTAGTTACATATCGTAGTTTATAATGTTGTTGGTTGTACTCACAGACACAGGCCATCACCAGGATGCTTGCAGCAGATCTGACACAGGTTGGGGTGGTGGTAGTTACATATCTTAGTTTATAATATTGTGGGTTGTACTCACAGACACAGACCATCACCAGGATACTTGCAACAGACCTGACACAGGTCGGGGTGGTGGTAGTTACATATCTTAGTTTATAATGTTGTTGGTTGTACTCACAGACACAGGCCATCACCAGGATGCTTGCAGCAGACCCTACACAGGTTGGGGTGGTGGTAGTTACATATCTTAGTTTATAATATTGTCGGTTGTACTCACAGACACAGGCCATCACCAGGATACTTGCAGCAGACCTGACACAGGTCGGGGTGGTGGTAGTTACATATCTTAGTTTATAATGTTGTTGGTTGTACTCACAGACACAGGCCATCACCAGGATGCTTGCAGCAGACCCTACACAGGTTGGGGTGGTGGTAGTTACATATCTTAGTTTATAATATTGTCGGTTGTACTCACAGACACAGGCCATCACCAGGATACTTGCAGCAGACCTGACACAGGTCGGGGTGGTGGTAGTTACATATCTTAGTTTATAATATTGTCGGTTATA
This sequence comes from Lepidonotus clava, assembly GCA_936440205.1. Lineage (NCBI taxonomy): Eukaryota > Metazoa > Annelida > Polychaeta > Phyllodocida > Polynoidae > Lepidonotus > Lepidonotus clava. Next base: position 66,096,497 of record OW387134.1, on the reverse strand, counting down.
CTCACAGACACAGGCCATCACCAGGATACTTGCAGCAGACCCTACACAGGTCGGGGTGGTGGTAGTTACATATCTTAGTTTATAAAATTGTCGGTTGTACTCACAGACACAGGCCATCACCAGGATACTTGCAGCAGACCCTACACAGGTCGGGGTGGTGGTAGTTACATATCTTAGTTTATAATATTGTCGGTTGTACTCACAGACACAAGCCATCACCAGGATACTTGCAGCAGACCCTGCACAGGTCGGGGTGGCTGAAGTCGTTTGAGTTGTCCCCCTGACACTGACAAGACTCGAGCGAGTAGACCATGCAGATGGACCCTGTGCATTCCTGAGTCAGCAGAGAAAAGGATAGGGGAATAACTACATGTAAATTTGAAATAGGAAAATCATTGATTAACTTATAAATAAATCATATCTTATATTCCAGACAGTTCAGTGAATGTGCAAATATGTGACCTGAATATCTTTATTTATCTATAACTACTTGAATGTACACGTTTTAAGATAATACTGATGTACAAAGATTGATTTATGATTGAGATTTGATATGTAATGAAATGATATGTGTTAGATATGTATGAGCCAATAATTATTAGGTCTTCAACCTTAACCATTGGCCAAACAATTTTCCTTTTCTCTAGTTATATTATATCATGATAATCAATGCTTGGGCATTCAAAGTCAGTGTTGCCATAAGCACGTTGGTAACAGTTTACACTTAATAGAATGTAATCAGTGGTAGATTTAGATGGGTGCTCAGGGGGCGGGTGCCCTCCCCCCCCCCCCCCCCCATTTTCAGTCAAATATTGATTATTTATTGTTAAATTGTGTCCACTGGGAAATTTTAAATTAGGGCACGCCCCCCTTTTGAAAGTTTCTGGATCCGCCCTTGTGTAATGTATGATATAATATTTATTAATTTTTTCACTCTACTTTTGGGTGTCTGGTTGGCCCAATTGGTTTTGTGGAGTTTTAATGAAAAAATCCGAGTGAACCAACACCTCACACACAATGTATGATATAATGTTTTAGACTGGGTATTCATGAAAAGACTATTATATGTCCAATAACCTAGAATACTGAATGTTTGATTATATTTGTAAAATGCCTCCACATCTCTTCTTAACAACAATAATATATTGATTAAGGTGCAATAACTTAACTTTACTTTTATGTCACTTTGACGAGAACTTTTAATCATATGAATTATTGTACTACAGGAGCTGTTTACACATTTCCTTTTGATTTTAAAACTTGGTATTATACTAACGGTTTGTAAATCCGTAAGGATTATCAATCATGTATAAATATATTTTAATGATTTTTTTTTATTTTCACAACGGATTCTCTTTATCATTCTTATTGAATAAGAGTATCTTGATATTGGTATAGAAATACAATTCATGTGGTATATTAGCCGCAATATTGTAATCAGGCGGGTTATGAAAACCAGTTTTGTTTTTTTAAAAAAACTACTGATAACTGTCTCCTTTTAGGCCTGGATAAAGATTATTTAAAAAAAAAAAAAAAAGTAAGAAGGTGGGAGACTTACGCCTTGGTAGCAGACTGACGCCTCGTCGCACAGCGTCTTATCCTCCTTCTGCCGTTGGGGCGGACAGCCCGGCCCGCTGCCAGTGGCCCCAGTCAAGGAGGCAAACTTACACAAAACTCGACAAAAAGAGGGGCCTGACAAACCAGGAGTGGGTAGGTGATAATTGAGAATGGATTGATTAATTGACGCCTTAATGAAAATGCCTGTGATATGTCAGATCGTCAGTTCTGGTGGTTCACACGCTGGAAGTTTGTTGTGAATGTTTGTAGTCAGTGAGAATGGTAAAACAATTGTTACAATTAATCAAAGATATTTTGTTAGACTGGATCGATCCTAAGAGTTTATATCTAGCTGACTAATCATAAGGGACTGCCCACTCCATATTTTCCCATCTCTATATCCTTCTGTCGATATACAACACACAAACAAACTAATGCAAACGATTTTATATTCGTTTGGGTTTTTTTCAGAACTTGTGCTAGGAAACGTACATTCTATACTAAAACATCTATACAACTTTTTAAAATGATATGTTACTATTTCTATACCTTAATATTTCCCCTGTCAATTTCTAAAATTGGCAGCAAAATCGGGATCGGGAACATAGGCCTTTGGAAACAATGCCAAATGCTTGAGGAACAAATGAATAGATATAATTTTATAAAACAAATTGCAAAATAAAGAAACCCCAGTCTTTATTATCAGGGTTGATTTAGTAAAGGATATTCGCAGTAGGCAGCGCTCTTGCAGAAGGATGCCTCCTTGCAGGTGGTGTTCATGCGTGGTTTGATGACCTGACAGTACTCCGTGCAGCAGGGGCCCTCACTCGGGCTGTGGGAGGAAAAACAGAGTTAGTTAGTTGCTTATTGGGGTTTTACAGTGTATCGACATGTATGGTCATATCACGGTGAGAACAAGGTCTTGACAATTCTGTCCGTTTTGATGATTGCATCTATGAAATAACGATATTTCATTCCTCAGTTTCACTTTATTGACTTTCTGAATTAGAACGCTTTTGTCACCTTTGTTGATACTTAGTAGTAATACTTCTGGGTTTCTTGTGCATTTGAAAAAAATAAATGCATAAATCTAGTGTTATAAATAACCAGAACTTCTAAGGCTATAGAGCATTGTTTTATGGTCTTTTGCGTTTATAGCATGCAACATGTTCATTGATTTGATAGGCTAAACCCCTTTTCATTAATACATTTAAAGTAAAATGCAAAATTAAATGTTATACTAAACCTACTAGGAAATTGTTCACCATGTGGTGCTGTATTCATCCAATTCTACTCAAACGATCTGCCGATTTTCATATAGATTCAGATCAAACATATATACATTTCAATGCAGCATATTAACACACCGTTGTGGTGGGTATGGGGCTGAACCTCCCCTAAAATGACTGACTGATCAGTGCTAGAATTGGCCAATTTTGCCAGAATCTAAATTGGTGAAAAAATGGCAAATTCATTCCAGTGTATATGGTTCATTAGTTTCCTGTTTACCTGCAGACTGCGTTTGGCCGGCGCGTGCAGGGTTTGTGGTAGCTGTTGTGCTCGTCCATGGTCTGTGGGTAGCAGCACCTATCTTTACAGTCGTCCTTCCAGCCGCAGTCACACTCCTCCCCAGGCTCCACCACCTCGTTGCCACAGATGGCCGTCGTTGGAGCTGAGGGGGCGGAGAGGAATGGGTTAATATACAGTGAAGATGCACAGTTAGATAAAGCGTAAGGTTAAAAGCAGTCATTGTGACACCGTCACACTCCTCCCCAGGCTCAATCACCTCGTTGCCACAGATGGCCGTTGTTGGAGCTGAGGGGGTGGGGAGGAATAGGTTAGTACAGGGTAAAGATGCACAGTTAAATAAAGTACAAGGGTAGTGGCAGTCATTATGACACTCGTCCTCCCAGCCACAGTCACACTCCGCCAAAGGCACCACCACCTCTGCCGCAGACGGCTGTCGTCAGAGCTGAGGAGGCAGAGAGGATTAAGTTAGTACAGGGTAAAAATGCATAGGTAAATAAAGCGTAAGGTTAGAAGCAGTCATTGTCGCTCATCCTCCCAGCCGCAGTCACACTCCTCCCCAGGCTCCACCACCTCGTTGCTACAGATGGCCGTCGTTGGAGCTGAGGGGGTGGGGAGGAATAGGTTAGTACAGGGTAAAGATGCACAGTTAAATAAAGTACAAGGGCAGTGGCAATCATTATGACACTGATCCTCCCTACCACAGTCACACTCCGCCAAAGGCACCACCACCTCTGCCGCAGACGGCCGTTGTAAGAGCTGAGGGGGCGGAGAGGATTAAGTTAGTACAGGGTAAAAATGCATAGGTAAATAAAGCATAAGGTTAGAAGCAGTCATTGTCGCTCATCCTCCCAGCCACAGTCACACGGCTCCCCAGGCTCCACCACCTCGTTGCCACAGATGGCCGTCCTTGGAGCTGAGGGGGCGGAGAGGAATAGGTTAGTACAGGGTAAAGATGCACAGTTAAATAAATCACAAGGGTAGTGGCAGTCATTATGACACTGATCCTTCAAGCCACAGTCACACTCCTCCCCAGGCTCCTCCACCCCGTTTCCAAAGATGGCTTTCTTCGGATCTGAGGTGGCAGGGAGGAATAGGTTAAAGATCTACCAGGCAAGAAACAACCCAAAAACTTGAAAAATTCAGGCCTTCTGCATGGTTTTTGTATGCTAAATTATTACTTTTCATCCCATATCATTGATCTTTATATCTATAGATACTACACAATTTTCCCTCTCTATTGGTATATAAAACATGGCCATATGTTATATTGATTTCAGAAATATTTTGATGTAAAGTATGAAAAAGTTACATAAGTTTTTAAAAAGTGCATGTACATTTGATAAGAAATCATAGTGGGGAAATTCCCGCCGCACACTACAACATGCTCTACTATAGATGAATGGGGGACAATCCTCATTTTTCTTAATCAGCTATTAAAATCCTGCCACTGCGCTCCACTCTCCAAGTAAATTCGGGTATAGCCTTTTTGGAAATGGATATATTAAAGGCATCAAAGTAACTCACGTGAGACTACATGCAGAGGAGAATCCCCCAGAGGCTGGAGAGATTGATATCTTGAGCCAGTTTTAAGTCTATGGGGGTAATTTTCAACAGATCTTTGTAACTGCATGGAATTTTAGACTGATTTTTGAAATATAAACAGATCGAGACTAGATCTCAAAGGAACAATTTTTATTCTACAGAAAATATAAAATGTGTTTAAAAACAAAGTGGGGTTTTCAGACATCCTCAACTAGTAAATTGTCAACTGTATTATCAAAATACAAAAACATCTGTTTCTTGCCTGGTAGATCTATAGAACAAGGTAAAGATGTACAGTTAGATAAAAGCGTAAGGTTAGAAGCAGTTATTTTGACACTCCTCCCCAGGCTCAATCACCTCTTGCCACAGATTGCCGTTGTCGGAGCTGAGGGAGTGGGAACATGGTAGTGTGGGTTAAAGGGGCCCAAAAACCAATAATAATTGACAACATATAGATAGTTATTAGGTAAATGACATTTCTGGGTATTGTTAAGAAAATTAATTTCGGTGTTTCGAAACTCATTGTGCAAAGGGTCACTGCGGCCTCTTGCATAATGCAGCAATGTAAAGAATCAATGAAGTCGCTGTTATGATGAGTCTTGTTGATTTCTGTCTATTCTACTGCCAAAATTGAATTTTTGAGCATTTTAGATTTTTAAATACTATTTTGATGCTGCATCTGTTTGTGGAACAAATTAAAATGATATCATTTGCTATATTGTGACTTATCGTGCAATGGACCTTTGAGGACAAGGGGATGTTGCTGAAACATACCTTGCTTATATTTCATTTTCTTTTTGAAGATACTTTTATTGGATCCGACATTCCAAGTCTGTGGAACCGATGCTTGGATATAGTTACTTAAACTTCCGCAAACTGTGATTTGCACAAGTAGCGTGTAGCCATAAATATATAAAACCTCTTCCGAGAAATGTACTTTTCCCGGAAAGCACATGCATGTATGCAAACACTTTTAGGGAAACCCCAGACCCTTGGCAGCTGCATTATTGAGTATTTTGTGAATTTACACAGCCCTTAAAAAGGTTTATCTATTGACAAGACTGTAAATAAGTGAGTGTTAGAGGCTGTTTACATGTTCAGTCAAACCACTTACTTCCAGTAGCTTCCCAGCCAAGGTGCGACATAATGGTCACATTATGCAACCATATCTTTTTGGTTTGTGTGTTACTTACCAAAATGTCACATAACTGTTGCATTATTTTTCTGGAAGGGTGAGACCTAACCAAAACAGAAAGTTTTATCAAGCTGTAACTCAGTTTTCACGACTGGGAATTTATCAAATATTACAGAAATATTACAGAAACCCACGCATGCTACATACCATTTGAAGGGCAATTCAAAATCCTTTCTTATGGTATGTAACATTCATACTAACGATTTCCGAAACTGGATAAAAATGTGTAAGTAAGCTTTGCTCACTGATGAAACATCCTGAAGTATGGCGAGCCTTAGCCTCCATCACTGTAGCCTGTATTCGACTTGGCGGTTTTGACGACTGGGAATTTATCAAATATTACAGAAATATCACAGAAACCCATGCATGCTACATACCATTTAAAAGACAACTCAAAATCCTTTCTAATGGTATGTAACATTCTTACTAACGATTTCCGTAACTGGATAAAAATCTGTAAGTAAGTTTTGCTCACTGATGAAACATCCTGAAGTGTGGCGAGCCTTGGCCTCCATCACTGTATTAGACTTGACAGTTTTCACGACTGGGAATTTATACAATAATATTACAGAAATATTACAGAAACCCACGCATGCTACATACCATTTGAAAGACAATTCAAAATCCTTTCTAATGGTATGTAACATTCATACTAACGATTTCCGAAACTGGATAAAAATGAGGAAGTAAGTTTTGCTCACTGATGAAACATCCTGAAGTGTGGCGAGCCTTGGCCTCCATCACTGTAGCCTGTATTAGACTTGACCGTTTTCACAGCTGGGAATTTATCAACTATAACAGAAACATTACAGAAACCCACACATGCTACATACCATTTGAAAGACAATTCAAAATCCTTCTGAATGGTATGTAACATTCATACTAACGATTTCCGAAACTGGATAAAAATGTGCAAGTAAGATTTGCTCACTGATGAAACATCCTGAAGTGTGGCGAGCCTTGGCCTCCATCACTGTAGCCATGCTGGCTTTGCTGCAGGCCGAGAACTTGTTGTTGTTTGGCTTGTCGCCGGAGGTCGCCCTGGCAAACATGATGTAGTTCCCTGGCTCTCCACCAGGCGAACACTCCACCGTCTCCGGATCATGCTGAGGGTTGAAGGAGAGGGAGAGAGGTTAGACAAGAGTATGTACAGGCACGATGGCCTCCAAAACAGGGAAAGCTTTATTTGGCAAAGGGTTATTTGTTATGAATTAAGGCCGAATTCCACATACCGAAAGTGCGTTGCAGATTTGATGCTGATACAATTTCGGCAATAATCGGCATCACTGACGATAACATTTACGAACATGTTGGTAAATATTTCCAGCCAATAATATAACGGCCGCCGATAATGCACTTTTGACCGCCGAATGCACTTTCGGCCGCCGAAAGTCCACCGAAAGTACAGGCCGCCGGTAAAGAACGTTGCCATGGTGAGGGTCAATAGCGGCAGCCCGCATTTTCGGTATGTGGAATATGGCCTTTAAGCCCTGTTTCCACCAGCCAATCCTACTACCGATTTAAAAAATCGGCAGTGGGAATTTAAGTTAACCAGAAACATGTTATATGCCATTAGAAAGCGTTTTTTATTCTCTTTTTTGTCTGCTAGACATAAGCTTCTTAATGTTTTTCCATTCAAAGGAAGGGATATGAATAGTATGAGGCATATTGGAGGGAAGCTGAATGCCAAGGTCCAGATCTGAATTTCTTGTCTCAATGATGTCACTAGGTAACATATCATATGCCTAGCTTAGTACTGGGCTTTACCTAGACAAAATAACTTTCTACCTATGCCAAATAGTATTGTGCCATATCTTCGGTACAATTCTGGGGAAAACGTATTTCATGCGTCAAATTGAAGCATTCTGTTAAGGTCATCATACTCGGAATGCTAACTGAGGATAAAAACAAAAGTTTCAATTCCCCTCACTTCTTGTCGTTTCATTAGTAATATGGATTCGATTAGATCGGAATTAAAACTTCTCTTAAAGGTCATAGACTCACTTTCCTGTAATACTTGCAAGTGAAGGCTGAAATCCACTAGGCGATTTTACTGCCGATTTCAAAAATTGGCAGTTGAAATTATGGTTTATCATAGACATGTTATATGTCATTAGAAAGGATTTCATATTCCCTTTCAGATGATATGTAACATGTGAGGGTTCCTTTCAAATTTTTAATGATAATTTAGAAATGACCAAAGTTCCGAAAGTCGGAACCGCCTAGTGGAATACTGCTTTAACAAGTGTGCAATATCTTAAATGTGGTTCAACTGACTCACGGTATTGGCGGTCTATATTGCTCGCAAATATCGCCATTTCAAATATCCTATAAAACGACGAGACATTGCAGCTTCAATTTCCAATCTGCACTTTACCCACACGTACATGATCCTGTAACCTTTTCCCCATGTGTAAACAGAGGTTGCAATACTCCGAATGACAGGTTCAATCTCACATACAACTCAAGGTTTATCTCGATACATTTCCCTCAGGTATCACCATCTTTCATTTCCTATATAGCCCCAAGCACACAGCCTTCAATTTGTTATATTCATACGCTACTTGCAAGTACCATACGTTCAAAAATGTTTCCACTTTTTCATATATGAATTCTATTCCTGGAGATGCTAAACAAACCATTTAAAGAAGAAATTACTATACACTCTTTTCAAGAGGCTGCGCAGTGAACCCTTTTTTAGAAACCTTGAACCGAAGGATGGATCGATATAAATCCACATCCCAACTCATTGGCAGGCCTACACAAATAAAAACTTACTATAATAATCTTTACAAGTCCTATTTCCTTTACATGTGCAGCTGATATTCCTCAAGGTTTCATTTCCAATGGGCAATCTACTGCCATATCTACGCTAGAGATCCGAAGGAAATCAAAAGTGCGGATGAAATTACAGGACTTAGAGGGGAGACCGGACAACCTGCCTGGTCCATATAAGACGGTATTCTCCATACATATTGGTGGCTTAAGGCCGTATTATACTATGCGTCGGCTGGTTCGCGTTGGGGCCGTTTCGTACGCGTTTTTGCCAATGTGCACAGCAAACGCAAATCTTTTTGCACAACGCGAAATGTAATATATAAAAACATATTCGCGTTGGGGAATATACCCCAAAACGCCTAGTATAATATACTTCGCGTTGGGTGGCGTTGGTGTGCAACGCGACCACACGCATAGTGTAATATGGCTTTAATACAGCCCTAACGCGAATCAGACACGTTGGGCAACGCAACCCGACGCGAATGCAGACGCGACGCATAGTGTAATTACAGCTTAAGTGTGGTTTGGAAGGATACCGCCTCCACCCGACGCCATCTTTCTTTGAACAGACAGTTACATCCGGGAGTCCGTCATGGAGTAACGTGCCCTCATCTGTGTCTCAGACCAACCACCTCCCAGCATCTCCCCTTATGTCCCGGCCCTTGTTTGTTGTTAGACCTACCATTCCCAAAGTACATGTGTATGTAAGAGTAGCGAGCAGTCAGGCCTACAGACTATTTTGTTGTAAGCCCCTTATCCATTTTGCTGCTGGTCTTCAGAAATCACTACTCTTTATGAAGAAATATATTTCTGTGTCATTGTTATATCAAAAACATTGTAGCTCCTTTGTACTATCGTTGGTTATATCAAACCTAAAAATCGCCTTGGATCGGGAATAGTTAGTAGGCGACGGTATAGCATAAATATATACAGCATAATTATATATGAGAAGCTTCGCAATTCTCCCTACCACGGATAGCTGATTTCCAGTATTTTAAGCACCTGCAGGCTAATTTCAGCTGATTTTGTCGACAAATCCCCTTGAAATACTATAGAAAATTAACAAAGAATTGTTATATCTACACCAATAACGAGTAAATGTTCAAACAATTTAGAAAATAATATGAAGTGTATTTGAACACAAAATTAATTACAAAAATAAGTTTGCAAATTTTTCAACATCTTTAACTACGAGTAAGGATAAGATTTCTGAAAATCCCTGTGCTAAAGCCTTGGGTCTTGTCGACATATTACTCAGCATGCAATCTGATCTAGGCTAACCTGCAGGTACAACACAAGAAATTTGCTATCCGTGGTAGGGAGAATTGGCGAGTAGGGCTAAGGGTTGGATGGAGTTGTGCAAGGGTAACACGGCGCCATCAGACATGTCTACCTCCTGGGTGAAACTAGGGCAATAAGAAGAATCCCATTTAGTATGGGAGTCTTGGCGGGGATAACAGCTGCTGAATACTTCCCCTTGTGTACCATGGTTTCCGTCCAGGGCAACCACCTCTACTCCCAGAGCCTGCTATTCTTTGAGGGTATATACCATGTTGTATGGATGCTATACGCCTTATGCACCCTCCTCTGTGTGTGTGAAAAGCGTTATTTATTTCCCTCTGCTGTTCCCTTTTTCGATGGGACATACACACGATGGGTCCGTCTCGAATTGGCAATATCTGCCTACTCATGAAGCCTGTATTCCACTAGGCGATTTTGACTTCTGCAAATTTGGCAATTTCTAAATTGTAATAAGAAATATAACAAATACCCATGCACGTGACATATCATTTGAAAGAGAATTCGAAATCCCTTCTAAAGATATGTAACATGTATAATGATTAGCCCATATTTATACTGCCGCTGTGAAAATTGGGAGAAACATCGGAAAGTGGAATATGCTCTTTCTTATGTATGGGGTGTACCAATCGTCGACCCCTCCCAGGGGCCCCTTAATGAATACGGCGCCTTGTATGCTGCACCAAAGAGGGTCTTCTCCTCCATGGGCCATTTACATATGAATAGGCCTCCCTTACTATGAAGGCTAATGGTTGCTTTACAACCGCCACGTATGAATGATGTACACATCCGCCCCACGCCACCCCAGAGTACCATACGCCTAGCACCAGGTGTATCTTCCCTTTATCTGAGGCGGTTCTCGTTATCCCTCTTCCCAAATTGCTATTGGCCTAATTAAAACCTCTTCCTTTTTTCCCCAGGAGAGAACCGCCCAGGCCCTCGCTGCTCTCCCTAAGGTACCTCCAATATACTTTAATTCATAGTCCAAGAATATCACATACAGGATCCTCTTATGACTGACTTTTTCATAGATGGTTCACATTATCCCTCTTCACAAATTGTAATTGACCTTATAAAGAACCCATTCCATTTTTTTCCTACAAAAACGAACCGGCCATTCCCTTGCCGGCCTCCCTGAGGTACCTCCCACATGGGGGCTGTCCCCTCCAACTCTCATAGAACCATGCGCCCAGTATTGGGTATAGCTTCACTGCAACTGAGATGGTTCGCACTATCCTTCGTCTTGAATTGCAATTGACCTCATTAAAAAGCTATTTTAAATGTATTTCCCTAGAAGGAAATCACCCAAGCCCTCGCTGCCCTCCCTGAGGTACCTCTTATACATGTCGATTCATGATTCAACCATATGTATATCACCTGAAGGTTCTTGTTATGACCCATCGTACTTTGGGCTGCCTCCTCCCTCCTAGCGGTGATAGGCCAAAAGAGTATTTTACATTATGCGATATGGGTGCGATATGATGATGTTGCAGAGAAGTTGCACACAATAGAAATACAATTCTTTGTTACACTTGTGTGAAAAACTCTAATTTGGTAATTTTTAAACAATATCAATTTTTTCGTAACGTATGTGAATCGCCTGTAATAGCTCAGGTCGCATTTATAGATGTAAGAGGGCCTATACTTTAGCCCTACCCTTCACCTAGGGGTTGCCAGTGGATATGATGATAAGACATATTGTAGCCCCCCCCCCCCTCCCACCCAGCTGTCTACAGTGGAGGTGGTGAAAGCCCATACTGCAGCCTTTAGCCTGGTTTCCCCCAGCCGATTTTGACTGCCGATAATTTGGTAATTTGTTATACTTTCACTGGTAATTTCACAAAAGATTATATCACACATACCACTTGAAAGAGAATTAAAACCTCATTCTTATGGTACATAACATGTTCAAGATTAACCAATAATCCCACTGCCGTTTTTTTATTTTTTTTAAATCGGTAGTAAAATTGGCTGGTGGAAACAGGGCTTAATTATCCGTCCAGGAGGAGATCGGCCACTTAATGAATATTACATGCGTGTATGGTGAGTGATTCTCTTTTGTGATCCTCCTGAAGTGAGCTTTGTTTGATGATATACATGGGCGGGGATCCAAGGACCAAAGTACATTCACTACTCTGGGCCACGCTGGGGTCAGGGCTATTTTGTTATGGCCAAAGGTGTTTTCCTAACAACCATTCAAAGAGCTTAACACTGTGGCCAGTTGCACAATACCGATCGTATCAACCAACATAGTCCTACAACAAACCATTTCCTTATCCAAAACGATCGCTTTCCGACCATTTTTCACACACGATAAAAACATATTTAGTATACTTATCACTACCTGTGATTTTTAGAGTATAATCATACTGTTGTAGACATGAATTGTCCCATTATAACTATCATATCAATACACAGAATTTAACTTCATCCACTAGAAAGCATTTAAGAGAGGTTTCGCAACAAGGTGATCAAAGTTGTCGCTCTTATGATCGTTCATTGTGCAATGGGCCACTGCAGATAAGCTAATGTAAACAAAGATCGATCCCAAAAGTTCATGTTGTACAGAGAGGTTATGATACTTTTGTGGGATTCTGGATATAGTCCAAAAGAGTGGTGGTTATCTGCCATGCAGGCAAGATGTATACTTAGTAACCTTTTCAGTCTATGAGGATTTGGTGTGCTTACACCTCATTAGAGTTTCACTTATTTGTACTTTCTACCAATGTTTACTATGGCTCTTTAGTTTGACTGCCAGAGGAACAAGATCGTAATTATGTACATAGGATATATTTGCATACAACCTAGCTCGTGGAATTTCTATTATAATATACAGGCTATTTGGCGTTGGTTACTAATAGCCCAGCATTAATATATTTTGCATTTTGTTTAGATTGCTACATGCCTTTAACCAATTACATGTCCGCGATTCTACTCCTATACTGCTTATTTGTTTTGAATATAAGACAAGGAGGAAACATGTGTTATATAGATACAAAAGACTACTTACTCAGACTGACATGAAATTAGAAGGATGAGAATCAACATGCCCCCACCCCACCCCCATACAAAGCCGTAGGTAGTTCTAGGTTATGGGTCATTACGCTATTATAAAGGAGGGTTATGTGGCTTTTTGTGAGCGCCAATGGTTAAAGCCCCATACCCACTAGGACACTTTTACACAATCGGCAAACCAGTCGCCGGTAAAATCGGCTGATTCCTGTGATCGCCTGTAGGTATCCCATATTAAAATGGTAGTGTTTGATATGAATCGGTGCTGAAGTCGGCCGATTCTACCCCAGAATCGACCGATTTCAGTGCCAATCTGTTGGCCGATTGTTTAAAAATGTCTTAGTGGGTATGGGGCTTAACAATGACTTTTCTCTTTGACATTTGCTTTCAAGCTTACAAGTTGACTTTAACCTATGCAGATGTGACACGTTCTGAGGATCTATAATAAGGGAATACATAATTATTGCATACAAGTGTATGGTTGAGCTCTATGTAACGTTGTGTGATAATTGCCTTTTCAGGGGTTACTATTTACGCGACCAATGCTTTTTATTTTTAGACATTATGCAGACGTGGCCACGTGACCACTTTTGTGTGTTTACCATGTAATTTGCATAACCACATGGCTATAAAAACAAATCTAGAATTTATGCTCTAGATGGTTACTGTTGTTTTATGCATGTGACATAATGATTTTTTCTAGGTGCTTTTGAATGTGAAAGTAATGGATCACATTGATGACCAAACGCATTTTTAGTTATGGGAAGTCATCTGCACTGTCTCTGCAAGGCGTTTTATGTCAAGCATTGGTCCTCTGCTTTTCTGCTTCATAGATGTGAGACTTGCTACAGGGCTATATTACACTTTGCAGTAGGTAGCACTTGCGGTCACTTTAATGGACCACCACAAGCAATTTGCAGTTTCAATATCAAGATGTTGGTATCCCTGACTACAAGCAATCCATAGAAAACCTATATAAAAAAGCAGGGGCTGCAAGCAGGGGCCACCTGTATTCCACCAGGCGGCACCCTACCGCGATCAAGTTTGCAGCAGTTTGCTTGTATTTTTTCATGGTGCCACAAGCGAATACCATATTATAGCGGAATATAGCCTCAAGGTCTGGAACGCTAGAGCAGGATTAGTTGGTTTTTCCTGGGTTGACATGTAACTGCCTCCGTTTCGCTATCTGATATTTTGATAAGCTGTATTTCTTGAATGACACTTTGAACCCTGAACCTAGAGGACTTTGCTTTTTCACACCTCACCTTGGAATGCAGGTGGAAGAAGTGGCGTGCCTCACCGGCGCTTAAGGTTGCCTACACGTAAGACGTTGCCTCGATATGTGCCACTATTGGTTTAACGCGACGTTGTGAATTATATTAGTCGTGGAAATAGAACTCTGGAGACTGTCGCATAGACACTTTATCCTATACTTAATTGTGAAATCGTCGACGCCGGTAAAATTTGTTTCGCTATATAACTGATAATGTGGCCTTAATTGCTTCTACTATTTACGCGATATGTAAGTAGTATATTGGAATAGGAATAGGAGAGAGGCACCCCACTTACCAAACGCCTAGTACGCTGGAGTTGGATTATTGGTTTTTCCCTGGTTGACCTATAACTGCATATAAATGCTGCAATAAGCTTTTTAATCTTATTTTGCATCTTAAAACAGAGGACTTGGGCCGTATTCCACTACACGATGTTTGGGACAATACTTTTGAAAATCCTGCTGATGTTTGGCAAAAATCCTAAACTCGGCAGTCACTCATGAATTTTGGGGTGCTACCAAACAATCTTGAAGTTGAATACATGTATACCTTCAAATGCTCACAAGCAAAAGATTGCAAGAATTCCTATCAAAACCTACCAACTAACCAATTATTTGTGATAGTTGAAATCAACACCCCCACGATGTTTAGTCACACACTGTTGGTCATTAATTCTCTTCCATGGTGGAATACAGGCATTATTTGACTATGTGGCCATTTGACTATTTGACATTGTGTATTGGAATACAGGTATTGGAATACCTGTATACGTGTATTGGTATACGTGCATCGTGTATTGGACTATGAATTAGGAGGTGCCAAGTACCTTCACGGGCTGCCCCCAATCCAGCCGTCACAGACCGCGGCACGCCCCTACCCACACGTAGGCCCCATTTGCTATGCGGACGGGCCGACTTGTAGCGGGCCCATATGGCGGACCACCACCCCCGACCTGAGACAAAGGACCCTAATTACCACGGGCCGAACTGCCTCGCCCCTCCGCCCCCCGGAGCACGCCCCCCGGCCGCATACCAACGACCGGGGCCCAGGTGACCGTAGGGCCGCCCCTCAATAAAGGATCTTCTTTAGCGGCCCGAGACTTAAGCCTGTATTCCACAAGGCGATTACACCTACTGAAAATTTAGAAATTTCTGAAATTTCATTAGAAATATTATAGAAACCCATGCATGTAACATACCGTTTGAAAGAGAATTCAAAATCCTTTCTAACGATATGCAACATGTGTGTATTTAGCCCATATTTTTTACTGGCGATTTTCAAAATCGGGAGTAAAATCGGCTCTTGGAATACAGGCTTTAGCCCCTAGAAAAGGTGGAGCATCCCGACCAGAGAAGAAACGGGCGGGGCGGACGGTTTATGGGCCCACACCTCTAAGCCGGAGAAAAGTAAATGTCCTACTCCCAGAGACTGATTCCCCACACGTTCCCATTGGTCGGGACGTGGGGGTAAGCCTCCCTGACCGTTAACCCTCCTTAAAGGCACAGTCTCCCCGGCCATTGACACTCCTTAAAGGAGCAGTCTCCAGATGATCATGATTACCCGAGTGACTAGTCACGGTCGTGTCTTTCAATTCCGTCTAATTCGTCATCACTCTGGGTGACTTTTAACTCTCCGCTACCGGTAATAGGGATTTTCTAATCGTCTCGATGGTTACAGTGGTGTTGCCTGGAAGTCGTGAGGAACGGCTATGTAGGCCCCTATTTCCTTATTCCTCCAGATATTGAAATAAATGTAGTTATATAAAGTAATCAAAACCATCTATATATCTATATTTATCTTTTATCTTTCTTTCATTTCATATTGAACATAATCTATATGTATAAGTAACTATTTTTAAGTTAAGATTTTGGTTGGTTGGTTTAATATTGGGGTTTGACGCTATTTTTGTTTTAAGGGTATTTATCACCCGCACGGCCGGCGAGCTGTGCATACAGAGACCAGTGAGTATAATTAGGCTGTACGTACCGCTCCTTGTTTGCAGGGTTTTACACATATTTAAAGAATTGTTTGGGTGATAAAATATATAAGACCCTTAGGGGTCATCCTGTGGTGTACGGACGACCCTCTTGGCAGCGTACTGCCCACGGGCTTCGCCCTTGGGTATAGTACGCTGCCCAACAGGTCGTTCCTCCACCCTCAGACGCCCCCAGCGAGCCTTCTTATATTAATATGTATGTACACATTTTTCTATCCCTCCTTCTATCTATATTTCCATTCTTGATTACTCGGATTATTGTAATTGACTATTGATATACTGGATAGTCAATAAGCCCATCCCACGTTGGGTATATTCGAGGGTTGGACAAGGGTTGGGCAAAATTATGGTATGAGCGATCCTTGCCTCTTAGAGCTGGGATTACTGGAATAACTAAGAATTATGTTTTTCTATATCCCCAAGTACTGGTAAAATGGTATGATTTCTTAAATCTTACCAATTGACAGATTTTCAGGTTTGCCAGCCATCAAAATGCTGCATTTTAGGGAAAATAGGGTCGGACATTATAAGTTGGTCTGACAGGCTTTAACATTTGTTCCTATGGGGAAAAGGCCAATATGAAAAGCTGCATTTTACCAATTTTTGGGAGTAATTTGTCAACCAAACCACCTTGGTCCATTTTGTTTCACACTTCTAACTTTGGGGATTAAATCAGAAAGAAATTGCTATGTTATTTCATGGTAAAGTTTAATGTTCATGTAAACTGGGATGGGCTTATTGGCATATCTAAAAGCAGTCCCCTCCCACTTTGTACGCCAAGTGCCGCCCGTTCTCTCTTTCCCGCTGAGGTATAGAGCACCCAGAGGCGCGGTCACTCCGCTCCACTCCCCTCTGACCGCGCCAAATGAAAGGAGGGGAAAAGGATCTCGGGGCTAACTAGGATTAGGGGCCGAGTTAAGCTGGGAGGTTAATGAATTAAGCTGGTCGGCACGTCCTGACGTAGGCCTGGCCCCCTCCAGGCGGGCTACACGCCCTTCCCATCAGCACCCTTAGGCCGGGATTAAACCAGGCGATTCTGACTACTAGGAATTTGCTTACTTTTAGGTTTTTACAAATACGTATTGCAAGAACCCCTGCATGTTACATTTCATTTGACAGATAATTCAAAATCCGTTGTAATGATGTGTAACATGGTATGGTTACTGCTTATTCGTCACGATTTTCGAAATTGGGAGTAAAATCAGAAAGAAAAAAATTATGGCACATACAATTTGAAGGATAATTCAAAATCTGTTCTAATGACATATAATTATGGCTACGATTTGCCCTTAGTCCTCCTTTAGGGGGGACCCACTGAGCGATTTTCTATAATTCTGGTCGATTAGGAGGTTACCCGCTACCAATATCTAACATTGTCAGATATTTGGCAAGTGATTTTTTTTAATATTTTGGTCGAGCTGCTGAGTAGGAAGACTGTTTCTTTTCTTTTTGACCATATCTGGTCAAAACAATCAAAACTAAACAACCAAAACTGGTCGAAACGACCAGAATTATAGTTAAATAGCTCAGTGGGTTCCCCCTTTACGGTTTTCGAAGTAGGAATGAAATCAGAAAGAACCTCTGCATGTTATATATATGTCATTTGAACGATAATTCAAAATCCGTTCTTTTGATGTGCAACAGGTCTATAGTTATCGCTTACTCCTTCTCGTGATTTTCTAAATGGGGAGTAAAATCAGAAAGTGGAATAGAGCCTTTAGCCGTCCAGTCCCTCACTGGAGGTACCCCTGCCCCCCCCCCCCCCTCCTCGGGCCGTCTAAATCTCCATCTGGCGCTCTCAGCTAATAGGGAATCACGACACCAGCGGGGACGGCCCCACCCAGGGAGGCTCCAGTACCCGGCAGGTCGCACAGCCCGCATGAATTAACAGGGGATCCTATAGTAAAAAGGCCGGCCACCAGCGCAGGATCAGGAGTTCCGGTGAAGTGCCGGCCGGCCGTATACCCGTTACAACGGACGGAATCCCCCTGGTGTAGGGGAGGGTAACTAGCTTTCTGTGTCGCTAATGGGAGTTCTGGGGTGTCCAAAGGTACTTGGGTAAAAGATTGAATTTAGATAAGGCCCCTGCTATCGTAGATTTTCATCCAGATTCAACTAGCGCCAACTTGGATGATAAATCTATTTCAGAGGGTGATTATAAAGTTCCTTCCCGCCAACTCCTTCTTAGAGATCACGCGATACCCTGCGTCGGCCTGGGGAGGAATCGGTAATAAAAAAGAAGTCAGGCTAGTTACAGAAACAGTTCGCCTCTGTGATTCATGATGTTTATTTTGGTATCCATGACTCCCGGAAAAGTTAACCCCTCGCCTAAACGATAGGATGAGTCACGCGCATGCGCAGAAAACAACTCTCTCGTGATGGCGGTAGAGACCCGTCGGGTTCACTCTCCAAGCGTAAGTTCTCATTATATTCCTATAGGAATGCGTGGGCATGGAGAGTCTGCTTGGAGAGCGGTGTTTTGTCTCAAGATGCAGGGGGTGACTGTGATCCTCCACGGCGGGCAGTATGACGGATGGGGTGCATACAGTGGGGCAGTATGACGGATGGAGTGCATACTGAAAGACAGTATGACGGATGGAGTGCATACAATGGAGGCCAAAGAGGCGACACCGACTCTTTAAATGTAACAACTGGTCACTAATGAATTTTAGTTGACACCCCTCATATTCGGGGTATGAACAACAGAATGCAGACTTAATACGATTGAAAAGACAAAAACCAAAAATCTGCTAACTAGGAATGGTCCTTAGCAGTCCTTGTAAAATCGTCATTAGAGTTTTTGTGTGAAAAAAAAATGTAATCAATAAAGCTAGGTTTCAAATTATGTAAATGATAGAAACATTCTATAAAATTAATGATAGAAACATCATTCTGCTTACCATTGTAAAGGTTTTGTCACCTTCTACAAGGATCTGCCATAAGTTCAAAAACTCATCTCTGCGACTTATGCCTCATTATGTGGTGGGGGGTCACACATTGTAGACCGTTCTTATTGTGTATAGTGTAATAAGGGCTTTAGGTCCCCCCTGTCTAGCCCCCTGTCCGCCCACACCGTGCCTCCCCCTGGTGGCCGTGCAGCCCATTAACCTTACTGCATCCATCACATGGCTGTTGTCCCACCCTCGTCATCTTTATTCTCCTTAGCCGGCCTTGGAAAACTACCTCTTTTGTTTTTGTTACCAGCTGCGTATGGTTATTTCCCTCCTTTTTAGCATGGAGATTTTCCTTCTTGCCCCATGTCTTGTACATTAATCTGTCCTCACATACACTTTCTATGGAGTCTTTATTATATGTTCCACTTGTTCCCATAGATATGTCTGTCATCTGATCGTCCTAGTATCTCGAGGCAAGTTTTGATGGCATACAACAAACTTATGATTTCGACTCTATGACCACCAATCAATGTGAACTATCACTTTGTTTTTCAGACGTTAGAGAGCTACAAATGCTAAATGATAAACGTGTCTAGTTGCGAAGATGTTGAAGATAAAGAAAAGATAAGAGGAAAGGGAAAGTGTGGGAAAGATTAAGAGTGTCAGTATTAAAACGTTTTCAACTCATTTAACACTAAAACCCTGTGAAGGCTGATTTATTAAAATGCACAAATTTAGTGAAGTCCACTATAATTAACATTAGAGTTAGTAAAGTACCCCCTGTCCATCTATCCAAAAACCAGTATATGTTTGTCCTGCTATATGGCTTCTGATTCATTTGTGAGTCTAGAAGTCTAGAAAATAACCATCCCCATACACCTTACTGATTACCAAATAGAAACAACAACAGATGAATTCATTTCTAGGCGGCCTCCTTTGTGCCCTTCGCATTCATTGTGTATGTAGTTTATTTCTCCGTTCTTATTTCCTTTGTCCGCTGTGTCCATTTATCAACTGGAGCTACTCAGAATGGTCTCATTTGGAAACGCCCCTTTATAGTCAGTGTTATCATTATCCCAGAGGATCTGCACAGGGACATGCTATAAACGTCGCGGGGATTCGTTCAATTTACCGAACGCCATATCACGCAATGCATTGTTAGCCATCAAAGCAGTAACACTAAACTAGAGAACACAAATGGAGGGCTGTGAATCACTTTGTAATAAAAGGGCCATGTATACACACTCACTGGGAATATGTGGTCTGCCTAGTTGTAAGCCTTTATTCTACCTGTCGATTTTGATGCCGATTTGATAAAATCGGCACTGGCCATTAAGATTAAATATAGACATGTTAGTAAAAATAGTAAAAAAAAAAGAACATATTTTGGGTAACCATATTGGTTTAAAATTATTTGACTAAACCTTAGTACAGATAGTTTTAACAATTCTCGTTCGAATTGAAAATAAGATGTTTGGTCTAATACCATATTTTTGGAGAATATCATGCAAATTAATACAAATTAACCAATATAAAAGATCCAGCACCAAACTAGGTATGTAATGTGGAATACCAACTTTACTCTATAGACTTTCACAGTAGACCACTCCACTCTACCAGCCCCATCTAGGACCGCTGCATTGGTTATGGCGCATCTAGACATGCTACAAACGATCCATCTTCCGACCTATCTGTTGGACCAAAACAAGCGGCCAAATACGGGCCCTTCATTATTAATCTGGGGTAATGATGGATTATCCCCCGCCTAGACAGTGGCGGCCGCCGGCTTAGCGCTAAATGGATTAGGAGGAATCTTGGCATGTTTTAAGCCGACCCTTGGGATGGGAACTGAGGGTGCGATCCCAGCAACTGCTCGAATTGTAAGCGGGTCTGTACGCTTTATCTTTGAATCGACGCAAGGCTTAGCTGATAAAGGGGGTTTCTTCCTCTTATACAGGCCCGGTCGCATGTTGAGCTCAACAGATGAGTTGCGTTGCGTGTTTGATAATGTTGATATGTGACTGAGGCCGGGTTAAGTCTGGATTTCACAAGACTGTTAAAGGGAACCAAAAGCATTGTTGTGTCGAAAAATGACAAAATTTTGCAAACTCAAATAACTATGAAAATACATTCTATGAGTCTAACCTTACCCATTGGTACAGTATAAACTAGGATAACTAGCTTTAACTTCACTTGAATTCCACAATACTCCTGTCATGTATGCCTGGAGACAGCAATGTTTGTAAACAAACCAATTTTGGTGGGACCAGGGAGTAGCTTTCATGTATTTTAATGTAGTTTAAGTCTGTATTCACAGACTATATTTTACCACAGGCCTAGTTTATGACCACAGAATATATTTCAACATTTAACAAACTTTGCAAAATTTTGAGCCTACATTGCTTTTGGCTCCCTTTAAGTCTTGTCTCTAATATTGAGAATATATAGACTAAATAGATTCAATATGTCAGCGGCCTTAAAACTGGATAGTCTCCAGGCTTAAGAAATTTTAAGGCCTAGTCATCCTCTGATTATGGCATAGGTTATGACTCAACTCGCTACTGGTTCGTATAGTTCAACCTCTGTTAAATCACACAATAATAGCTATAACGTGCGTGGGACCGAAGCTGCCACGTCTAAGAATGGAAGATTCAATTCCCTCTACTACTCGAAAGAATCATAGGTTCATTTTCATATACTACTCTCAAGTACCACCATTCATCAATCATATATGCCCTTTACTATCCCTGTATCACCTAAGCTAATGGACGCATTCTCCATTTGCTTATTTCGAATTCATACATATGCCTGTCCTCTTACTAGATGTTTTTGGCTAGTGTCACTGTATAACTCCCCTATATTCCAGGGGACCTGGCCCAAAAGGCCAATTATGAGGGGTGGTTAGAGGTGATTAATTCTGCCTATACTGGTGTTAATCCGCGGCTGTTAGGTTGACCCTCATAAGGTGAGTGTATGCCAGGCGCACCTGCCCAGGAGAGGAGGGGTGGGGGAAGGCAATGTTGAATGAGGCATTGGGTTGGGTAAACTACACTAAAGGGTTACTCCCATGGATCCATCCGAGTAATATTTTATGGTAAGAGCACATGTTTTCTTTTATTTCTTTAAAAAGAAGTACTACGAGTCCCTTTCCCACCCCTATGGAGTGAAGGTTATTAATAGAGGGTTGAGATATATCAGGGACCGTTTTCAGATGTGTGGAAAATAGCACAATTCCAAAGGATATAAGTGGAGTGTATGTACATTATACAACTCTATAACTATATAACTATATAACTATTTAACTTTGTATATATATATATATATATATATAAGTATATATATATATTATATAGTCAGAAATGTTTGTACGTGATTATACAGAAGTTAAAGATATAACCCATCCCTCTCAGTCCATTTAAATTTGCAACTGAGGTCGATCAGTGGATGTAAAGAGAGCACTATTGACAACTTCAAATAATAGGGTTGGACCCTCGTGTAAAAGATCACCAGCGCTACCACCATGTTAACACATTTAACCGACGCTACACAGCAACTGGCGATATACATCGATAAGAGCATTCAATTAAAACGCAGCTGGACAACGTTATACACCGCCGTCAAAGCGTTGTAACGGCCCTGGAGCGATCCCTGACAAAATAGACATGATCCACGAGCGCCCCCTTTTTAGCGCGCCCTTCATATTTTATGGGCCGGCGGTTTGTTTTGTTGTCGGGTTTATTTTGGCCTCGCTCACCAAGCGCCGATGGGAATCACGCGAGGCGGTCATCCCAGTGGCAAAATAGACCCTGATCCAAGGCCACGCTGGGAGAGCGACGACCAGCTGAGCCGTGGGCTTTGAAAATAAAAAAAAAAGTAAAAAAAAATGATGGCAGGAGAAAAAGCCTAAACTGTCTCGTCGACGAAGGACCTATCTCTCTCTTTCAGTACTGTCAGCGGACGATTTATCCTGGGGATGTTTTGTCTGGTTAATTACTGGGTACGGGCCTCCTTTTAATTGAATATCCAAAGATGGCCAGCTAGAGGACTGCGTACCCATGCAGCCAAGGATGTGACGTTATGATAATGTTGCAGCAATGTTCTGGTTGGTTCTGTATTTTGTTCTTGTTACATTCTATTTGTTTATTTAAAAAAAAAATTGTTTATTAAGTAAATCACTTCAGGGTTGCCCCTGGTTTTCGGTGATACTACAATGATAAAGTGTAGTAAATAAACATTTCAGGTGTAATCTATAATTAAGTATGTACATCAAGATTTACATTTTTATGATTCCCAATTATGTCGCTGCAACGTACTAACACGACGTTGCACTGTGATGTTATTACAATGTTCTGGTTACATTCTTCAACAAAAACAGAACGTTCCTATAACATTCTGTTTTGGCTTCATCCCAACCTCACCAAAAAATAATGTTATGATAACATTCTGATTTGGTGAGGTTTCAACTTCACCATAAATATATAATGTGCAATTGCAATAGTCGCAGAATGTTTCTGTTATGTCGCTAGCTGACTGGATAGCGCCTACATGGATGCTGCATGCACGGCAGGGTGTGGAGGGAAATACTCTGGTACCGCAGCTTCAAACGTGCACATTGACGTTGTGCAGATGACGTTACACCTCCCAAAACTGGGCTAGACGCCATTTGTAGCTGCCCTCGAATTGAGATAAAACTGCAACATTCCCTATGCCTAGTTTTAGTATTTTGAGAGTTGGTGTCTCGTTTCTACATTATCTGGACAGAGTGGCAAGAGGATATGAACTGCGAATGTGTCAAAATATTTCAATTTCTCATCAGCATCTCTTGTACAGGATCGTACTTTCTTAATTTTTCAGCTGAGGCAGTCCCACAGTAAAACTACTCCACGGACTGCCATGGCGATCATGTGGGGTCAAAACGTGACCTTTTTGTCCTTGGGGCTATCTGGTTAATCCTAAAAAGGACATCATGTTACCATGGCAACCACCGTCTGGGCGGGACTGTGGGATGTAGCAGGTATCACATGGCTCTTGATGAGAAAGCACAACTATGGGAATATGAAGAATTTGAGGCTTCATTTTTTCCAATCATATATACTTTCAATTTTGTGAATTGCAAGATTAAAATACTGATTCTCTTGACCATAGTAATCCGATATGATGAAAGCGAAAAACTGTCTGAAAACAATAACACATGACATAGAGGTTCCAAGGACGTCGAAAACACAAGATCAAATTATGATTGCAATGAAGAAATTGAAAGTTATTAAGAGTCAGATTAAGCAGTAGATTTCCGAAGAGTTTCGATTGTTATCCTGCCGCCATTGGATACTCCGCCTCACCTCATGACCATTCATAATGAGCATGTTTTACACCCACGAGTCATCTTATACCTTCCTACTGGTGTAACTGAGACTGAAGTTTTGAGAACTTTTGAGAATTGATATTGTCCCAAACTCACTGCTGAGCTTTGTTCATATTGACAAAAGAACAAAAGCTCTACAACAAAATAACAAAGTTCTTAAGCCTGTTTGTTTTATCAAACCTTTTGCCACATTTATCAATATGATTCCTCTCCTTTTTCCGCTTTCTTTTAATGAATTCGAACGGGTAAGAAACAAAACTAATCACTTCTGTGATCAATCTTACCAAGCATTCTTCAACTTCAGGGTTGAGTATACTTATGGGACATGAACTCTGATATACAGATCCGAAATTCACTTCGCTGAGGATTGGGACACTATTCACTGTTGCAAATACAACCAAACGTCAAGGTACCTGAATTTAGGCTGGCCATTTATTACACTCTACATGTAAGTCCCATTCAGGAGCCGACCAAAACAAGCAATGATGGCGGGGATGGTAGGTTGGTTGATTGGTTGATTATTGGGGTTTTACACCGGATCAACATCTAAGGTTATATCACGGCGAGAACATGATTTTGACAATCCTGTCCTTGATGATTGTATCTATAGAATGATCGAATCTATGAGAAGATAGAGACCATACCCCTACACTTTTACCGAGGCAGGTGTTCTTTAATGTGCAGGGTCCCATAGGCAGGGCCCTACACACAACAGCCGGTGGTCTACTAGAGACCTTTGATAACCCAGGTGTTGCCACTGGGAGACATGTAGAGGGGGGTAGCAGCAAGCTCACCACAGCCGAGACTTGAACCCGGGCTGCCCGCGCAACAGACGGACACTCTTACCACTACTCCACCCCACACGAGAGGATGGTAGGTCTGTGGTCGTCTTCGTTAAGGTTGGTGTGGTGGGCTAGTATCAGAAACCACATGTAAGCCTGGTCCCTACTGAGCAAATCCACACCTCACCGACCAATCTGTGAGCGACAAAACGGACTGGCGCCAGTCAGGCGGACGACGAAGTGTGTTTAGTTGCCGACAAACCCCCAAAAATATCAGACATGTTTGATTTCAGGGGGAGTTTGTCGTCCTGGGCGATAAAATTTGGTCTTTGGGAACGACAAACTACCTTATTATGCCAACAATGTCGTTTTCGCTTGCCCAGTGGGGACCCGGCTTTAAACAAAGACCATTTAGCCGGGTCCCCACAGAGAAAACCCATGCCTCGACGACATATCTGGGAGCGACAAACAGGTCTGGCGCCAGTTTGGCTGGCAATAAAGTGCGTTTTCAGGGTTTTAGTCGGCCGATAAAGCCTAAAAAAGTATCAGACATGTTTGTTTTTAGTCGGCCGGGCGACTAAAGCCATGTCTCCACTTGAGCAACAACAAATTCCGTTGCCAGGCGACGGGTGTTAACCCTTTCTAAACACGGCGACCAAGGGCCAATTGTAGCCCTTGTTGCCGTAGTAGCAAAGGGTTAACACCCATTGCCCCGGCAACAAAGGTATGTCACCGGGGTTTATCGCCCAAGTGGAGACACAGTTTAAAGAGAGGGGCCAGTGAAATTTCAATTCTGGTTATTTTACACTTTATATGTTAGATTTAATGCTCATTTAGTAATATGCCAAGTTTCAGTATGATTAATTAACTATTTCATGTTAAAAATGGGCTTCAACCTTTGATAAACCTTATATCCCTCTGACCATCAGGAAAACACACGTCTGTGCATGATGTCACACAAAATGACAGTTATATTCAAATTTCAAATTTCAAAATTCAATAAAAACTATATTTTTTTCACAGTTTCTTTTATAAATCATTTAAATTTGTGATTTTAATCTATTTTAGACTTATAAAGAACATATGATATATTTCTTATTGCATTTATTTCATTTTTACAATTTTTCGACTGTTCTGCTTGTGATGTCACACACAGATAATTGCTCTGTGCAGACAGTGTCAGGGGCAGACAGGGAAACTTATAATTATTTTGATCCAGACAAATACGAATAAAGCAAAAACTATTAGAAATAAAAGCATAAAATTTGGAATGGTTATTCCCTGGATGGTAAAGATCAAGGCAGTATACTAATTCATGGTCACTGGCCCCTCCCTTTAAAGCCTGGTCCCTACTGAGCGAACCCATCCCTCGGCGGCATATCTAGGATTGACAAAGAGGTCTGGCGCCATTTTTGCTGACGACAAAGCTTGTTTTCAGGGGGTTTGTCAGCCGACAAATACCAAAAAATATCAAACATGTCTGATTTTTGGGGTGTTTTGTCGTCCTGGGCGACTAACTTTGGTCCCTGGGAACGACATTTCACCTTTTGCGGACGACAACGTTACTTCCAGAGCTCAGTGGGGACCTGGCTAAACTTTGGTCTCTGGCAGGGACATTCTACATTTTGCGGGCAGCTTCTGTGGGGACCCGGCTTTAGTATCTCCCAGCCAGCTTGTGACGTAAAAGAAACGTTCTGCAACCATACTGTCTTAGTCAGTTTGTTACTTACTAAGGTGGGAAATAGCAATTACTTTAATGATGGTGAGGTTGGAACCTCACCGAATCAGAACATTATTTGTTGGTGAGGTTAGGACAAGACCAAAACATTATAAGAAAATTCTGTTTCAGTTGAAGAACATAGCCAGAATGTTATGATAACATTGTAGTGCAATGTTGCAGCAGTATTTTGCAACGGCACTATTTGGAGCAATTAAAATAACGTTAGGAAACCAGACCAGAACATTACTGCAACATTATAATAACGTCACATGTTTGGCTACATCTATTTAGTCCGTTTTACATTTCTCGTCTTTGAAGTGAACAAGTATGTGTTTTTCAGAGGACAGGAATCGTTGTGCAGTGGATATCAATATAATGCATTGATTAATGCTTTCTATTACTGAAGTAACAATCATAATATACCTGACCAGTTACGCAAAAGAATTGAACAACCGGCAGTTACCATTTCCATCCCTGATAGTTCTCCTCACCTTTGATAGCTGATTTACAGTATTTTAAGAACCTGCGGGTTAATTTAGACTACTTTCGTCGACAAAAACATAACAAAAGCTATAGAAAACAAGTAATTGTTATATCACCCATCATGCATCCTGATCTAGGCTAACCTGCAGGTAAATCTTACGAATTTGGCTATCCGTGATAGGGAGAATTAGTCCGGTATATAAACTGGACGAGGCGAATCAAATTAAAGCATGCATCGATGGGTTTTCCTTAAAGTTTTCCTTGGTTTACCCATGGCGCTGCCCTTGATCACTGGGAGGTTATTGGTGACTTGGTGGGGCCGTGTGGGGAGTCAGCCCCCTCCGTCTTCATCAGGAGGTGGAGGGGGGGGGGTATGGCACCCCCGCCTCTCCGCACTCTCCGGCCGATCCTAGCCCTCTCCCCCCGCATCCCCACAGCTACTCCCGGTCCCCACCCCTTCAGGCTTAAAGGCCATATTACACTATGCCTTTTTTGAAACGCGTTTGGGCCATTTCAAACCCGTTTTTGCCAACGCAAACAGCAAACGCGAATCTTATTGCCCAACTTGAAGCGCAATATCATAAAAAAAAGCTAACTAATTGACAAACGTGACCCAATGCGACCCAAAACGCGTAGTATAATATATTTCGCGTTGAGTACAAAGCGTAGTGTAATATATCATCAACGAGCATCAGACGCTTTGGGCAACACGAACTAACGCGTAGTGTAATTAGGGCTTTAATGTTAGGCCTTTTTACACTTGCCGATATGGTGATTGCGACATTTCCATAATATCTCAGCTTATGATGATTATCGCATGTTGCGATGTTTTCTAAAACCCCACTACCAACTAAAGTCGCAGCCATATTGCAGCATAATGCAGGCATCCAGGCATATACACATGGGATAAAAGATATCGCACATATAATTATACTAGTAGATATAACCTCCCCTTTCCTGGCTGTTCTGTATACGGGCCTTATTAAATTTCATGTATTGTTAACTTCGCGATAGAACATGGTCGTCCAGTAAGTTTATGACAGATGAGTTAAAGATGGTTGCTAAATACAATTCTTGGTCACATATATCTCGTGGATTACCATACTCAGACAGTTGCACACCATGCATTCTGTGTTATTGGACTTGGGAATTTATAAACCACTTACGATTTTAACAACAACTGGTCTTAAAGCCCCTTTCACCGTGGTCGATGTTTCTGTTGCAGAGACCCACGAAAAACATTATCGCATTCATTCGCAAATAAACTCATGGGAAGGAAAATGATTGCAAGCTAGAGATATTGATCGTATAGCATTCACACTGAGAGTGGAGGTCCCTTGCAATCATTTTTGCAACCAATCTCCCCCTGAATTGCACAGGTTCTCTACGAAAATATTAAACATGTTGAATAATTTTGCAAGGGAACAGGTCGCAGAGGTCTACGATGATACAACGTTTCCAACGTTAGTAGATCGCAGAGAGCTACGACAAACCCTTGCCACCACGGCGAATGGGGCTTAAAGTTCACCTTGGTGGTCGATCTCGCTTGAACCCTTACACCACAGCCCATACCCCGTCCCGGCATCCCGCACCGCACAGCCCTCCAGTGGCCGCCCGGAGGTCCATCCCCGTCGACTAGGTCCGAAATGGCCTCTTTATTACAAGTGGGTTAGGGACATTTCGTGAGCTACTAAAACCAGATATTAAAAGTGAGAGTTCCTAGTCTGGGACCATGGTGAAGAATCCTGGGGACTTTTTAATTGGTATCTAGATGGCCGTTATCACCAACTTCTTGGATCTCTAAGGGCAAATAAGTGTTACCGAAATAGTTTTCTGGGTATTGATGCTACTCTCTGATGTCGTCTCTGTGTCTCTGACCAGTATTATTTGCTTATAATTTCAATGATTTCTATAAATAAAAACAAGAATAAATCAGACAAGGCCCGACCTCAAAGACCGTAACCATCGCTTCTTAGAACATGAACCCAATGTTGGCCGGATCATACAGGTGATGAACAAAGACATGTTGATAGTGAAATTATTTCCTTTACTATCCAGGTTCTCCAGTACTTCAGTCTGATGTTATAGTACACTGACCCACACTGGGCTGTGCTGATGACCCGTCCGTTCCCTCTCCCTGCCGCCACATCTCTGCCCATCCAGAGATGGGACCCGTCAAGTAGAGGGGTGCAAGGTCACGTGGGGATCCCTAATTATTAATCATGCATGGATCCCCACACTCCAGTCATTTTGAGCTGATGAAATGTAATATCAAAAACACAATAAAACATACACTGTGTAACACCAAAGACCCCCCGATGAGCAGACTTAAGCCCTGTTTCCACCGGCCGATTTTACCACTGATTTGTTGGTGATTTATTACTTTTAACTGGTAATATGGCAAAGGACTATATATCTTGCATACCATTTGAAAGAGAATTAAAAACCTTTTCTAATGGTATATAACATGTTCATGATTAACCAATATTTCCACTGCCGATTTCTGAAATTGGTAGTCAAATCGGCTGGTGGAAACAGGGCTTAAGTGGCTGCTTCTTTTATTTTTCAAGCTGCCGTGTATAGCCTTGTATAGGAACCATGACACACGAACACAGAAACGTTTGTCAGAGGTATGATACAAGGACATAAATAGAAGAACTCTCTGGCATGATGTGATTGTAGAATTGTACCTGTGATTATGTTTTATGTTTTAGGCATGAAGCATGCTATCCAAAAATCGATTGCAAATGTTGTACCTATGCATAGTGTTGTCATGTCTAACATTTTTGTCGAAATATTCTTTTGTCGTTTAAAAGCTTTTTAATACAAAACACAGTGGTAATTAATGAATAATGTGGTGCTCTTAAAGTCCCATACCCACTAGGTGATTTGGGCTTGGTCGCCTGTCAGTAGCCTATGCCATATTAAAATATACATGTTCATTTCAATATAGCATACTGACGGGTGACGAGGAGAATGGGCAGTGAAATCGCTGGGCAACTGCAGATCGCTGGGCGACTCCAATGGGAACGATGAATGTTCTGGGTGACTGGCGATGGGTGACGGGATCACTGGCAAAATAGCCGGCAAAATCACCGATAGAATATCACACTTTCTGGATGTTACAGTTGTCTGGCGACGACGATGACGTTTTGCCCCGTTGCCCATTGTACGTCGATCGTCAGATCGCTTAGTGGGTATGGGCTTTAGTAATCTCCATAATTATTTCCAGCTGGTTTTCATTAAATGCACAAATTATGCAATATACTGTAAATCTGTAAAAAGCCTTAACCCTTAGGCCCTCCGACATTGAAAACTGTCCGATATCATTCAGTGCAATTGTTATTAATTGAAAGGTTAAAAGTCAAAAGTCAAATAGTCAAAATATGAAAAATACCGATTTTATCTGATAGCCTAGAATGCGTTTTAGATCAGTAGCGGATCTTGAGGGGGAAGCCCTCCCTTTTTGGGGATTTTCAGATTTTGTAATGAAAGATTCTGAGTGCGCCCCTAAGTTTTCAACAGGCTGCATACGCCACTGTAGGTGGACCCTGCACATATATGTGCCAACCTTTGTTACTTGTCCTCTCAAAGGTCCCTCTCAGAAATGAGTCACTTTTTAACCTTTTGCTTCTGCACTGTTTGAATGGGGACTCTTGAGATTCCTTTCAGGGTTTTATGAGGCACATTCACTATAATATGTGACAGTATGTATTTTAGATGTGGGAATCAGCAATAAAATCTCATAACATATCCCTGTGAAACAACATAATTATCTTAAAAAACGATGAGATAAATTCAAAACTCGCGCAATGTTTCTCTAGGGAAATGTCAAAAATGTATTTTTGTATATTTGTTTGTATTCATATATGTATGCATGTTATGGAGAGCATCTGTATTGTCGACTATGAAAGTGATTCAGTTTTTCCTTTTATTTACGTTTTACTAATGAAAACTGTAAATCATGACTATTGGTTGAAATGGTTGGTTGGTTGGTTGGTTATTGGTTGCTTTACGCCCTAATCAACTGCCAGGGTTATATCAAGGGTGGTGATGGTGATTGAATCTATGAGAAGGTAGAGACCATACCCCTACACATTTACCGAAGTAGGTGTTCTTTAATGTGCCTGGTCCCATAGACAGGGCCAGACACACAACAGCCGGTGGCACAAGGCCTTTGATATCCCAGTCGTTGTCACTGGGAGAAACACAGAGGGGTGTAGCAGCCCTGTCTGGCCCAGCCGAGAAATGGTTGTATCAATTCCAAATCCACAATGGTTAAAATGGTTGCCTAAAATACAACAATGCAGTAGTTATTCTTGTATATTATCATAAAATTTGCACGTGGACTAGTACATTATCCTGACATTCAATAAAGATGCATCAGCTAACGAAAGGCATTCCTTTTTGGTGAATTTGGCATGCACATTTGTTCAGTTTTGTGTGTAGGCGACCAGAACCGAATTCCCATTTCCATATACTACTAATACCCAGTATCTATGCACAACAATACTTGTCTACCCAACAGTGCCGCGCGTATGATGAAACAACCCGCACGGAAGTTGCGCCAGCTCTGCTTAGGTGTTAACTTAACATGCGTTCTAATTGGATATCTTGACAGAAATGTATTGTAAGATTATTAACCAATAGGGGCTTAGACCTAAGAGGTGTCGAAATATGACCCATGTCAACTAAGAAATAAAATGTCAATTATTAGATATCATTTGGTCAAGTAGGAGAGTGCCGAAGAGTCACCAAGGATGATGTCACTCCCAAGTTAAGCCTGTACCCGGGAGCCTGGTGTCTAAAGACACAAGACATTAATTTCGGAAATTGCAAAGAAAATCGCGAAGTAGAATACGGCTTTTACAAGTCAACTCCTAGTCGCACCATATTGAGTTAAGCCTTCTTTCCACTATAGCCAATTTCACTACCAATTTAAAAAAGCTGCAGTGGGAATATTGGTTATTCATGACAATATTATATACCATTAGAAAGCGGTTTTAATTCTCTTTCAAAAATGTATATAAGATATATAATCTTTTGTCATATTTCAAGTTAAAAGCAATAAATTACCAAATAACCGGGGTCAAAATCGGCTGGTTGAAACCAGGCTTGAGACCTAAACATGGGCCGACCATTAAGTATTCGCCGACTTATCCCCAATCTGATTAACCCGTCCGCCTCCCTTAGACTTCCGGAAATTACCCCCCGACCGGAACCGGAAGGAGTCGACGATAGGCGCGTGGGCGGGCGTCGGCCGATGGGGCGATAGTTAGGGGGCTGGGGTGGGGGTGGAGTTTGGATGGGAGAGAAAGGGGGAAGGGGTGGAAATAATTTGGGATTTCGCAGAATGAGGGGAAATTGTGACGGCTTCGTTTTGAATCCCTGCGGGGGTTTCCGTGATTGTGGAATCAGCCAATGCATATCCTCAAAGATGAAAAGAAGAATGAATGGTAGTTATTTTGAATTTTCTATGAGTTGTATTTTTAAAGGAGAGTCAGGAGGGCTTACATTCTCATGATTTAATATGCTTATTAAAAGAGCATGCTTTCCTGGAAATAATTCAGCAGCGTCTTTAATTACCACAAAAGATATTCCATCTTAATCGGAGTGCATACTGGCAAAATATTCTAGAAAGAGATACTTTTAATTCTGTACTTAAATCAAGAAATGGATCCCCAATAGTATGTATGAGCAGAAACTAGCGTAAGTACAATACTGTACGGCTTTTAGAGATCTAACGTTTGAAGCATTTGTGACAATTGTGGCACATATAGAAACCAAACTGTATTTAGCAACGCTTAGACGCCTCAGGATAGCGTGATAGTCACACTGCCACAACTTTGAAGATATACAGTTGCTTAGATGCAATCCTCCAGGCTTTACAATGTTGAAACTTAATGTTCTGAGGCTATCAAATGGATTGAAAACTAAGACTTCTAACAATACAGATCGGAAAGTCACAACACTAAATTCACACGTTTATAACCGTGCCTGGAAAAGCTCAGAGCAGCTCGGAGCTTGATAATTATTTACTACGATTTGGGAGATTATACAGTGAGCGTCATGATAGTATGAATCTAGGTTTTACACGCTTGAAAGTAATATTCTGAGACAATCCAATGAATTGAAATTCAGGACTTCTAACAATAATATTAGCCCAACACTAAGTCCCAACACTAAATTAACACATTGATGGCCCTGCCAGGAGCAGCCTGGAGCAGATCAGAGCAGCTCTGAGCAGCTCAGTCTGGGCGAGGAGCAGGTGGTAGGTAGAGCCCATTCCCATGCCTCAGCCTTTGTTGAGCCACACCGGCAGCGGGAGAACAAAACGGGCGGGCGGGGCTCTATTCCGGTCAGCTCCCAGCATCGCTACCTTGGGGCTGGATGGTAGACAAATGAAATGGACGGCCCCGAAATGGCGTGTAGCTCCGGACGAGCGGCTCACGGGTCGTACTGGGGTAGGGCAGTTAGGGAAGCTGTACTATGGGGCACCTGTTGTTGTACAAAGGTTTGGTAATAGACTCTTAAGCCCCATAACCACTGAGCGATTTTGACTCAGTCAGCCAACTAATTGTCACTAGAATCGACTGATTCTCATGATTGCCTGTCAGTATGTTTTATCTGAATTGGCGCTGATTTTTGGGGTAGAATCGACTGATTTCACTGCTGATCTGTCGGTCAACTCAGCAAAAATGTGGGTATGGCGCTTTAGCCACACCCTGGTCAGTTGTTAATGTCCAGTGAAGGTAGGACAAACTACCTGCTTGTTGGGTGACTATTACATAATGTGACAAGAAGCTGAGGGACTCTCTCATTGGCCAAAATTAAATCAAAACATTTGAAATTGAAAGATGGGCCTCCTATTGTGATAATTAGCAAAGATATGCAACTGAGGCACAACCATTATGGAAGGTGCACTACGGGACGCTTATTGTCATACTGAAGAATAGTAGTTGGGGAGGTTTTACTATGAAGCCGTGTTGTTATACTGAGGAATGGCAATTAGCTAAGATGTACTTTGGGGCGCTGGCACTAAACTAAAGTATGGCTGTTGCGCTGACATCTGTTGAACTGAGGCACAGACATGACAATTATGTTACCACTAGGAAGTGCTTCTTGCTGTACTGAGGGATTGTCATAAAGTTGAGCTATATGATGGGTACCTTTTGTTATACTGAACCAGGACCATTACAGAAGCTGCACTATGGAGTACTTGTTGTCATACAGAGATGCCGTCATAAGTGAAACTGTGTTATAGAGGTCTTTGCTTCATTAAAGGGGGGTTTATCCATACCGTCAAAATACTTGTGAAAACTACCATCGCAAGGCTCAGGAGAGTCTCGACAGTTCACCTAGGGCTTTTGACTGTCTTGTGACAGTCCCGACAAGATTTTCAACACTATAATATGTTCTTATGTAGGGTTTACATCAAATTTTCCAAAAGTCTATCTTGATTCTCCTCTGATACTATCGTAATCATTGATGCAAGCTAGGTTATCGTACTGTGTAAACTGGGCATTAGGTAGCCACTAACGCAAGCCAAATACAAATCAGCAATGATGTAAACATGAATATGATATGTATATCATTACAATAACTGTTTATGTCTGATGCATATCTAACATTGTTTCATAGCTGACGCAGATTCTTCAGAGTACACTTGGCGTGCAGTTCACCCAGTGAGGTAGGCGTGGGGCAGGAAGCTGGAATGAGCCGATACAGATGGACAGCACAATGACCTAACGGTCTACGACCCTTCGGAGAATCCTAGTACGTCCCAACGCCGCTAGGCTCGCATGGTGCAGATTGTCACCATTCACTGGCAGGCAGGCTGGCGGTCATCTAAATCGGGCCCGTGCCAGCAATGAGTCTCAGCGGCCCCGAAAACTATTCCCGCCTTGTAATGTAGAGCCCATTACTTGCCCGCCCCGCCGCCTACCCCTGATACGGGCGGCTATTCCGGCCTCAGACACAAATGGTATCTTGTGGGCTAGCAAATGACCTGCTACCGTCCCCACCGCCCTACAGACTAATGCTGGACATGGCGTTAACCAGACGCTATCTGTGGGGTAAAGCACAGTTAGAGGGCTCTGGTGCAGGGAATAGGGGTGTCATTCTGGTGGTGACCTTTTTTGGGAGGGGAAAGAATTAGAACATGAGCAAAGTCACGATGCAGTTATCTTTGTTGCTTTTTTCAGGAAAAGTAAAGATGAAAAGATGCAAAGATGATCTCTGTAGACATGTTCTCTACTTTCTAATGACAAACAAGATAAGAACAAACTACTTTTATCTGAGGTTAGGGCCTTGCTGGTATGACATACCTATCTTGTAAGTGAATGAATTGCTTGCCAGAAGAAAGAAGGAGAAGTGCGTAGTTCGTAAAGTAAAAATGAAACATCATTGTAGATACATGTTCCACTTTCCTCTGCTAAACAAGATAACTTTAACCTTTTGGTCTGAGATAAACAACATGCCTATTATTATTGAATCTATCTAACATTGTTGCATGCATATATCCACTTCGGAGATGTAATATCAGCCACCAAAAGTGCAAATTCGGCGGCTAAAAGTTCAAGGTCGCCAACCTGTCCAAAATTGGCAGGAAATAATTACCAACATGTTGGTAAATATTATTGGGAATGCCGCCGATAATATACCGGCAACACTAAAATTTTAGCAGCTGCACATCAGCAGTGCACTTTCAGTATGTGGAATAAGGCCTTTAAGTGAATCAACTACTTTGCAAAGAAATATTCCTCCAATTATAATTCAGACTTCAGATATATAAGAAGGCCATCGCTTTCTTAATGCAGTTTTCTCGGAGCCCCATTTACACCCCAATTGAAGTTGATCAATGAGACTATTCAATTTTAATCATTATGCTAGAGGTTTCCCCAACCATTTTTCATCTACATTTACCAATACAAGTTCCTTACCCAGATCCCACTATGCCTTAAACCAGACCTTAAAGCTTGGCTACCTACCACCCTGACCACAATCGTCTACATCCGCCCCTAGATCTAACCCTCCTACTACTTTACTCGTGTCGGCCCTAGGCAATGAAGCGTTGATCCTAACTCCCCCAGCTCACCCAAGAGCCAGCCTCTATCGGCTGGAGGAAAAAGGAACACATTTTGTGAATTACCAATAAAAAATAAAATCCCGAGGATAAAGAAGGATCCGGCTAGCACTTGGAAGTCGTCGTGTATATGCCGTTGTGATGTATTGGCGGAGGTCTGTGAGCTTTTGTTGGTATGGGAGTAGAGCCTATGTTCCACTAGGCGATTTTGAGAAGTAGGAATTTGATAATTTTTATGTTTATGTTAGAAATATTACAAGAACCCCTGCATGTTACATACCATTTGGAAGATAATTCAAAATCCTTTCTAACGATATGTAACATGTCTATAATTAGTGCGTATTCCTTCTTGTGACTTTTGAAATTGCGAGGAAAATCAGATAGTAGAATATGGCCTTTAGGCACTGGAGGGAGTCTTGTATGCCCTCACCGTTTATCATTGGCCCCCACATCCTGCCTCCCCCCTGCGTCCCCCCCCCCCCTGCGTCCCCCTGCGTCCCCCCTGCGTTCCTCCTGCGTTCCTCCTGCGTCATCCCTCCCCCTGTGTCCCCCCTGCGTCCTACCCTGCGTCCCCCCTGCGTCCCCCCTGCGTCCTCCATAAGCCCCCTGCGTCCCCCTGCGTCCCCCCCCCCCCCCGAGCCCCTTCTGTTGCCGACCAGGGCGCCCCTGGTGGCCACTTGATGTATTATGGCCACCTAGCGGCGTACCTGGGTCAGTAAACAATTTCCGGCCCACCTTAGCCCCCATTGAGGGCGGCTCAAGTCGCCGCGGCCCCGACTTGTCCGTCCCTCAATGCTTACATTGCCAGGTCCCAAAACGTTTCCTGTGTCCCATTTCCGGGCATATGTGTGGAGTCTGGCCAAGGGAGGTCCCTTGGAAACGTTTAGATTGGGGCTTTCAAAGTGTATATTGCTCTGCAGCAAAGGGATATAGTAGTTCACAGAATGTATGCTTCTTTTGAATGGAGTGGGTAGAACTATAGTTACTTTACCTTCTTATGCATATATGGCTCAGCTGGTAATGCAGCAAAATAACTTTGAGTTCTATCATTTTGTGACTTGAAATGGTAATTGCCTTACCAGAAACTGGAAACTAGACTTACTAGAGGAAGCAAACTGGAGTGCAAATAAGCTATACCGTTCTAATGCAAATATTCTATAAAGCGCTTCAAACATCATAATCATAATACATCTGTGAGTAAAATACACAGCTTTTCGTTTTATG
Organism: Lepidonotus clava; assembly: GCA_936440205.1. Classification (NCBI taxonomy): domain Eukaryota; kingdom Metazoa; phylum Annelida; class Polychaeta; order Phyllodocida; family Polynoidae; genus Lepidonotus; species Lepidonotus clava. The sequence goes on along the minus strand of OW387134.1, from coordinate 66,058,764 downwards.
TAAAACTGACCTTCAAATCTTGTTATCTCAAGAAACGATGAATAGATGAATTTTGTATTTTATTTTCCCTGTCCAACCTCACAAGGTCATATTTTATCACAGATAGAAAGATATTTCCTACACTTAGCCTCATTACCTGTGCCAAATTTGGTCTATACATGTCTCACGAGTCTATTACAACGCCACATGCAACCCCTTGTTAGTTGCCACCTGCTTTCGTCTGTGGTCTACTGCATCTGTTTCTAAGTTGTTTTTTCCTCGCCTAACGTCTTCCTCGGGTAGAGATATTGCCCCCGGAGCAGCGGTTACCCGCTTGGAGAGTGAGGATAGATGGGTTTGCTCCCCGCCGACATTGCCGCCACTCTCCCACCAGGCGGCGCTAACTTACGACTGGGGGCACTGGTAATCCGCTGGCGCATGCGCTGTCGACACCATGTCATAACGGTGGCTCCACCTGCCGAGGGAGCGGGAGATTAATGTGGGTGGTGACCTCTCGTCATCTCGCGCCAAATACAGATGGATACGAGATCCCGTGGTACCCCCGTTAATTTGGGGAGTGGGGCCTGGAGATGACTTCTCGTCACCTCACCCAAAATACAGACGGAAACAAGATCTCACAGTACCCCCGTTATTTTGGGGAAGAGGGGTGACTTCTTGTCCTCTCGCCTCAAATACAGACATATATGAGATATTGTGGTATGCCCATTAGTTTGGGGAGTAGCTATAGGGAGTAACCTCTCATCTCACGCCAAATACAGACAGATAAGAAATTTCGCTGTTTGACCATTAGTTCTGGGAGGAGGGGGTGACTTCTTGTCATCTTGGAACAAATACAGATGGATACAAAATTTCACATTATGCCCATTAGTTTTGCGAGAAGAGATTGACTTCTCATCTCACCCAAAATACAGATGAATATAAGGTTCGTTTTACTCTGATATAACCATACGTCCTTTAGTTTTGGAAGAAGGGGTTGACTTCTCATAATCTCACCCGAAATACAGACAGATACACGATCTCTTAGTACGACCTTTAGTTCATAGAGGAGGGGTGACTTCTCGTCATATTGCCCCAAATACAGACACGTACAAGATCTCATAGTTCGACCTTTAGTTCATAGAGGAGGGGTGACTTCTTGTAATCTCATATAGAATACAGACAGATAGGAGATTTCACTGCTTCCTTGTTAGTTTGGCGAGTAGGGGTTGACTTTTTGTCATTTCACCTTGTTCTGGGAATCGCGAATTACAAATTCCTTTGTTGTCGTCAGCCATACTCATGCTCATATCATTCCCTCATGCAGGTGTCCATTTAATTTCTGTATCGCCTGCAGGTTTTACAGCCAAATACAACTGGATACTTGACGCATACAGAACGATTAGTCTGGCCATAATAACTATGGTAGTATTGTTGTGGCCTGAGCAATAGATTCGATGCCTGACCCTTCTGCACCTTATACATGTCATCATATAGTGTTTTCCATAATACTAATGTCACAAATCATTGTATAGCCTTTTCCATGATTACATATCATATAGTCTTTTCCATATTACAAAGTCACATATCATTGTATAACCTTTTCAATGATTACTGAGGTCACATAATTATCATCATATAGCCGTTTCCATATTACTAATGTCACATAATTTGGTATAGTCTTTTCCATATTACTAATGTCACGCATCATTGTATAGTCTTTTCCATAATTACTAATGTCACATATTTTTGGATAGCCTTTTCCATATTACTAATGTCACGTATCATCGTATAGCCTTTTCCATGATTACTAATGTCACATATCATTGGATAGCCTTTTCCATATTACTAACGTCACATTATTACGTATAGCCTTTTCCATAATTACTCATGCCACATATCATAGTCTTTTCCATATTACTTATGTCACATATCATCGTATAGTCTTTTCCATATTTCTAAATGTCACGTAATATCGTAATATCATCTTTTCCATATTGCTCACATCGGCAGCAGTGGCTATATAAAATGCTGAGCGCATGCATGTGGGATCAATACACTATTTAGATTATAAATGTGTCACTTATGATGATATCAAAACAATTAAATCACCTCCCTGAAACATTGCAATACTGACACTAAGAAGTCGTTATCAAGAACAGATGGAGTTCTTTTTGATTCAGAATATTTGTATTTCAGGTAAACTGTATGCGTAGTCTGTACAGATTGCATTTCTCTATTTTCGGTTTAGAAGAGAGTACGAAAGGTAGAAGCCAAGTCGACATGCACATCTCCCACTAAGTAGAGGTAGACATGCGGGAATGCGTGTCGTTCTGACGTTACATTGACGTCTGTGTCCCAAAAGAAAACTACATTTAACCGAATATTTTCCTTTTCCATTTGCTACATTAAAACGCATAATGTTATGTGTTTTTTTCACATTCTACCTGGAATTGCACGGCGCATCCCATTTATTTGGTTTAACCAAACCTTTGAAATGTTACACTGCTGTTTTATCTCCCTTGTTATAGCTTTTCAGATATTTCATAAAGTATTTGAGATGCCCTAAATACATGGGTACTTCCTGGATCTTTCATGACTCCCGTTTTCCCGTCCTTGATATAGCTTTTCAAACATTTCATAAACTATTTGAAAGGCCTCACATACATGGGTACTTCGGGGGTCTTTCATGGCTCCAAGCACCGTTTTATATCTCTGAATGAACACCCCACAAACACAGAAGGACATCATTTGGAAACGTCCGCAAAGCGGTGCGAATTAATTAACACTCAAAGGGCCGCGGGAAAATAATGACTTCATTAACTGCTTCGCGACGAGCGCCCTCCTTTTACGACAAATATCTTAAAAATACATTTAGAGCAATTTGCAGTTCCTTGGCTGGGTTGGCTGAGTGGAAATTCGCATGTCGTTGGCCCGGCAGGCCGACTGCAGGGGTGGGAGGGAGGGGAGGGGGTATGGGGGTGGGGGAGGGTTAAGCTATACTGCACTAGGCGATATTAACCAATAAAAATATAATTGTTTCTACATTTTCATTAGAAATATAATATAAACCCATGCATGTGACATATCATTTAAAAGCAAATTCAAAATCCTGCCAAATGATATGTGACATGTCTATTATTAACCTTTATTCCTGCTTTTAACATTGGGAGTAAAATCGGGCAGTGGAATACAGCCTTCACTGTTTTTTCTTTATCTCTCTCTTATTCCACACCGCGTTTGGTTAACACACGTGTGCCCTACCTGTGTCGATATGGTCTATTCGCGTGTCGAGGAACCATTTGTTAAGGAACATCGGACGATGCTTGTGTCAACAGCGCACGATATGTCCAATCTGAGCTAGAGGGGTGGGAAAGAGGGAGGACGGGAGGGGGTGGATTGGGAGAGGGTGGATGGGGAGGGGGGGAGGGAGGGGAGGGAAGAAGGGTATGGGGAGAGGAGGGAGGAGGGGGGATTGGAGAGGGAGTGGGAGAGGGAGGGAGAGGGGGAGGGGGCAGGAGGGAGAGGAGGAGGGGGCAGGAGGGGAGGGAGGGGGAAAGGGAAGGGTAGTAGGGGAGGAGAGAGGAAGGGGAGAGGGGGAGGGGAGAGGGGGAAGGAAAAGAGGAGGAGGGGTATGAGATAGGGGAGGGGAGGGAGAGAGGGAAGGAGGGGAGAGGGGGAGGGGAGGTGGAGAAGAGGGGAGGGAAGGGAAGGGAATGGAAGAGGGGGACGGAGTAGGAGGGGAGGGAAGTTGGAGAGAGGTAGGGAAGGAGAAAGGGGGAAGGGGAGAGGGTAGGAGAAGAGGCGGGGAAGGGAGGAGAGGGAAGGGGAGAAGAGGGGGAGGGCATAGGAGGAAGGGGGAAGGGGGAAGGGAGAGAGTGAGGGAGGATCGGAAAGGAGGGGAGAGAAGGGGAGAGGGAGAAGGGAGGACAGGGGAAAGGGGGCAGGAAGGGAGGGAGGTGAGGGAAGAGGGGAAGGAGAAGGGGAGGGGGAGGGGGAGGGGAAAGAGGAGGGGACAGGAAGGGGGGGGATGGGGGAGGGGGAGGGGGAGGGAAGGGAAGGAGGAAGGCATGGAGGGGAAGGGGTAAGGGTACAGAGTCATCGCCAGACCGCCCTCTGGTAGAGACAGTGTCGTCGGTGACTGTAGATTCTATTACTGCCCAAACCAGGACGGATGACTCTTTCATTAGCCCTGTGTTGACTCAGGACTTCCCCCTTACCCGTCTCCCTCTCTCCCCGGCCCAAGGATCAATCCAACAAGGTAAATGGTTCAGAGTCACCCATATTAAGCCTGTTTTACACTGACTGAACCTCATTAGTCGGCGGTTTGTAGGAGAGCGCGATATTTCACATGAAAGAAAATGTTACTATTTGAATAGATTGTTGCGTGTTGGAAAAGATCAAGTTTAGAAACTTTAAAATTGTGTGTACTGGTCCAATAATCTTGGAGAATCACAATAAATTGACTCAAGGCCCAGCGTTAATGCAAAGAAAACTAAGCAAATTATTATTTCCATGTTCTCACTATCTCGTCACATCTCATGTCATTATTATGCCAAGGAAGAACTTACATTTGAATAAATTCAACGTTCCACTCTTTCCTCTCTATGGAATATAGTCCCTCCTTTCTTCTGATAAGGGGCCCTTAATGCCAGGGATAAGGGCCAGCAACCAAGTCAGTTATTCATAGTGTCTCAGTCAATATGCTCGCTTATATCCGCGTAGTAACCTTGGTACCATGAACTAATTAAAGGGAGCCAAAAGCAATATAAGGTAAACATTTTACAAATTCTATGAATAATTGAAATACATTCTATGGCCATAACTTAGGTCAATGGTAAAATATGGACCATGAAAAATAGCTGTAACTTCATGAAATACATTCAAACCTATCCCTGACCCACAAAAATAGGTTTGTTTACAAACATTGCTGTCTAAAAGCAGAAATGTCATGGGTTTTCTGGAATTCAAGTTAATTTTTATGGTTCAAACTACACTAATTACTAAAGTTATTTGAGTTAGCAAAATTTTGTCAAATTTCAAAAGAACATCGCTGTTGACTCCCTTGGGTACAATAATATATAAAACTGAAATATAAAATATCGCAAATTTTGTTTTTCACCTACCTGAGAGCCCATGTTGTGGCCGATCTCGTGCGCCATGGTCACGTGGGAGACGGTGGAAGGTACGTCCTTGCCGTAGTTAAGTATGGTCACAATGCCGGAGTTGAGGCTCTTCAGACTTCCGCGAAACTGCTGCAAGCCAAAAGAGGGCAAATAGAAAGTGTGTGTTATGCCTGGTTTCCACAGGCCGATTTTGACCGACCGTTATTTGGTATTAATTTACTTTTTCCAAAAATTCCAAAGATCGGGAGACCTTCCCGATTTTGGGGCTACCTGCCATACATCCTGAGGTGGAATATACCTGCAAATAATCGCGATCTTTTTTCACCCCAAAAATTGGGAGCCAAAGATCGGGAGAGTTCCTACCGATAGTAATCAACATGTTCGTAAAAAAAAATTCAGGGTGAAATTGACACATTCACGATGTTTGCTCCCGATCTTTGGCATTTTTTACTGTCACGCAGTGGAATACGGCCTTGATATGACAAAAGATGATATAGCATTTTAAGAGAATTAAAAAACCTTTCTAATTGTACATAACATGTTTATGATAAACAATATCCCTACTGCCGATTTGTTTAAATCGGTGGTAAAATTGGCTAGTGGAAACAAGGCTTACTTCCAGCACAAGTACCGACTAGAACCGAACAATTTGGGTTCTGCTCGGTGTGGTTTTAGTAGCCTACTGTCAACACCAAGGCATGCTGCGTGAAATGTAGATATTTCCGAATTGAAATTGCCTTCGTGTTTTATTTCATCCCATTTCAGTGGAAGTTGGGGTAAACTGCATTCACTTTGCACCCTGCAGCAAAGGCAGAAAGTCAATACAAAGTCTAAGTTTGTGCTGAATGAGGCACCTCCTGCAAATACAACTTGTACAATTGTCAGAATAAAATCTTTCTGAACCCTGTATTCCACTAGGCTATTTAAACTACTAGGCATTCGCAAATTTTCAAGCGTCTGTTTACAAATATTACAAGAACCCTTGCATGTTATACAGCATTTGATAGGTAATTCGAAATGCTTTTTAATGGTATATATACTATGTCCATGATAACCGCTTGTTCTGCTTCGCGATTTAAAAGCCATATACGCCTGGATTTAAGGGTAAACACATATAGCATTGTACTTGATTAACAAAAGATATTTTCCTGATAGAAATCTTAAACACTTTGTCTGTGATTCAGTCATTCAGTCCTAGGCCTGTTTTCCCATTCCTTGCCTTAGGACATCATTGGAAAGGGTGTATTCCACCAGCCGATTTTACCCCCGATTTCAAAAGTCGGCAGTGGGAATATTGGGTAACCATAGCTGTGTTATATACCATTATATACCATTAATTCTCTATTAAATGATATGTCGGTTGCATTATGTTGATGAAAAGTTATAAATATCCAAATTACCCGTTGCCAAATCCTCCTAGTGGAATACAGCCTATAGTCTAAGCTGCACAATAGTGTGGAATCAGAAGCCTCCCCTCCCCCTAATGTCCCTACTGTTTGAATAGAGCCTACCTACGAGCTGATTCATCAAAACCTCATTGTCTGATTTCAAAGAACCAGGTAGCAGAACATACTGGTGCTTACCTGTTTACATGGACAATAGTCTAGAATCAGACTGAGCAGAAATAACTTAATGCTAGTGAAAAGGAGGAGGAACATTAGTTGAACAGCCCCTATATGAGTGCTAGTAAATGCCCGGCTCCACTGCAACTCAACGCAACTCGACTGTCGTAGTCCCAAGTGGCGCTAGACCCTACGACGTCTGGTCTTAGCCCAAAACTCTACCATGTCACAGGCTACAGCTCCATTATTGGACTTGAAGGATACATCAAAACATATACGAAGCTACTGTACCCCCCTCTTCACCCCAAGACCCAACAATCAAGTCCTACATCTTCAACAGCTCAACATGTAGGACCCGACGGTCCAGTCGTAAGCGCAGCTATATATACGACTCCCCCGACTGAGCCCAACTCAACCGGGTCGTGGAGCCTTAAACAGGTCCCTAGTAGCTGGGATGTCATAGACAGGGGTTTCCTTTTTGGACGACAATTCTTCGTATTTCCTCATATGGAAGGGCGGGGCATTTGCTATAGATATGGGCTTAATATGTAGTAGAAATGTCACTAGCATATTAGGTTAGCTTTCAATATACGCCAAGTTAGACTTGGTGGTTATAAACCTGGACTTTGTTTCACCCTTGCTCCTGGATGATCAAATCTATGAGGAGGTAGAGACCATACCCCTACACTTTTACTGCGGCAGGTGTTATTTTATATGCAGTGTCTCATAGGCAGGCACTACATACAATGGCCAAAGGCACTAGGCCTTTGTTGATAAACCTGTCGTTGACCACAGGGAGAATGTCTAATACCACAGCAGGAGGACAGACACTTGAACCACCGAACTTTGAATGACAAAGCCAACCCCCTACCACTGTGCCACCAGAACACCCTAGGATCTGGTGAATGTAGAAGTGTCTTAAGAGGGTATTCCACTACACGACTTGGGCTACGATATAACAATGATGATGTCCATTTCAGTAATTTTTCGGGTGTATCAGGACCACTCACTTTGTTGACTTCCAAGTCTATATGATCGTATCTATGGGAATGGTAGTGTAGCAGGCACTGCCCAGACTCGAACGCGGATCTCCCTCGTGCCAAGCGAGGACCTTATCCACTACACTACCCCGCCCCTCTGCGATATGGCAATATTGTAAGGAAATTGCACACGATATAGATACAACTTTATCTTACACATATGACACATGCTCCAAATTGCCTTTTTTTATTAACCATTACATCACTCATATAATAGTGAGTGATACAAATTTGTCTATTATATAGTCACATCATGCTGATATTGCAAGCCATGTCGTGTAGTGGAACACCCCCTTTAATTCCCCCCCCCCCCCCAGAGGCGATACATGCTACGAGCTGCAATACACACATAAAGCCATAACACCAGGGAAACACAGAGACCAAAACGGCCATAGACGGCGACGCTTATATCTGACGCCCTCTCATAATGTCCCCCTCCAGGGCCATAAACCTCTCCTCTCCCCCTCCCCGGCTCACAACGCTACAGGGGGAAAATGATGTAGGAGACGGCGCCGGGCACTCCGACAGCTTGATGACGGGGCGCCGTCGTCGTTGACGTCATAACTCGCAGGTGGTGGGGAGTCCCAATGACAGGCTGAATCCTGGAGGCCGCATTCCACTATCCGATTTTAAACCAGAATTGCGAAAATCGCGAGAGGGAATGTGCACGGAAGATGGACATGTTACATATCGTTGGAAAGGATTTTTGATTCTCTTTCGAATGATATGTAACATGCAGGGGTTCTTTTCATATAGCTTGTTATATATCGTTGGAACGGATTTTGAATTTCCTTTCGAATGATATGTAACATGCAGCGGTTCTTTTCATATAGATTGTTATATATCGTTGGAAAGGATTTTGAATCTCCTTCCGAATGATATGTATCATGCAGGGGTTCTTTTCGTACAGCTCGTTATATATCGTTGGAACGGATTTTGAATTTCCTTTCGAATGTTATGTAACATGCAGGGGTTCTTTTCATATCGCTTTTCATATCACTAAATCGCTAAATATCAGAGAGATAAAATCGCCTGGTGGAATAGGGGCTTAACTCTGATGATCCAGGTCTGACCCAGCTGTGGCTGCGCCAATCAGCACCAGGCACCCGCCCCAGCGTTTGATGTGCCACTAAAATGACTGGTGGGGGAGGTGGGAGATATTGAGGATATGATGGCAGTGGTGGTTTGGGAGTTATAGGTGTGTTGGGAGGAGGGAAGGGTAAGGCGAGGGGAGGGGGGGGAGTTGTGTGGGAGTAGTCCAGTGGCAGATTTAGAGGATGGAGCAATTGGCGCCGCCACAACTATTTTTGGCAAAATATTGATTTTTTGAATGTAAAATTCTTGGACTTGGAGTGTCCCACGGAAACTTTTTCAATAGAGTGCCCCCCCCCCCCCCTTTGAAAATCTCTGGATTCGCCCCTGTAGCCATCAGGGTGCATGGCAGGTGGGGAATTCTGTTAAGAAATGCTCATTATATCTTTGGCCTTAACCTTGTGTTAATGAAGATATCGATAATATAATAGAACACGTGTAAATCTATATCATGCTTTGATGATACTTACTGTAATATCTAGGTTGATATGGTAATATCAATATCTAGCCAGTGTACTTATATTTTATTGCAATTGATTAAGCTTATTGAGAAGTAGGTATAGACCTTACTATATAGAACACAGACATGAGGCGCTTCCCCTTTATTCTATTTCATCTGATGATATGTATTTCATATTTCACGTCAAAAAAAAAAATGTCTGAAATCTTATCATGAGGCCTTCCCAAATTTCATTTGTTAAATTTCTATACAAAATGAAGTATGTGCATACATAAGTCGAGACCTGACTAATAGTGTCTTTTGTCCCAGCGGGTGCAATGACCGAAGACATCTAAAGTAAACTGAGATGGTCGGCATCCCAGACTAATGGGAAGCAACCTGACAATACCAACACAGTGCCATACTACTTGTGAAAGGATCACTCCTAGCTGAGCGCCGAGCTAGCCACTGATTGCCGGTAGCAATGACATTGATTTCGAAATACGATTTGTAAAATTTCGAAAGTGAGAGTATTTTGATATTATTGAAACGGACATACAATTTATCTTTTGAAAGAGGAATAAAGACAATGATAATCATTGTCGTAATATTTTTTCTCGAAATATTTAGTTTTTGTATCTGTCAACTGATAAACCCTCCGGCCAAAATGATTTGCGTAATTTTGTATAATCATCATACGAAAAAAGACTTCAGCATTTAGAACGCGAGAGAATGTTGATATAGCTTTCCCAGCATGGAAGCTTAATTCCTATCCTTCACTGCAAGTGCTTAGAATACTGTAAATCAGAATTGAATCATACAACCAATTAACCCCAACTTTGAAATATAGAATAAAGGCAGCAATTATTCAAAAACATATAAATTACTTAGGCCTGCAATTTCGTGTTGCCACATGGCGCCCCATAGTCTGCAGTAGTCAGCATGCACCTGTACCCAGCTGTACGGCGCATCAGCATGTCAAAGGGAACGTCTACCCCTCGTGGGGGGGGGGGGGGGGGGTACTCAACTCAGGTCTTGGTACCCACTGCAAAACGAGCCATGGAAGCTGTGGCTGTAACTCTTGTCCAGGCTGAAAAAAGAGGGGCTGTAACTGACCTAGGATATCCCAAAAGTGGGGCTGTCAGGGGTATCATATACTGTGGGAGGTGTTGTTGTAGGTAATAAGATTAATAAGGAAATAAGCGCAAAGGTTTAGCATCTGTGATGGTTTATGGAACAAATTGGGGTAGTAAAAAATATCTAAGCTTTTCCTGTAGGCAAACGGTATAGCTCCAGTAAAAATGATAGGCTGTCCATTTAGAAACTAGCTGGCTGGTAAATCAAATTAAAGCAGAGAGCTGTCTTAACTTAAAGGGAGCCAAAAGCAATGATTTGCAAAAATCTGACAAAATTTTGAAAACTGAAATAGCTATGGAAATACATTCTAAGAGTCTAACCTTAGCTGGTGGTACAGTTTAAACCATGAAAACCAACTTGAATTTAAATTAAATTCTATAAAACTCCTGTTTTTCCTGTCTGTAGACAGCAATGTTTGTAAACAAACCAATTTTGGTGGGTCACCAAAATTGGCCAGGGACATGTTTTATTGTATTTTGATGAAGTTAAAGCCTGTTTTCATAGTCTATATTTTATTATGGGCCTCAGTTATGGTCATAGAATGTAATTCAATAGCTATTACATTTTGCAAAATTTTGACCCAATATTGGTTTTTGCTCCCTTTAAAACTGGGGGCTGTAGTTTTGGTTTGGGTACCTACCCTCAAAGAGTCAGTCCCCCCCCCTCCGGTCTACCCCCACCTTTACTGAGATAGGTCTGGCATATGAGCCAGCAGTGCTGCGTCTCTAGATGCCATTGACCTTTGTATGACCTTTATTCTCTATACCCATTGCCGCAGACTGCCATTCAAAGAGCTAGGGCTTTTTTTCTGGCAGCCCTCATTCTGTGCTCAAGCACACACGTTTACATACGTCGAATTTTACATTTGAATTCCACATACGGCTTGCCTTTGAAAAAGCAAAGTTGATGGCTTTGAAAGGGGAAACATCTTATCTCGTTCATTTCACTCAATAACGTTGACGAATGGTATGGATATTGCTCGCTGCTGGGTCATGTATAATTCAAGGACTGGCCGCACGGAAAAACCTAATCGTTTTAAGCAGCAGCTGTAGTTCGGTTGAAAAAAGAAACACACAAAAAACAATAATCAAATTAACCAATAAATATTTATATACGGCATCGATTTTTTCCATGACAAATAAGATAAGGGTAATCTTATCTTAAGTCATCATTTCGCATGCAAAATGGTTTTGCTGACGATTGATCCTGAAAGTTGACGACCGACCAGCATCTATTTTCGTTACTTTTATGGATATCCATTAGAAGATGCATCATCTATTCAGCGCTCCTAAATAATTGATACTTCAATATCAATCTAGATTTCACTTCCCCTTCAGGAGTCTGCCTTCCATTATGTACCTGCACATTTTCAAATATTTCAGATGGCCCCTCCCTGCATCGACGCTCGAGCTAGACATTGGATTTATACAGGAATGTACATACATTGTCCAAAAAAAAATCATACTCTGAACCCCCTTTGGCTAATGTATGCTTTAGATTTGAAGAGGAACGTAATTATATTTTGAAAAATTCTAAACTCCCTCCTTGACCCCAACTCATTGATTAGCAATCTAATGCAAGGTCCCTTATCTGTTTTTTTTTTTAAATATTTTAGTGGGATATCATACATTTCCTTCATAATTCTCATAAAGCCCAAGATCCAAATAAAATCACTTGGTAGGGCGAATCCTGGAATTCCAAATAGGCGGGAGGCCCATATATATAAATATATCTAAAAACGCCCCGTGCCGCCTCCAGGGGAAAGCCCTATATATAAAAAAATATTTGGCGAAAAAGGTGGGGGGGGGGGGGCGCAACCCCTTAAATTTGTTGCTGCTATTCCTTTTCTTGTCTATTTTTTACCCTAAAGGTGGCCCAGAACCTTACCCCGTTCTTCTCGCAGACTCCGCCGGCGTTTTGCAGGTCGCCGGTCCACGCCAGGCCTAGGGTGCCTCCCTCAAAGTCGCGATAGGTGAACATGTAGGCCAGACAGAAGGCATCAAACGTGTCCTCGGAGAAGAGCTCCAGAAAGGTCTCCACCCCGTAGTTGCCCGGGAACTTGTAGCCCGACTTGGTGCTGTCGTCGTGAACCTTGATGCGTTTGATGATAAAGTTGATATCGTCTGGAACACCGTCCCCATCAAAATCTGAAATTTAAAGGACAAAATGATTAAATCTTATATCAACATAATCAACTTTGACGCGTTTGATGATAAAGTTAATGCTGTCTGGAGGGCCGTCCCCATCAAAACCTGAAAATTCAATGACAAAAATGGTTAAATCTTATATATTTCATTCTCAACTTTGAAGCATTTGATGATAAGTTAATGCTGTCTGGAGGGCTGTCCCCATCGATTTCTGAAAATTCAAGAGCAATATGGTTAAATATCTGATAGATCTCATTATAAAAAATCATCCTTGATGTGTTTGATGATAAATGTGATGCTGTCTGGAAGCTGTCCCCATCAAAATCTGTAAATTCAAGGGCAACATTGTAAAATATCTGATTTATCTCATAATGAACCTTGATGCGGTTGATGATCAAATTGATGCTGTCCCCATCAAATATGAAAATACTAAGAGAATTGGTAAAATATTTGATACTTTTTTCTTTTTTGAAACATTGCATTTATACTGACGTCATTTCAAACCTAGGTCTGTTCTCCTGCAGACTCCAGCATCTTTGTAGATAATGTTATTTGAGCACATTAATCAGTATTTAATAGATGTGTCTTATTGCAAGCAAAGACAATACTCAAATAATATATTAAAAAACATGTTTCTTACAATGTTATTCAAAGCAACATCCTCAGCACACCTGGGATGGCGACCATAAATATATTGACGAATCCCAAGTTCAATAAAAGTCACAATTCAAATTTTGGGTTCGTGAGAGATTCGTGGTCACAAATCTGGAGATTTATTTTTTCCATTTTTCCCCCATTTTCCCCATTTCCAAACTATTCCATTTTATTTAAATTTTCATCCAATAGATATAAGAATGCATTATATTGAAAGAAATGTGGTTTAAATATGTACATGTTCATGTTCAAGAAGGTTCGTGATTACTCACTAAGATTCGTGAATGTTTGGTGGACACACCGTAGGTTCGTGAGAGTAAAAAATATTATCATGAATATTCGTGAAAATTTTATGGTTGCCCCCCCCCCCAGGTGTGCATATGACTGTGTACAAAACAGAATGACAAACGACATTGGCCTTTGTTCTCATAACCACGTACACTGGGTCATGTTATGTATACGGAATATAAACGTTTTTTTGCAGACTAATCCACATGCAATAACACGCACGTTCGATAGAATACACCAGCACAATCAACAGGGGTGTAGCCAGCTCTGAAATCAAAGGGGGTTCCATGTATAACTGAAGAGTTTCCAGGTTCATTAACGTTGGCCCCATCATTGATTTTCCATAATACTTCTTATATTTCACCTATATCTTTGAAAATCAAAAGAGGAACTTCATGGTTATGCACTACTAAATCAATAATGAATAGTTTTGAATGAAGATGGGCACCCTACCGTACTGAGTTTTCGTTATAGTAAGGGTCAAAAGTATATGGTATATAGCTTAAACCCCATTCCCACTAGGTGATTTTGATCAGAGTAAGTCAATTCACTGGTGCTAAAATCGGTCGACATCCTATCAGAGTCAGCTGATTTTACCGCCGAATCATATCAAACATGTATATTTCAATATTACATTCCAACCGGTGTTCTGAATCAGTGGCGATTTTACAGGCGATTCTGCCAGTTGCCCATTGCTGGTTGATAGGAAAGTCGCCTAGTGGGTATGTGGCTTTATGCAAATTAAAGTAATGATATATTGTTATCAGGATATTTACATGACTGTGATAATTGTTTAACTGAAATAACCGTACTCTGGTCTAGATGTCAATTTTCTCAGCAACTGAGCCAAGGATAATGGGAGTTGAGGGGAGGGTCGATATTCCATTGAAATAAATGGAGGGAGACATCGGGCCATTTGATATACTAAAAGACTTTTCAGGAAAATATTGTGCTCCATGCAAATATTAATCAAAACCTCCTACTACCTCCCACTCGCACATACACTAAACTCCAATCAAATCCACATTGGAGACAACCCGTCCCTGACCCTTTTCAAGGCCATAGTTATTGATCCTACGTGTTATTTTAATAAGAAGAAAATTGTCAGCATATCGATGTCACCTAATAGAAAACCACTGAAGCTCTGCTTATTGCTTCTGGCCTTGGGTCTTAAAGCTGACTGCTTGTGGTACGCATGCCTTTACAGCGTCTTTAATTATTGCCATTTGCCTAATGTTGAGATATATCTGTTTTGAGTCCATTATTAAGCCATACCTTTCAGTAAAGCATAGTTTTATTAGTATTTCCATAGAAATGTAACTTAAGACTGTACTCCTCACTCCAACCTCCAGTAAGATCTATACTGGAGATGATCCTTCCCTGGCCCTACTGCCACAGTTTTCAATACAATGTTTTACCAGAATTCCATGAAAGGTAATAAGGTATCGTTAACCAATAATAGAAGACTATTGCAGCTCTGCCTGATTGTTTCTGCTGCTTCTGGCCTTGGGTCTTAGAGCTGAGCGCTTGTATTACACATATATCTTCACTGCATCTTTAGTTATGAACATTTAAAAATTGCCTAATGCTGCAGTATATCTTCCGTGAGTCTATTAGTAAGCAAGACATTTCAGGAAAGCATTGTTTTGTTACTATTGCAAAAAAAAATGCAACTTAAGACTAGACCCTCTGTCCCCATGCACCAACCTCAAATCAAATCCATATTTGAAATGGCCCTTCCTTGACCCTTGTGCTACAGTCATTAATTATATGCTTTATGAGAATTACCAGAGAAGTATTAACAGGTATCATTAACCAACGATAGAAAACTATTGCAGCTCTGACTGATTGCTTTTACTACTCCTGGCCTTGAGTCTAAGAGCCGAGTGCTTGTGGTACACATGCCTGTACTCCATCTTTAATTATAGCCATTTGCCTAATGCTGAGATATATCTTCTTTGAGTCCATTATCAAGCCATGCCTTTCAGTAAAGCATGGTTTTATTAGTATTTCTAAATAAATGTAACTTAAGACTGTACCCCTCCCCACCCCCAACCTCCAGTCAGATCCATACTGGAGATGATTCTTCCCCGACCTAGTGCCACAGTTTCCAATGCAATGTTTTACCAGAATTCCAAGAAAAGTATTAAGGTATCATTAACCAATAATAGAAGACTATTGCAGCTCTGCCTAATTGCTTGTACTACTCCTGGCCTTGAGTCTAAGAGCTGAGTGCTTGCAGGTACACATGCCTTTACTCCATCTTTAATTATAGCCATTTGCCTAATGTTGCAATATATCTTCTTTGAGTCCATTATCAAGCCATGCCTTTCAGTAAAGCATGGTTTTATTAGTATTTCTAAATAAATGTAACTTAAGACTGTACCCCCTCCCCACCCCCAACCTCCAGTCAGATCCATACTGGAGATGATTCTTCCCCCGACCTGGTGCCACAGTTTCCAATGCGATGTTTTACCAGAATTCCAAGAAAAGTATTAAGGTATCATTCACCAATAATAGAAGACTATTGCAGCTCTGCCCAATTGCTTGTACTACTCCTAGCCTTGAGTCTAAGAGCCGAGTGCTTGCCGTACACATGCCTTTACTCCATCTTTAATTATAGCCATTTGCCTAATGCTGAGATATATCTTCTTTGAGTCCATTACCACACCGGCTCCCGGTATAAGATGGACTTCCCGCCCATACATTAATTCCCGCGGAGTCCCAGCACAGATCCCAAGGCTGCTGAGGGGAAATTCCCAAATGACGTCACCGCCATCGCTCTTTATCTCGGCTTAATGAGGCAAGATCTATCCGACCACAAAGACGGATTAGTTACGGCTGCAGGCTAATTTGTCTCCGGCTACACTTAGGATGTCGGGCGGGGTACTCTTTGAGGGACTCCTGGCAGCCCCCTCAATAGTGGGGAGAATAGGAATTAGCCAGACGCTTAAGCCCCATGCCCACTAGGCTATTTGGGCCTCGTTGCCCATCGGTATGTTATATTGAAAGGTTTGATAAAATCATCGGCCGAATTGTTGGGCGTTTTACCGGCGATTCATATCAAATATGCACATTTCAATATGGCATACTGACGGGCGATTAGAGGAAAATATGATCGCTGAGGCCCAAATTGCCTAGTGGGTATGGGGCTAAAAGGCCATATTATACTATGCATTGGCGGATTCGCATTGGGGCAGTTTTAATTGCGTTTTTGCCGATGCGAATAGCAAACGCGAATCTGGATACCCAACGTGAAGTGAAGAATAGAAAAAAAGGTTCGCATTGTGAACTGGACCCCAAAATGCCTAGTATAATATACTTCACTTTGGGTCGTGGTGGGACCCAATGAGACCCAATGCGTAGTGTGATATGCTCTTTATTACAGCCCAAAAGCGAACCTTTTGCGTTGGGCACCAGGAACCAACGTGAACATGGACCCGACGCATAGTGTAATACGGCCTTCACAAAGCTTACAAAGCCAGCAACATAACTTGGAAAGAAGCAATTAAACCTCTGAAGGGACGCACCAGAGGGTTCCAATGTGATCCTAGGATTCACTCTTAGATCCTAAGATATGCTGGTTGTAAGGTGGCAACCTTAGTGTTGTAATATTGTGAGATGCCTGGGAGGTCTAACTTAGGAGCAGAAATCCACCTAGATCTAGAGGACTTCTCATCTTAGCAAATTAGCTTCTTATCTTAGTACAAAGGAAGGATGACATAAGAACCAAAATATCTCAGCAAACGAATTTCTCATCTTAGTACAGAGGAAGGATTGATGGCACCCTAAAACGTCTTTAGAACTTAATATTCCAATGTCGCACTGTAAGGTTTTTGTGACATTCTTGTAACATTCTTTCATCTTATAATAATGTTATTGTAATGTTCTTTATAAGTAAGGTCTCAACTTCACTAAAAATAATAATGCTTTATGATATTCCTTTTCAGTAAGTCTCAACTCTATGTAAAATAACATAACTGTTACATGAAAATTGGGCAGGCTACAGACTAACCAAAAAAAGTACAGTCGCATAATGTGCTTGTTACGTCGCTGCTTGCCTGGGTCGCTAACTGACACTGTCGCTGACATGGAGATGAAAAAAGGGGAAAGGCTGAAGGACAAGGTCGTAAATAATAATTGGTTTTAGGTGTGAGTTTTTTTTTAAACTTCAGGCTTTTTGTGTCTGTGGAAAAAAATGAATTAAACAGAACCTGATCTGAGTCCTAGGACTGCTGAAGCATTTTACGTCATCTTGTTCTCATTCAGTCTCAAGTTGCGTTCCAAGTTTTGCAAAAGGACAGGCGGCGACGATGTTGATGAGAGGGTACAAAGGTGAAGTCTCGAATTTAATCTCAGCATTTTGAGTATGCTGTGTGAAAAGGCACTGCTTTTATGCAATGGAAATTCAAGACGACCGAAGCTGTTATCAATCTTCTATTGATAGAAATAGTTGGAAAGTTGTGATGACGTGAACCCTTACACAATTAGTATTTGGATTCTGCCTTTAGCAACCACCTACTGCATTCTCTTCAGCGGCATCCCACAATGTTGCCACTCGGCCACCGCAAGAACGAACTAGGATCAGAGTGTGTCAGTGCAATGGCAACCGCTAATTCCCGGCACTTTTACCAGTGGCCTTTTGCACACACCACGCTTATCACCAGACTTTTATTTTAGATCAGAATCCGCTGACCTAAGCCTACAGGTTTAAGGAAGCCGAGGCACGCCAGAGGTTTCCATTCCCGACACGTCGGCTGCGGCTTAGACCTTTCCCTCCCTGGCCTAATCTTTCGTTTCCTAATTAATCGATCGTGTGTCCGTGTTCGCCTCGCCCGACTCCCAGTCGGGACGTCTCGGTTTTGGCGCCCGGCGCTTCTATCTGACGCCCGGTGGTCGGATCTGTTCTGTAGCGCCCCCTGGAGGGGAGGGGTACAGGCGGGATGCCCTTACTAATTCCACGCCCGCCCTCCCCCGCCGCCCACCCCTGGTCTGAGAGGGTGGTACAGGCGTATGACCGGCCAAGTCTTGACCATAGATCTGGGATGCAAGAAACAACGCAAAAACCTGAACATTCTCTGTCAACTCATGCTATTTTGTCTTTCCCTATGTTCTTGTAAATTCACAAAAATACACAAATGACACGTTCAAAGTGTAATGACAATATGTGTCCTGTTAATGTACAATACCTTATATAGAATAACATTTCTAATATCTCGCCAGAGCAAGATCTATCTAGCTAGTTTTTAACTATCGCTAAATGTCACAATAAAAGGAACACAAAATGATCTGTTTCTTGCTGGTCAGATCTCATAGACATTCAACAATTCCTCAGGGCAGTATTCCACTACCCGATTCTACTCTCCATTTCAGATATCACCGTACCAGTGCCAATAATATATCATTAGAAAGCATTTCATATGCCCTTTCGAATGTTATGTAGCATGCAATGGTTCATATTTCTAATAACAATTAAAAAATTGCCAAATTTCAGAGAGTCAAAATTGCTATATAGCCTGCATTTCACATAACGTTTTCGCTGCCGATTTTATGATTAGGGGAGATAAATGTTCAGTTTAGACATATCATTTGTCATTATAGAAAGAAAGGTTTTACAATTATCTTTTGAATGATATATAGGGTGTATAGTTCAATACAATATTTCCAGAGAAAGTTAAGCGATTATGAATTAGCAGAAACAAATCAGGTTGTTGAATAAAGCTTTTTCTCAAAAAAACTGTGTCTATGTATAGCCTTACATTTACGTGTTTAAAGGGTAAAATTCAATATGGGTATAACATGTAATTACATGAAAAATATTCCTATACTTATATTATCTTGAATCATATCCCCGAGTATTTGAATTTTCTGTCTACACGCAAAATCGGTATGGAGATAAAACGGAATACAATAAACGAAATTTCCAGAGGGTCTAAAGTTGTTTTCAGGTTTGAAGTTGTTTTGAGAGCTCCGCTATGGCGGTTGGGGGTGGGTGGGTGGTAAGTCCTTGGCCCTGAAAACACGTCCTATACTTAGCTCACAGCCTGTTACCTTTCCTGCCTTACTGCTCCCCTGAGACCCACCATGGCAGTGAACAGAATAGGCGAGCTCTTCCCCTCCGCCCCTCCCCTTTTCCCTGCTCCTGTGCACACAACTTCAGCGCCATACCCTTTTTGTACTGCCCCCTCAGACCCAGCCACACCCCTTGCATTTTTGTGTACAACCTTCACACTTTGTTATACAGCCCTCACAACCCTTTGTATGGCCCTCAAACATCTTTCTTAAGCAAAATATGACGCTATTATAATGTT
Source organism: Lepidonotus clava (assembly GCA_936440205.1). Lineage (NCBI taxonomy): Eukaryota > Metazoa > Annelida > Polychaeta > Phyllodocida > Polynoidae > Lepidonotus > Lepidonotus clava. The sequence continues at coordinate 66,038,992 of OW387134.1, read as the reverse complement.
ACAGCAGCGTTCTGTTTAGTTCTGCTTTGGTTCTTGTTATATTATTTTAATGGCACCCAAAATGCCTTTAGAACCTAATGTTGGGATGTTGCACCATAACGTTTTTGTGACATTCTTGTAACATTCTTTCACATTATTATAACGGTATTATAACATTCTTAATTAGTAAGGTATCAACTTATCTAAAGTATAATGTTTTTATACCATTCTTCTTTAGTAAATCTCAACTTTACCAAAATTAACATAACTGTTATGTGAAAATTGGCAGGTTACAGACTAACCATAAAAGTACGGTCACAGAACACTGTACTTTCCTAATCTGTGTGCATAGCCTTCACACTGTTATGTAGTCTTCAAACTCGTTGTACATTCTTCTTACCTTTTCCTATACCCCTCAGTGCTCCCCTGAGCCCCAGCACAGCAGTGACCAAATTAGGTGGATGTTTTCAAAGTGCCCCCACCCCATACCCCTTGCCCTGTGTACACAACTTCAGTGCAGTGCCCTAACACATCCTGCCACACCCCATTTATTTCTGCTTTGGTTCTTGTTACATTATTTTGATGGAATCCAAAAACGCCTTTAGAACCTAACGTTGGGATGTCCCACTGTAACGTTTTTGTGACATTCTAACCAGCACCATATGCACCAACAGCACAAAACCCGTTTTGTGCAGCCACAACACATCCTGCCACACCCCTTGTATTTCTGTATACAACCTTCGGACTTTGTTGTACAGTCCTCATAACTCTCTATATGGTCCCAAAACGTCTTTTCATGGCCCTCTTACTTCTATATAAACCCCTCACAATTCTCTGTATGGCCCTCACATTTCATTGTACAGTCTTCTCACCTGTGTACATCCCTCATCTGTATGTATACCCTTCACACTGCTATGTACAGTCTTCAATACTCTCTTTACATTTTCCACACTTCTTTATAGAGCCCTCAGTGCTCCCTTATGCCCTAGCACTGCAGTGAACAGAATTCTCCAAACCACAGATAGCTAAATAACAGTATTTTATGCACCTGCAGGCTAATTTTGACTAATTCTGTCGACAAAACCCCTAGAGGAAACTATGGAAAATAAACAAATAATTGTTATATATCCATCTATATAGTGAATGCATTTTCAAACAACTCAGGAAATATAAATGTATATGGGTACTGATTTAAAAAAATAAGGATGGCTAGTTTTATTTGATCCTAATCTCCAAATAATAGCATAGTTCATGAAAATTCCTATACCAAAACCTTGAGTTTTGTCAACATAATTACCAAGCATGCATCCTGTTCTAGGCTAACCTGCAGGTAAAACTCATGAATTTGGCTATCCGTGGTAGGGAGAATCGGCTGCCATGTCCCGCTGCCTCCCCACTCTCCCTGCTCCTGTGAGGACAACTTCAACACCTTGCCCTCTTAGTACTGCCAGAACAGACCTTCATACATCTTCAGACTTTTCTGTGCAGGCCTAACACTTGTTTATACAGCCCGCACACCTCTTTGTAAGGCCCTCTCACTTCTATAGAAATCTCTTACATTTCGGTCTATGGCCCTCACATTTCATTGTACAGTCTTCTCTTCTCACCTGCGCACATCCCTCATCTTTGTCTATATAGGCTTCACACTGCCTCAGACCTCTCTTTACATCCTTCACGTTTCTTTATCCAGACCTCAGTGCTCTCCCGAGTACAGGCAATGTGCACAGTGACCAGAATAGGCGGGCTCTTCCCCCCTCACCCCACCTTTCCCTGCTCACAACTTCAGCACTGTGCCCTCTTTGTACTGAACAAATCTGCATACATCGCTTGCATTCCTTTGAACAGCCCTCAAAACTATTTGTATGGCCCTAACTTTTCTACATATATCAAAATCATACCCTACTCACATAATTATGTGTGTATTATTTACTTCATTGTACGACCGCCAGACCTCCTTCTACGGCCCTCACACTTCTTCCTACATCCTTCACACCTCTTTGAACTACCTTTTCCCAAGTACTACAATTGAAAGTGATGGTTTCTTGTTTACCGCCTTTTGTACAGCCCTCAAACCTCTCTGTATAGTCCCCACACTTCTATGCACAGCCTTTACACCTTTTTGTATAACTCTTGCAATCATGCAACGCCTTAACCCTTTCCTGACGGCCCCATTGAAAATCGATCATATATGATCGATGGTCAATGAATAGGCTATAGTATCTATAATTTCTATATCCCAATTTTCATTTTTGGAATAGTTATATTACATCTCATAACACAGCTACAGGGAAGCATGATTTTCTTATGAATACTGAAATATCAATTTTGAGACATGATGATACATGGTATATTTGGCAAATTTGGCATCTTATTTATAGGGCCACATTTATTCATCATGAAACATTATAATATTTATGATTAAAAAGATGTTTTAATGATTCAAACTAATATTTTTTGCTTTTTAATATATTGCAACTTACACAACACTTTCACATGTATACATATTGTAAAGTTAGGTAATTTCAACATGGATTTTCTTTAGACCGTTTTCAAAATAATGGAGCCATCTTGTTCTGATAAATGCCCAAAAATCAACCATTTTTATTACAAATCCAAGATGGCCGCCCAAAAGATTGCACATTTTACTATTTTAAGAGTTTTGATCCTTTATTTTTAGGATTTGCTTTAGATTTAATACTTTGATAATATGAAATAGTGTGTGATCATTCATCAAACTGATTTAATGGAATTTTTCAGATATTTTATTGTAATTATTTGCATTTTCACTTATTTAATAACATTTATTATCATTTAAAACTGGGAATAATGGAAATTTCACGATTTTTAAAGCACAACATGCTTCACTTCCTGTCTATATGAAGTAATTGAAAATTGAGGACATTTATTAGAATATTCTATCAAATGATAGAGAATAACCTGGAGAACAACTTTATAATTCAAAGTTTTCCTCTAAATTCAATATTTATTCTGATTTTGGGGCATTTATGGGAAAATAGACTAAAAGATATGGAATTTCTAACAAAAATGATTCATATTTAAAACATTCTATGGTTACCATGGCAACCAAAATTAAATATTCAAATATAATTTCTAAACCCTATGGTACATAGTCATAATAATGACATAAGACTTTGTGACCAAATTGTCGTCTAGAATATCAAAAATTAGAAATAAAACATTATATGCAATGTTTTTGGGATAAAATCTGCTTTGGTGCCGTCAGGAAAGGGTTAAACACTACCCATGTCTAACTGAATACATACTACTGTTTGTTATAATTACTTGTTTGCTGCTTTATGATTTTGTCTATTCGTTTACATATATTCACGTATATATTCAGTTATAAACTTATAGGATATGATAATCATGTATTAATTCAATCTACGGAAATCTTTTTTAGGATTAATTATACTATCAACTCTACAGTGTCTATGCCCTTGCTGAGGAAAATGACGTCTTCTCCAGATTGTAGGATACTGTAGGATATATTACTTATAAACTCATATAATTATCATAAAGATCTATCTATCAGTTTCATAGGGGAGGGGGGGGATGTTGTACAATTATCATACCGTCAACCTTAGGGTGTTCTTGCTGGGGAAAATAACACATTCTCTAGATGGTAGGATATGATTTGCATTAACTCAATTCGTGGAAGGGATCATCGTAACAAAAAAAACCCCACAAAATCCTATCTCCCCTCTCGGCCTGAAGCTATACTCGGGGGCATATGAAAGGTATGACTGTCTCCTGGGTAACGTGTCTATGGGAAGCCGACGCCGAGACATAGTCTGTTCTGACCCAGATAACTTTTTACATAATGGGTCCGTAGACCCACAAGAGTCAATGGCTTTTGTTGGTTAGTTCAAATCTGTCAAGAATTATTTGATCGATCCTCTATATATAATATGGGTAACTGCTATGATTGTTGTTAGGCTTTTGGCTGGTTTATGGCCCTACCTTCCATAAACCAGCGGCCCCAGAGCATACTTGGATTTAGGGTGGGAAGACCCCCCCCCCCCTAAAATGGCTGCTAGTATACAGACCCACCTTGGGAAACAGTGGGTCCGACTCGACAGACTACCACCGAGGTGATGCAGGTAGCAGATGGGGACATACATCTTTTATCGCCCAGGCCGGTGGCGGCGGGCGGCAGATGAGATATTACCATCGTTATAGGCCCCAATCTGCCCCGCCACTGACAGCGCGGGGACGGCAGCGATATTCAATCTGACTAATTTGATTTATCCCGGCTTTACTTAACGACAACCTAGCAGCAGACCCGGGTGTCATTCTTCTTTAATGGCCGCGACTCGAGGCGAAGTCTTTACTCAGGGTCTTGACAAAATAGGCCTGCTATTTGGTCCGTTAGTCTGATTAAATTAGGCGGGAGAGATCGAGTCGACGCCTAGACTGTAGTACGGTTCTTTCTCACCAGGGTTCAAATTGTTTAAAAGATTTAGAAGGTCTGGCCGGATTATAGTCAGCGCTTAGATTGAAGTATGTCTAAGCTCTCTAATGCAGGTTGGACCAATTGTACATTACACTTTAGGGGTCTAAATTAACGTAACTGTGCTCCGTTAAGTATGTAGGCATGAAGGGAGGAGCGGGGAGGGGGTTGGGGGGGTTTAAATGTTTGAAAATGTGCGTAAGCTCTAGTACAAATGCAATATGTATTTTTCCTAAAGGGGGAGGGGTCTGAGAAGTTTGAAAAACTGTGTATGTAATAAACGGAAGGCGCCTTATCTTAGATTACATTCCTTTGTAATGCTTGGGCTCTCTTGGAGTCAGTTCAATCGATTTCTTTATAATGTTCTCTGTGGCTTTTACAAATGGGGCACTCCCCCCCCCCTCCCCATAGGGCCAGGGGACAACATCTTGGCTTCGTAATATTGGAAGAAATGTGTAAATCTGGTGTTTTCATTTTTATAAGGGGGGATCAGGGTTTGCCCTGACATAGTGTTATTCTTAGACATTGAAAATAAAGGGATTATTAATCGATGACGGCCAGCTTATCCTTGGGAGAAGTGACATCTGCACAGCGTATAATATAGGATATTTTCTATGTTAGCTATTAAAGGCAGTGTCCTACCTGTACCTATACAGTCAAGGCCGCCCACACAAACCTTGCATTCTTCCCCTGTACACTCCCCTCCCCCCACCCTGCCCTCCCCCCTACCGCCCCCCTCACCCACTCTACCATACCCACATACCCCCTACTACCCCCTCACCCCCTACTTCCCTGAAACATACCCACATCCACCCTACTTCCCGTAACCTTCTCCCACCCTGCCAACATACCCACCCTCACCCCCTATTCCACTAAACCATATCCCCATTCCCCCTACTCCCCCCTCACCCCCTATCCCCCTCAAACAGACCCCTACCCCCTACTCCCCCCTCACCTCCTCCCCCCCCCTTCCCCACCCCTACTTCTTCTCTCCCTCTCCCCCTTCTCCCACCTCCTCCCACCCTCCCCAGGCCCACCTGTATGCGCCCCGGGCCTGGAAGGTGGGCAGGGGGTCTAGTGGGACGGCTCTCACCATTAATATTTCAGCCGAATCCAGGGCCTTGGCATGGTAAACCGGCCCAGGTCACATGAGATCTGCTATTGTGTCTAGACAAACTACCTCTATATCGGATCACCAGCGCCGTATAAAACAAACAGTGCTTTTAATGTGAACCGCTAGACACTGATATAATTAGCCTACATTTGTATCTGTAGACGGAGTTCTGATTTTGCTTTCGCTATATTCTTTAACGTCATTTTCATGTATCAGATCTAATCATCTATCTTCAATGCAAAAACAATAGAAGTGTAATGGACGTCGATTTAGTTTTCTGATGACGGCCGTTACTGTGTCTCCTCTGTTAGTAAGATCGCATAAAACAATTTCTCTAAACTTTGATTTCGACACATTTGCTGCACAATACATACATGAACCATCCGAATACGAATACCAATATCATAGTGACATACATCAAGACATCGCCAGCTATGTAGAGTGGCCATGGGCTCAAGTATGCACGATAAAATGTCCTGTACCATTTCCATATGGACAGGGTGCAGTCATACTTGGCTATGGCCAATATTTATGAGACTTGTTGACAAGGGCATTATTATGGCTAGGCCCCTATATGTAATATAGTTTACTACATGCGTTACAAATACCTTGTCAGCTGTTGGAGAACCCTAAGGGGTTGTATCTGAATAAACATCATATTCTGAAGCTCACAAAATGCGGGGAAAAATACATGCATTCTTATCACTTCCAAACACCTGGCAGAGTATTCTGAGCAGTTCATGTGTTTCACACTTCACCTTAACCCTGAAAAGAAATGAGGTACCTATTTTAACAAATTAGGACATTTTACTATACAGATTGAGTGCTAATGGATTTTAATAATTCTAGTGAAGTACTTACCGATAGGGCCGTATATTTCATTTACTCCTTGCACGTGTTGTGTAAGTTGCTCTATCACAGTCTCAGTGCTCCTATGAAACTTTTGGTAAAATAAATGGTCGGCCTGTACATATAGCGTACACGTCGTTTTGTTGGGATCTATAGCACGTTTATGGCGTCTGTGACGTCGGGATCTCTCCCTGTGACGTTCGCCATCTCTGACGTCATCAAAATGGCCGTCATCAAAATGGCCGTCATTGACGTCATCAAAATAGCCGTCACTGACGTCATCAAAATGGCCACCACTGACGTCATCGTAATGACCGCCACCACCACTAGGTGGCGCGCCACGCCTGCCCTGGCCGCCGCCAGAGGGCAGCTTATGGTTCGTCCACACTCCGCCAGGGGGCCCCTTTAAGACGTAGTCCCTATGCATAAATCCAGGGGGCGCTGCGGGGGTACTCCGTTTTTTGAGACGCCCTCTCATCCTGGAGGAGGATGAGTTCGACTCCTCCCCTCCGCGTACCCCGCGCGGTGCACTATGGGAAGTAGTCCTCCTACTGACGTCCTTATTTCCTCCAGTAGCGTCCCTCCCTCCTCCAGTAGCGTCCCTCTGGCGTCTCCTGAGACGCGCGTGCAGGGCGTCGGAGGTGCAGAGGGAGGCGTTGAGGGCGGGCATGTGGACGTCGGCGTGGCGGTAGACGACGGAGTGGAAGACCTGCGGGGACGAGAAGTGGTGGAAGGAGCGTTCCACGGCGTACGTCTCCTCCCGGGAGGTGGTGATCTTCCCCTCGAACACGCCCGTCGACGTGATGACGCCGTGCACCCGCGACCCAGAGTCATCTGCAAGCAGGAGAAATACAATAATTAAGACTTGGTAAAATTATACAAAATTATTTACTTTTTCCTGCAAGGTGAATAGACTCTCAAATAAAAGAGCAGATATGAGAGAAATGATATTGGTATTATAGCACATACTAAAGTGAGATATTGAAGTCAAACCATTGTGTTAGGATTTTTAGAGCACATAGTGAGATATTGAATTCAAACCATTGGGTGTTTGCCTTCACGAAGTAATTACTCATAAAGACTACCTAGACGGGCGGAGGTATATCATTAGGACACAGAAGACGGCTAGTGCCTCCTGGGATTCTCTCCCAAGACTTGTCTTATGACCTCTGCTATGTCCTTATCCCTGTTTGTACCGACAGTCTATGAATGTCATTTCATATATTGGGAACATGATGAGGGACAGACTTTGCTAAATACATATCCAGGCCAAGGCCGCACACGTCTCCAAGTCGACCCTCCCTCTCAGCCTCATGACCAATGAGCTTGATGCCAAAATAGCCCCCTTCACCCCTATCGGTTATAAAGCCCCATACCCATTCGTTTTGACCCCAGCGATTGTATTTTATTCTGATCGCCAGTCAGTATGTTGTATCAAAATGCGCATGTTAAATCTGAATCGCCGGGAAATCCGCCAGGCTATTTTATGGAGGATTTTATCAAACACATTCATTTCAATAGGCAATTGCATTGGGCAATCACTTGAAAATACATATAGGATCACCGAGGTCAAAATCGCCTAGTGGGCATGGCGCTTAAAAAGACTCTCACCCTCTGAATCAATCTAAATAAGGCACATGGACATTCCCTCACTTTCCATGATATCACCTCCTAGGTAGGATAATAGAAGACTCACTTCACATAATCTAGGTCAGATAATCTGATTTACAGTTCTGAAGTAGGATCGTTTTGTAGGTAGCTTTTTCTGAACCGAGTCTTTGGCTATGAAAGGTATGGGCTACTCACTCTCTGCAATAACCAACACAGGGTACATTGACATTGTATGATACTATCCTCTAGGCGTAAAAAAAGACTATGCCTCACATAATCTAGGTCAGGTCTAGTCATAATCTGATTTACTTTACAAAAGGATCGTTTTGCGGTCGGTAACCTTTTCTGATCTCCCCCCCCCCCCCAACCCCCCACCTCCCCTTCAGACATCCTTTTCCGCTGGTAGCCGCAGCGCCCATATTCGCCCCAATATTGACACATAACAGGCCGACGACCGACGTGTGGCCGCCATGCACGGGGTCCCCATGTAGACCGGCACGGGCCACAAAGGCCCATTGTGTCACGTGACGAGGGGACGCTGACGGGACGCTGACGGGACGCTGACCCCCTCTAAGTCGTGGTTTTACGACGGGTGGCGCGACATAACTCTTGGTGCGGCGACGGCGAGCCCCAATTACGTCGTTACCAGTCGGGGAGTGGGGTTTGTTTAAGCCACATTAGGCTGGCTTCCACTAGACGATTTAATTACCGTTTTGTTGGTAATTTATCACTTATAACTGGTGATATGGCAAAGGATTATATATCTTACATACATTTTAAAAGCGAATTGAAAATGCTTTCTTATGGTATATAACATGTTCATGATTAACCAATTTTCCCACTGACAATTTCTGAAATCGGGAGTAAAAGTGGCTGGTGGAAACAGGGCTTGAGGCTGGTTTCTACTAGCCGATACAGCTCTTGATTTAAAGAATCTGCCCGACCGACGTAATTTGCTACGTCAGATGAGTGAATTTCAACTATGAAACAAGCTGTGGTAGATGATAAGCCTGCTATCTGCTGAAGATTCTGTGCCTAAGGGCAAATGCTTTTTTAATTCATCACCTATCAGAGTTTAAATGCTCGTGTGTGTGTCTGTGTCTGTGTGTGTGTATGTGTTTGTGTGTGTTTGTATGTGTTTGTGTGTGTTTTTGTGTCTGTGTGCGTGTGTGTGTGTGTCCTGGATTTCATGATTGCATCATGGAATACAGTGCGGGCTTATCCTTGTAAAGTATCCATTCCGTGAGGAATTCTACCACGGGTATGGTCCTATAGCTATTGACTGCAATCAGGGTGCTTCACACTCGGCACCACGTCCATAGGGGTTATTTTTGGGTCATATTAGGGCTTGGGCATCACTGACCAATCATATTTCGCCCAGCACCCACGTGATGCACATGTAGCCGTGACGTCACGCGGGATTACCCAAGGTCAGTGTGACGTGTACAGCCTCTTACCCACCAGGCGATTTTTACAGTCGGCCAGCAAATCAGTGCAAACATCGGCAGATTTCTATGATTGTATTGTATTGAACTGTGCGTGCTTGATCAGAACTACTCACAACCAAGTTATTCCATATTGGCCCTGATCAAATAGATTTTGTCCATTCTTTTAAATACCTGGGAATTCACCTAGATTCACAACTACATTTTAATACACAATTTTCTGAAACTCTGAAAATAGCTTCTCATAAACTGCTGATGTTAAAAAGAATTAGAAACACTGTAACTGAATTTACAGCCTTGACAGTAGTTAAATCAATGATCTTACCATATTTAGACATGGGAAATATGTACCTATCAGGGAGAGGAGTCAATGATCAACATAAACTAGAGGTAATATTAAATACAGCCCTAAGGGTTACTTATTTAGTAAGAAACCCTCGAGATGTGCATAGGCTGGATTTATACAAGCGAGCTAACTTATTTACATTAGAGTATAGAAGAAAATATTTTCTTATGAACCTAATTCATAGGTTGATACACTCTGCAAGTATATCACTATTGGCCCCCCTCCGAGAGACCCGCTTGACCCAGGCGCCTATTATTAAAACCTTTACTGCTATCAATGAAAATATTCAACGATCCCCAGTATATTATGCTCGTGATTGCTGGAATAATCTCCCTGTGGTAATTAGATCAATTACTGATCATACTTCTTTCAAAAATGTTATTCGTACAACTTTGATGGAACAGTATATAGCTACCGAGATTGTGAGATTGTATCCTGGCCAAGCTGTATGATAATTGCCTGTTTTCTTTTCTTAAAATATCCCTGTATGCTCATTGGTTGTTAAAGTATTGCAGTAATACTAATTGAATAATAATCTCAAATTCATCTCATTACCATTTCAAATTTTCATTATACCAATGTGATTTCACCAATGTATCAATATTCAAGTGCTGGAATACATCTAACAAATGTCTAAATGATACCACAAATCGGCAAGTTTAAGCTCATTTGAATTTATCTGGATCGATTGATGTATTAGATTAAGTTATGGCTGGGAGTGGAAGAATACTGGAGTAATCCAATCCACTCCCAGGGTAAATAAATTGTTCAAAAAAAAAAAAATAATAATAAATTGGTGCTAAGATCGGTCAATTATTTGAGTCTATTCGTCCGATTCTAGCGCCGATCAGTTGGGCAAAATCTCCTAGTGGGTATGGGGCTTAAGTGTGTGCATGTGAGGGTGTCCTCACTCGGAGAGGGAGGAGGAGAGGAGGGGGTAGATGCCTCAAGGTCTTTTTACTGCGGTCAGAGAACGCCAAAGGTCGGCGACCACATGATGGATGGATGGAGGAAAGGGGAGGATTCTATTTGTGGAAGTTCAGTTTGTATTTTTGTGATAGATCATGATGAAGGTCATTGCCGACCGAAACATGTTGATTCACTTCTGATTATCATACAATACAAACAACCTGAAGACCATCTACCGGAGTTGGGTTTGATACAGTATATTTCCACTATTGCAATAGTAGTATATGGGAAAAAGGGTTTGGGTCGGGCGACCACTTAGGCTTTTGTGGGTTGCACTTCAGTCAGAGTGTACTTTGGGTGCACGCCCTTTTTGCTATATTTGGAATACATTTCTGTCTTTTTATTATCAAGATTGCATTGTTTCTACCATCTAAAGAAACGAAAACAAAGGACAAAAATGGGACTGGAGCCCTACTTATACAGTTACTTGTTCAGTGTACTATGCACAGGTATGGCGCATTCAGAGGGTGTGGCTATGAATCAACGGCAATTTATCATCCAAGTGAATATCGATGTTGGCTAGAATTTCACACAGAGCAGTAATAACACTGTCTCAAATTAATAACACATGTTCAGTTCAGGTGATGAAAGTATGTATACGCTGAGACTGCAAAGGCTGAGTGTTTTATAAGGATGTTCTATTGTTTGGAAACGGCTGTAGAATTTAGCAGAAGCGTGAGGCTCCCAAATATGCCGAATTCACAGACAATAAGTACGACTTTGAACAGCCAATCTAGATGTGAAAACAAAATATCAAATCGGATTGTTGGCATTGTCAAGTTTTATATTATTTGTGCAATTCGAATCCTAGTATCAGATAGATAACAAAATATTATCATTAAATCATATTGTCATATTTGTCAGGGCAACCAAATAACATGACCTATAAGCCTTTCCCAGTTTACACCAACATTTAGGTTTACTATGAAATATTTTCTAAATTGTCTTCCTGTTTATTCCCTGAAGAAAGTTGTATGATACAAAATTAGCCAGAGCAATTTGGTTGACAGATTGTTCTTAAAACTTTTAAAATGCAGCTTTGCATTTTGGCTGTTTTCCCATAGAAACCAATGTTAAAGCCTGTCAGCCCTGCATATAATGTCCAACCCTATTTGTCCCTGAAATACATTATTCTGATTGACAAACCTTCAAATCTGTCAATTGATAAGATTTGAGAAATCATAAGGTTCAAACTGTACTTGAAGATATAAAAAAACATAGTTCTTGCTTATTTCAGTAACCCAACAGTTTTGGGAACACGGATGGTTTAAATAGTCATTTTATCCAATCCTTATCCAACCGTAGGTCATGTACCCAATGTGGGATGGGCTTATTGTATAACCTTCTTGCAAAGTAAGCCTGTAAAAATCATGAAATCAAAACAGGCCTTTCTTAGTTCTCAAAATTCTTTTCAAATGAAGCCAGCGGAGAATATGCATACATTAGTGACAATTTTTCTTTATTCGGGAAAGGCACACAAAACGAAAAGAATACTTAAAGGACATGTAAATGTAATGGAGAACGTAGAGGTATGAGGTACGATAACCCATTTACGGCCTGTGTGGATTCATTGACCCAAATACCCCGGAACAGTTACCTGGCTTTATGAATACGCCTTTGAAGAAAGATAGTATTGCACTACATGATTTTATTTGCGATGTCTATATATGGTAATGGCAATGAAGGTTGGTTATAATCGTGTTGCATATCATTAGAAAGAGCTTTTAATTCTCTTTCGAATGATATGTAGGACTCATGGTCCCTTGGGATATTATTGGAGAAAAAATCCTTAATTCTTGGCGTTCAGCTGCAGAGTCGCCTAGTGAAGTACAGACTGAACCATCCTACATGCTGTGAGCAGATCGATACAGTCAGTGAGGGGTACCCGAGCTCCTCCCACTCAGCTGAGCAGCTCACACAACTAACCCACTTCTGAGGAACTCATTATCAAGGGGTCTTATATTAATTACGTACACATTTCTTTGTGGATTTTACACCCTTGGTCTATAGTCTCATATAACCAAAGTGGGATGGGGTATAAGGTGGGTTATCAACCCAAGGTGTGTCAGGGATATCAGCCTGAGCCATAGGCAGGGCCCACATGCAGGGCTGCCCAAAAGCTGATATCCCTGACATTCTAAGGGTTGATCAATCCATCATGGCCTCCCCCACATCAGCTAGTATATTTAACATACACCGAGATAATGTTTCAGTGAAATCAAAAAACTTAGGCTAACTGTAACTGAAGAAGCCCTATTTTCTACTGCCAGAACTACTTGTACCCTCCAGTGTGATAAACATTTGATTATCACCCTACTACCGGTGTTAGTGCTGAACTTAACTCAGGCTGTCAAACTATATATCTTGTTGGTTCTGTACTCTGCCTCTAGATACGTGGTACTGTCATATTCAAAGATTCAATTTCTACAAAAGGTTACATTACTTCTAAGCCTATGAGCTGAGAGCAATATGATGTAGCTGTAAGTAATATGAGTTTACCCCGACAGCAGGAGATATGAATCAAGTCTGGCGAGGCCTCACCTATAGCTACACCTGACTACAGGCCTTTTGCAGATAAAGTCGCGGGATCACGTTTTGGTGATCATCAGATTATGGTCATTGTAATAACATGGCCTCTAGTCTAAGCCTGGGTTGGGCCAAGGGGGCTGCCATTGTAGGACATATAGGAGGACACAAGGGTCAAGGTAACAAAAAGCCAGATTTAAACATTTTGTCAAAATGCAATAATTGAAAGCAATTATTTCAAAAACTAATATAGGGGGAGATGAAGTAATAACCTGGCCATTTTATCAGATTTTCTTTATAGCAAAAACATACAGTTTTCTGGGTTTTTTTCTAAGGTTGACCTAGTTTAACAAGAATCCAAGTCTTTCAAATCACACAAAACCCACCCTACCTATTACTCACGCTGTGAACTCACGCAGGAATTAAAACGTACCGATTCTAAAGCCCCATACCTACTAGGCGATTTTGACCAGAGTCGGCCAATTCAGAGTTCTTAAAATCGGCCGACTCTTATAGTGATGCCAAGTCGGTTCCACAACGCCTATGTTTCCTCCTCCTCCTTCCTCCCCTTCCCCACAAATCCCCAACAACACCCACACACCCTCCCCCTGTGTCCTCCCCTGGCCGTCGCCGCCGCTTTTTGATGTGGCTCAGGAGGGGCCGGGTGTAGGGTGGTAAACAGTCGGCCGACATGCGACGGACCCAGGCCTATACCAGACCCTATAGCCCTGTTTCCACCAGCCGATTTTACTATCAATTTCAGAAATTGGCAGTGGGAATATTGGTTAATCATGAACATGTTATATACCATTAGAAAAGATTTTTAATTCTCTTTCAAATGGTATGTAAGATATATAATCCTTTGCCATATTACCAGTCAAAAGTACTAAATTACCAACAAATCGGTAGTAAAATCGGCTGATGGAAACAAGGCTTTACACTACAGCTGCATTTTAGACAATATATAATCCACCATGTTTCCTTGCCATAGATTGATATTCTACCTGATATTTTGCAGAAAAAAAAGAGAAAGATTTGATAACAAGAGTTGTTTTACCATAATATTGAAAAATATAAACTATATCTCGGCGACATTATTACACAATTTAAATAAACGTATCAGCCTATGCCTACAATACCTTCCCCGTAACTTCACTGCAATAAAAGGCATAGAATTACTTCAATCCCCACGTTGGGACGCTCTTTCCCTCAAACTGGCGGCGATTAGGGGTCACTAGTTAAGGGGATTAATCGCCAGTAACTAGAGAGAAATATTAAACATGTCAAATGTTTTACCCACAACGAGTTGGTTAGTAGCCAGACATAACGGCGGCACTTTTTAGTACGTCGCCGGGCGACTGAACACATTAATAGCCACCAAATTGTATAATTTAATCGCCCCAGTGGGGATCAGGCTTAAGTCGCATGGTGTAATAGGGCCTTCATGCAGACGGACATGGGCAGTGCCGGAGGGCGATTGGAGGGATGGGGGTTGAGTGAAAGGAGCCCTTCATTACTGCCTCTGAAAAGTAGGCTGCACTTGTTCCGATGGTTTTTGTCAACCTTTCTCCAACAGGAGGTGTCTACCTTACATTGATACACTCGGTACTTTTATCAGGGTGTGGTTGGCCTATACTTGTAAACAGAATAACACCCACGGAATAATTATTGATTAATATGTGATGTTGTTCCGACATAGATGAAAGAGACTAATAGGGAATGTATATGTATTATATATATATATATATATATATATATATACATTTTCCATATAAAGTCAAAGGATAAACTGCTACAGTTAAGTTTAATATCTCCTGCTATAATATTGAATTCATACAAAACATGTAGCTCTGACACATCATCCTACCTATTGTCCCATGCCTCCAAGGAATGCCTGTTATGACACCCTATTTCTGTGTTTATTTATTATTGATTTTGTTATTAGATGGCAGCTACAGTATCTTTTTAGATATACAGACAATGCGGCACGCCTCCGGCTCTCAGTGTGTATCTGATATCAAGCCGCAGCTTACACAAGCTCCAACTTTCGTAACAATACCCATGATCTAATTTAAAGGAGGCAAACCTTTAGGCCAACTTTGGCATATCTATTTCCTACTTTTTAAGTTACAAGCTCAGCGAGGCAATGCATCATTCATATAATGTCCTGAAAGCAGGGCACACCTGTCTCCCGGTGTCTTTAAAGTAGTGTCGTGACTTTGAAATGTAAACCTACCTTTGAAGGTAAGGCTGTTGTGCATTCTTAAAAGTCAAAGTGGTTCAATATGCATGTCTGCCTTTGTCTTTTTTTCTCTAGGTCTTAATGTTGCTAGTTCACCATTTGCAGTGCTGAGGGGTATGTTTCTTTAAGAAAAACGGACTGCCGAAGCCTTGTCTGAATTGTCTGCAAATAGCATTAGATATGATCAGGGGGGATATGGGATTTCAACAAGGAGCAAGAATGAAAGAATCCAGTGCTCCAGATCCACTGCAGACTTGGACATGTATCTTGACCCGTTGGTGTATGTGTCATGGGTTTCGAAGGCACCATATCAGCAATTGAGATAAACTACTTCCACTATCAAGTCGTACACAAGTGACTCTTCATTTGGTATATGTGTCATAGCTTTAACCTTGGGCCTGGTATTTCAGCCCAGCAGTGGATGGTCGTCAGCTGATGGTGCTGGGACTGTACGCTAATGGATCAAAGGCAGACCAGTGATAGAGGCCTGGCCCGACGTCTCTACAACTGGCCGCCTGGGTAGCACTGGGACTAAGGTACTGCATGTTTTAAATGGTGATAGGTTGGGAGGGACCTGTAACAGATATGTTAGGGAAAGGGCAGGGGTGACGAGGGGGAGCAGGCACTGTGGCCTGGGCCAGGCCGATTACGAGGCCGGAAATGGGAGCTGTTGTGCATAGAAAATATTTTGAATGTTATAAGCATAGTATCTGTATAATAATGTCCTGAATACATTGGCATGGGGTGCATTTCTTCTCTACTCCCATGTATATAAAAGTCTCAAATTAGAAAGATCTGCTTATATCTGCTAGGGTGGTAATGATGGAAATGTCTCAGGCACCTTATCGCACATTTTTATTTCATATACATCCAAAGTAATAAGCTTCTACAATTACAAATTGGTTTAATATGTGCTGCTGTATCAAATGAGTATAAGACAATAAGGTAGCTTGGCAACGAGATCCTTCCTCGCCCAACCCTACCTCCAACCGAGGGATACCTGTTATGAGACCTTATTAAATCATCTGTGGATATTGTCATTAGATGGCAGGCTACAGTATGTGTTTATTTACACAGACAAAGCAGCATGCCTCCAGGCGAAAAACCTTTAGGCCAAGTATGGCATATTCATTTCCCACTTTTTAAGTTACAAGCACAGCGAGCTCGAGGCAAAACATTATTCAAATAATGTCCTGAAAGAGGGACACCATTGTGTACCAGTTTCTTGTAACTATTGTATTCTGACTCTGAAACTTTAAGCTGCCTTTGAAAGTAAGGCTGTTGAGTATTCTTAAATGTCAAACTAGTTTAATTTGTATTCAATTTATCTGATTACTTGTACGAGTTGTGTCATCCAATATGTAGGTCAAACAAAAGACAGTCTATTCACACGATTTCAATGACATTTCAACAACATTAAAAATCAAAACGACACTACAGACCACGCCATGTATCGAAATCTTCTAAATTCAACTTCCTAAATCCAGTTGATTATCCACTGAACATCTCTATCTTAACCTTCATTAAAGGGCACCCTGATTTTCAATGCTCCCAAAAATTAATACTCTTGAGGTAGAGAAGAAAAGAAGTGGATTCATTGGTTGGGCACCATCTTACCACCGGACCTGAACCTGTTAGATTAATCTAATTAAGCCCATACTCCACAAAATGTCTTAAAAATTGTTCAATATGTATGCATACCTTAGACTTTTTTCTCCAGGTCTATTGCTAATTTACCATTGGCAGTGCTGAAGATTTCTGTTTCTTCCAGAGAAAAAGACTACTGAAGCCTTCTTATGAGAATAGCATTAGACATAGTCATGGATTTCCTCAAGGCGGTGAGGTAGCATTTAGGCTAGGTACTAAAACGTGCACATTCGCATGTGCAAGCCAGACATCTTATTCACTATGTGAAATTTAAGACCCCTGGATTCATCTCTTGTAATTGCTATGCACAGTTTTACATCAACTAGGCCATTAGGTACATTCAGTTGCCTTCATCTAAGTATATATTTGAATATAAGATAGGCAAGGAGAGGGCATCCTGGTTATACAATGATTGGGTGTTGCCTGACAGTTCAAATCCCTATCTTTCTGTTGTGATATGTATTGGTTATGACATGGTCATCACACATCTAGTGCCAATGACCATTGAATGTGCTGTTCTGTCTAACATTGCATATTAAAGAACTGCTACCTGATTTAAAGTGCAGGAGCAGGCCCTCTACCTTCTCACATATTGCACCATCCAGGGGCAAGGGTGAAAAAACCCAGCGCTCCAGAATTACTGAAGACCCAGACAGATATTGGTGTGTATGTGTCAAGGGTTTCAGACTAAAAGGGGCACCTTATCAACAATTAAGATAAGCTTTTCTTCAATATTTAGTCACAGAAGAAAATCCATGACTGTCTATTTGGAACATATAATATGTACTGGTCTAGAGTCTAGTAATTCAAACCAATAAAGTAAAAGTGGAGGGGTAATCAGCTGATGGGCCTGGGACTGTATGCTGATGGATCAAAGGTAGAGCTAAAATAGAGGCCTCTACGACTGGCTGCTCCGAGAGCACTGGGACTAGGGAACTGTAAGATTTAAATGGCAAGAGGCAGTGGGGCCTGTGTAACAGATAGGTTAGGTAAAGGGCAGGGGTGAGGAGGGGATACAGCCTGGGCCAAGCCGATTATGCGGAAAGGGGAGCTGTTATGCAAAGAAAATATTGTTAATGTTATAGGCATAGTATCTGTATAGTGATTTCCTGAATACATTGGCATGGTGTGCAGATTTTTGTATACTTCTTTCAACGTATGCTGTAAAGATATTTTGTCTGCAAAATTTCAAAACTAGGGGGACTGGGTGATATATTTATTATACCTTAGTGTGATACAAGTTTAGTAGTTAAGAGTTTAACACAGGGTGATACAAACCTGGGTGATAACCAGCCTTGTATCACACTGCAGTGTGATACAGAAACTTTTTATTTTCTAAAATTTATGAAAAAATGAAATAATTAAGAAATAAAAAATCTATCATATGCATTATCTGTACAGCGTTCCTAGCTTCATTTTACTGCTTACTATTTGTGGATTTGATGGATATGAAAAGAGTTATATGAAAAAACATAAAAAAATGTGCAGCATCATAGTCCCACCATCACTGATTGCTGTGCATCCTTCTTTGGGAGCTCAGATCTAACAGAAAAGGTATAATAAATCCATAACCAACCTCGAAGGGAGTACTCGGGCAGTTATCACCCCTCGCCGGGACCCCGATATCAGCCCTCGGCTGGCCCTTCGGGCCCTGGCCTCGGGCTGATATCGGGGTCCCGGCTCGGGGTGATAACCTCCCTCGTACTCCCTTCTTGGTTGGTTATATGTATATATCAATGAGGCCTCTCGCTGAGATGTTTAAGCCTAGATGCTTTTTTATTATTATCATTCAGACCTAACGTTATCACATGGTCTTCCAGTCCATAAGTACACATTATTTAAGCAGAAAGGTGTATATGATGTGAGGAGATGAAATTGTACAGAAGTTTTTGCAGTGACAACTTAAAGTAGAATTTGTCTGTGGCTATATATTTTGAACCAAAACAACGTACAAGATTTACATTACATACATAAACTTGTCATTGTCTGAGATCGTTGCAAAAGTGTCAGTGGAAGATATCCAAACAGAAGGGATATTCAATGGCCTTTAGATAATCCATACTTCTCACTACAGTATAACAATGTCATCAGGAGTGATATTCAATGGTCTTTAGGTAATCCCCTGTTCTCGCTGCAACCTAACAATGTCATTTCCATTTACAGAGATGCCCTTCTCCGAGTCCAAGCCAACAGCAGTAAGCCAACATGGCTTCCCTGACCTCATTCCTACAGACAGCTCTGTCCACTGAAGGAGACGAGGCCTTGTCCTGAAAACCCAGATTTGGGTCGGACTTAGACAGACAGCGGGCTGACCCTGACGGGCTGTATAGGGGACTGGATCTTCTGACCACTGCCAGACCCCCACCCCCTTTCCCTTCCTCCACCAATCTCTACCATAGCCAACTGCCTTTAGATGTCTCTGGTGTGGCTCGGACACCGACCAATCTCCCGACACAAGACCCTGTGTGTACTAGTGGCAGGGCCCTTTTTTCATTGAAGACACTTCCGACAGAGTTTCTCTTTTATCTACCAAGCAGATATAATATGGTTTGTCTATTAGATATGATATCACTGCTTCCTAAAAATACACTGCATGTATGTCTACTTTGCCGTTTATCTATTTAAAGGGAGCCAAAAGCAATATTAGGTCAAACGTTTGCAAATTCTATTAACTATTGAAATATATTCCTTGACCATAATCTAGGCCTATGGTAAAGTATAGACTGTCAATAAAGACTTAAACTACATCAAAATACATTGAAACTTGTCCCTGGTCAATTTTGGTGACCCACCAAAATTGGTTTGTTTACAAACATTGCTGTCTTGAGGTATACATGAAATGGGTATTATGGAATTCACATAAAGTTATAGTTAGTTATCATAATTTATATTGTACCAATTGCTAAAGTTAGACTCTAGGAATGTATTATCATAGTTATTTGAGTTTTCAAAATTTTGTCATATTTTGACTCACTATTGCTTTTGGCTCCCTTTAAGTCAAAAACTTAATAATCTAAAGGATATGTGCAACACCCTCGAGTTGCAATATGTGTAATAAACAAGTTCAACGGTGAGCATTTTTTCAGTGACACAAGTGAAATCCCACTGTATTCAACACAAGGTTTCAGCCAAACTTACTGATGTCGAATAACAATATGGTACAATCTTGGAACTGGGTTCTCTATTAACCCTATATCATTTAAAGCTAGGACTGGGTTCGCTTAGTTTTGAATCCATTAAATTTTAAACACTTAATTCAAAACTAAGGGAAACAAGTTATCAAATGTATTTTGAATTGACACTAAATCTATTTCATTCAAAACGAGGACTGGATTCCTTTATTTTAAAATTCATTAAATCGCAAACATGAATACAAATATAAGGGAAACAATATATTAAAGCCTCATCCTCTGCCAGGACCTCCCTCGCTGTGCTCTCCATGTGGGTACCAGCTCTAGATAGTTCCCCACTAAAGGTTGGTTTCCACTAACCGATTTTTCTCCCAATTTCAAAAATCTGCATTTGAAATTTTGGTTAATTACAGACATGTCATATATCATTAAAATGTGGTTTAAGGTCTCTTTCAAATGGCATGTAGGATTCATTGTCCTTTGACATATGACTGGTGAAACATGATTAAAGGCTCCCTTGCACATAATTGCAGGTTGAATATTTTCAAATTCTCTTAGCACACCCTTTGCACCAAGAACTAATAGTGCACAAGATATTCTAAATGTAGAAAGGGTTATTTTTGTATTTCTTATGTGTTTTTGACGGAAATTCCCAAATTTGTTACGTCACAAGGACACTACCAATGTCGGGAATTCCCAGTTATCAACAAAAGGGAATCCCTAACTCTCTAACAGTTATAGAGAGGAAACACGAAATATTTCAATTAGGCCCCTTACAGGCTATTATTAGTTTAAATTTTCATTGGATAACCTGGCATTCCCAAATTATTTTGAGAGGGAATTCCCATTATTATGACGTAGCAAGGACAGTACTGACAGTCCAGGATTAAGGGAATTCCCAAAATAATTTTTCTAATTACTTTCCCTAATTATTTTCTAACGTTTTGACATTTTGTCTTTTTGTCATTTATTACATTTATAAAATGCCTAACTGAATTGAATTGGCAACCTGGAAATTTAAGTGCAAGGACCCTTTAATTATCAAATTCTGACAGTCAGATTTTGTCGGTGGAAACAGGCCTTAACCCTCCCTCCCCTCCCTCCCTCCATGCTCTATGAGTGTGGGTTTACAGCCCCCGTTCCCCATCTTTACAGCCGTGTCCCGCCGTGCTGGCATCCAGCCGACGAGAAGTATGACCACCTCCCATGGGGGGTCGTCCTACCAAGCATTAATATAGAATAGGCACCAAATTGATTTAAGTACCTCGTCAAGGAGGGGCTAACTTTCCGCCGCGAAACTTCTGCTCTGGGCAGATTATTGGGATGTGAGATTGATGGGAGCCGAAGCAAGAATATGACGTTATTATAACATTGCAGGAACATTCTTTTTAGTTCTACTTTTGTTCTTATTACGTTATTTGATGGCACCCAAAAACGTCTTTAGAACCTAATGTTTGGATGTTGCACTGTGACGTTATTGTGACATTCTTGTAACATTCCTTCACATTATAATGACATCATTATAACATTATTTATTATTAAGGTCTCGACTTCACTAAAATATAATCTTATCGTAACATTCTTTTTTTTAGTAAGTCTCAACTTTATGTACAATAACGTAACTGCCACGAAAGTGTTGAGAGCTGCCTAGGAGTGGTGGGAAGGAGGGCGTTCTATTCATGTAAAAGAAGTTAGAGGTTGCCCATTCATGTCGTACTAGTCTTTCCAAATAAGAGGCTTTTCGTTAAGTTCATATACATTGGCCATCTTAACCACCCGTCGCCATAACTGAAAGAACATGGACTTATGTACGTTAAGTTGTGTGTGAATAAAAAAGTACATATGCAAGATTTCAACCATTTCAGACCCGAACCGGATCCTCACCCCTTGGACTAAAGTACACGTCATGGATTGTACTGGAACGTTCGTGCATAATAAAACATACAGACACCCCTTACTATCAGGACCTAGTATGCTGAATATGAGGGTCTCAAAACATCGCACACCTACGTTCAGGGGAAATCACGATAGGAAATGGTGGGGCTTTTAACCATAGACATGTATGGGGGGGGGGGAATGGTTATTTCACTTTTTAAATATTGGTCCAATCCTCATACAGTAAAGGCTGTATTCCACATACCGATTTTGCTGCCGATTTTAAAAATCAGTAGCTGAAATAAAGGTTAAAGGACAACATGTTATATATCTCTAGAAAGGGTTTTTAATTTCATTTCTAATGGTATATAATGCAATGTCTGATGCCATAGCTTAGGAGAAAATCAAACAAATACAAAATCGGTAGCATCAAAATCGGTATGTGGAATACTAGCTTAAGTGAGAAAAAGTTGACCATTGACTCAAGTAAATAAAGGGATCCAAAGCAGCTCTCAAAACTACCAAGTTACCTAGTTATTCCACAATAGTTGGGAACCCCTGTTTCACACTCACCAAGCAGATCTTTCGCGATTGCAATCTGCTTGGAGAGGCCCCCGCCTTTTCCCGTCGCTATTTTCAATGCGCGACGCACGAATGGCTGGGAATTCCCCCTGAAACCTCCGACCCACATGCTCCGTATATGTGGACCCCTTTAATTTCCATTTATGGTATTTAGGAAATTCAAAAAGAATTTTCATGGTAAACTTCAGCAGTAAGCTCTCCACATTGGGCTGTTATGCAAAGGTATGCGACTCCGGTCTTCTGATCCACGAACCGGAGCATGACTCATGCACGACCCCATGTATGTCATGCAAATCTACGCAGTAATTTCCTTATATGGATGTAAAAAGCGCCTCAATCGCGGACGCGAAGTCCTTGGTTGAAAATGAAAACACGACTCATTTTAAGACACGACTCTATCAACTGCTGAGATAAAAATGTTAGATCTTAGGCCATAAGAAAGTAAGTAAACTTCTGTTAGCCTCAGATGTCGCCGTAGGGGTGGCTTAAATAATGTTGAGATAAAGAGTCCCATTTGAGGCTGTCTGCAGCAGTAGACACATTAGAGGACGTCTCAGACAGTGAGGTCATTATCTGACCCACCCTGCCCCAGACGTACCCTGGAGGTGGCTCGGCCACACTATATGAACTATAAGAACTATATAAACTAAGAAATGAACAGTACACTATAAACTAGTTGTATGTATGTATACTGTTAAAAATATGACAGAATTTGATAATCTTGTCCTTTCAATACTGTTTTTCTACCCCTTAACTTTTCCATAAAATCTGTTGAAATCCATTATTGTAATCCCTCGAAATTATAAGCAACACCACTGTATTGCCAATGTATAGTCCCATGTATTGTTTTTGTATAGTCCTGTCCTTGGTAAATCAATGTTAATTAAGAAATGAATATGTACATTATGAACTAGTTGTATGTATATTAACGCTGAAGGTGGGGGGGGGGGGGGGGGGAGAGAACGGGCGAAAGCTTGACTCCTTTCAGGGTAATGCTGATTAAAAGAAAAATATATATGACTGAACCATCCAAGATGCACGTAACAGAACCGTTCTGCAACCATACTCTTTTGGTCAGTCTGTTAAACTGGATCCCCTCGAGGCAACTAGTCTGCATCTATTCCCCAATGAATAAGGTGAATTAACTGGTGCCGTGCTGCTTGGCGACTAGATGCACTAATGGCTGACGAATTAGCTTAAAAATTGGACATTTCCGATATTTTGTGGACGACTAGCTGTAAAACGTCAATGACGAAGCTGCATCAACGAATTACAGCTCGTGGTCAAAGAATTACAGCTCATCGTTGACGAATGAGAGCAACTTGCCCCATGGGGACGCATCATTACTTAACAAGATGACACATAACAGTTATGTTATTGATGGTGAGGTTGAAACCTCACCGAATCAGATCATTATTAATGTTATTTTCTGGTGATGTTAAGACCAAACCATAACAGAATGTTATCAGAACATTCTGTTTGAGTTGAAGAACATAACCAGAATGTTGTAATAATGTCACAATGCAATGTCATGGCAGTGCATTGCAGCAACGTAATTGGTAGTCCTTAAAAGAATGCAAAAAGAACCAAATAAAGAACCAACCAGAACGTTGCTGCAATGTTATAATAACGTCATACCCTTGGCTGAGGAGGCAACCATGCAACGTTGTTGTAATGTTGCAATAGCTTACTGTTTAGTTACCATATTTTAATGGAACCTGATAACGTTGTTTTGAACCTAACATTGGGACATAGCACTGTGAGGTTATTGTAAAATAATTCTTTCATTAAAAGATTGTGCCATTACAACATTCTGTATTGGTAAGGTATAAACCTCAGTGAAGTGTAATGTTTTTATAACACAATGATTTGATACGTCTCAGCCTAAAACTAAAATAATGTAGCTGTTACATAGAAATTAACGAACTAAAACACTTATAAAAGGTATAGTCACAGAACGTGCCTTTTACATAGCTGCTTGCCAGGGAAGTGCTATATTTATTTGAAATTGGCATTTTGGATTACTTTACAAATGTCTACAAAAATGTCTCTAATATGTGCAGTTTACCTGCAACATCGCTGTATCGCAGCTCATGTTTTGCAGTGTGATACTACCTTCATGGGGACTAGGAGGCACGGAGCCCCCGTCTGAGTGGGTCTTGTGTGTGATCAAAGCAGTCTAAGTCAGCTGTTTTATTAAACATTCGCCCCTCCCCCGGCCCCGTCCGGCTGTATCAGGTAGGTAACAGCACCTACCCTGACCCCATAGTTAGATACTAAGGCGAGCTATATCAGCTGTTTTATTAAACATGCTCCCCTTCCCCTGGCACAGATAGCTAACGGCATCTCCCCTGGCCCCATGTAAGACACAGAGCTGTCACCTCTGCCTTCGGCCCCTACTCACAGGGTAGTCAGGGCTTCTGTGTGTTACTCACATCCCCGCATGCTCATTTCCTACAATGCTAGTTTGTTTTTATTTATTTATTTATTTGCTATTTCTTTGTTAAAGTGGCTGACTTCGCCAACAAGGTTAAATAATTTCTTGTGAGTCAAAATAAATCAATATAGGTACTTCAGTGTCTCTGTTCAATGAACGCAATAGAATAGAAAAGTTTTTTAAACCATGTCATCCTAAACTAGACTTATGAGTATATATCTTTGTTCTAGAGGTCTAATAACTTAGACATTCATAAGAAAAGATATGACAATACCGAAATCTCTCTTGAAAATCATGTCTCAGAGAGCCCTCTCCATCTCATGACCATGCTAACCCACGCCCTTGGCTGAAATAGCATTCATTCATTCCCATCTATGCTAAAACAGTCAGCTGTTTTATTTACACTACTGCGATATTATGTATGAATAGAAAATGCTTTATTAGTGATATCGCCAATAAAATCCACACTAAAGTCTTTAAAGCGAGATCATGTGTATAGCTTGACCTATATGGTTTTAAATTCCCATTTTCGTACACTATTTGCATAATCGCACATTGTCATTTACCACAAAGAGCTACCACCCTAAAGGCCCGGTCACGTAGAGACCCAACTCAACTCAAGAGTTGAGTTGAGTTGGGTCTCTTGTTTTGATATTTTGACATAGGGTTAAAACTGGACTTCTAGGTTTTCTCAAGACTGATCGGTCTGGTCTCTAATCTTGAGATGTTGTAGATTTAAAACTGGTTAGCCTTGAGTCTTTAGTAGTCTTAAGACCCAGTCCCATTATGTGACCAGCCTTAGGAGTGGAGAGTTATCAGTCCCAAGCAATTTCTAGGTCCAGTCTCTATATGTGACATAGCTCAAGACTCAACTTAACTGTCCTTCAGGGAGTCCATTATCCAAACAGATTAAGGCAAACAGACACACCTCTTTTGCCTGTATGTCATTGTGTTTATAGAGAGGAGCAAGAAGACTTAATACTATCCAGTCTTTATATATTACTACTGGTCAGTTTTTAATTTAGACTGGTTAGTCTGCAACTATCTAGTCTCAAATCCTTAAGACTGTTTAGTTGAGTTCAGTCTCTATGTGTGACCTTAGAACATGCTCCTCTCCCCCGACCCTTAGAATAGTAGCCAGTAGATATAAAGTCTAGTCAAGAATACACCAGTTGAAGGCCACGTCCACGCCCTGCCCACCTACACCCAGCCACACACCCCCCTCAGGCACCCCGGGTGAAACCCCCACCACCTATCAATATTTACTGATATGATTGATCGTCGATGGCCGCCTCCGCCAGTCGCGTGAGGCCCCGTGTAGTCTTTGATCAGCCCCGACTTTCATGCCGATATCAAAGGGGGGTATTTTGGACGGACTGGGGGAGGTGGGCGGGCGCTCGTTCCCGACTCCCCTTTTTTTCTGTCTGTCAGGGAGCGTAGGGGGTCGGCGGGCTGGCAAATGGGCATGAACACCCAGTCAATCTGATGCCTGGCCGCCCGATCAAGTTGTCGTGTCGGGCTCTATGATAGCGCCTTTTTAACCTCCTGGTCAATATCCTCCGAGTCCCTTCTTCCCATACAACCAAGCGTTGATTCTCTTTGCGGCAGAGTGCCTTCACCAACGTAAACACCAACCCACTGAAGAGGCCGGGGGGGCACTCATTTATATATATATATATATATATATATATATATATTATATATTTACCGACTGAGAAACTACAGCTCCTCCCCCCCTTATTTTTGGATGGACATACTCATGGACAACCCCTACAAAAAAGCCCATATTGATTATTTTTGTTATCGTTATCTGTTTCAGAAGCATTATGAATAAATTAAATTCCATACAATAACCTTTTAATCTAGCATAATATCATATCACTGACCGC
This sequence comes from Lepidonotus clava, assembly GCA_936440205.1. Classification (NCBI taxonomy): domain Eukaryota; kingdom Metazoa; phylum Annelida; class Polychaeta; order Phyllodocida; family Polynoidae; genus Lepidonotus; species Lepidonotus clava. Next base: position 66,011,879 of record OW387134.1, on the reverse strand, counting down.
TCAGCAAAAAACTGGAATAATTATTTGACAGCCCCCTCCGCCCTTTTTCATTTTCTAAAGCAAAATTGGAAATTCACAGCTACAGCCCTGACCGGTCAGTACCAAAGCTGGTACCCATTTCTGGACCAAGTAACCCCCTCCCCCTGCCCCCATTGAAAGGACTGATGTCTGAATCTTTGATGAGGGCCCGGTACGTTTCAAAGAGCCGCCAATTAGAGTTCTTTCAGCACCAAAAGAAAACCTCTAATAAGACTTGAGCCTCCCGGTCCATAAACCTATGTGGGAGGTGGGGAATCAGAGGGTAGGAGTGGGGTAGGCGCTTTGGTCGTGTAGGGGGTGAAGGCAGGACTTGTGTCCAGATTACAGACCATTTAGTCACCCTACACAAGCTACAAAGTGTGCCGCTTTCTACCCACTTTCACTTTCACTTTGCAACTTTCTCTGGCGTAGGTTAAGAATTCTAGTTGGCATTTGAAGTAAAGTTAAGTGAGAAAAGGTTTGAAAGAACGTTTAGGGGTAAACTGGGAACATCTAGGGTTGATGTCAAAGAAATTTTACTTAGAACCAAGGGTGTTTCAAATCTATTATGAGTCCTTTTAGCCTTTTATCAGGAAGGAACAATATGTAAAGATCAATATGCAGACAAGGGCGTGCTACCGCGTACAACCCTGTCTTTTAAGGGTTTTCATTCTGGTAGCAGTCTCTAGAGAGCGCATTAAGGAGAGAGTTCGTAAGAGCCGTTATCATAGAGGTGCTAAACTATGGGATGCACTAACAGAAATTGTACAAAAATCAGTGAATATGTGTAAATACAAGCAAGGTATAGCTGCGGTAACTTGAACCAAAATAAATTATTGAATGTAATAGACTGACTTTATGATACCATAATTGTATATATTATCATGAATGTTCATCATTGTTAATATTAATGTATATCATCAACATCGTAAGAACTTCTTGTATTGGAAATACGTTTAATGAAATATATATAAAAACAAATCCAACTTTGATCTAAGTAAAACTTATCACAGCAGATTTAGAGACATTTTTTGTTGAATAAGCTAAAAAAAATGTTTATGTTTAGCTAAGAGTGATCTTTGATTGTACTCAGCACGAGGGCAGACTCAAAGAAGATCACAAAGCTCTGTTGGTAATGTCTTTTTGCACGCATGAGCAAAAGGGTCAGGTTTAGCAATGTATGAAATGGTCGCCGCGCAGGCGCACTCAACCCCCCCCCCCCTCTCCCCCCCTCCGCCCACGCCCCCTAGTGACCGCTTTCCGAACCTGATTACCTGACACCGACACGTCGCTGGTAGCCTGCATGTTAACTGTGAAGGGCCGACGGGCGGCCGGGAACAGGCGGAGTGACGTCAGTAAGTGGTTCCCCGGGGGGCCGGTAGGGGGCAGGGCGTGGGAAGGTCAAGGGTCAGTTGGTCAGTGCTAAAACGTCAGAGGCAGCTGACCACTAGAACCAAGGCCGCCCCATGGGGGTACTGGGGTGGGCCTCTGCTCCTGAGAAGAATATAGGCCCCCAGTAGCCTCTGCTGATTGTAAAAGGTGACAATAGGGGGGACCTAGCACTGACCAAGAGGTTCATTGGGTTCAATTCCCAGTTTGTGTCTGGGTTCACTGAGGGATGAGGTACAGCAAAAATTATTTCCTGGTTTTAATCCCCTGTTGTTTGCCCTCCCTATCACCGTCATCTCATAGATATGGTCACCAAAGACTGACCAAGTTGAAACACGGGTCTGAAAAATCAGAATTTGTCCTCATTTGTTTTTGCCATGAAAAATGGCCCTGGCTATTGGTGCGACATAAAACATCCATCACCCACTCACTCCTTCACTATAACCGAGGCATCAAGGGAGAGGGCAGTCAGAGTCCATGTGGGGGTCAAGTGGGGTAGGGACACACGTGGTAGATAATTTATCGACATATTAACTCAGGGGGATAAACACTACGGCGCTATATATACACTACCCATACTGCGCGCATAAGACTTTCACGTGGACATAATAAAGGGCCCTTACAAACAACGCCCAGCAGCATGGCGGATGTAGAAATAGTTGCTATAAGGTGACACCCCAGGCAAACAGCGATGTAACAAGTACGTTCTGTGACGTACCCTTTTGGTCACTCTCTTACCTGCCCACTTTTCATGTAACAGTTACACAAGGTTGAGACTCTCCGAGACAGAATGTGGCAATGTTATTATGACATTCTATATTGATAAAATCTCAACTTCACCAGAATGTAACATTATTTTACCAATATAGAATGTCATAATAACATTATTTTTTGTGAAATAATGTAGCGAGAATGTTAAAGATAATAAGTCACATTGCCACATTACAACGTTAGGTTCTAAAAACGTTATTGGGTGCCATGAAAATAATGTAACAATAACCAAACCAGGATCAAACAGAATGTTAATGCAACGTTACAGTAACACAAATCCTGGGCGGCCTACCAAGATAACCTGTAATCTCAGAATTGCCCCACTGCTGGTCGTTCCAGTAAAGCACTTCCAAGGCTGAAAGATAAATCTAATATACTAAAGCCCCATATATACATGCATGAGGAGATTTTCACCTAGTCAGCAGACTGATCGCTGCTAAAATAGACTAAAGGCGGGTCCCCACATGGCGACTAAACCCCGCCGATAAGTGCATTTCACCGGCGCCAAGCAACTAACTAATTGCCGGGGGATCAAAAAATTAATCTCCATGTTGGGACGCACTTCTCATGAAACTCCCGGCGATTATAGGTGTTATTAGTCGCTCTACCCGGCGATCAAGTGCACTAATCGCCGGCGACTAGAGATAAATATTAAACATGTCAAATATTTCGCCCACAAACCACAGCGACTAGTGGTTTGGTCGCCAGACATCACGGCGCCCTTGTGTGATAAGTCGCTGGGCGACCAAACCGCCGAAAATGACGTTGGTCGCCGTCGATCTCTTTCAAACTAGTCGCCCTGTGGGGACCAGGCTTAAATGTACTCAAATAATCAGGCAATTTTATAATTGATGCAGATCAAGCTTGCATATTTCAATAAAGTATACTGACATTCAATCATAAGAATGGTTTTAGCACTGATATGATGGTCGACTGTATGACAAAGTAATCACCAAGTGGGTGTGGGGCTTGAGCTTTTTTCTTCCGCCGCCTAGCAACCATAACAAACTTTATGATCCGCTGTCCGATTTAAACTTTGCCGAATAGTGAAATTGACCCTCTGGATATGGGATCGCCTTGGTGGTAATAAGAAACGAGAAAATGGGGGCTGCGACATTCTAAGATTTCAATCAATTCCAGGATGGTTTCTCCCCGTAACGTAAATTAGTAAATTGCGTAGGACTGCTGTTGGGCAGGTAATATCACAGTAACATCAGATATCAAATCAGCCTCGAAATGTGATGGCAACGAAACACCGGCAGAAAATGGAATTGGCATGGACTGTAATATTTCTGCAAGTAATTCGAAAGCTGCTTTCAGGAAGGAGTAGTAAGTTTTTCGTTTGCGTGGGGTGGAGGATACATTTCCATATTGATCATCGCATAAGATGCCTAGATACGGCCACAGCAGTTATAAGCAGTACATGGAAATGTCATATAAAATCAGGCACCTTCTCAAGGAATAGTCCAAGTAGTATATAAAATAGGGCGATTGGTGCAGGTTTACTACAGTGACAAAATTACAATCAGTGAAACTTTCTTTTGATAGAACGTTTCATCTGCGAATAAAAAGATAATCATTACTCAAAGTGCAACCGTTTCGATAATGTAATACACATCTGAAGAAGTTGGACCTACAGACTACAAAAGAGTTGTTGGTTTGAAACTTCCATGCCTAGTAGTTCTGAAGTATTGAAGCATTCTATTATTTCACCCTAGCGTCTTAGTGCGGGTGATAAGAAATAGAGACCTGTCCCTACACTCTTACCAAGGCTGGAGTGTCCCATCGGCAGGGCACACAGGCAAGACCTAGCTGCTGTTACTAGAATAACATATTACGAGAATATTTGCAACAATACTCAGCTCGTTATTACCCTTCTCTATCCGTTGGCAAAAACATGCTTGGAATGTTGCAGTACGGGAAGGGACACTATGCAATAACCTCTCCACATGAGAACGGTATGTGACGTTTGGCTCAATAAATATTAGCTGTTATACAAAAGCTACAAATTAAGGCAGGTCTTTGGATGAGCCTCAACAGCACAATGACCTTTCAGTTAGGTTTATGTGCTTTACTTCTTCTTTCCTGCAACCTGGGCACGTGGTGATGACTACCCATAGGCCATCTTTCATATTTCTCTGCGGAAATCCTAAGGATTCTATTCCACATGTTGATGTTTACTTGCGATTTTAAAAACCCTTGAAAAGGATTTTAATCCCTTTCTAATAAACTGTGACATATCTATATTGAAAATTAGAATTATGGTTAAATATAGACATGTTGCACATTAACGGAAAGGATTTAGAATTCTCTTCTGAATGGGATATAGCATGTATGGTTTAACGCCATAATATTATTCCAAGGATAAACCAAACACATGCAATATCACCTGCATCAAAATCGGTATGTGTAATACAGTCCTAAAGGGCCATACCCAATAGGCGATTATCCCTGAGTCGGCCGACAGATCGCCAGTAAAATCGGCCGATTATGGCCTAAGAATCGGCCGATTTTACTGGTGACTCAGATCAAACCTGCACATTTCAATATACTATACTAACTGAGGATCATAGGTATCGGCCGATTCTGTCTGTTTCCCATCGCCAGTCGCCGGTAAAATCGCCTAGTGGGTAGGCCTAAGGGGCTTTAGATACTAAAAATAAAGACTCACGAGTCGGTCTATATATACTGCATTGTGTAGTCCTCCTTGGATCTAAAGATAGCCCCATCCCTCGGGAGATGTGTCTTGGCTGTGAACTGGGTCAGGTAGGGCCGGCGGCAGGAGGGGGTACGGTGACCACAAAGTGTCATCAGTGTCAGGCCCTGAGCCCTACAGGCCCGGCGGGTTCAATGTCCCACGCTACGGTGGCCAAAAAGTACAGACTTTCAATTCGGCACCTCCTGAGGGAACCATTCAGCTGCAAAGCAGAACTATCATGCTGCAGAGCCGTACCATACAGGTGACTACCCAGGCAAGCAGCGATGTGACAGGCACGTTCTGCTCAATTTCCATGTAACATTTGTGTTATTTTACCTTAGGTTGAGACTTACCAAAAAGAGTGTAATATCAACATTATATTCCAGTGAAGTTGAGACCTTACCAAGTATGCAAAACATTATAACAATATTATTTGTATGTGAAATAACATAATAAGAATGTTACTATAAAGTCACAGAGTAACGTCTCAAAAAGAGGTTTGAGAAATATTATTGGGCGCCATCATGATGATGTAAGTAGAACCAAACAGAGCTTAACCAAACGTTACTGCAATCTTTTATCACTCGCACGGCCGAGCAGCAGTATAGAAAAGGGGCAGTGCATATTGATAGGCTGAGCGTACCCGTCCTCATTTACATTATCTTAAACACATTTGGAGCATTGTTTGGGTGATCAAATATGCAAATATGGTGGCAGTACGACCCATGGGCCGTGACAAACTCGTCTGGTTCACACAGCCACCTTCAAACGACCCTCGCAGGTCTTTTTATAATAATACTAAAGTAGCATGCTTGCCTATGGAGCCAAACCACCCTTCTGGGCCACCGTAGTCAGAGGGCTGAAGGGACTGCCCTCTATACAGGCGGCCCCGCCTGTGAGAGGGTTTCGGTGTAGGGCGGGGGGCAGGACCCCTTATAACCACAGAGCGCCGACCGCCGCGCCCTCAGACGGCCTCCGACGACAACACTTCACACTCCCACCCCCTCTCTCTAAACTGCTCTTTTAGGTCGGCCCTCTCACAGTCACGTGATCGTATTGGCCTCTGATGATTGGTCAATATTGCCCTGTATACTTTTCGTCTGGCTGAAACATGCCAACTTGCCCTTTTCCTCGGCTTTGTAAAAGGCTTCTGAGCCGGATCAAATGCGTCAGATTCTTTCGTCGTTTGGCCTTAAGCTTCATCAAAAATTGGTGAATGTGCATTTGAATATTTGCAAAACGTTTAAGCTTCATCAAGAATTGCTGAAAATACAGTTCAATATTAGCAAAATTTGTATGGAGATTCTCCTCATTCCGTCTGACTATTACAGCACACCAAGTCAGTAAAAACCACCCAGCGCACATCTTACTTCCAATCAGTCGCCATTACCTAGCTACCTAATTAGACTGGCTTCTCTGAAACAATGACTGCTGATTGGCCTAGGACTGGCCGTCCTCGTTAAGCAGTGAACTACCGGTTCTATTTGACTCTCTAATTCATGCGTGGGCTCTTTCCACTCTTGTAGCGACGTTGGTACATCCAGGTTTAGGAACTTCCAACATCGAAAGCTGGTGATTTCGGCAGATTGGGGTGATTATTGAATGGCAACATTTGGGACGTAAATGAAAGAACCATAACCAATATGAACGGACGAAAAAAGACAGCGAAACAAGTTATAATGGAGACAACAATAGAGATAATTGTTTCTCATAATGTTCGCCCCTAGCCAGCAATCAGTACAACCAATAGTGCAGAGAGGACAGTTGAAGTTTTCTAGCATGATTGGTAATATTCGGAACAATCTAACTCACCCAACCATAGCTAGAAGGCACTATTTTGTGTTCCCTCCCTGCATATCACGGTATGCCATGGTAACTACTCTAAGGATATTGAAATATGTATCCATTTGCTTATCAGCCATCAGCAATACCCATCCTACACCTACATGAGTAAAGGTTATCATTTGATCAGTACTATAGCTAGTTACGTCCTCTTCATTGTGGTGATTTCCGCATTCACATAACTTTGAATAGAAATAGTGTTGAATACCGACACAAATCTTTTCGTTTGTGATTTATAAAACAACAGCACACACCTCATTTCTCCTTACACATGCGTGCATGGTTCCTTTTCAGCATGACACACATCCAACCAATGATTGGCAAACATTTAGATCCATGTATTGGCTACTACTTAAGATCAGCACTACGTGGTTATTAATAGGTGGCAACACAATATCGAACGGTTTCTTGAATAAAGGCCCTCGCCCACGGGCCCAAAATATCGTAACAGTGTGAAATCTTGGAATTTATCTTAGAAAATGTAGCTACGACAATACACCTACGATAAAAATATCACGTCTGCGAACATAGTACGCAATTGTAACTACGATAATTTCCTCTTAAGATAATTTTTATCACGATTTTATCACGACAAACGTCCCTACAAATCATCTAGCATGTTTGATAATTTTGTCGGGAAGGAATATTATGATAAACTAATTTATACAAAAGAAATACTCAGATATATTTTAAATCTATTGTTATATATATATATATGGTTGAATAATACAACGATATAAGACTGTTAAATGCGTGATAACATATACAATTTGAGAGTATTACAATGATATAATATAAAATAAACTTGAGTTCTTAAAAGACAGATAAAAATCACCATTTATGTGTGCGGACTATTTCACAGTTTATCTTACTATTATTTCAAAACATAACCAGAAATATCGTGAAACCCTTTGAATAAAGTTATTGTACGACAATTGCGTACTATGATGATAATGTACGCACGACATTTCCGTTGCCGTGGGCGAGGCACTTTAGGAAGGTTGGGTAATTTTTCTTCAGAAAGCCATCAACCAACTCGTATGCATGTAACCAAACTAAAGTATGATATACACGCCTTTTAAACAGCTTGCCTTAAGACTCAACGTGGGAAAATTGTATTCAATGATTCATTCAGTAAAGACACATAGTTATGTCGCTAAAGATTTAGTTGGTTGTAGTTGGAAGACCATAAATCTAGTACAACGAGTAGGATGCTATAAATATCAAGAAACAGGTCTTAACCCTGAAAAAGCACCGGTACTCGGTAGATAGGCACTCCCCTGCCATAAATCTAGAACAACGATTAGGGTACTATAGGCTTTGTGCAGGACCTGTGCTTTTTAAAATCCCTCAGACCACATATTTCCTGCAAAACATAGTGAATAAAATCCCTTAAAATCACGGAAAACCGTTTTTAGCATGGAGTTAATGAATTGAGCTTTTCTCTATATAATAGGCACTAGTTTATGATTTTTTATTGTAACAAAACTGTATTATATACAGTTAGTTTTTCATTCAGTAGTAAAGATGAAAGGATGAAATATGCTATGTAAAATGATGCACACAGTTTAATAGCACATGGTGGTCACCAGAAAGCCCTCACATGAATATGCCTGCAAAAGGCCTATAAATATAAAGAAAAGTCCAAACCTTTAAAAAGTAAGTCCACACGGGGCTTTGTACATAAACTCTACCCACACCCAACTCTACCCACACTCGCACCCCCCAACCCTAAAGTGGGTTTGTCGCCGGCCAATCGGTGATCAGATTTACGGCTCCAATCCCGGGTTTGACGCGGCCGTGACGCGGCGAGCAGCTCGCGTCAGCAGCCTGTCATTGAGCGGTTAGACAAACTGCCGCATGCTGCACGCCCAGCGAGCAGCTCACGTGCGGCGTGGGGAGGGGGGCACGTGTAAAAAGGTGGTAATTAATGTACAGACGCTCCGCCTAGGCTAAAAGTCATTGGTGGCAGTGGAGCGGGCTATCTGCTTAGCGTTAGTCAGTTTCAGAAATCCCGATACATCACGCAGCGTAAAAGTACCCGACTTTTATAAATCAATTTAGTCAATTTGTATATTTGATCTGATATTGTTATGAGTAAACCATTGTGTCTATCTAGCCTTTTCACGAATCTGCGAAATGGACCCTCTCGTAAACGCCTTGTACCCTACGCCTTTAGTTTGGTTCCATCCAAACCCATACCGCAACTTATCAGTTCAGACATAGTATTCACTATAGCGGGGTGCCAAACCAATGAAAAAGGTCTTTATCATGGTTTGTTACTTAGTATGTTTGCCAAGATTTCGCAAATATAGCTGGCCAGGTCATAGATGAGTTCTGATTTCCGAATCTCCCCATTGCACACCTGAAATATTTATTTACTTCACTTTATCATTGTAATATCACTGAAAACCAGGGGCAACCATGGAGTGAGTTACTTAATAAACAATTACTTTTTTTTCCATAGAACCACAGGCTGCATGGGTTGGCAGGGCTCGGCCCCTCATTTTTAAGCCTTAATGGTGAGGTGTCAGCACGGCCCCACCCCTCGTCAGCCCCCCGCCAGCTGCCCTGAGAAATCAATACTCGCCTATTTACGCCCCTATTGTTTATGTCCCATTAAACTCCCAGTGTAGGGTTTGAATAACGAAGTCCCTCTCCCCCGCCCGGCCTGCTATGAGGAGGCCTTCATGTTTTTACCCAACATCTATCATTGGCCTCCCCAGCACCCCCCTCATTCCTGTCACCATGTGCCTGGGTTCCTACGCGTTTCTTTTAACCTTGCTTCTAGCCATCAATCCATTCCCCTCCCTCATATCCACACACACACTAAGGCCCCATACCTACTAGACAGTTTTGACCAAGTTGGCTGACCAAATATCGGCCGATTCTTTGGGCAGAATCAGTCATTTTTCAGTACCGATTCATATAAAACATGTACATTTCAATATTGCATACTGATTGGTGATTGCTGATTTTGGTGAAAATATCAGCCGATTATCTTGGGATAATCGTATGATCTTACCACGGCTCAGTCGGCCGACATGGTCAAAATCGCCTAGTGGGTAAAGGGGGTTTATTTCCACCCCCTCCCGTGGTCAGGGCTATCGACGGAGGAGTGTTTTTTGTGTCCCGCTTTGAGTAACCGTGGAATGAAACAGCAAACGAATGTCATTCCATTTACATGCAAATGTGTCCATCAGGCAGTGGGTGCGGCGAATCGATGTGATTATCATATAGACGTAATTACCAGGGCCCCCCTCCTCTCTCCCCGGTGTCCGTCCGTCCCTAGGCCGGCCCCGCCTAGAGAGGGCCTAAACCTGGGGACAGAGTCTGAGTCATGACAAACTATCCTTATTCTCAGTGATTTTTTAAAGATTTATTTGGCTAAGCAAAAAGCCCTGTTTTCACCAGCCGGTTCTGCTTCCGATTCAAAAACCGACAGTGGGGATATTGGTTAATCATGAACATGTTATATACCATAAGAAAGAGTTGTTAATTCTCTTTCACGTGGTATGTGTGATATCCAATCTTTTGTCATATTACCAGTTAAAGTATTAACTACCAAATAATAGGCGGTAAAATCGGGTGGTGGAAACCAGGCTTAAGCATTTAAACCTATGGAGAGGGGTATATCAGAAGTCAGGTATTTTTTTCCGGTCCAAGATATTCATGGCAGAAGGTTTGCTTACCAAGATAATGCTTAAAGGCCTTTGAGCATTTCGAGCATATATTAGTAAGCAAAACATCTTCCATAGGATGATCCTAAGAGACATCAGATGCTACATTACCATGTCGTTTGCTAGAGGTACACTGCCCCCAATGCATGAAAACATGATATATTGCTCCACTGATATGTGGTCGTTATGTAAATGTAGCAGTTATCCCATAACCCAGAGTATCAGGGGGTTCAACCCATATACTTAAGTCCCTATATTCCACTACGTGATTTTGACTACCTGGAATTTTTAAACTGTTATTATAAATATATGAAAGGAACCCTTTGCTGCATACCTTTGCTACATACCTTTGCTACATACCATTTGAAAGGAAGTATCAACTCCTTTCCAACGATATGTAGTATATTTAATCCTTATTGCAAGTAGAGATTTCTGAAATCGTGAGTAAAATCAGGTGGTTGAAAACAGCCTGTAACCCTACATCGCTAGTGTATTCCCAGCATACGGAACAGCTCTAGTAGGGCCTATTAGCTCAGTCATACGGGAGTGGATGTCAGGGGTACGTGCCCTGGGGGTCGGTAGACCTGCAGAAGAAAATCCTCTGCTCTGCGCTATGGGTAAAACTGTATATTCCTCGCCCAGCCCCTGCTGCGGTCCTCAGGGAGAGGTGGCTAAGTGACTCGTTGGTGTATCGCATGCTCCAAATCTGGAGCTGCTCATAAAGCCTGTATTACAATATAGGCGATTCCGAGGGCCAATAGTTGTTAATTTGTTATTTTCTTTCAATAATAATGGTGAAAGACCATGCATCCCACGTATAATTTGAAAGAGAATTCGTCCCTCCATGGAAAGCTTTTTTATTGTAGTTCACTTGCAGACTTACCTTAATCAAGGTACATGCTGGGAAAATGTGGCCAAGTCACGAGGCTTAAGTATAGAAATGCTCAATGATTATGGCGTAATTTGTGGTTTAATTTGATGGAAAAATGGCATTGCCAATTTTTGGTTTCATTTCAGAAAGATGTATGGCAAGTATTTGTAAATTCTCTTTATAGATTTGTTGTCGACAAACTCAGTCAAAATTAAGTAAGCGCTTATCAGCTATCTGTTGTAGGGAGAATTCAATTTCCTTTTTAATGATATTTAGCACGAGGATGATTAACCTCTAATTCCATCTTCCGTTTTTGAAATATTATATAAAATCGGCGAGTGTAATACAGCCTTTACATATCACCCAGCTAACAGCTACACTGCCCGGCCTGCCAACATACATCAACGACCAACCTGAGGGAACCAGCAACAAAGAAACCGGACGTGACGTCACGAGGCCCTGTAAACCGGAAGCATGTGTTCCCGGACGTAAGTCTCGTTAGATCTCGCGCTAATAACATCCTTTATCTGGCCGCTGCGACCCGGCATGCCTCCACCCTGTAGTTTCTGTGCAGGCGGACGACAAGCATGCGCTCCCCTTGTTTCTTTGGCTGACTCCTGCCCTTATCACTCTCACAAAGCCTGTGTTTGGAGACAGTAGGGAGCCTATGTTTGGAGACAGGAGGGAGGGACAAGGCGGGTAGACTTAGCAGTAGGCCCTGGGTAGTAGGAAGCAATATATCAGGGGGCAGGGAAAACTACCGGGGCTTTGGTCGCCCTATAGGACGGCCTCTGGTGATGTATCGGTGAATTAACAAAACACAGCTGACTGGAATAGTCAATCAGTGTGGGGCTTCCTTCACGCAGTCTGGGGTTCATCTGCCCACACATTAGTACCCTATCTAAGGCCCAATAGCCTGCTTTATAAATATACACTTACATAATGCATCAAATATTGGGTCTACTGGAAAAGTACCCTATCTAAGGCTAAATACTTTATATTTACACTCACATGATGCGTCAAATATTGGGTCTTCCGGAATAGTCAGTGTAGGACACGATCACGCAGGCGGGGGTCCCTGTTCTGCCCTTCCCCTAACATCTCCCGATACATTGGTACCTTGTGGCCCAATCACTTTTAAAGTTACCCTTACTTACTTCAACAAATATTGGGGGCTACTGGCTATATGAATATTTTGTTTCTAAATAATCACAAAGAGAAACACGTTAAGTTGTAATGTGCGTGTCACACCAATTGCATATTGCACATAGTACATTATATATGTCAGTTAAGGCCATCATTTTACCTATGGAAAAGAATCCGAACCATGGACACGCACCTCTCATGTCACCTACCCATTTATCTGAACCAAAATATAGGTGCCAACTCCCGGTCTCTGTGATCTTAGCCCGCCGTGCCCTCTCCGTTGACGTACCCTTACTAGCTGAATTTACTCCTGATTTCAGAAATCGGCAGTGGGAATGATAGTCAAACAAAGCCATGTTATATACCTTACAAAATGTTTGTAATTCCCTTTCATATGTAGGATGTATGGTCGTTTGCCACATTACTCGTGAAGAGTTGTAAATAGCCAAATTACCGGTAGTCAAAATCGGCTAGTGGAACTCAGCCATTATACCCGGTTTATACAGTACGATAGGTAACCTTACAAAAATAATTATTTAAAACGTACCAGAAAGAAATTGGAAGAAAGTCCCAGAAAATAGAGACATAACGAAAAAAATTGTGTTAGAAATATTGTCGGGATTATGATAAGGCTGTCCCCAGCCAAGCATCTGACGCTACTATAACGTTGCAGCAGCGTTGTGTATTGCTTGTTATTGTTGCGTTATTTTGCTGGTTCCCATTAGCATTGCTACAAGGCATTGCTGTAACATTGCAGAGCAACATTATTAAAACATCCTTGCTCAATTCCCCTACGTCCGAGAAGATTCAGTGTTCAAATATGACAAAATCGGAAAAGAACCCCTTGGAAACTGTGTGAATAGCTTAGATAAATTTAGTATGTCAGAAAAGCTATCATAAGTGTCAGGGGAAAAAATCTTAACCACAATTATTTCCTAATATTGTCACAATGCTGTCATAAACCTTATCTTGGGCAGTTTCGAGTCCCCCAATGGAGACCCCAGTGGAGTCCCCCCAGTGGAGCAATGAAATCAGGACATTTGGATGACCCCTTTGGGAATTGTGCCCAAATGATCCACAGGACTAAGTGGAAGGATATTTAACAAAGTGAACTTAGCCTGTACAAACATTATAGAAGAGAGAATCTTAACTGCATGAGTCGAAATGTGTAACGGCCCTTTTACCTGTCTACCCCCTCCCCACCCATCCATCCCCCACTAATTCCCCGTGTCCCCCGGCCTGTCCGCCGTGGCCGACAGCCCTGATGGCCCTAATGGGTACACGGGTAGATTCGGCCCTACTCGAGCACCCGATGGACTGACCACTGCCATTTGTAACTGTTGACCATCCAGGAAACACCGTCCACTAACTAGAGCTAACTTCACCGACCCATCCCTTACGTTTATAATGCATCTGGAGTACACGTCCTTTAGAACTGGACTTAACTTGTTCGTTTGAACCGTCCTTCTTGTCGTGGCACAGGTTGACAGATTGAGTATTTGTAAGAGAAGGTAATTGCACTTCGACAAAATATAACCTTTATGGATTAGGGGACTCATATATCATAAGGGTGCCCTCGAAAAGGCACTCGAGAAAGGTCTTTCCATCATTTATTTGAACACATACGAGGCAAACTTATCTTTACTGGTGACCAAATTCGACTGATTTTTACCCTCTTCCAGTACATATTTTTCACCCATTCCCATTGGCCCTCCTAATGTAGGTGTCCATCTTGTTCTGTAACCTTCCCTCCCTTAGAGAATGGTCCCCTCATTGCCCTGCCCTTGCCTCTGCTTTCTAAAACAATGTTCCCTTGTAACGGCCGTCTAGTGCCCCTTTCTGTATTGAATACCCATTTCGTTCTCCCTAGACCTTCCTTCTAGTAGGACATCATACCGTCGAATATTCTGTTCCGATGGACTTTGATCATGAAATTGTGACACATATATAGATATTTTTGGGGGAGCCTCAGGTACTAGAAAATATTTGGTGGCAGTCTGCAAAATTGCTCTGGTTGACATGGCAACCATTTTAAGTAAAAAATGTGGGAAAATCAGAAATATGGTATTTTCACATATAATTATTCATACATAAAAGTTATATAATTAAATCAAAGCAGGAATCCAATTTTTGAATCATACAGGGGCACGCGGACCCTAATATCCAACATGGTTTCTATTTGAATCTGAAGGTAATATCAAGGTTAAAACCCAAGGCCAAGGTCAATTGTAGCCTTTTAGCTATGCACCATAATTTCATCAAGAAAATCCTACAGAATTACACATGATGCCCTACTCTGCAAGCATTGAGCGTCCATTCGTGATTTTACGTGTCCTCTTCGATTTCTTTCTGTTTTCCTTGTGGTAGGCCTCTACCCCTTCATCCTTTCCCTCCATACTTCTCCATACCCTTGTCCTTCCTCCCTCCCCCTAGATCAGCTCTCTTTCTGCTCGGCCGCCCCCCGTTTTCCGGGTGTAAAGGGAGGTGAGCAGCTCACTAAATGGGGCCAGGTCAGGCCGGGGAGGGGCAGGCGCCACCACGTCCGGACTGATTTCAAGGTAGGCTGAGCTCTGACCAGGGGCTTAAGCCCCATTCCCACAAGGCGATTTTCAAACTGTTGACCAACGAATCTACCCCAAAATTCTTATGATCAACCGTCAGTATATTGTACTCAAATGTGCATGTATGCGCGTGTGGATGGATGAGTGTGTTTTTGTGGGGTTGGGGGTGAGTTTGAGTTGTTTGTGTGTGTGGTATGTCTGTGTGTGTTTGAATGTATTTATGTGTGTATGTGTGTGAATACTGATTCAAAGGAAGGCTGTGTTCTGATCACAGTCCTTGGGCCTGGGGACGTGATGGACTGGGTAGGGGTGGGCGTTACGGCTTGGGGTGGAAGGTGAAAGGGGACTGTGTGGATGGATGGGTTTTTGTGTTTGTGTGTGTTTGTGAGGGTGGATGCGTGTGCGCGTAAAATATTGATAGTGTGTGTACCTCTGTGTGTGAACGCTGATTTCAAGTAGGCCGAGTTCAGACCAGAATCTTAGGGCCTGCATGGGACGTGATGGACTAGGCATGGGTTTCTTGTCTGGCGGAAACTTGCCTCAGGGACGTTGAGAGAGGTTGTGTGTGTGTGCGTGTGTGTGTGTGTGTGTGTGTGTGTGTGTGTGTGTGTGTGTGTTGGTGTGTGTGTGTGTGTGTATGTGAGTGTGTATGTGAGTGTGTTTGTGTTCCTGTGTCTGTGTCTGTGTTTGCGTAAATTGTAGTAGACCTTGTCTATGATATGAAAGGCTTTCAAAACACTGTGTGTGTGTGTGTGTGTGTGTGTGTGTGTGTTCTGTGTGTGTTCTGTGTCAGTGTTATATTCCTGTATCTGTGTCTGTGCTTGCGTATAGTGTTGTAGACCTTGGCTATGATATGAAAGGCTTTCAAAACGATGAAAAGAGCCAACCCCGGCCTGTGGAGCATTGCGCCTCCACCACCTCCAGGGCCCTGCCCTAATTTCTCCATCCCTCCACACTCATTTGTCTTTGCCTTCCTGCCGCCCGATTTTCTTCACTCCACTCCCCACTCCTTCCTCTCTCGCCCCCTGTAATTTCAAGCACTCTCGCCGTATTTAATCCCGAGCACTAAGCAGGTGACTCAAAGAACAGCCTGGCAGCGCCTCGGCCGTTTAGCTGCAGAGGGAAAACACCGCCCGACGCCCAATTTTCCACGGCTGCAGGTGCATAAGCGCGGCGCCTTAACTCAATGCGACTTGAACAGTGGCAAAACCAGAAGGATCCTACTTTGCTATTCATGCCATGAAATTGAAATTGTAAATCCTCATTTTACCCCTACCGGCTTTCATTTCTAAATCGGCTGGGAAACAAAAGCGAGAATTAGGCCGGCGTTGCCGTGGAGTTATTTGGGAAGGCTTGTAGTAGGGTGGGCCCCAATCAGTGGCCTACAATCAAACCAGCCTTGCCTGATAAGAAACCTTCCCTGAGAGTCTTCAATGGTGCAGCGTGTCTGATTGCCTTAGCATTATTCTCGGCTCGCTAATTCGATGTAATAACTACATTTCATAAACCACAAAGGCTTGGCTGACGAACCAGAGGCGAGCTTTTGAATATCAATCCAAAAATAGGTAGGAAGCGCAGGGACACGGTCGACTATTTGGGAAAACGCCCTCCAGGAAAATCTGAAAAATTTGTTCACTCTTCCATTCCCTGATAAACTAGCGACCTGCAATATCCCCCTTCCCTTTGTGAACCGTCAATACAATCGATTCCGTGGCGCTACCATTTCTCCATCCAATATCCCGAGATTGATGAGTTTAAGACTTGAATTACTTCCCTCCAATTGTGAAACAATCAGAGTGACGTGTGTCAGGGTGGTGGGTGCCCGCCGGCCGTTAAACCGCCAACATTTGCCGTTACACCGCCGCCATCTACCTCCATTATCGTCCAACACCTGACACGGGAAGACCAAAAAGGGCATCATGGGATAGGATTCGTGACCTCAGGCCAGCGTCGGCCAATCAGGTCATGGTCGGATTACAATTAGGTCAAGGTCGGGTTTCAATCGCTGGAGGTCAGAGGTCAGGGTCTATTTGGGTGTCACGTGACTGGGCAGCTGGTTACTGGTGTGTGGCGGGTTTCTGTGTAAATAGGCTGTCGGCGGCCATTTACCTTGTGGCAACCAGCGGTGGGCGGGGGCCGGCTTCTGATTGGGTTAGGGCGAGCACGTGACGGCCCGAGCCGTCAGGGAGCAGATCCCCCGGCCGCCGAGCAGCTCGGCCTGAGCAGGTGGGGCTATGGGGGGGGGGGGGGTTCTAGATGGGGTTCCCCATGTCGCATGTCGATGTTAGGAAATGGCCATGTGAGCTGACATTATATTTTAAAATCCTCTGTTCTTGTCACTAAGCTCCATGTCGCTTGTGGATTTAAAGATATGGTCATGTCACCATGTTTTGTTTTTTTTGTTTTTATTTAACCATACTCAATTTACATCAATTGATCTTCCGTATAGGTTTGATAAATTTAGGAACAGTACATACTTATATATGCATAAGATGAAACAAGATTTTTAAACAAGCACATATCATTACTCATCTAGCTAATTTAAGCATCAACAAACAACAATATGGCTTGTTTACCAAAAAAATATGATAATGATGTTGAATTTAAGAATAGCCCCTGTCACATGTCACTAGGCTGAAACTCGGCCATGTTGCTGTGTCGATTTTAGGGGTCTAGACCCATGCTATGGGGCACCGAGTGGTGACAAAAGGTGGGGCTATGGAGGCTCAGTGAATATACCACAGGTGGGGTTATGGGGCGCCCAGTGTCAACCACACTTTGCCATTCTCTGACCCAATCAGTGATACTGAAAACCTTTAAGGAAACAAAGACCTATACTTAAGGGTTTGCTTAGTCTTTTTAAACTCAATAGTCAGTTTGTTCTTAAACACCATTCACGTAACTGTGACAGCACAGACGACGTTCTTGTTGCAGTAGCTACTACATTATCTGCAAACGCATACAAAATAGTATGGTGTAACGTCTGTAATTTCATTAAGTGCTGTTGCTATCATAATGTTGAAGCGGCCAAAGATCTTTGCAGATTGTCTACAGCCTAATGGTCGACACTGTATGTTCAGGTACAAGACGAAAAGTATATTACTTGCGTGTATCCTTACAACAGTATTTGTATTCAGCGAATTGGAAAGCTCCAATGTCTGTTGTTCATATTGGTGATGAGTGTATATGGAAAATCTGTCCTTTGGTTACTTTTATGAAATGTGAGCTATCTCTTGAACCTATATTCCCGCAGGTGATGATAAAATTGTAGGCAACTTGAACGTGAGGACATTGAGAATAGACCATTGTTCAGCCTCTATCATAGGTATACTGTTTCTATCTGGAAACCCGAGTATGGGAGAATGCAATCACAAAAAAACATGTTCAATATCCATTATCATAGCTAATTTCAAATAATAATACAGCGATGCGCAACAAAAAACAAAATATGCAAGTTCTTGTATGGCAAATATTCTACGTATATTAATAAAGCTGCTATCAATTATTAATCAGGCAATACAGCTCGAATCAGTTTTCATTTCGAATACCAATCCATCGTAAGCTGAACTCAGGGTTCTTGAATTATGTGAGGTATTATTTTCAGTTATGCGCAGTATATTGTACCTTACGTTTAAGATATAAAAGTATCTTATAAATATATCCCGTGTAATCCACAAAATGAAACTGTATAATAAGTGAATTATCAGAGAAACTCTACTTAATTACATTTCTATATAATTCCGTCTTGAAATACGTGCCAAAATGATTGAGTCTCTTAAATTGGATTATTGATCAATTAATTGTAGTTAATTTCTGAGAAGGAAGTGTCGTTTGAAAAACACAACTAGCACACTTTTATGCACGTTTATATATATATATATATATATATATATATATATATATATATATATATATATATACATGTGTATGACCCTTTCAGTGCATTCTGACCGCCAGTTCAAAACAACAACAAGCCCCCATGATAAGGCGATGCTCTGAGCACTTGGGGACCGCTTTACCAGGAAACAGTTGGCGGAGCATAGGTAGGGCAGTCACGGCATGGCTGGGTGGCTGGGGGCTTGGGGATGTGGGAGGGGGGTTGGGTAGGGTCGGGGGGTCGGGGGAGGGGCGGGGGCGACGAGGGGCGAGGCCGCCTAATAAAATAAACACTGCAAATTGAGTGCCGGCCGATAGGGTGCGCCCCGCATCCCGGCTCTGTCTATTTCCTGATGTGATCAATCCCAGCCAATGTTGTACACATTCGGAATCCTGATGCTCCCAGTAGCTGAACTTTACCGCGGTTCAGCTGGTACTAAAACGGGAGCAACCATCGGAAAAACACAGATTTCTTAGATCTGGTCGGCAAGAAATAGTTCATTTTAAGTTCCTTTCATTGGGCCATAGCGATAGTTAAGAGTTCTGGCTAGATATCATAAATGTTATTTTATATGAAGTGTTGCACATTAACAGGACACATACGAGCTGTATGTTTACCAGAACATAGGACAAGCCAAACTAACAGGAGGTGACAGAAAATGTTCAGGTTTTTGAGTTGCTTCTTGTGTCCCAGATCTAGAGTAATATCGACAGAAAAATAAGCCTGAAAATACCAAGAGTAATAAAGATCCGCCATCATGTCGTTATTAGTCCGGCGACAGGCCGGGCGATATTAGAGGTAGTTGGCGAGGGCGGGGAGTCGTCGGCCATTAGATATAGATGACCTGGGTTGGCTGGTCCCCGGTCGGCGGGCAGGCCTATTTGTGTCTGACAATGGTATCAGGGATACAACAGGCCGGGTACCGTCCCAGGGGGGCTGTCAGAGTATGATATTCTAGTGGTGGTGTGTGTGTGGGGGGGGGGGGGATGTGGAGGGGGTTGGTTGGTTGGTAGGGGGGCACCCCGAGCTTTTAGCCTGTATTCCACTAGGTGATTTAACTGCAGCTAATTTAGTAATGAGGAGAACTACCTTTTCTGGGCCACTGGGTACCAGCTGAGGGTTACCAGTGTAGCACACCAGGAACTTTCTTGGCCCCTGGTGCCCGGTGTTTCACCAATAACCTATGACTGGTACCCTGTGGCCCAGAGAAGTTATTCTCCTCCTAATTGCCATCTTTTAGCAAAAGATTGGGTAAAAGTTTTACCAAGTTATATGACAAAAGACCCTGCATCCTACATATCATCCAGAAGAGACTTTATAGCATGTTTACGATTAATCGATATTCGCACTGCCAATGATTGAAAATCGGGGGTAAAATCGACTAGTGGAATTCAGCCTTTACGACCTGCCAGAAGAGCGATGGCCGCAAATAACCAGCGGCGGTGGCTGGTGCCCTGCGAGTCACTGCCCGGGCCATGATTGAAATGGCCCTGTTGACATGGGCCATGGCCCTTATAGCCCGCGCCCTCTGGCGGGCCGCTCCTACATCATGAACTACTCCTAATGTGCCCACGATGTGTATATTAGCCCCCGCTGTACGATACACAGGGACGGGGGGTATTTCTGGCTGCTTGTTTTCTTCTTGTTATAGTGTCTCGTATAGAATGTGGGGAGAGGGCTGTATGATACATAAGGACGTGGTTTATTTCTGGGTGTTTGTATTTAGCCGCCCCTCTATGATACACAAGGACGTGGGGTATTTCTGGGTTTTTGTTTTGTTCTGTTATAGTGTCTCGTATAGCATGTGGGTAGAGAGCTGTATGATACACAAGGAAGGGGGATATTTCTGGATGTTTGTTTTCTCCTGTTATAGTGTCTCGTATAGCATGTGGGGCAGCAAGCGATCTAGGAGGTGGGCATTTCCAAGTCGATTTTGCAGGTGAATTAGGTCTTGTTCGTGAATATGGATTGAAGCCCATATTCCACATCATTATAGACATATGTGTCAATTTTAAAAACCAGCAGGGGAAATATATAGTCGTGGCCTGTAATATGATGATAAGTAATATTTGATTACTTTATGTTCTTTTTATCACAATTATTTAGGTCCTCAAGCTATAGCTGTGTACAGTATTTCATTATTGGTGTATATTTACTTTAACATTAACTATATTTAATATTGCTATGTTCTACACCTATACAGAAGATCATTTCTTGTAAATGAGTATGGTTAAATGATAAAAAAAGGATAAAGATAGACATGCTATATATGATTATTATATCATATAATCCTCCATTTAATGTATTTTAGGATGTGTGGTTCCATCTACCATTTACAGGGTAACATGGCTAGAATTAGCTTCATTGTATAGATAAGAATATTTCGATGATGTAAGTAGTATAGGCAAAAAGGAATTTAGTACTTGGTGCGTACATTGTTCGTGGCAATTTGGTCGACTTCTCCTACATTTTTTTTCACAATATAAGGACAGTGTCAAGTGGTTTGATTCTTTCGTATCTGCGACGTGTCAGTAGTATATGAAAATCGTAATTTGAAGCATATTTTGGATATGACATGCTATGAATAAGCGACGTATCTATGAGTAGTATTTTTTTTCTTTTTCTTTTCTTTAGGATTATTATGAAGGGAAAGTTCAAATGTTCTTCCACTTATTCCTGTTGCTCACTCAGGTACAATTCCGTGCAGGGTCATCGTTGGCCACCCAAACCTCCTAGTTTATAGACAGTTTGTTTGTCAGGGACAAGAGTCAAGGACACGTTTTTGAAGCATGGCCAATGTCGTGCCACATGTACAATGTAGCAGACATAACCAGTTTGCATCGCATGGCTTAAAATGCCTATATCGATTAGGGGGATAATGTCCTAAAAAGAGTTTACTAGTTAGGTGACCATGTTCTTTTGAATTTTATGGTTTATTCATAACGATATGTATAAATAATGAAAACAAAGAGACACGATTGCACAACCGCTTCTATGTTATTACTCCTAGGGTACAATTAACCAGATGAACAATGAAACCAAATTACTATGTAAACTAATCTTTTCTGTTGATTTTACGAATTTCATATAAATATGTAAAAGAATCTAAGTAAAAATGTGTATATTTTCCAACTATAGGCCTATGCAGTCCTACCTAGACCTGTCCATAATGCCTATAAACAATTTTCTTTGATCCGATTCACCCGTAGAAAAACATGTTGTGACTCCAATCCCTTCCAAATGATCAAATTCGATCTACCTCCAGTGTTTCTCTCACCTCAATATACTATTTTGACATTTAAAAGATAGCAGCATCACTTGATGATATAGCATGTGGAAGCCTTTACAGATGTAGATCAGCAAAGATGGTATCATGCCCTAGGCAACAATTGCTGTCATAATACTCCAAGGGTGTTCAGCCAAGCGTGGAGGAGTCAGTTTTATTATGAATGAAGAGAGCATAACAAACAATGTAGGCAATGATGCGTGTCTGACAAAGACAAACGATTCAGCTAGGGACTTCCTGACGCTGTCAATTGTGTTGTGTCAACCATCACCTAAGTGATATGTTTAAGTGATGATCTGCAAAACACCCATCTAAGATACTGTATTAAAGTTTTGTGTGGTCTGGGATTTTTGGCTTCGGGAAAAATATTTTTCTTTAAGAAAATAAGTATAGGGAAAATGTGATGTTTCCCTTTACGAAAAGTGTGTATAAGATAGATGTGATATTTCCTTTAGAAAATAAAGTATTTTAAAGTATTTCCGCTAAATGACTGAGAGATCTGGGGAGACTTCTCTGTGTTATTTGGTGCAATGCAGTGAACTAAAGATGCATGAGTCTTGTACAAAGGTTACATGCAGTACAGCAAAAAGCCATACATCTGGAAAGTTCCATAGAACTGACAGGCCATTCGTTATACGCCCCCTTTTGTAAAGGTGAGGTGGGCTAGGCCGATCTATAAAAAGCACAGACTCATCTGCTAAGCAGAGTCTAGAGCATGTTTGGTCTGGTCATGTTTATGCTAGCAATACATGGAGCTTGCGACTAAGCCACATCCCCACTTGGGCGCCAATGACGGCGACTAACATTAGTAGCTCGGTGAAATTAGTACGTCATCGGACAACTAACTAGTTGCCGGCGATTAAAAAAGTTAAACGGCAATTAGAGGTCACTTTGGTCGCCTAGATCGGCGATTAACTGCACCATCGTCGGCGATGAGTGGGAAATATTTCATCAGAAAACAATGGCAACAAGTGGTTTAATCGCCAGACACAACGGCGCCACTTTTTAGTATGTCGCCGGACGACTAACAACTTTAGTGGCTGCCGAATTTTGTAATCTAGTCGCCCAAGTGGGGACCAGGCTTAAAGCCTGGTCCCCACGTTGCGACTAAACCATGGCGATTAACGTTGGTCGCCTGCCGATTAAGGATTAAGTACGTCATCGGACGATTAATTAGACGCCGGTGGAAAAAAAATTTAATCGCCACGTTGGGACGCTCTTCCCATCAAACTGCCAGTGATTAAACATCATATTGGTCGCCCTGCCCATCGATTAACTACACTAATCGCCGCCGACTAAAGAAAAATATTTAACATGTTGAATATTTCGCCGAGAAACCACAGCGACTAGTGGTTTAGTCGCCAGACATCACGGCGCCCCTCTTTGATAAGTAGTCGGGCGACCAAACCGCCGAGAATCACGTTGGTCGCCGTCGATATTTTTCAAAGTAATCGCCCTGTGGGGACCAGGCTTAAGAGTACATAACTTGCAAAAGTTTAGCAGATTGAGTGAAGTTTACACCAGTGAAGATTACACCAACACATTGGTATATTTCATCAGCAATGTCCAGTCATTAGTTTACATTTTAATATGCAAAACGGCGTTTTGGAAAAACATCGCAAAAAAAGATCATATAATATGTTGGAACTCATTTTTAAGAGTTGGAATCATCATTTGCCCGTTTTGGGTACCCCTCTGGGTTATATGATTAAAGTACGTGTATATCAACGTATGAGTGGAATGAATGTAAGATCATGGCATGACTAGTCGCACACAAACAACACGACATATCTCAATAAAACTGAAACATAGGTATATGGTTGCGTGTACTGTAACTCTACGTCACGTGACTTACTACGAAGCAAATATGTATAAATATTTCACCCGTTACAAAGACCTAAAGGTTAACTTCATTATTTAGGGATTTATCTATTCTTTGATTGTTCACTGAATATATTGATTATCCTGTTGATTCTCAGTTAAAGGTTTTTATCCCTCTCTACACACTGTATGTGGGTTTTTTTTCTTTAAATGGTTGCTGCCAATATGTTTTCCGAAGTGATGTCATGTCAGTTCTTGGCGTTATCAATTATCTGCAGTTGAAATCAAGCTTTACTCCAGAAAAGCCCCCACGCGAAGACGTCGTCAACTCGTGAGCGTCTCACGTGGCTGCATGTCAGTGCGCATGTCAGGGCGGAAGTATGCAATGGATTTTTATAGAAATATATATAAGGAAGTATATACACATTTCCCAAATTGAAAATCCAGGGGGAGTGGTCCTGGGGGTCCTCGGGGTCCTGACTCCCCCCCCCCCTCTTTTTTTTGGTGGTCCCCGAAACTACAAAAAGAGGAGAAAATGCCGCGTGTGTATATGAGATTGCATGCGGTTCTAGTTCTTAGCCTTTATGCTGATCACCCTTTTGAAATTTCTGTATCCACCCCTGGTCCCATCCCCCTTGGTGCGCACATACTGAATGGAAGGTCCTTTGACAAATCTACTGGTTTCTACAGGGTACGCCCTCTAAGCTTGGCAATAATTTGAAATAAGAATACTGTCCAGGACGTGCGTGTGTGGGGGGGGGGGGGGGCGCAATTAAATCAACACTCTTCCCCTTTTAACAGTTTTTTAATCATCCCCATTGTAATACTATAATGTTTTTTAAAGTAACCTTGCCTTTGGTTGGCCCTTTATTCTGAGTACCTAATAATATATAGGTACTCATCAAATCATCAAATCATATGGTCTTTCTTTGCGAATTGTTGCCAATACGTTTTGGCGAATGGAGATGCACAATTATAATGGCTGGATATTGCTTTAGAAAACTACTTTTGTAATTTTCTAAATTCTGAACTGACATCATATTGACATTAGATAATCGCATACACTGACGTCAGAAGAAAAAAGTGTGCACAGTCCCCACTAATAAAATCGTCGAGTGGAAACAGCCATGCAGTGATTAAGCTTAACCGATCCACTATTGACACGGTATCTTTTTTTTGAGATTTGCAATGTGGTTTGCTTTTTACATAAAACCATAATGAGAATTCAGGTCACGAGATATTGTTCTGAATCAATGGGATCAATTCGACAGCTGATAACATCGACATTCGTTGTTAAACGTTGACAGGAGAATCTGCCACAATGTCATGACCATGGACAGAATCTGGTTGAAACTGCCACTGTGTGTAGATATCTATCTTTGGGTTGTCACTGGAGAGGTGGAAAACGTCATAATGAACACGAACTCTGTTTGCCTGTCGCTAGGCACTATTTGCTGGTCGGTCCGTAGCGTTGACTCTAAATGATGAATCTGAATAGATGTCCAATATTAAAACTGATTGCAGCATTTTTTTCGAATAAGCCTTCTCAAAATATACTGTGCTTATTTGAAGCTCTCAAGAGCTATGGGAACACCCAGGGATACAAAATCATTAAACAACAACAGCCTTTATGCTGATCCCCCTTTGCGAAAATCCTGTATCTGCCACTGAACTACACACATATAGAATATACACCTCTTCCATCTGAAACACCGCAACGATTTAACACCATGTAATTTATTGTTAGGTCAACTTCATATACCACATATATTCAACACATACCAGTAGTGGCAGCTGCAAGGCTTTGAAAAACACATGGACCCATCACCCCCCCCCCCCTTCCCAAAACACACCATCCCCATCCAAAACATACTATCCCAATCCAAAACACACATATTATACCCTTCCAAAACACATATTAATTCAAAAAAAATATCCTTATCCAAAACACACCATTTCCATTCTCTATCAGAAACAATTAGTAACTTACATTAAAAACACACCAAACCCATCCAAACCACACCATCCCCATCTAAAATACACCACCTCCATAATCAAAAACACACCATTCAAAAAAAGATGAACACCATTCCCACAAAACATATTCCCCCAAAAAGATTATCCAATCGGAATTTCAAGATATCGAATATATCATTTGTCCTCAAAATTCAGATCACAAAATCCCAATCAAAAACTGTCCATCCCCATCCAAACCACACTAGATCTATCCCCCCCCCCCCATTCACCCCCCTAGCCCCACCTGCCCCCCTGTTCAGAGCGCCCCTACCGGCGGCCATCCGCTACCGGAAAGGAGACTGTCGACTGGAGGACCCGGCTTCTGCAAACTCTTCATCTGGCCTCGCCACCAGAGGGTACTATATCACCGCCCCAAGCCTGGCGGGGGGGGGGGGGTGTTTGAAGGGGGAGGGTTTCTCATAAAACCAGCCCTGGATTTTCCACCCATTCCAACCTCGTAATATCTTTGCTATGGAATCTGAATTTCGTGTAGTCCTTTCTCTATTGCGACTATTACTAGAATCCTTGACTTAAGATTATGGTTGTATTTATTATTATTTATTATCATTTTTGTTGCTCAATGGTTATCTAGGTTATAGCATGGACTTGCCGCTGGTGACTCGTGAGGGCCCTAATGAGCTATGGCGAAACGTCGGGTACCAGCGTTGGGAACGCAAATATTGGTGCTAGGGGTCAGCCCTGGGTGGGCACATGCCGAGTGCTGACATGCTACCCTAGGGGTGGAGTGGAATGGGAGGGAGGCAGGGGAGAGGGGGCGGGGGACGGTGGATGGCTACATGCTTAATGCTGACATACGCCGAGGAGAGGGGTTCCATGCTGAGACCTGAGATATAGCCAAGGGGGGCGGGGGCGGAGTGAGTGAGTAATGGATGCTTAACACCGTTTCGGCAACTAAGGTCATATTCACTGCGAAAACAAGTTGGGATGAATTCTGTCTTTGGTGATTGTATCTATGAGATGAAGGTGAAGGCAAACAGCAGGGGATCAAAACCTCGAAATCATTTTTGCTGTACCTCATCCCTTAGTGAACCACAGCACCAACCGGGAATTGAACCCAAAGAACCACTTGGTCAGTGCAGGGTCCCCCCTATCATCGCCTTATACAATCAGCAGGGGCTACTGGGGGCCTATTCTTCCCCATAACCACCACGGGGTAGGGGGGCCGGAGGGTACATGCTTACTGCTTACATGTAGTCGGGGGGGGGGGGGGGGAGTGGCGGGTCGAGGGACAGGGGACGGCAGGTTGGTACATGATCAATCCCCACATGCTGAAGGGGAGGGGGGTTTACATGCTTAATGCTGACATGTCGCCATCAGCCGCTAACCTCCAACCTCCCACTGCCCTCTCCAGCCCCCTCCCCCCCCCCCCCCCAGCTCAGGCTGAGAATTCGGAGAGGTTGGAGGCAAGTAGAAATGGATATGATATGTCCAACAAATAATCTTGATTCTTCTGAGGGTATTAGCTGATTAGGTTCCTTTTTCCTAGTCGAGGGTACATTCACTAGGCTATATTGGGCATAATTTCGGTATTTATCTTTTCTGAAGTTTAGTGTATGTACTATATTGTATGAGTATACTGCACTATATTATATGAGTACATGCACTTGCGTTTTTCTGTCATGGTGGCTTCACCAGTGCCTATTCCAGGGCTTACACACTGCATGTAACATTAAGCCCTGTTTCCACCAACTAATTTTACTACCGATTTCAGGAATCATGGTGTATACCATTACAAAAGGTTTTTAATTCTCTCTCAAATGGTATGTAAGATATATAATCCTTTGCCATATTACCAGTTAAAAGTATAAATTACCAACAAATCGGTACAAAAATCGGCTGGTGGAAACAGGGCTTTAAGGGTTGGGGGTGTGACTGGAGGATACGCCCGGCGGGGAGTTGGGGGATTCCCAATGGGCGTCAGGGGATCAAAGCTGGGACCGTAACAGGGGCTCATGATCCTGGGCTGGGAGGGGTTGGAGGGGCTGGGTGAAGGGCTGCGGTACGAGGGGAAGGTTAGAGGCTTTGGGAGGGGGGATTAAACCCCATACCCACTAGGTGATTTTACCGGCGACTGGCGACTGGCAGAATCGGCCGATTCTTAAGGACGCCTGTAAGTATAGTGGGTATGGGGCTTTAGAGACTGGATGGTAGGGGCCGGACTGGTGTTAAATCCAATAACCACTTCGACACTTTGGACCTAGCCGATTGGAGTTCCTCTGATCAGCCGTCTGTATGTTGTATTGAAATGAACATGTTTGATAAAATCGCTGGTTGAATCGTCCAGCGACTTTTTCCGGCAATCCAGATCAAACATGCACATTTAAATCCACCATGCTGACTGGCTATCAGAGGAAATACAATCGCCGAGGTCCAAAGTGTCCAAGTGGCACCGACACCCACTAGGCAATTTTGACAACGCCCATCAGGATGGCGTATAAGAATAGGCATGTTATGTCTAAATTGCCAGCGATTTTATCAAACATATTTATTTCAATATAGCATACTGCCGGGTGATCCGAAGTAAATATGATCGCTGAGGTCGAATATATCTAGTGTGTATGAGGCTTAAGGGATTGTAGGGGGCTGGAGAGGAGCAGGGGCCGTAGGAGTGGAGTAGGGGCTAGGAGGGGGTTAGGGGCTAAAAGTGGAGGGTGGTCAAAGCGGTGCATCAAGGGGTGGTGGTAGGGGTGGTAGGTGTAAGAGTGGGGGCGTCAGACAGGGGCTCTAAACGCAATGACAGGGCTTAACTATGGGACACAGTCACAGAGGTCACCCCCGCTTATCACCGCCCCCTGAACCATTGGTCACGTCCAATTAGAGCCAATTAGGTGGGTGGTCAGCTCTTTGTGTGCCAGGGGGTGGTCCTCAGGGGGGTCGGGGGTCGGGGAGCGGGGATTCTCAGGGTGCGTAGTGTTGGGCCTGAGCCCTTAAGGTTGGCTTAGGACAGGTCACTGTTAGGTCAAGGGAAGGTCAGGGGAAGGTCAGTATAAGGTCAGGGGAAGGTCACTGTAAGGTGAGGGCCCAACATCATCCCACCTTCGTGTATGACCTCTGACCACTTAGAGGTCAGTCTTTGTCCTGACTTGACCGGTACCTCGTCCCCTCATCCTTAAGCCTCTCATCGTACAACCAATCTGGGGGCTACAGATTCTAGCCTCAATTACACTATGCGTCGGGTCCCTGTTGCATTGGGTAACATCGCCCAATGCGACAGGGACCCGACCCATAGTGTAATATGGCTTAAGATAAGTACCCCGAAGTGATTCTCCCAATAACAATATAATGATGATAATTATGGTTTTATCTAAAATTATTGTAAAATAATGCAAACGCCAACATGAATCTACTGTGAATGCATAACCAACGCAAATCTAGAGCCCAATGCAAATACCAATGCGAATGTCAAACCCAACGGGAATGCTAACATGAACTTTTTTCTATATAACACTATGCCTTGTTTGCTTTAGTTCGCGTTGAATTCTCGCATTGGGCCAAAATTGAAAAAACGCGAGCTTGCCGACGCGTAGTGTAATATGGCATTGTGTCAGAAACCGACCCTAATAAGAAATGGCCATTTTCCACATTGAAAAAAGCACCTCTTGAACATTCGACTTCTCGATGTCATACACCATTAAAATTCCGTGTTCTTTCCTTAAATATGCAATTGAAAGCATTGTTTTAATTCTATTGAATGATATCGGCAGAATATTCTGTGGCTTTCCTGTTCGCAATTGGCATGACTGATGATCATATTGGTCTATCATTGCCGATGCTTAATTGTACACTGATAAACTTTATTGCCCATATTAGACATCCCGAAAAGGAAATTGACCTAATTGTGTAAAAAAAATCAATTAAAATAAGGTCAACACAGTTCCACGGTTGGGACTCTAGGGAATGTATTAACGTTAAATAAACATTTCATACAATAAAACCTTACAGTTCTTTGCAGAACAACTTCTTTTCTTATAACTCACCCCTTTCCGCTCCCTCAGTAGGCATGCCTTTTTATCTTAATTGATCAGAATATTTGAGTTGAATCCCATTCAATTAAATATGCCAGCGATCGCTTGAGACAAGATTATGCTTTTTGGGTCCTTTTGGGGGTTGAATGACATGGAGGGGCCTGCCGGTGGGAGCTTAAGGCCGAAAGCGTGTTACTCGATATCCACAGGACCATAAAGCAAGATAACCCAGAAAAGGACGGCTATTTCGGGCAGGGCATTCACCCGCTTGTAAATATCTATTGTTCACAGAAGGAGGCGAAGGCGTGTTGCGGGAAAATCGAAAGTTGCTGTTCATCATCGAGGGCCGTAAATTTGGGCGGAAGGTGGTGAGAGGGAGGTAGGCCGGCCTGCGCTGCCACTGAGAGGCATTGAGGGTAGCACCAGAAAAGGGTGTCTACCTGGTTAAAAAAAGTGAATAACCAAGCTTCAGAACAGTCTATTTGTGGTCCAAAATCAAATTGGCTATATACCAACGTCGTGTAAGTAACATAATTTATATTTGTCGCAGCCCTCTACGATCAGAGAATGTTGGGAACGTTGGATTAGTGTAGTTCTCAGCGACTTGGTCCCTTGCGAAGTTATTCGATATGTTCAATATTTTCGCAGAGATCCTGCAAAGTTCCATTTCCATATACTACTAAAATGTCGAGTGTACAACAGGTTAAATCCATTTGACGATATCACGTATATTGTTTAACCAATCTAAGCGACATCACATATAATGATAGTGTTTTACATATGCTAGGCATATCGCTATTAATATTCATTTCGATATCATAGAGTTAAATGCGAAAATCATATCGAATCCGGCATTATACAGAAGTATATCTTTATTTACTACACTGACCTCGAAACCCCACTAATGTACGAATCACTTCTATCACTGCATATTGTTGGGCAGCGTACCCAAGTCCTACTTCCCAATACGAGAGCGGCTCTAGCTAGTGTCCGGCCCCAACGACTCATCTAACGGCCAACTCACACGCAACAGGGGTACTGGGCGGCTACTTTACCCTCACAGAAAGAGATCGCACTCTGGGGCGGACGTATACCGCCTGCATGGTAGGAGTAGGCCAACACTGATGTAACGGTGGACAGAAGGTGGTATTACACTAAACGACCTGGGCTGCAATGTCGGTATTTTTTATCAGAGCTACATCTTGTAGAAAACGTTATTCATGCAGTTGGTAAAAAAATAAAAAAATGATATGGTGATATTATACATGATTCGCCTACAGGAGTGCTATATGATTGTTAACAATTAGCAATTTGGAGTATTTTACACACACACACACACACACACACACACACACACACACACACATATATATATATATATATATATATATATATATATATATATATAACAATATTATCTCTAGTATGTTCGACTTCTCTGTCATATTGTCATATCGCAGCTTAAGCTGCATAGTGTAATACCGCCTTGAGGTATAGGCCTAAGGCGTGTCCCGCCAGTCGTCGTGTGAGGTCAGGGCGGAAGTTGGTGGGTGCTACTTTGGTTAACAGCTCTCTCAGGGCTTGGGGTGTAACGGGGGCAGGGAAGGGGGAGATATAGGGTTTAGGTGTACCCCGCCAGTCGCCGTGTTCGGTCGAAGCGGAAGTTGGTGGGTGCTACTCTGGGTTTAAAGGCTCTTCCAAGGGTGTGAGTATAACGGGGACAGGGAAGAGGGACGTATAGGGCCGACTTGGCGTTGGTGAGAGGTATAGACCTTGTGCACATGCGGGCACGTGTTCACATTTTGGTGAGTTCCATGTGCTTATCACAACCACATGGTGATCAGATGGATCTAAAATTCATTAGTTCTAGATTATAAAAATGATAGATTTGGACAGAATGGGACAGAATGGGACCATTCAAGTTAGATTAATATAAATGTATGTTCTAAATGTTTGGAATTTTGAATAATAATGATTCTAGATTGATCACCAATACATCGTCGAGACCATTTCAATGCATTCTGATGTCATCTGCACAACGTCTATAGGTGAGAGAATACGGAGACGTCATGTGCGGGCGGGCGGATGTTGGTGGGTTCTACTTTGGCTTTAACGGCTCTTTCAGGGCTGCAAGTGTAACAGGGCCAGGAAAGGGGGAGGTATAGGGCTGAGGTGTACCCCACCAGTCGTCATGTGAGGTCAGGCGGATGTTGGTGGGTGCTACGTTGGGTTTAGCGGCTCTTTCAGGGCCGCAGGCAACGCTATGGCGTGGGAGGGGATATGGCGCGCGCGCGCGCGTGTGTGTGTGTGTGTGGGATGGGGGTGCCTGGTGAGGTATATGCCCGGCTTAGCGTTGATGATGTAACTGGAATAAGGGAGAGAGGTATAGGGCTCAGTTGTACCCCGCCAGTCGCCATGTGCGGTCGAGGCGGAAGTTGGTGGGTTTAACGGCCTTTTCATGACCTCAGGCGGCGCTATGGCGTGGGAGGGGATACGGCGTGTGTGTTTTTTTTTTTTTTTTTTTTTTTTTTTTTTTTGGGGGGGGGGGGGGGGGCTGGTGAGCAGCTCCCGATCTCGGTGAGCAGGTCAGGTCCCAGCCTGAGTAGCTCCTATTGGCGCCTACTTAGGGCCCCCTCCCCGCGGGCCTTCATCGCCAAGTCAGCGCACACACGCCACCCAGGGCGCCAAACGCCGACCTGGGCCATTCTGTAGCGGCAAGTAGCCATGGGGCCCTTGGTTGGGTGAGGGGGGGTCTCAAATGTTGCATGTCAACTATGAGAATAGGCCATGTCGGCTGTCACTTAAGTCTTGGGCCATTCATTTCCTACGTATGCACATTTTCAAACAATTTCAGACCCCCCCCCCCCTCCACCCCTCCTTGTGCTAAAGTACATATTAGATTTAAACAGGAACTTACGCATATTTTAAAAAATCTCAGAGCCCCCCCCCCCCCTTGAAGCGTACATACTTTAATAATGGAAGGCCCTTCTTCATGCCCCAGAGACCTCTAAGAGACCCTCATGTTCCATGTCAAATTTAAGAAATAGGCCATGCAATGTCGTATATTTCTTTCTTCGTGTCACTAAAACCCATGTCGAATGGCAATTTACAGAAATGGCCATGTCGTCGTGTCAAATTCAGGGGTCTAGAGCCATAGCCCCCCCCCCCCCCCCGCTACAAACAGGTTTCCTCTTTCCTTAGGGCCCCCCGGGCCCTCTTTGTCCTCCCGTACTATCCTCAGAGACAACAACCACTAAGGAATAGACGAACTAATAGTAAGAGATAGAAAATGTTCAGGTTTTTGAGCTGTTTCTTGTGACCCATATCTATATGAGCTGGAGAAAAAGAAAGTAGGTCACTCCGCGATGGCTCATCCTTTGCTCGAGGGTGGGTCGGTGCGGGTATGTTCAGGAGGGGTGGGGGTAAGGGGTGGGGGCAAGGGGTGGGGGTAAGAGGTGGGGGTGGCTATTGCTAGGCAGCGGTCAGTGATCAATGGACAGCTGACCTGTGGTCACCCCAAACACGTGCTCTGCGGCCGGAAGGAGATATTCGCTGCGGGATGGAACTAGGATGGCACTCTAAGCTAAAGCCCAATGCCCAAGTCGCCAAATTGGCGCACAAGTCAGCCGATTTATGCGCTGATTCAGATCACCAAAACAGTATGAAATTTTGAAGTGTATGTGTTGAGTTGGTGCTCAATAGTCTGATTATTTTTTAGTAGAATCGGATGATTTTAGTACCGATCAGTCGGTTGATTTCGTCAAAAACGCCTAGTGGTTATGTAAAAGTTAGATTTTGCATTTTCAGACAATACCAACTCTAAGGCCGTATTCCACAGACCGAAAGTGCAGATGTGCTGCTTACTCATTTTACGTGGTGCCGTTATAAAATATGAGTGTTGCTGATAATATTTACCTGCCGAATTTTGTACTGGCTGCCGATATGGCACTTTTGGCGGCCGATTTGGCACATCAGCGCCCAAAATTGTGTCAAAATTACGGGCTGCCGGTATAGAACGTTAACATGGGGAGCGTTATTATTGTCAGTATCGGCAGTATCGGCACTTTCGGTATGTGGAATACAGCCTTTAATCCAAGAGCGAATATGGTATATTTCCTTGCATGTAACCGTATACACCCTTGCCCCATCCCAGTGCAGATATGAACATACGTGCTGAAAACTCTATACACACCTGTGTAAAACATTGCGAGTCGGGGCTAGTTTAGGAAATGGCAGGGGCAGTCCCCACTTGAGGGCATCCCAGCCAAGGATGCAACATTATTATAACGTTGCAGCAATGTTCTGGTTGGTTCTGTATTTGGTTCTTGTTACATTCTTTTGATGACTCTGAATTGCTGCAACGTATTCCCATGACTTTACACTGCACATGACATTATAACAATGTTCTGATTACATTCTTCAACCCAAACAGAATGTTCTTATAACGTTCTGCTTTGGTTTTGTCCTAACCTCACCAAAAATTATGTTATAATAGCATTCTGATTTGGTGAGGTTGAAACCTCACCAGCAATAGCGTAAATGCTGTGTGCCATCTTAGTAAGTAACAAACTGACTAAAAAGTATGGCTGCAGAACGTTTTTGTTAGTATGCAAGCTGGCCGGGGCTAGTTTCCGAAGGGGCTGTCCCTACTGCAGGTCCAAGTAGTGCAATGAGAGCGTGCTTTGCCGACGGCGGCAGAGAGAGAAAGAGGGGAGAGGGGTCCTAGAATAACAAGGGGCTCATGACGCGGCCAACACTTAAGCCTGATTGAGCTGCTCGCCTCGGGAAATAACCCGGCGCTACATGATCCATGGGGTGAGCTGCTCTCGAGCTGCTCCTCGAGTGTCGGCGGCCTGGTCGGGCATTGTGATGAGCTGCTGGGGGTGGGGGGCGGGGAGGAGGGGGACAGGGGCAGGGGGAGAGGGCAGGGGGAGGAGGGAGGGGGAGGATGGGGAGGAATGGCCAAGGGGAGCAGAGGGGACGGGGGAGTACAATGGCGGATCGAGGATTTTGTAAAGAGGGCGCTATTGGAAATATTTTTTCTTAATTACTTTTGGACCGAATTGTACATTTTAAAAAAACGCAACATTTTCCAAAAGAAGGGAGGGGCGCCCCCCCCCCACCCTCCCCTCTAGATCCGCCCATGGAGTAGTCCGGGGTGTGTGTGTGGGGGGGGGGGGGGGCGCTAGCCTTCTCAATGCCCGGATGTGTGATTTGAAAAGAGGCCCATTTTCAATGACACATTTTGCGGTAAAACACACCCAAGGGATATACTAAATAATTCATATCCCTATTAGATGTTTAAATGAAAATATACATCAGTATTGCATTAACTCATATCAAATACATTAACCTTTCATATATATATGGTATTTCTAAGACAGGTTCCTCAAGTATTCTATACCAATATAGAGTAAACCAGCAAAGTGTACATATTTTCTGTGAAGTTGTCTCACTCATTTCATTCACTTAAGGCCAAAATAGGGACCCTAGTACTTCCGTTTTCGACACACACATCCGGGCCTTGTTGAGGGAAAGTCGCCCCCCCCCCCCCCCCAAACACACACAGGGAAGGGAGCGGGTGTTTGGAGTGGGGGAGGACAGAGTAGGCGGGTGAGGTTACCGGTCTAGGACTCTCCAGGGCTGGAAGGGTTAACCATGGAGAGCCCGGCAAGAATGATTGGCTCTGGGTTCAGATTATCTTTAAAGCGATCTCTGTTTTCCCGGCCGTACGTCTTGGTCCCTACTCCGACACTGTACATCGGGCGCCTCGCTCCTTATAGACTGTGGTTACGTCAAAGTCCGCTAGGCGTCAAACTAGTATGCAAGAGGTATATAGGTCGTCAAAGGACTAAAGCCCCAGAGGCGCCGCCCGCGCCCTATCTTAGATACCGCCAATTTATTTCTTCCTTCCCCCAGTGGTTTTCTGAAGGAGGTCGGGCCTCCTATTCCCCCCCCCACTCCCCCCCCCCCTCCCCATGCATCACCCATACCCCATGCTCAAGACACTCTTCCTCCATCACCCATACCCCTCTCTAAGGCGCCAACCTCCGTCTCCCGCACCTCCAATATTGGCAGGCGCTGGCGCTTGGGAATCTGCTTGGAACTTGGTGATAGCATCAAATTTGGCCGGGCAGGCATGGGGTCAGCACATGCATTTTTCATGCGGCTCTCTGGCGTTCTGAGAGTAGGGAGTTGGTGGTGGGGGTAGTGGTGGGGTGGGGAGGGGAGGCAGGGGTGGTTGTCGTCGTAGTGGTTGTGGTTGTAGCAGGAGTTGGGTTGTTAGAGAGGGGTGGGGTGTTTTATTGATATTGGCCGGCAGGTTATGGGGCTTCTTTTGTTTGGCTCTGACTTATTGATTCATTACATGAAGGCCTGTGGTGCCAGCATCTAACGCAGAAGGCCCCCTAACCTAGAACCCTTCACAGCCTACTTGGGTTCAGCCTCAGGTACATGGGACTACTTTTGGTAAGGTTAGGACAAAACCAAAAGAGAATATTATAAGAACAGTCTGTTTGGGTTGAAGAATGTAACCAGAATGTTGTAATAATGTGATGATGCAACATCACGGCAGTACATTGCAGCAACATTTTTGGCAGTCATCAAAAGAATGCAACAAGAACCAAATACAGAACCAACCAGAACATTGCTGCAACGTTATAATAAAATTGCATCCTTGGCCGGGTATGGCCTATGCTGCAATATGGCGAATATGGAGTAGAAGATACAAGGAAAATATTTTTATTCAAGAAGTTTAGCTAAATATAGCTGGCTGTTCTTTTTAATCCATTATGTTGTGATAGATATTATTTTGCTGAACTTCAGTGAAACTATGATAGTCTGTTCTCCAACTACTCAGTAGCGATTAGAAATACATGACAATAACAGTGCAATGCAATTGGAAAAATGTAAATATGTTAATACACTGATTACTTACCAGATCAAACAGACACAATATCTGAACCCCTTCTGGTACAGAAACATTAGGGACTTCCAATAATGTCATCGTTAGATCATAATCTGTCATGAAATAATCCTGATATATTCTTATTCCATTGTCAACTTATACATTTGTATTATACTAAGAAATACATTTACTAAGATCCACAAATCTAGTGATCTAGTTGAATTTTCGCTCTAAAATTGATTGGCCCTCTTATCCCATCCTTTGATATCATAACACTAAAATGGCCACTATAGAACCAAAATATCTTAGGATCTTAAGCCCTGTTTCCACCAGCTGATTTTACTACCGATTTCAGAAATCGGCAGTTGGAATTTAAGTTAATCATCAACATGTTATATCCCATTAGAAAAGGTTTTTTTAGTTCTCTTTCAAATGGTATGTAAGATATATATTCCTTTGCCATATTACCAGTTAAAAGTAATAAATTACCAACACATCGGTTGTAAATCAGCTGGTGGAAACAGGGCTTTAAAGCCAATCCTAGGGTCACATCAGAACACCACCCTGATGACCAGCCACCATTGCTGACCAGTGGTCAGCGCTGACAAAGACTGGTCATCCCTGGGGGTTAGTGGTGATGGCCCTCCATCCATATCTGAGTCAGGCTGAACACAAAAAGGGTGAGTCCCCGAACGTGACGGGAGAGGGGGACGGGAGAGGGGGGGTTGGGGGAGGTGTGAAATGCGTTTGGGATTTCTGGGGAATTTACATAAATTATTCCATGACCTTCTCTCAACGCTCAATCATTTTTCTCTTTCACACCTCCCAAGCCACTGGACACTTTATGCCTACAGAACTTTCTCCGATGTTTTCCAATAGCATCTCAATCTTCTTAACTAAAGGATTTAAATTTGGGTCTAGCCCCTGTTCAACCCAAGACCATCATCTTATTATCATTATGCGTGTTATAAGGACAGGGGAAGATAAAACGAAAGAAAATTTAGAAAACAATTGGATTCTTAAAATCAATGTAACCTAGAACAAATATATATATAGAGGGTCCACGTGATAAGTTTGAGCTCTACTGATTCTTTAGCACTCGGGGAAGGGGGGGGTGGGGGTAGATGGTCCGACGGATAGTACATGGGATTTCTGTATGCCAAGCCTGGGTTAAATTCCCTAAGCTCTCTGTCTGACCACCTTTCCTTGCTCTCATTCTCACCTCCATAGATTCAATTATAGTAGGCCTACTTTACATAAGTCAAAAAAATATGAGCTGGCCCTGAAGCCCCATTCACACTGGGCACTTTTTCATCGTGATCTGAGATAATAATCATTTTTGGAAAAAAAACTATCAATATATAAGGGGATGTGATTATTTAGTCAAAAAAATAGTTTTTCATGCTTGCGATTTTAAGATCGCAATGAAAAATGGCCAGTGCGAATGGGGCTTCATATAGTGAAAATACTGCCGTTCGGACATAATACTCTAACAATCATCATTATCATCTATTGGGTGATACAATGATACAACCATGACCAACTCTAAAGTCTGCTGACCGAGAAAGGACTGAAAAACTTGTGTTATGCCCAATGATAAAAGCTGATTGCAATGTAAAAATATGTTTCTGTGAATGTCTAATCTATATCTGAGAATTTTCAAACATATTTTCCTCGTGACATTTTGTTCTGGTGGTATATTTAAGGACTCATAGTTTTATAATCAGATTCCTTTGATTATTTATAAAACAAAGTCACATGAACAAAATTGGCCCTTTCTTAACCAGCGGACCTAGGATGATCTGGTCATCTCTACTCTCCCCAACTGATACAACCCGAACGAACAAAGATGTCGTGATTCACTAGAATCAATCATTTCCATTT
The DNA here is from genome assembly GCA_936440205.1 of Lepidonotus clava. Taxonomy (NCBI): domain Eukaryota; kingdom Metazoa; phylum Annelida; class Polychaeta; order Phyllodocida; family Polynoidae; genus Lepidonotus; species Lepidonotus clava. The sequence continues at coordinate 65,973,126 of OW387134.1, read as the reverse complement.
CTATGACGGCATCTTGGAAAATAATGGGCTATTCCTCCCATCATGCTGCGCCACGCATTCAGCCTCATAAACATTCACTGGGAATGCTTTATCACTAGTTTGTTTTAGCACTAAACCGTTCCAGCTAATTGCTAGTAATACCAGTAACTAGACAATATTAGATCCATAGGGGGCCCAACGCTTCGACGAAGAATGATTGAAACCTTGGAAGCGGTCCATGATAGCATAGGAACTGCTGCGCCTAGACCCGACAAAATTGTTTTCAGCCTAAAAACCGACAAATCCTGGCTGCCGTGCATTCCAAACGTCCCAAGACACAGATTAGTACGGTTCTTAATGGCCTCATTGCTAGTCCGACCAGCCTTCGCTTTGTCGACCACACGTGCTGCTTTGTAAGGCCTCGGCGCCCTGAGAATTGGCACCAGAATGAATATGCCACGCTACTTTTGAATTATGCTGTCTGTTTATTTTAATCTTCTTTTGCATTATCTATTTTTCTATGCAACTTGAAATGTTTACATTGTAATACGAATCCTATGAATCCGAATCTTCATTTCGCTTTACCAACACTCAGGCTCCAGAGCTTTTCTATTCCGTCTTATATCAATTTAAATTACCTAAGTTGATCATATTTTTTAAACTTAATTTGTTATCTACAACTTACGGATAAAAATATAGCAAGTTAATGACCACAATAATCAAATTATATCATAAGAAATCATGATTCACATTGGAAGAAAAAATATATGTATCTACCTATGGACATTATATTTGGATAAAGGATAGATGAATAAATGAAATGTTGATATCAAGGTCCAAAGATGTATACGTTTATTTTCCTCTTTTTTTCTATATAGAACTACATTAGGTGATTACAATATTAATTTGCTATATTGCCATGAGGACCAGGGCTTGCCTTAAAGTTAAAGATGATTTTTTTGAAATACAAAGAAAACGTTCAAAATTGATTTCATAACAGAATAACCATGGGTATGCTGCACCTCATAATGAGCCTTGTTTATGAATACATTGATGTGATGTCCCTCCTCAATAGAGTCACACTGAGTCAATGTGACACAGAGGTGAGGGTTGAGGAGGGGGAGGGGGGAGTGAGGAGGGGGGGGGGGAGCTAACACAAAGGACCCTCCTCAAGGGAGGTCGCCGTTCGTTGTTCGTTTCATCTCTGGCGCCCGACCCCGGCCGAACTAACTGGCCGCGGGGGTCGCGGGCACGGCCCGGTGGGCGCGGCGCAGGCACGGGGAGATAATCGAACAACGATAACGATTGGCCCAGTCCAAGGGGAAGGGGTGGGGTGGGGGGGGGGGGGGCAGGCCAGGGTTTAACTCAGGACAAAAGGCGGAGTACATACATAGTACACAGTATGGCATTCCAGTGTAGTCTTAAGACAATGATCATATCTTAGAATTTGTCACAAAATTATACTAAGATATTTTGGTTCCAATGTCATCCTTCCTTTGTATTGAGATAAGAAACGCATTTAATAAGATGAGAAGTTGTCTACATCTAGTGTGTGCAAGCTGGGGCAATCATAATTGCTGAGTGTGCCCACGGTCTGTACTCGGTTCATTCTTTATCAGTTACACAAAAAAAATTGCATTTTTTTTTCCACCAACAATACAAAAATTGATATTAGCATTCAAAAACGGAAAGTTTTATGGACTTCCTTTGACCAATGATAACTATTGCGAATCTTTATGGACTGGCCTCCAGGCCTACACGTAGTGGTACAGGGCAGGTCAGGAATACAAGACCGGGTTTAACCCAGGACAATCGCACTCTAGGGTGGTGTACAATGGCCTCTCACAGCACATACACGTAGTAGTACAAGGGGATGGGGATGAGGGTACTCAAGCAGAAGAGCAATTTCTGTTGAGCAGATTATCCTTGGTCAGCTTTGGAGATGCGGGATTAACCTAGCAGCTTTGTCAATATGTATACACAGCCTGTGCATCATCGCCATTAATTGTCAACATTTGGTACTGCTCTACTATTCAGACAGTCAAAGGTGTAATGTCAAAGTGAATATATGTGCGTATTGATAGATATGAATATGCCTGTAGGACCAGTATCGGCGTGAGCTTGTTTATGATTGATTATAGGCATAGTTCAGCTTTCATATAGACATAGTTTTTAATATCACCAACTGACAGATTGAAAAAGAATATTAACGAGTAATACATTTAGCCTCAGTATTGGTACAGCCATATCCTACCATCAACATATAAATATATATCTAGTATCCATATAAACCTTTAAAATGGTCTTAAACCCATATACTGGTACATATGTAGAGACCTTTGAAAGATCCCTGACCTTCAATCTGAAGTATAAACCTGGGCCTTTTTGTGACTTAAGAGGGGCCGAGCTTCAAAGAGACACCACGTAAAAAATAAAATAGATTAGATGTAGATTTTCTGCACATGAACCAGAAAGCCCCATACTATACGAAACAAGTTTAAAACAGGGCCTATAATATATTTTATTTTTATCAGACGCACGTCCTCACTTAATCAAAGGGATCTGATTATAAAACTATGAGTGCTTAAATATACCATCAAGACAAAATGTCATGAGGAAAATATGTTTGAAAATTATCAGATACATATTAGATATTCAAAAGGAACATATTATTACATTGCAACCAACTTTTATAATAGGCCATAACACATTTTAAGTTTTAAGTTTTTCAGTCTTTTCTTGGTCAGCAGACCTATAGGAACAACTAGAAACTAGTACCATCGTACTACAAGGAGACACAACTCCCTACATCCCCTATATTACAACCGACCCCCCCCCCCCACACACACACACCAGGAGTTATCTGTCCAGTCTTCAGCACCTGCATCCAGTGCTTGACCTGCACCAGGAGGGAACCTACCGAGGGGGTGGAAGGGAGGGGAGATGCAGGAGAAGGGGAGGGGGGGAAGAGGGGGAGGGAGTGTTCCTAGCCAAGGATGTGAAGTTATTATAACGTTGCAGCAACGTACTGGTTGGTTCTGTGTTGGTTCTTCTTATCTTCTTTTGATGACTCCCAATTACATTGCTGCAACTTACTTCTGTGACATTGCACTGTGACATTATTATAACATTCTAGTTATGTTCTTCAAACCAAACAGAATGTTCTTATAACATTCTGTTATCGTTTGTACTTCAACAAAAAAATATCATGCTGTCCATTGATTGTTGGGGATGGGTGAAATACATGGAAAGCTGTTGGGACTGATCGTGAAAAAAACAAACACACGAGGAGAATGATGCAGGGATGGGGGAGGGCGGAGAAGGGATGAGGTATCAAACCTTCTTATGGGAATCTCCTTATACTTGTACTTTTCTTCTTCCCTCTCTCCACACCCTCCCCCCTCCCCACCCCCTGTCCACACTTATGACTCATAGGCCTCACCCATCATCGCCCCAGCCCATGCCCATTGCCTCCCGTCTTGATGAAATCATTAAAGCTTAATTCACATCATCATGGTCATCGCTGGTGGCCTCCATCACAGGCCATTATTAAGGCTGTATTCCACTACCCGATTTTACTCACGATTTCAGAAATAGGCAATACGGGTTTAGAACAGCCATGTTACATATCATTAGAACGGATTTCATATTCCCTTTCAAATGGTATGTAACATGCATGTGTTCTTGTAATATTTCTAATTACAAATAAGAAATTACAGAATTTTAGATAGGCAACATCGCCTAGTGGAATAGGCCCTATAGGCTTTTATGGCTATGGAGAGGCGAGGCTGGCTCTGATGCCAGACCTTGATTGCCCGTTAGATTGAATGCTTCCTCTGGGCCATCCGAACAAATGACTGCAATGTATTTCCAAGTAGGCATATTTCATTTGTGGCAATAGCAATCCAAATGTAAGTGGAATATCGTACAGCAGCAGGAAGGTAGAACTTGTCTGCATTGAATCTAAAGGCCATATTCCACTACGCACTCGCAGCTTGCGGCCACCTAAAAACCGCACACCAATAGTGGCCGCAAATGCATGCTACCGCAAGGAATATGGCCTTAAGAGTTGACTCTCTTCTTTGGGATGCTTATCGATATCCCAAGCCTTTAAGTAAACCTTGCATACAGTCAGCTGCGTATAGAGACATTTATAGGTCTACTGGAGTGGCGCAAAATGTATCCTGTACAAGGCTAGATCCATATATATATATATATATATATGTGTGTGTGTGTGTGTGTGTGTGTGTGTGTGTGTATTAGGTTTTGTTCGATTGGTGTACTTCCTACCTTAGCCTGGCCCTTCATTCTGAGTGAGAGTGCGCCTTTCCCATACACAAAGAAGCTAAAGCCTTGTTCACAGCAACCGATTTAACCACCGATTATTTGGTATTTATGTAATACTTTTAACTAGTATTATAACAAAATATTATATATCTAACATACCATTTGAAAGAGAATTAAAAACCCTTCCTAATGGTGTATAAAATGTTAAAGATTAACTAATATTCCCACTGCTGATTTTCAAAATCGGTCGTAAAATTGGCTGGTGAAAACAAGGCTTTAGACTCCAAACGACTGGCTCCTCACAAAAGATGAGAGGAAAACTAACTTCATCTTTGGCCCAAAGAATTATCGATTGCTAACCTACATTCTCTATAGCTACTTGTAACGGCATACCTTCCTGTACTGTATTCTTGCTTATTATAGCACCCTTTTCCTTGTTGGGAATCTGAACTGCACAATGTAAGAGGAGGAAGGGGAGGATGTCACGTTCATGTGCGTAAATAAATCAATTCTTATAACTTAAGCAATACGAGGGATTCTCTTTTTAAAAATTAAATTCCTGGATTCAGAACACACGGGCCTTCTTATGGATAATTCTGGGTGGTGCAGGAAAACAGATGCGTAACCTCCCTATGGATCAGACTCCACTCTCCACCACTGGCACTGCTCCTCCTACTATTCTCCAAGCAGAGTAGTTGCTCAGACCCCAGAAACGAGGCCCGATGCCTTATAGACCCCCTGCCATCCAATCTGTCCTAATCTCGTTAGGTGTCATCCGGGCAGAACACGCGGCCGGCTGCCATCGGCCGTTAGAACGGGTTCGATATCACTGCCGTCATTCGCCAATAGAGGGCTCTGCTCGGGGAGGCGGGTATTCCCAGATACCACTGACAACAATCAAAATAAATGATGCCCGCGGAGGAGCCATGAAATTGCGCCTCCCCTCGCAATATGATTATCTCAGGCCTGCCCAATACGACCCTACAGGTCACGATCAGAGAGGGGAGGGGGCTTTGCAGTAGACCTGTCCACTTTGCCAGCTAGCCCACCCCTTATTTCTATGATATCAACATTATCAGAAAAATGTTCATCATACTTGATTCGCAGTAATTTTCCTAGTAGTATTACCTAAAACTAAACTTTATAAGCTTTTACTTTCAATATGATGTTAAATATGTAGCTGTAGGACAGGAAAGCAAAAATGGCATTTTCCCATAGGAGTAAGCTTTAGAGCCCCTCAGCCTTGCTCACAATGTGCATCATACCAACTGAAAATCGGCCTTGCCTGGCGACCGTGCAGGGAATTCGACGCTCATGCTGTCACCGGGTGACGGGAAATCGCCTAGTGGGCATGGGGCTTTAATGGACTGCCCACTATCCTGTCATCCAATACCCAGATCCAGGAAAGCGATTCAGTCTTTGTAGGCCCAACCCACACTGATTTGTGGGACACCAAATTGTGTGGGTTCCGACCCTTATTTATTGAGCCCATTCTGGGAGCGGCGGTTCTGGCCGGTCTCCGCCAGCAAACTATAGCTTCTTTACTGGAGCCGTAAATATGACTATCCATTAAGGGTATTTTATGGCTAGAGCTATCCGATTATAGTCTTTGATCATTTATATAAGATCTAATATGTGAGCCTTTTGGGTTTATACATGTCATTATTCTTACTCTTCCAAGAAATGAGAATATATATGATTTTCCAAATCTAGCTATGGAATCTATGAATGTACCGCAAAGTGCCTTTTTCTGAAGTAAAACCATCTAATCAATAGACCGTTCGACAATTGTAAAGAAATGAAATGATGAATAAATGTTTATATTTCAGGGTGTCGGTGGTTTAAACAAATTGCATTATGGTAGTCTCATAAAAGAACACCTATCTTTGCTATTCGCACTTGAAAGGGTTTCTCGATGCCAAAGTATGCTGTTGAGCTAGTTGACCCATTTCACCTAATGGTATGGGAGCTGCTCCTTGGGTACGTAACCCCAGTAATTGTATGTCTTTCGAGAATTACTTTAGTAGATTTATTTCCCTTGACAATATAATGCGGAAGTCCCCTATTCCCCATTCCCTTGCCCAATGTCGGTACCCTCCAGCCTTATCATAGGTGGAATATGCGATGGGCAGATATGAGGCACAGATACAAAATGCACATGCTAATCTGCCTTTTGCCTGCCACCTTCCCCACCGAAGGCTGAGTTCCACGAGCCGATTTTACTCCAGATTTCCACAAAGGTGTAAAGCCTATTCTGTAGTTGGGAGAGGCCCAGTGGGCGCCGCCATGTTAAGGCCATATTCCACTTTGCGGCGTTTTACTTGCGGTGGGTGTATTACTAGCGGTGATTGGCCCCACCACCAGTCAAACTGGGCACCGCAAGGTGGAATATAGACATTACTTGCGGTGGTAATTGCGGTTGTGCTTGCGGTGGCTCCACCGCAAGTGATTTGATATTCTTTAATATGATAAAAGAATTTTTTTTTGGACTTTTTTATGAGTTTATTATGATTTTTATGATTTTATATCTATGTTCTATAATAATTTCCTAAAGTTTTCAACTGAGTGCTTGCGGTGGCAGAAACGGACATGTTCGTTTCCTCACCGCTAATAGCTTGCGGTGGCAGCTTAGACTACCGCAAGTACCTCCCCACCGTATAGTGGAATATGGCCTTTAAACAATGGAGAGTCCTGATTGGCTGAAAAGTCGCGTTAACTCCCCCACAGGAAGTGGCACCAATGGTGTGCGCATGCTCGGACCTGGATTCCCGAATGCAGTATATTTGACTACGCAATTTTGACTACCGCAAATTTGATGTTTCCAAGTTTTTATAAGAAGCATTAAAGGATCCACGAATGCTACATATCATTAGAAAGGGAATCCAGGATAATTTCTAAAGATATATAACAAAAGTGATTAGCATTTATTCCCACAGGCAATTTTCGAATTATCGAAAATCGAAAATTGGTTATTGAAATAAAGCATTTAATGATAGGCACGTCACGTATCAATAGAGAGTGTTTTGAATTCCCTTTCAAATGATATGTAGGATGCGCGGTCTTTTCCCATCCCATTAGAGAGGAGTTAAAAAATTACCAAATTGCCGTTGCCAGCTGTTAGAATCGCCTCGTGGAAACTCGGCTAAAGGGCCATACCCACTAGGTGATTTTGACCAAGTCGGCCGATTGATTGCTGCTAAAATCGGCCAATTCTGCCCCTAGAATCAGCCGATTTTACCAGCAATTCAGATAAAACCTGCACATTACTTTATACCATACTAACAGGCAACTTTAAGAATCAGCCGATTCTCCCAGTTTCCCGTCGCCCGTCACCGATAAAATCGCCTAATGGGTATGGGGCTTTAACCCATTCCCTCAATCGGCGGGCAGGGGCTTCCAGAGGCGCCTGTGAACGCCATCCGCCCATAAAGCCAGCGGCCATACATGACAGGGGGGGGGGGGGGGGGCTTGGTATTGTACTGAGTGCCTGGAGAAATGGTCAAAGCCCTATTACACTACACGAACATCAGCTGATGGACGCATAATTCAGACAAAGAGGAGGAAATATATGCATCATGCACGATGTTTTAGTACTTAGAATAAATGTGAATCCCCCTCTTTTTGAAATTCTAGACCCACCCTTAAGCTTGTTCTGGATTGTTATGTTTTACTCCGATGTGCTATATTTCCGATGTGCTAACGAGCTTCAACTTTGACAATGCACCTATAGGTTCCTATTACACCACCTTAACTTGCCGTCGTTTCCACCCCCATAGATTTATTCATACAACTGACTTCAGTCAAAAACAGGAGTTGGTCTCGATAAAGCTGAAAAATTGCTGAATAGACCTTAAACTCCAACACATCACCATAATATATTGTTATCCCTAAAAAGATATCTACTGTGCCACTGGAAAATCCTGTTATTACATAAAGTTGCCAAAAACATTTGTTCCATTTTTTTTTTTTGGGGGGGGGGGGAGTAGGTAGGGGTGGGGGTGATATGTAGGAGTGGGTGTGAACAAAGATATTGTAGTGACACTAAGACGTGTAACTGCGGACTGCGGACGTTGCCTATGCGTTCTTTATGACGTTGCTGATGGTGGCGCTCCTTGGGGAGGGGGAGTGGGGATTAAACATAAGATTGACAAATATACATAATGAAAAAGAAAACTCTTCAGCCTTATGTAGAAATGTCAGACCTTCAATATGAGGCTGTCATATGTCTAGCTAAGTGCATTTGTGGATAACATACCACATTATGTTATCAGATTACTTGTACGCATCAAAGACTATTACTTCAGGAATATTGAACCATTAGACATCGCCAGGTGAGATCAGATTTGACAGACTTATCACCTGTTTCTATTACTTTCAGGTGAAACCTATGTATTGCATGCGTAATGCAGATCAGTTTCTTAAGGCCTGACAGGTCCATGGTATGAGATGTCACATTATAACCTGTCAACAGATATCTTGAGACCCTGGATGTCCTACCACTTAGTAACTTAAAATGAAATAATTCAGCCTTTCTTACTATATCCCTCACACGCTTAAGCCCTGTTTCCACCAACCAATTTTACTACCGATTTCAAAAATCGGCAGAGGGAATATCAGTTAATCAACAACATATTATATACCATTAGAAAGGGGTTTTATTTATCTTTCAAATGGTTTGTAAGGTATATTATCTTTTTTCATAATGCTAGTCAAAAGTAATTAGGGAGTTGAATCGGCTGGTGGAAACAGGGCATTACAGGACACTCAATAAGTGTTGATGCATTGTACCTTTGAGCTCTGTGCAGCCATTTTGATCTGACCTTGGATTGATCAGAATAGGCTGCATTAAACTGCCTCGTATTCCGTACTAAGGTACCGCTACATCGGCCAAAGTGTTAAACTTTAAGTGTTAAAGTTTGAAAACAATTTAAGAGGTTTTAAGTGTATACATATGTTTATGGACCTTTATCACCCTCAGTTAAGGAATAATATATACTGCAATTACACTACTAATTCTGTAACTATTAATTTTACTATCGTGAGAGAATTATATGGTATGGTTTACAATGTATCAGGTTCTCTCAATACTAATGCCTTACAAATCATGCTTACTACTTCGCATGTAGATGGTTATCTGCTGAGCACAAAGGTCATCGTTCCCCCTTTTATAAATGACCATGGGAATAACGTTTAAGATATTTAGAGATCCCACTGCATCTCCTTTCTGACACCAACTGGATGGTAGCGGAATAGTTGGTTCACAAGTGAAAATGATTTTAGGTATTTTTACCATATGCCGATTTGACTACTGATTTTTTTTCAAATGCTGATGGAAACGAATTGTGGCGGCGGGCACGCGCTCTTCAATGAAGTTGCCTATGTTCTGGATGTGCCGCGGTTTTGTAAAAGGGAATGTTCAAAGGTCTTGACAGAAAACGAAAAGTACAGCCAGATTAAAGTCAAAGTCTTGTTTATTTAATGGCTCTCTCATGTTGTCTCACAATGTTCTTTCCATCTGTCTCCAGCTATACACTGTCTCAAGCTATACTTTGTCTCTTAGAAGTAGACATGATATCTTTAGAAATGTTGTTCGATTCTCTCTGAATTACCTTCTGTATCTTATTTTTCTCCAATACCATGAAAAAATACATCATATTTTCTTCTTTTTTTAAAACGGTTTATTTCAACTGGAAGTACAATCTCAGGCTAGAGGACTGTTCTCCCTCATGCTCCAGCATATGTTGTTGTACATCATTTTGATTAAAATGGAGCAGAGTCAAAATTGGGTTGTTTCAAATATTGTTCTTTCACAGTAATGATTAGATAACAACAAAAGCATCATATATAAAAATAAGATACATAAGTTGCATCTAAATAGTACGTGAAATACCAGCTTTACATTCAGTACTTTGTATCTCTCAGCTAAAACCCACAGAGGGATCATCGACCAGAGGAGATGCGGGCAGAGACGTACGCAGGGGCGTCAGGGACGCCAGGCCTGAAACCCTGGAGTAGGGGGGGGGGGGGGCTCAAGGTCATGTCTCACCAAAAGGGGCCCACAAGGTCTCGCCTCACTAAATACGTGTAAAACGCCCCCCGTCAGGCGGCTCCAGGGTTAAGTGACCCTGGCCTGCTTCGTCAAGGCGTGTATTTAGTATTCTCTGTAGTGACACCTGGCGCCTGGCTTAGACACATGAGGGCGGAGTGATTTTAACCTACAAATCATTGTGTTATCAAATGGTACTTAGTTTTGGCATTTGGATAATTTGACAAGTATGCAGCGAGACAATATTCTGCATTGGGAAATATGATATACATAATTATGTACGTATGTTTGTAAATTTATGATAATTGTACCTGTTTCTGGCTGCTATCCTAGGTCATTCGGATATTTACCCAAGGATCTAAGACAACGTATAGCATGTTATATCGAATTACCAAGGTCTATTCTATGACCCTACATCATGTAAAACAACATCATTTTCGAGATAAACATAGGTAGCCATATAGCAGATACAATGTCATCATGTGCTTCATGTGATACGAGGTCGATATTCACGGAATGATAACATGTGCCACCCAACAGAAGTCAAGACTTTAACCTTTCAGAGACTCATCAAAATAACTCTTGATGAATTAATGTAAAACCGTTAATTCATACGCAGGGTGTAATCTCTATTGATGTATTCTGGAGGGTGCAGTAGCGGTATACAGCAGTTTGTAGATAGGCGATTCTGATTCAGTGTAAAATACGTTTATACCAAAACATGAGAACTAACCTTTGCTGCAAATTACGTTCTTCACGTGTTATTACATGCACTGCCAAACTATTTGCTTACTTCCAATACCCACACCTCAAGTTGTTGTCAATTGATATGCTACGGGTGGTCTAAAGCAAGGGCCTACGTAAAAAAATCTTTGTGTCGGCCTTATGAACGTGACGCCAACCGAGGATGGCCTATATCAATATTGCTGCCATAACGGTGACTTGGCGCAAATCTGTCTCAGATCCAGAGTTCCTCTGTACACAAAACTGGGAAGAGGGAGACGATGCTTGACGTAACAAGCTCTAATGCAGCATGTTTTAGAATTCACTAGAGTCTAAAACGCTGTAAGACGTATCCATATCTAGATCTAGATCCATGCGTCTAGAATTACTTAAAGTACCTGTTACTAATACAACATACGTGAGGCAGAAAAAGCAAGATTTTGCGCTTACAACTTTTTTTCTGAGTAAATAGGCGTGTGTCTAATCTGAATGGCTAGAAGGGGGTAGAGGGATAAGGAATAATATTGGCTTTATATTATATCCATTGAGGCGTTTGTGCTAATCCTGATATTGATTACTCGTCCATAGCTAACCTTAAAAGCCTCCATCAAATCAATTACTCGGCCTAGACATGAAGCTAATTACAAAATAGTTAATCTAATGGGCGAGCCAGGGCTGTTAATTATCTTCGTGGCTAGAATAATTGAATCACGTCGAACGGTAATAGCTTTCTATATGCTCGATTATACGATTAATAAATCTGCTATTCGTTGACGGACGCAGTGTTCCTTCACTTAGGATAGATTTATTAGTGTATTGGATTTGTATAAAACCACAAGGAAATCTTCATGCACTGTGGACTTCGGCGAGTGGTTCTCTAATCATTATTTCAACATAGACGAAGCGGCCGACTATCGTGGCAACCATTAAGGAAGAAGCATGTACATTCCTGAATTATAAGTAATACACGAATTCAGTTTCCTTATGTTTCTCATCAATTATGTTTATGGATAAACCTTTCGTAAACCTGTTCATCTATGAGGTCAAGGCGAGATTAAACGTACTGAAAAAATACTGAGGATAATTGTAAAAACCCTGTGACTGTAGTATGACCGCTGCAACAATAACCATATAAGTCTAGGGTCAGTTCATTAATGAGCTTAGAAACAGCTTGTCTCAAAGAACAAAATAAATCCCGAATAAAGAAAATTAAGGAAAAAATCCTGGAAAGATATTTATCCAAAGAACACGTGTGTTTGACCATCTTAGTCTAGAGCCAGTTCATCAATGAGTTTAATGAGAGCTTGTCTCAAAAAACTAAATAAATCCAGGACAAGGAAGATTTAGGGGGAACAATCAAGGAAATGTTTTCATCCAAAGAGTGTGTTTGACCTTAAGTGTATTTATCCAAAGAGTGTGTTTGACCTTCACTAATTCCGGTGCCGGTGGCTGAAAAAAAAGACATGTTTTTTACTAAATAACCTTGGGGAGGAGGTGTGAAGGACGTACCTATGAGCGTTCCCACGTAGGCCCTGGAGGAGTCGTAGGTCAGCGTCCCGTCACTCGTCTCCACCACCAGGTCAGGGTGAAGGACGCCCGTGTCACGGCGCAGGCGCAGTGCGAACCTCCTGACGGGGACAAGAAGAGGGACAATGTTAGAAGATCCCTGAAGAAGGACGCAGTGTTCCGAAACGTTGGATCATATTATATAATATAAAGCTGACCAAACAACAAAGCTAGTCTCGTGGTTGTGATTTCACATTACCTTGATCTGAACATTATAAGTTGTTTTTATTTCTTTCAATTATTTTTTCTTTTCTTATTCCCTCATCTCTTTACAATGAAACAGATGATTCGTTAAGTACATGCACGGTTGATGGCATCGGACACATCTGGAAAAAAACCCAGAAGTTTAGCAAAAAGCTCTCAAGAACAGCAGCTTTGGAATGGACCAACACCCTAAGCTGAATTCAGCTGCAGTCTTTGACTGCATATATGGTCATGGCGAGCACCAATAACTTGGAAACAACTTTTTACGAAAAGATCCTTAAATTTCAAATGGTAAAATAATTCACAACATATCGAGCTTATTGAATTCTAATTCGATGAGTACTCACTCTCACTCCGAAGGTGAACCACCAAATAATGTCAACTATAACAACTAGCACTTAATGATTAAATATATTTGAAATAGGGTTAATTAGATTGGCTGATACCTAAGTCTGTAGAAATATCCGTATATCTATGATCTACAATCATGTCTGCAGAAAGAGTGTATCGTCATATATTACGAATCCTCGATAACTTATCAAGAATGGCATTCGTGAAAATCTAATACCGTAGCATCGTCACGACCATTCGACGCATTGTATCATACTTATCCTTATAAGCAAATATACGTGAAGATTACTATTAAAAAGCCTCGTCTTAATACTTACCCTTATAAGCAAATACACGTGAAAAATGCTATTAAAAAACCTTGTCTTAAAGATGCATGTGGTGCCTTATTTAAGGAGAGAATGTTTTGAGGTGTGAAATATGCGAAGAGAAACTCAACATGATGAGCACAATGTTTGTGAAAGTTATGATTTCATGGAATTCAAAGCGTGAACGGGGTCCATCTTCCAAAAGGAAAAAAAACAACAAATGAAAATGAGTTTGTTCACTTTTCTTTGTCTCGCCGAATTTATGTATTATGATTCTATTTGATGTTAAATGAGAATGCCATTTCAAGAGATTAAATTCAGCCAAGTGTATTTGACCAAGAGCCTCTTTTTAAAGCTCCCTCCAATGATTGTTGAAAATAGGCACTCATGAAGATCAACTGTTTTTGGCGTCTCCATGTAATGTGAATTACTGGATTTCAAAGCAGGGTTTTATGAACCAGAACAGGTAATAAAGCATTTTAATTACATAGAACACGAATAATCCCTTGGTCCGTCTCTCATCGGAGATGCCATGCAGTCGCTTACTGAAATGTCAATGAATTTATTGAGCAAAAACAGAAAACTCAAAACCTGATTCATATTGACGTGGGAGCTACAAAAAAAGATGTACATCTTTATTTCAGAATATAATTATATTAAAAGCTAGAAACTGTATTCTCTTGTAATGTAATAGCCTCCATTTTGACACTAGGCCATAAAGGTCAAGGGGGTTTGATATCTCTATATTGAGATCCAAGACAATGATGTTGCATTTAATAGGGACTATATGCTTGACCTACATATATTCTATATTCATGATGCCATCTCCTTTACCTTCAGTATTGTCCTATCTTCTCAAAAGCAGGTGAATAAAAGATATGTTACTGCCCCAGAGGACAATAACGCTTGTCTGTGAATGTTAATGACAATCTTTGTGTTATCAAAATCAGCATCCTGCACTTTTTAGATGTGGAATACGGCCTTATGTCTTGGGCCAAAGTTCTTGAAGGTGTGTGCGAATCAAGACAATAACAATTGATTTGTGCCCCATTGGTCTGTACTGTGTATATACCTCTCGAATATGGCGATTCTGTATGTATACACGTATGTCACTTTCTTTATACAAAGGCAATAGGCATCAAACAATACTTTCCATAAAACCAAGGGCATTGAAGGACAAAGGCACATCAAAGTCCGAAGTAGTATATAAATAAACTGTGCCCTGCCTTTTTAGAGCCAGTCACAAACATTGCGAAGCGATACTCCAAACAAAAACTAACCTAGGCAGGAATTCGTAGACATACAAACTCTGATTGATCCTTGATCAGGTGATAGGTAACAGATCGATATTGGACTGTGTGATATCTGAGAGGGTCCTCCAAGCCCAGTTTACACATGGAGATGATTCTAAAGCCTCCCCAGCCAAGGAAGTGACGTTTTTATAATGTTGCAGCAATGTTCTGGTTGATTCTATATAGGTTCTTGTTATGTGCTTTTGATGAATCCCAATTACGTTGCTGCAACCTACTGCTGTGACATTACAATGTGATGTTGTTCTGATATGTTCTTTAATCCAAACAAAATGTTCTTAAAACGTTCTGTTATGGTTTTGTCTTAACCTCACCAAAATATAACATTATAATAACATTCTGATTCAGTAAGGATTGAACCTCATCATCAATAACATAATTATTACTTGCCATGTTAGTAAGTAACAAACTGACTAAAAAAAAGTATGGTTGAAGAACGTTTATGTTATGTCGCAAGCAGGCTGGGGACACAGTCAGTTAGGCCTTGAATCCTGTCCCCGTGCCACTTGAACAGCCTACCAGGCGCCACACACATTTATATCTATAAAACATCAGTCGGGGCTGGGCCCTGCCTGTCGCTTGAAATCAATACAAAAACTTATATTTGGTGTAAATCTAAAATATAACACAAGTTGTGACGCAATGCCAAGGTTGAATGAGGACATTCCATCTCTTTGATATACACATACGCATATGCATATAATTCATATATATATATATATATATATATATATATATATACATGTATATGAATGTGCTCCTTACAACGCGTATTTCCAACTAGGAAACATTCTGAACCCGTCAATCAATGAAGCAGTTAGTACCACCTTTTATCTTTGTACTCCCTGGCCGTTGCATTGTAGTACTGAACTTTTGTAGATAAAGGATATTCCACTGCCCGATTTTATTCCCGAATTCCAAAATCGCCGGTAGGAATCACCCAAGAGAACTTTGAATTAGGTTTCAGATGGTACGTAACTTGCATAGTTGGGTTTCTGGCATATTTCTCATGAAAATGTAGAAATGATTGAATTCATAGTGCTCAAAAATGCTTGGTGGCATACAGGCTTTATAAAAGGCCATACCCACTAGGCAATTTTACTGGTGACGGGCGATGGGTGACCGGGAGAATCAGCCGATTCTTAGAATTGCCTCTCAGTACGGTATATTGAGATGTGCATGTTTGATCTGAATCTGCACTAAAATTGGCCGACTCTTGGCCAAATCTTCTAGTAGAGTCGGCCAATTTGAGCACCAGTGAATCGGCCGGCTCTGATCAAAAATCACCTTGTGGGTATGGAGCCTTAATGTTTTATTCCTGAAGCCCCCATACCCACTAGGCTGAATCGATGCATAAATCGGCCGGCTTCTGCCAACAAAATTAGTCGGTTCCTGTGATTCAGTTTACCAAGCGGTGTACAATAATGAGATATACATGTTTGATATGAATCGGTGCTAAAATCGGCCGATTATTCCGATGGAATTGGCAGATTTAAGCACCAATCCATTGGCCGACTTCGCTAAAGTTCGCCTAGTGGGCATGGGGTTCGAGTGTAGTATTTCAGAACAGGGCCAAGGCCAGGCGCATTTATGCCTTTTAATTTGTGATGCGGTACCTTGATCCTGACTGAGGATAATCTCTGGCAGGCAAGGTAAAAAAATTATCTCCGTTACCAGGCGTTACACTTTCATGGTCGCTGATATTAACGTTTTTCCTCCAGGGCCCGAGGTTATCCATAGGGACGGAAGAATAGTTGCAGTATTTGCCAACTTAAATACTAAACATTGCCTTCGCCATTTACATGTATCTGCTCTCTTTGTAAACAGTATTTTTGTCCTGACTTTCACATCTCAGTTACGCGCAATCCTCCTGTGGATACAAATGAGGCTGGGCTTCAGGTCTTGTAGGCAACATCATTATTATGTCGACAAAGTTTCTCTGATGAATTAATCCAAAATGTCAACATGTTTTAATGGCAATGGTTTGTAGGGCAAAGCTAACTATGGATGAGAAATAACAAATTACAATTAAAATCATTTTCTTAAAATATTATTTGTGACTCATATAAAAGAAACAGGTTTTTGGGTAACATCTCTTTCGTTACACCTGATGCTGAAGCTATTCATTCCAGAAGGTATTCACGAGTTCATAAGTACTTGGACCCTTGGAGATGGGGCGGATACAGGTTAGTTCTTCCTATTAACATTGACCTTTGACCAAGTTGCAATTAATTATAACGAGGAGACCCAGATTCCCAGACCTTCCACGCGTACCATTGTCTCAGCATATTCATATTTATCAAAGCCCCTAATGAAGGATTAATCCTGTTCATCTAGCTTTAAATTACACTGAAATCCGGTCACAAATATTACATTCCCCTGGATCAAAATCAATTGCATTGGAAAACCTTAAAGTACAACCCAAAACAGGGAAGGGGGTTTAAAACTATGTGCAAATGAAAGAGAGGGCTGAAAATTGCGCTCGGGCGGATGGGTGTTCTAGTTGCACTTTGAAATATGTCATTTTTCAGCTGTGTTCTGAGTGCTCAGGGTAGGAAGTCCCGTTACAATGGACCTTTAAAAAGACCCTTACTCCAACAGCTGCCTTTGGAGGTTCTGAAGCCTGTATTTCATTAAGCGATTTTGAATGAGAATTTGATAATTTCTGAATGCTCATTAGAAACATAACAGAAACTCATGTATGTGATATGCCATTTGAAAGAGAATTCAAAATCCTTTCTATTGATATCTAACACGTATATATAATTGTCCCATATTTATTTCAGCGAATTTTGTAAAATCGAGAGTAAAATAGGACAGTGTAACGCAGCCTTTAGTGGCCTTGGTAGTGCGTTATCGTTTAATCTCTCTACCTGATAGAAGGTTTCCCAGGCAAGCAGCGACGTAAGAAAAGCGTTCTGTGACTGTACTTTTTTGGTTAGTCTGAGACCTATCCAAATGTCACATAACAATAACGTTTTTTGTAGGGAATTTACAACTTGTTAGAAAATAACGTTATAATAGCATTATATTTTGGTCAAGTTGTGGCCTTACTAATAAAGAATGTTATCATAACGTTATCATAACGTGAAAGAACGTTACAATAACGTCACAATAACGTTAGAGTGTCGTATATTGCTGAGATAGGATAGCGAGATCTGCAAACCTTTCGACATTTTATTGCTTCTATAAAGTTTGCAATAATATTCAGGTATCAAAACCAGCATGGAGAATAGTCACTGACAGATAACACTGAGGATTATATGGCCTGTTGTCTATCGCGGAATGGGATACTTGTTATGCAGTTTTGACATGAAAAGAGCTTACGACAGTGTGTATAAGTTTGGTTTTATAATTGCAGTTTGAACTCGATGTGTCTGAAAATAAGGGCTATGAATACGTCTGCATTCACATTTTGATATTTCAAACTCGGAATCTATTTTTGATAATTGTATTGCCCATTGTTGGCACGTATAGTTAGAAGAGCATTCGGTCTGCACGTGTAGTGCTTGACGTTGCTCCCCCGAGGAAATAAGGAAAAGTAACCCGTCTGCAGTGAAATTCTGCTTCAATGTAAGTTAAGAGAGGTTAATATAGGATATTAAACCAAGAAAATAGAATTTTTATGATATAGGAGATTTTATCTACCTTTTCATATGCTAAATTAGTAAAAGAATTGTCTTATGATTACGATACAATTGCTAGAGACAGTCTCACCCAGACTGCCCCGCTATTGTTTGTCTGATGCTTTTGTCTGACTTTGCAAAATCTCTTTGCATTTAGATCATACAAATGCCAATCCCAATGCTATTTTACTCCCAGATACAAGCACTGCCAGCCTGCCTGCCCCTGCCATTGTGGTCGGTGATACATTGATACATCTGAATAAACACGCAGTCAGCAGTCTAACCACCCGGGGGGCTGGGAGACATGGCGCTTACATTAAAGCCTGTTTCCACCAACCAATTTTACTACCGATTTGGTGGTAATTTTACTTTTAACTGTTAATATGGGTTTTAGGTTTTCAATTCTCTTTCAAATGGTATTTAGCATGCAAAGGTATCTTTATATTTAGGATAATAATTTAGAATTGCCAATTTCTATTAAAAATAAGATGATCACAATCGCCTATATATTGGAATAGAGGCTTCAAGCCTGTACTAGCCAATCTTTGACACCCGATTTCAGAGTTCAGCGGTGGGAACACGGGCTTAACATAGACATTTAGACATAGACATTAGACTAAGGGTTTTTGATGCACATTTAAATGATATTAGATATGCGTGGTTCTTTGCTTAATAAATCTGCCAAAACATGATATAGTCAGAATCGGCTAGTGGTATACAGGCGTTATAACCTGGCCCGACCGGGATAACGTCTTTTTTTGGTGCTATTTCTGCTTGCCTCAGGGGTTCGGGGTTGGAGTGTGGGCCGCTGATACGGTTAGCATACAGGAATGGTGCTATACTATGGGACGTCAAGTGTACACAAACGAAATGAATATTTAGTAAAATGTCAAAGCTTCCGCTAAAACGCCGAGAAAATCGCTGAGAAAATCGCTGGTAAATTATCAAATTGCTTGATATGCCAATCGCGCGACGACGACGACGACGACGTTGATTTCCCCAATCGGCCGTCGCTCGTCGCTGTTAAAGTCGCTTAGTGGGTATGGCCCTTTAGATGGCATGTTACAATTATGCTTTTGATGGTGAGGTTGAAATCTCACCATATCAGAACATTATTACAACATTATTTTTCCGTGAGGTTAGGAGGAAACCAAAACAGAATGTTATAAGAACATTCTATTTAAGTTGAAGAACATAACCAGAATGTATAATAATGTCACAGTGCAATATCACGGCAGTAGGTTGCAGCAACGTAATTGGAAGTCAACAAAAGAGTGTAACAAAAACCAAAACAGAACATGGCTGCAATGTTATAATAATGTCACACCTCCGGCTGGGAAGCAAAGTCAGCAGCATACTGTCACATCTTTTGAACAGTGAGTCATTGTACTCAACGTCAATTGTAGTTCCGACGCTCCCTCTTTTCACTGATTCTCTCCATGCTCTACAATCGCTTTTGTCTGGAGTTAATCCTAATTAGGTGTTGATGTAGAGACGCTTTGTTTAAACCTCTCTGAGAGGTTCCATGTCAGGTGCTTTGATGTTTAGAAGTCGTCGTATTTGAGCTTTGTCTTTCTTATAGCTAGTACCGGTAATATTTCTAAAGTAATTAAACTAAAGGTGTATATAACCTTTATTCTAACAGGGCATGCGGCCAATTAGTTGGTTAGTCATTAGGGTTTAACGCCTTAGCAACATCTATGGTCATATCATGGCGAGAACAAGGTTGCACGTATCTGTCTTTGATGACTGAATCTATGAAATAATCAAATCTTTGAGAATGTAAAGACCATACCCCTACACTTTTACTGAGGCAGGCTTTCTTTAAAGTGCAGGGTCCAAAAGACACTGTCCTACAAACACACTGCTAAGTTGTCGCCTAAAATACATACAGAGATATACTCACCATAATGTACCTTTAGGTTAGATACAGCTTTACATACCTGTAGTTGATGCATGTAATAATATGGCATGTAATAGTGAACTGTGAGCAGTATTAATTCTTACCCCTTTTCTCTGACCTATTGGAAGTAGCCTTTATTATAGTAAAGCGGCATACCCACTAGGCGATTTGGGGACGAATCAGCAACGACGGCAACGACGGCGGCGCCAACATCGACACAGCCGTCGGCTGTCCCTGCTTAGACTAGGCATACCCACACATAATCAGCGCTAATGTCAGCGCCGACGGTCGGCACCAATCCTTATTAAACATGTTTGATAATTTATGCCGACAAGTACACCGACACATACTCCAACGAGTACGTTGACACTGATAACGTCATCCGACCCTAAATCGCTTAGTGGGTATGACCCTTAAAGCATCGCAAGCTGTTGCAGCAACATGCCTGACTCTAATCCCAATCATTCCCTCAGAGCTCCTCTCTATACCACAATAGCCAGACAGAGAGAGCCGATAATGAGCTAAGGCATGTCGACAAGAGCTGCTCGTTGGGAAAAGGCAGTTATTGAGACGGCAAAGTGTGCTGTGGGTCGGAGAAAGGAGTGGGTAGGGGGGAGGCAGAGGAGGATATGGCAGAGCGGTTAAAGGCTATTTACCACTGGCCAATTTTACTCCCTATTTAGAAGGTCGTACTAATATGGGCTAATCACGTACATGAAAAACATCATAAGAAAGGAATTTAGAATATCTCTCTCCAATCTAACAATGTTACATGTAGGGTTCTTGTAATATTTCTAAGAAAGACTAAAAAGTTAGCAAATTCCTGATAGTCTAAATTGCCCTTTGGAATATAGGCTTAACCGATTGATCTACTGGGTTTATTTTGCATGAGCGATTATTGGATTGCGGGAGACATATCATGGCCACCCAGAGATGCCACCCGGGATCTGGGCGATTGGCGATCAGAGGTCATATAGACTGTGATTGTGAGATGATGGGTTCTTAGCAAAGGATGCGATGCTATTATAATGTTACAGCGGCATTCTGGCTGTTTCTGTATTTGGTTCTTGTAACATCCTATTGATGACTCCAAATAATGTCACTGCAACCTACCGATGTGACGTTACACTGTGAATTGTGTTATTACAGCATTCTGGTTATGTTCTTCAACCCAAACAGAATGTTCTTATTACATTCTATTTTGGTTTCATCCTAACCTCACCGAAAATATTGTTATAATAATGTTCTGATTTGGTGAGGTCTCAACCTCACCATCAATAATGTAATTGTACCATGCTATCTTATTAAGTAACAAACTGACTTAAAAAGTATGGTCGCAGAACATTTCTGTTATGTCCCAGGTTAGCTGGCGAGGGGTACAAGGGGCACAGAGATCAAAAGGGGTTTATGGAGAATGTACTCTAACATCTGAGGTAAGTAAACTAACGTGAGTAACGACCAGAATTTAACAATCAGTACAATTCCCACGGTCTAATGCAGCAGGCTACATCCTACAGCATCAATTAAAATGTTTGTTTGGATACAATTATGAATAATAATTTTTATTTCCAATAACTAAAGTTTTAAAGATCGTGACCCATAGTGTTTACACCGAGGCATTGCTCTGGAAGTGTTGGGGTTAATTCAGATCTTAACATAGTAATATTGGAAAAAATATCCCAAGATGTACACGAGTCGATTTCAGAAGGAAGAAATGAAAGTCAACCGATACTTTTAGGCTCACACAATTGACTGGGATGGGGAAGATGATACTTGTTGTGAAAATTAATGCACGAGTGACATTTCTTTCTCGGTAGGAGGTGATTGAAAAGGGAAAATCGTAATAGTGATTTGGAATTAAGAACAAATATGGAGAGATAAGAAAAAGACACAAGCCGGAGTATTTAAGAGAGATCCCAAATATAATTTAAAGGCAAATGGGGAGATGAAAATGACGTAAAACTATCTCTTGACATCACATAAACATGATTCAAGGGAGGTTGTTTCCCGATCGGGCAATTGATTGGTGATAAAAAAAACAAAATGAAGCGGGGTTGGTTGTCTTGCCTGCAATTGCTCTCTGTAAGGTGGTATTTGCGTCATGACAGATAACACCAGCAGACCAGTTACCATGGAAAGCTGAACTCAACCTTGAGATTAAAACTGGGCGTGCTTGTCTTTGGAGATCGTTTTAATTATCTTTTTGGGGGAGATTCAGGAATAAGTGGAGGCGAGGTTTGTCCGGCTGGCAGTTTGTCAGCTACAGCTTTGCCAAACATGTGGAAACACAGTCCTTATAGCATACACTCGTCGACTCCAACGTTGATCTATTACTGGTGAAAACCTACCAGAAACTAGAATAATATTATAGTAGATTCCCTTTCGGAACAAGTTAGAGGAATCAGAGTGTTCTTTTTCTTTTTCTTTTCAAATTTTATTTTGCAATGAAAATCAGGGTTGTGGTGAATAGTTTTTGGGGTATTGGCATTGCAAGGGTCTTTGTTCATTAGTTGTTACAGTGGATGGATGGGACAGATTATTACGCCATCATTAAAATGCAGTCAGCGAGAGGGATGAGCTTAAATTACAAACTAGAACCTTTATTGTCAGATTCCGGAAAGTACTTCGACATATATGGGGGTATAAACAACATATTTTATAACAAGAAGGAGAATCTAGTAAGAAAAAACGGAAGACATTCTTGCTGAATCAGTTTCGATGGGAACGTATATATGACCAAATAATGTTACGGACGGGAATATACTTTCAACAAAAGGGTACTTCTAATTAAATCTGGAGCCACGGGCTTAGTAGGCTGTCAAGAATACCCGTACATTTTCTTAATTGCAGTTAGTCAGAAGGCAGATGTTTCCACAGAACTATGATCCTTGTGGTGCCAACGGAGCTTATAGTAAAATCTACTGTTTCACAACTAAAATAAATTTCTCAGGACATCTAATGTTAAGATTTTTCTCTCACTGAACCATGCCCTTAACTATACCTTCCCCGAATAGTAGCCCGCTTACGGACTCATGGTTATATAAGATATTTGGGCTCCCGTCCTTGAGTTTAAAAAAATAATTGAAAAGACGATACTGTCCCGTCTCCTTGAGATTTAAGAAAAAATTATAAAACCAACAGTTACGTGGATGATTGCCATTGCTTATGTAACTAATACTCCCCCCCCCCCCCAATGAGGACAAGGTCAGTTAATGGGCTAAAACTCAATTGTCCCATTTCGTACAGCTTTTTAGATTATCGGTAGAGTAACCTTGAGCTTATAAGAGGTGCTCGGATGAGGAGGTACAAGGCCTAGCTAGGGGGGGGGGGGGGTTCTTGGGACGCTGGACATTAAAAAGGAATGAAGGCTTTATTGCACCAACCAATTTCTACTCGGAATTCAGAAATCACTGTTCGAATAAAAGCTGAAATCAGTCATGGCATGGTTTCACCCAGGGCATGGTGCGTCTTGGTTTCGTACACAAAATGGGCCTTCACAAAATTCAAGCTTTCGTTAGGTGTTTTTATTTATTTATTTTATTTTATTTATTGATACTGGGTGTTATAATTTAGCCAGTCAGGCCATTTTTGGTTGGTCCCCAGTATTAACGTCTAGATATAAGGATCTTCATTAGATAATTGAGCATAGTAGAGTACAGAAAATCTTTGTAGTATTAAATAATATAATAATGCTATGATATATTGTGATGACGAAGATTAGGAAAGTGATCAAAGTTATTTATAAGTTATACACAAGAACAACATTGATAAACAGAGAAGGATAAAATGATATCATCTAAGGTGGTCATACTAGGCTGAGATACACTAGGTCTGCCCTAGTCGTTTATATTTATTGTACTCTACTCAGTGGGAAATAATAATTGGGAGGTATATAAACTCTGACCACTAGGGTATAGGGGCCATCCATTAGGTACGTACACACACTAAAAAGGCTTCAGACACTCAACCCGCTTTGACATGACTATGACTATCTTTTACTCTCAATAACAATTTTAGAAAAATGTGAATGTGTGACCCCCACCACTAAATGAGGCATAGGTCGCTCAGATCAACTCTGAGTAAATTGCAAAAACAAGGTAAAAAAAAATTGGAAGTTGAGTTTTCTACAGAAATGACATGGGAAACACCTTAATATCATATTTTAGTGACAAATCCAATGAAATATTGGTTTCAATATTATATGATCTATAGTCTGTCCTGGTGGCTATTGATAAGAGTCTATGAGAATTTGTACTACCATGAAGAGCAGTAGTATCATTTTTCAAAAAACAGGGTATCCTAAGGATATGGTTTCAAACATTCATAACTTCGGTTATAATAATGATAGAATAATATTTTTTGCACCTTGGTAAAAATCGGTTTGTGAGCTCTTACAATCCATCCCAATCCCAATTTTCATATCTGGGACTTATGCCTCACTATGTGGTGGGGGGTTACATTTGATCACTGTGTGTGCTTACCTGCCGTGGGCGTCGAATGTGAGGTGGACGTGGGTGGTGGGTCCGGAGCGCCTCGCCCGGTGGTGGTCGCGGTGGAGCTGCTCGTGGTCGTAGTAGACCGGCTCATAGTGACGGATGTACTCACTCAACGGGGTGCCTGCAGAACAAATAAAGTACACGAGGTTAAGTATCAGTCTGTATGTGTGAGATACACGAGGTTAGGTATCAGTAAGTACGGCTCATAGTGGCAGATGTACTCACTCAACGGGGTGCCTGTAGGACAGAAAATATACGAGGTTAAGTATCAGTCAGTATGTGTGTGATACACGAGGTTAGGAATCAGTCTGTATGTGTGTGATACACAGGCTTAGGTATCAGTAAGTACGGCTCATAGTGGCAGATGTACTCACTCAATGGGGTGCCTGTAGGAACAAGGAAAATACATGAGGTTAAGAATCAGTCGGTATGTGTGGGATACACGAGGTAAGGTATCAGTAAGTACGGCTCATAGTGGTGGATGTACTCCCTCAACGGGATGCTGCAGAAAAAAGAATATACACGAGTTTTGGTATCAGCTGATATGTTATATATATATATATATATATATATATATATATATATATATATATATTCTAATTAAACATCTCTTCAATACAAAAGTTCTTCCGATGGGTTGAAGTACATGAGTGTCAGGGTTGCCACTGACTTGTCCTTCCATTTAAGCTCAAACTTTTGAAACACAGTACCTTATTTTTTTCTTGGCAACTCCTGTAGCCAAGCCAAAATTACTGTATCACAGCATACCACCCTAAAATCATAACATGCCTTTCAAGATTCTTGTCACCTGATGCACAAATTCTAACTTTGTGATTTAGATTTGAGGCTATGACATGTTTTAAAATTCCATTTTTTCCTGACCAGGGTCAGTTTTCCCTGACCTTTTTCAAAATTCAACTTTTCCCTGATCAATTCCAAAATTCCTTTTCCCTGACCTTGAAAAAAAAATTGCGAATAGTGGTTTAGTTACCAGACATGACGGTATTAGTTGCAGATCTGTTCAAATGTATCTTTTGAATTTCATGTTTCCCACACTTTGACCCTCTTATCAAGGACCTTTCAAAATACACAAATATTTCCAACGCGACCTATCAATTATTTAAACATTATATTAACCACGAACTGGTATCAGTCATCGCCAATAAATCTTTCATTTGTCTATATAGATCAAGAAGAGAGTGTGTCCCATACACCCAGAACAGTTAATGTTCCTTGCAATAGGTTCCAGGATGCTGCATTCAATAAGAAGCCTCTATGTCCAACCCCTTAGGCCCTATGTTGTTGAACATTCTGTATCACAGTCCCGGCTGAGGAAAGAAAGTGATATACCCAGGGGATAATTGCATTAGACTCTTTAATACCTCTCCAAGCTGGGAAGCAATACATTAAAAGGGAAGAAGAAAGGCGATATTGAAAGTCACAGCATGGGGCACAATAACCCTGGAGGTATAGACGTTGTGCAGATGACCTCAGATGACAAATCCCAGATTTGGTCCGGACGCCATATCGGTGATCAATTTAAAAGTGTGATCTTACACATCTTAAAGGTATCTTGAACAAACATTTCTGCTTAATGTGTCTGATAAAATGTCACCCAGTGAAAATAATTTTCAGTATACAAAATTTGTAAATCTTGGCTGTACCTACAAGCCACGTGGTTGTGACGAAGAGGGCACCGGGACTTATTTTTCAATATAGACGCCCTCCTTTTCTAGAACTCCTGGATCGGCCCCTGATAATGCCCACATTATATTTACATTCCGCTGCAGTCAGTCAAATACAAAGCCACACATCAAAGGCGATTCATTAGGAGCAAACCGAGGAGAGGCGAAGAATGCTTCATACACCCCCAGGGAACGATTAGAATCCCCCCACCGCTGACGACTGGATGGCTGAACGGGTTTATGTCTTAAAGCATTGCGACACTTTCTTTCCCCGACAGTAATGGAAGCCCCTAAACACTTTGCGGATTTACGGGCGGTTGAAAATCTCCCCAAAGATAAATCCATAAGGACGTAATGCATGAAATGGCATAAATCGTGGGTGTGAATATAGAAAGCAAATGTAGGTCACGCCAGCGCTTTCAAGTACATTAATAGTTTCTTTGTAAAATGCCGTTGGGTGTTTCTGTGCGTTATGTCTGTAATTATAACTAGGATTAGCATTTAGCTTTTTGCCATTTTGGACCCTTTGTGCATGGAGGGGAGGTAAACCCGCGTCTCCACTTTAGCGACAAAGATATCTGTCGCTGTGCAACGAGCGTTTATCACCTGACTACAGCAAAATCTTTTGCTGGGCGACCAAAATACGCCATGATTCTGGTGCCAACCTGACTGGCGATATATCCCTTAAATCGCGGGGGTTTCTGGGCGTCAGATCAAGCATGTTTGATACGGTTTGCCGTCGTTTGTTTGCGTCTTCTGTCCGCGAGCGAATACCATATGGTGGAATATAGCTAAGCCTGTAGAAAACCTAAATGAAATAGAAGGTGCAGTTTGCTTGCGTCTTTTCATGGTGCCGAAAGCAAGTAGCGTATAGTGGAATATGGCCCTAAGACGGCGGAGGTCCTAATCGATGCGGCTATGTATATGCGGACTTGGCGTGGTTCGGCCCGGCCCCATTCCCCCCATCCCACCTCCCACCCTCTACAGGGTGCCGCCCTTCACACGTACATCGAGCCTACAACCACCCACGAGCCTATAAAGGCCTATAAAGAGGCCTTAAGACCGCCCCACCACCCGGTCCCACACGCAAGACGGTCATACTGTTTTCATTACTGACGAGGAGGGCATGCAACTTTCATGGGACCGTCAGAAAAAAAAGGAGAAAAAATACGTCTTTAAACTGCATATATGTGCCGCCCGACCCTTATGGTTATACTCTTTCTGTACTGGTGTGACTATTCTGTAGGCTATATCCTTCCTTTTGCTGTGTCTTTCTGTTTGCATCCGTGTGTATGTTTGTATAAGTGGCTGTGAAATTGCGAATTTGTGTATAAGAATGCTTGCATATATATATTCTGTGAGAATGCTTGTGTTTGTGTGTGTAAAAATGTGAATGCGTGTGTAAAAATATGAATGCGTATGTAAAAGTGTGTGAATGTGTGTGAGGATGAATGTGTGAGTGTGAGTGTTATTGTGTGAATGGGTGTGTGTTGATGCATGTGTTAATGTATGTGTGTCTCTCTATTAAGGGCCTTCCATTAAGTATGTAAGCATCAAGGGTGGGTGGGAATTTTTAAAAATGTTGGTACGTACTCGTACAAATTCAATGCCTATGTTAGCCCAATTGGGAGGTGGAGGTTGGAGATTTTTTCAATGTGCGTACTTACTTAATGGAAGGCCCGTTATTGTGTGTGGTGTGTGCCCAGGTAAGAATGTGACATTATTATAATGTTATTATAACGTCCTATTTGTTCCTAGTTTGGTTCTTGTTACGTTATTTTGATGGCATCCAATAGCGTCGTTAGAACCTAACGTTGCAATGATGCATTGTGATGTTATTATAACGTTCTGGTTACGTTATTTCACATAAAAATGATGTTATTATAATATTCTCTTTTGGTACGGTCTTAACATCACCAGAATATAATGTTATTATAACATTCTATTTCAGTAAGTCACAACCTAACCTAAAATAACATTCCTGTTACATGAAATTAAAGCCTGTATTCCTCGATGTGTTAAAGGCATTTGAATCAACAGCTTGCTTACTTTAAGTTTACTTGCATTCAGATACCAACATGTTGGTATCTGGAATGCAAACTACTTGCGTTTTCTAATTAGAAGCAACGCAAGTGCCACTGAACGCATCGTGGAATATAGCCTTTAAGCATGTTATGGACTGATCAAAAAAGCATGGTCACAGAACGTACTTGTTACGTCGCTGCTTGCTTGGGTGTATATAATGAATTTATGTGTATGTATGCGTGTGTGCGTGTGTGAATGTGAAGGAATTTGAATAATTATGTTAACCCACCTCCTTCTCCATAGTACCACACCATGTTAATACCATACAGGATCAATGCAGCGACCTTGCCAACAAAGATCTCCCACCACCACCCAACAAATCTATTGGCCGACATAGTTTCCTTTTGTATAATAGCAAATCGACGCGGAGAGTGTGTTGAAAACGCCCTCGCCCGGCATGCAATGCTTTCTATGAGGTCTACAAATTGACGGATTTCTCGGCGGCTCGATGTTAGCGAACACGCTTCTCAGGTCGGAATAGGATTAACAGGCCTCTTTGGTGGGTTCTGAGAGCTGTTTTTTAGGAGTTGTATTCGGTGAACGGGTGCTTTTCATATCGTGTCGCAAACAGGGTTTACGAGCGGCATTCGGTTTTATGATATTCATCGCTGCAATGCCAGTTTAAAGAAACCTTAAGCCTGTATTCCATGGTGCGTTCATGTATACTTGCGTTTATCATCTTACCCATTTATTGACATGAACGCAAGTGAAACGTAAGCAAATGCAAGCATTTCTAAAATTTGCTTGCATTCATACTTGAGTTGGTGGTTTATGGAACATGCAAGTGTAAGGCTATAATTATTTCACGATGCGTTCCCAGTGATACTTGCATTCATGCAAGCAAGGAAATGCATGTCTGCTTGCATTCACTTGCGTGAATATCTCGTGTATATTATGATTCCGAATGTGCACAAACTAGTTGAAAGGTTGGTGGTTTGCAACATCGTGGATAATCAGCTTATACAAGCATAAGTTACAAAACTGATTTATTACAAAACTACCCTGGGCGATGAAATACATCCCTGACGCACTACAGGCTCTTATCAACCTGGAGTAGTTAGCTAGTATTCACCTGTGGGGCGTTTCCCATGTTACCGGAATATTTAATTAGAAGAATCTGGGGCAAGGTTTCTGCCATGTGTTATGAAAGACTTGGTTTTTCTCTGAACTACATTGGCAGGTGACAGTTGTAGGTCTCACAAACGGTGACCCATGGTTGAACTTTTCCTGGTGCAGATCCCTATCTGTATACTACTTACATAGGTTTTAGCTGTTTGAGTTTATGATACGTATGTATGTATGTATGTATGTATGTATGTATGTATGTATGTATGTATGTATGTATGTATGTATGTATGTGCGGAAAGTGAATGCCAATCCGGCAAACTAGATAGGTTGTTTTGATAGTGCTCCTGACAGTAGAACCAACGATTGGACAAATATAATAGTTTAGGTAGAACTCCCTAGGCCTGTCAAACAACCAGGCTATCGGGCAATATTTTATATATCAGGCCACCCTATGTCCAATATGACCAGGATATTTGACGGGGAGGGAAGTTTTTGTTCTGGGAAGCGGGCCTATATTGTCTACGACATCTGCTCAGCTGATAATGTTCACGCCCATGGCGGATACAGGATTTCGGAAGGGCAGGGGGTCCAGATATAGGTTGAGTACTAAAACGGCGTGAATTCGCATACACGCACAGGCTTTTTTCTCTTTGGCAAGGTTAGGTCCAAGGGGTGTCAGGGCCCCCAGGACCACCCCCCCCCAGATCCGCCCTGCGCGGCACTGTCAGACGTATACTGCTGAGGGTCAGGGTAGGGGGAAATGTGAGGACAGACAAGGTGTAAAAGGTGTAACATTTGATGGGGCTGTTGCATTTGCTCTCAAATGATATGCAATCAAACGAATAGTTCATCGTCCACCTTGAATGAATACATGTATATAGACATAAATTGACGGATATATATTTTCCTTTCTTTCTATCAAAGCACATTCCACAATGACCTAGGTTTTCCCAACCTCTCATGTTTCTGTATCTGCCTGTTTTTATTTGATTTCCTATTACTTGACTATCCCTGGTACAAATAGAGGACAGGGAGATGGGGAGAAGATCATTTGCAACAAAGCGAATTTCACATTACAATTATTTTCCTTAAAGGGAAAACCATTTAGACCTCAATAGATTTCTATGAAAGACTATCTGTCAAAACAGGATGCTAGGAATACCAACTGTAAGGCATTGACTCAACCAATCACAGAAACCGGAACTACATGGTTTATGACCGGAACTAGTTTATGAAACCACCCCAAAAACGTTATTTTTCCAATAATCACAGGGAGGTTTAAGTTAGGAGTGTTAAAAGTAATGTTTTAGGCATTAACAATAGGCTGGAGGTGGAAATAACACATAACAATATCCATAATATTTGGAAGAAAATATTTACAAAAAAACTAGATGGTGGAAGCCTCGTGGTTGGTATAGCGACAGACGTCAATGAATATGAGCCTCAGCCCATACGCCCTTCGTGCTGTACGTGAACACACAGACATAAACCGGAGAAGCCACCTCTTCTTAGGCTGGGTCTTACGGGGAAGCCCTTGATGTCGTATTAGCGTTGCATGCAGGTGGACTGGTATGGTTTAGGGGCAGGCAGGATTACCTTTATCTAATCTCACCGCCCCGCTCCAGACAATAAGCAATCGTCGACCAGGGCCCACATGCTAACATGCGATAGTGCCATGTGAGCGGGTAGGGGGAGTGGGGGTATAGGGTAGGGGAGGTAGACTAAGAGGGTAGGACGGGGAGAGGGTAAGGAGGAAGGGTAACACGAGGGAGTAAGGAAAGGATATAGGTAAAAAGGAGGGAGGGTTTGGGATGGAAGAATGGAATGGGGAGGAAGGGAGGAAGGGAGGCAGAGAGGCAGGGAGGCAGGAAGGCAAGAAGAATGTAGAATAGAGGGTAAAGGAGGTAAGGAAAACAGGTAAAATGAGGTTAGGAGGGAGGGAGGGAGGTGAGTAGGAAGAAAATAGAAAAGAAAAGGAAAAGGAGAATAGATGATGGGAAGGAGGCAAGAAGGAGGAGGCGAGGGAGGAAGGGTAAGAGGGAGGGAGAAGGGTGGTATGCAAGAAGAGATAGATGTTGTTGGTGGTTGATAAATATTCTAAATGTTTAAAAGGGGTCTTTTCAACCCTCACCATATTCTACTGAGCACCCACATTCTTGATACACAGACCTTAGTGCCATTGATGGTCAGCCCGCGTACTGAAGGTGTGAACTATCACTCCCCCTGTCTCCCTTTCACACTTCTCTCACAGCAACAGACCCAGCCCAGCCAGCTTGCGATGTTACAGAAACGTTCTGCGACCATACTTTTTTAGTCAGTTTGTTACTTACTAAGATGGCACTTAACAATTATGTTATTGATGGTGAGGTTGAAACCTCATGAAATTAAAACATTATTGTAATATTGCTTTTTGGTAAGGTTAGAACGAAACCAAAACAAAATGAGAACATTCTGTTTAGGTCAAAGAACATAAGCAGAATGTTATGATAACGTCGCAGTGGAACATTGCAGTAGTATGTCGCAGCAAAGTAATTGGGAGTCATCAAAAAAATGTACCAAGAACCAAACCAGAACCAAATAGAACATTACTGCAACATCCCCAGCCAAGGATATGACGTTCTAATAATGTTCTAGCAACATTCTGGATTGGTTCTTGTTACGTTACACTGTTAGGTTACAGCGATGTTCTTTTGATGACTCCCAATAGCGTGGCTGCAACCAACTGTTGTGACGTTACATTGTGATGTTCTAATAACATTCTTGTAATGTTATTTATGAGGCTGATACATTATAAGATTGTCACCATAACATTCTGTTCAGGTGTGGTTGAAACCTCACTTAATGAGGATGTCACCATAACGTTCTGTTTAGGTCAGGTTGACACCTAACCTAATAAGATAATCAAAGTAACATTCTGTTTAGGTAAGTTTAAGAACTGATGTAATCAGAACATCACAATAATGTTCTGTTTAGGTGAAGTTGGGACCTCCCCTGGTCAGGAGGAACAACAACATTCTGTTTAAGTGAGGTCTGGATTTCACCCAATCAGAATGTCACAATGACATTCTATTTTAATTTTATCTTGACCTAACCTCACCAGAACATTATAAGAACATACTGATTTAGTTAGGTCTCACCTTCCCAGAAAAATAATGTAACAGTTACGTGATAATTTACTTAGTAACAGACAAACCAAAAAAGTATGGTCACACAATGTGACCGCTACGTCGCACCTTGGCTGGGTCATTATAACGTCACATCTCCAGCTTGGAAGGCTGACCCAAGCAGCTCGGCCCCTCTTTGTTAGCTTCTCACCGCTCTTTTTGTGCTCGCCGTCCCTGGGCATGGTGTCCCCGCTTAGACAGTCTATCAGACCAGTCAATGCAACTATTTTAGTTGTCCACGTCTGGGCTTTTGATTTCCTTTGTTCTCACATTTTCTGGACAAGACAATGGTATTATTCCCTTGAAAGATTGAGTGAATGGAAATTCTGTTTTCTTACCTACATTCCCACCTATCTATGTCTAACATATTATGATGGCTTTTAGAATTACTTTAGGATAATTCTTTTACATGTAGTTGTGATCCAGTTAAATAAATCTAGCAAAGGTGATCAAAGGATAGCGAGTACATTTTCATTCGACTAATCATTATGGGATTATCAGTCTAATAAGGACCAGGCAAACCAAGCGTGCTTCATATAAATCCATTATACAACCACGGCTCTTTAGACAACAGGTCAACTCTTATGAAACTACGTCTTCATAATACCTTAGTATGCATGAAAGAGATATATGTATCCCAATATGTTCCATAACAATGACAGTTCCAATAATGGGACATATAACTTGCATAACGCTACCCCCCCCCCCCCTCCGCATCTAACAATATACCACTTACATTCACAGTATAGGCAAACCACCTACATTGTATAATGTTAATGGCAGTATTACACTGCGCGGCTTGGGCTGCGATATCATTGCGATATGATGATATTAGCAACAAAGTCACACACAGTACTATTAAGACAACATTCCACTATGCGGCAGTTGGCATTTGTGGTTGTTATCTTAGGTGCCGAAAGCAATTCACGGTTTTGATACCAACATGTTGGTATTCCCGACCACAAGCAATCAGTAGAAAACCAATTTAAAATAGAAGGTGCCGCAAACAGGTGCCGCAAATACCCATATTCCACCTTGCGGTACCCTACCGCAACCACATTTGGTTGGAACCGCAAGCAAGTGCCGTATAGTTATATATGGCCTTTAATAATTGGAAATTTGGAGCATGTCACATATATATTATGTGCAACAATGAATTTTGTTTCTAATATGTGTGATCTCATTCGTGTATTGTAATATTCATTCACCCCATCCATACATAGCCGTTGCCCATTGTGCCTCTTATAGGTCAGCCGGTGGTGTTTTTCCCCTATGTAACACAATTATAAACATACATATGTCTATACATATTCCACTTACAGTCGCAGTATCAGGACACATACCTTGCATAAGGTCAACCAACCCTATTCTACAGTACACTTCCCAAGCAAGAATATGACGTTCTTATAATGTTATTATAATGTTCTGTTTAGTTTTTCTTTTTTTCTTTTGTTAAGTTATTTTGATGGCACCCAAAAACGTTTTTAGAACCTAACATTGCAATGTCGCACTGTGATGTTATTGTGACATTCTTGTAATTTTTTTCATGTTATAATAATGATATCATAATGTAAAGTCTCAACTTCACTGAAATGATTATAATGTTATCATAACATTCTGTTTTAGTAAGTCTTGACTTTACCTAAAATAACATAAAGGCCGTATTCCATAAACCGAAATTGATCTGCCGATTTGCAGCCGATACACTTTCGCTACTGCCGATACATTTCTGGTGATTCTGCTGATAAATTTTACGAACATGTTGGTAAATTGTTCCTGCCGATTTTGTACTGGCCGCCGATATCACACTTACGGCTAACAATTTTGCAATTTCAGCGATTGATTTTGCAATTTCGGTGGCCGAAAGTGGCCTGAATGTACGGGCCGCCAGTATAGAACATTACCATGGAGAGGGTCAGTATCGGTGGCCCGCTTTTTCGGTATGTGGAATATGGCCTTAACTGTTACATGAAAATTGGGCAGATTACAGACTAACTAAAAAAATGTATGGTCTCGGAACGTGCTTGTTACATTGCTGTTTGCCTGGGTTACCAAAGAGGACGCCCCATACATTGTCCATTGTGCCTCTTATAGATCAGCCTGTGGTCAGGTGGTGGTTTAAAGCTGTGTTCCACTAGCCGTTTTTACTCTAGATCGGCGGGTGAAAAAATGGCAGTTGAAATTTGGGTTAATCATCAACATGTTACATATCATTAGAATGGGGTTTAATTCTCTTTCAAATGATATGTAGGAAGCATGGTCCTTTAGATTACTGGTGAAAACTAAAGTATTACCAAGGCTCCGACAGTCAGAATCGGCTAGTGGAATAGAGGCGCCACCCGACCACATGGCTGTATGGGAGCAAGCCCGTGAGCTGCTCTCCGAGCTATAAATAGAACAGGCGAGCAGTCCGTCAACCCCGACCTACTGTTTCCCAAAGTTGGTCTGTACACCGGCAGCCATTTTAGGCATATCCTAACATGCTTAACGACCACTGGTTTATGGCAGGTAGGATCGTTAACAAGCCAGCAGCCCAACAACCTCCAAAGGAATTACCTCTGCCAATTACAGAGGGCCATTAAAGAATTCTTAATAGTTTTAAACTATCCATTGAGAGTCAAGGACTTTGTGTGGGTGTATAGACCCATTATGGAAGGGTCAATCTGGGTCAGAACGGACTAACAGGCTCTCAGACGGAGCAGCTCGTGAAGGTCTGGGGTACAGGAGCCTCGACCTTTGCCTCGTGTTGGTTCGGAGGCCTCCAAAAGCCGTCAGAGTTACTTTAGGAGCAACTCAAAATCATTTCATTTCCCGTCTGAGATTGGGAGCAGGGCTCGCCCTAGTCGCTCACAGCTACCAAATATTATTTCTCCGATTTCAGCTCAAATGGCGAAACTAAAGTACACAATCTCTTAACATGGAACTCCTTAATACCAAGAGGTTTGTTTGACGTGATTTGATTTACAATCATCGTGGCGAAAAAGAAAAACCCGAACCTTTTTTACATTGAATTACTCAATATCAAGACAGCAGGTTGATACAATTCGCATTACAGCCGACATATCAAAAAACACAAACCTAACTCTTTTTTTCATGGGATTGCTCAATACCAGGACTCAACTTAGATAAAGACTAGGCTATATTCTACTTTGCGGTAACACAAGTCTTTTGCATTTTTGATACCAGCATGTTGGTATCCCCGACCGCAAGCTGTCTAGGCCTATAGAAAACCTACATGAAATAGCAGGTGCCACAAGTAGATGCTACAAGGACCTATAACCTACCGCAAGCAAGTTTGCTTGCGTTTTTTTCATGGTAGCGCAATCAAATACAGGGACGGATCCAGAGATTTCAAAAAGGGGGGCGGCCCTATGTAAAATCTGAGGCGCCCTATACATGGCCTAGAATTTTACATTAAAAAACTAAATTAGGCAAAGATTAGGAAGGTGGGGGCGGGGGGGGGGGGCGCCTCAGGCACCCACTCCCCTCCCAAATCCGACCATACCGACTATGTGTATTTTATTCAGTTGGACATAACTGCGCACTACCAGAGTCAAAAAGGATGCATCTGCCGCCATTGTTTCCCAGACAACGCCCCCAGGCAGCAGGTGTCAGTGTCAGAGTCACTGAGGTACAGATATCACTCTGAGTGGTGACAGTCACTGACTGGCGGGATGGTGATGTCCCAGGCACCCTCCTGTGGGTCCCAGTGGGTCCTCTCAGAGCTAGGTCGTGTGGAAGTTGGTGGAGGGGTGGGGGGAGGGCACAGCCCAGCTGGAGGTATGGCGTTATAATAACGTTGCAGCAACATTCTGTGTTGGATCCTGTTACGCTATTTTGATAAATTACGTCGCTGCGACCTACTGCTGTGTCGTTGTACTGTGACCTAAACAGAATGTTCATATAACATGCTGTTTAGGTGTCATCCTTACCTCACCAAAAAATAATGTTATAATAACGTTCTAATTTGGAGAGGTTGAAACCTCACCATCAATAATCTAATTGTAACATGCCATCTTAGTAAGTAACAAACTGACTAAAAAAAGTATGGTTGCAGAACGTTTCTGTTACGTCGCAAGCTGGCTGGGAGGGGTGGGGGTGGATGGATGGAAATCCAAGGGGGACGTAGAGCTCTGTCATCCCTCCCTTACTCACATAAAACCTGTTTGCGGGATTTTAATTACAATTTGAAGGAGAACGAACGATATAACCAAAATGGCCATCTTTGTATACGCAACAATTAACTGATATGAGAAGAATTCACCATAATATTATACGCTGCAATATTCAAGTTGAGTTGTTGGGTTAGCATTTCAAAGTTGCTAAATTAACGTTTTTTCTTCTTTTTTTGATGAAGTGGGGGGTAGGGAGCCTATCATGAGACTCAAAACTCAAAAGAATATCTAATAACATCGATAAGTAATAGCAAAGATAAATTGAACAGAATGGACGATTACTTAATTGAATTGATACGGTCATGAAACCGGCAAGGATCGTAAATGGCATTAATATTAATATGAATTTTCCGAATGCAAAACAGTAGAATTAATAATGGAATATGTGTTATGTTAACGTATGTTGTATTGTCCAAAACTATCAGAAGAACGTTTGTGTAAGAGAGATGATTGGAGCAAGGAAAAAGACTATTCAAAAATGATAAAGGAGACATTAGCAGACCATAAGAAGTTGATTATAATAACAAAGAAGGAGGCAGTGAAAGGGACCACAAGAAGGCGGGTATAAGAACAATAAGGGACCTGGTGGGGACACAGTCAACAAGCTGTAGGCTGAGTGATGGGGGCGGGTCCCGGGGAGGGGAGGAAGCAATCTTAGACCCGGAATGGGGAGGTGGGGAGTGAGGTGGGGAGGAGGGGGGAGGGGGAGGAGGGGGGAGGGGAAGGGGAAGGGAGACTGAAGGCCCGGGGGGAGCGGGAGGGGCGGGGAAGGCCAGGGGAAGGAGTGGGGAGGGCCTGTCGGGGCGGGGAGGAACGTTGTGAAGGGCAGGAGGGGCAGGAGGAGGGGCATGATGAGGGGCATGATGAGGGGCATGAGGAGGGGCATGAGGAGGGGCATGAGGAGGGGCATGAGGAGGGGCATGAGGCAGGGAGGAGAGGGGACGTTGGAGGGAGGGGGAGGGAGGGAGGGAAGGGGAGGGGAAGGGGCGTGAGGCGGGGAGGAGGGGGAGGGAAGGCCCGGGGGGTGGGGAGGGATGAGGGCCTGGCAGGGCGGGAGGGGGTGGGGAGGAGTGGGGGAGGGAAGGCTCGGCGGGGAGGGGCCAACTAATTAGGGGTGTTTGCATTCTGAGAAGGCCGGGCAGGAGTCATAGCTCATCGCCGGAGACGGCCGGGCTCCTTCTACCACATTAGACAAGGTAAACGTACACACACTGCTCCTCTGTCCTCGCTCCTCCTCCCCCACTACCCCAGCCCCTCCAGTATTACCCCCTATTCTTCCTCCCACTCCACCCTGTGGGGGTCAAGGTAAGAATAGGCCTCCAGTAGTCCCTGCTGATCATATGAGGCGCTGATAGTGGGGACCCAGCACTGACCAAGTGTTTTTTGCGTTCAATTCCCAGTTAGTGCTTGTTTCACTAAGGGATGAGGTACAGCAAAAATGATTTCAAGGTTTCGATCCCCTGCTGTTTGCCTGCCCTGTCACCTCATAGATTTGATCACCAAAGACAGAATTCATCCCAACTGGTTTTCGCCGTGAAAATGACCCTGGCTTTCTGTATGGCGTAAAACACCCAACACTCACTCTCACACTCATCCCTTCCATGACCAAATCCACACAGCCAGCTACACCAGTTCAATAAAGGATGTAAGGACCCACCAGAGAAGAAAGGATATCTTCATTCTGCCTTCAACCAACCCTGGCGGATGTGGGGGAGAGCGGATGAGGAGGGATGTTGTAGGTTAGTCGGGGTAGGGGAGAATAGGGGAGAATGGGGGAGCCAGGGAAAAGGGGGAGGGGGAGGGATAGGGTTGTAGACGGAGTGGGTGGGGGGTCCCTAGGTCGCATGTCTAAATCAAGAAATGGCCATGTCGCCTGTCACTATATTTTGGATTTCCATGTCGATTTTAAGAACAAACACCAATATATAAAGCTGCATTCAAAATCTTTTTTTTAAACATCTTTATTCTATACTAGGCCGTTTTCAGCATATGTTGCTGGTTTCCGGCGCCACCCTTGAAGGAATTAGTTGACCAAATTGCTTCGGTTAATTTTCTATTATGCAACTGTCCTTTTGGAAAAAGAATATATATAAGTATAGATAACACATGGATTAATAAACGCACAAGATATTGGAGCCAGCTCTTGTTGACTGTGATTGAACAAAGTGCAATAAGGATAACAATAGTGGGGGAGTGTCTCTGAAATAAGCGTTTTAACCTTAGGTACTCCAACGCAATAAAACGGCGTATAGCATTACAAATAAAATAACACAGTCTTAATGAACAGCTTGTCCGGTCATTTTAAAGTTTGACCACTGATAGAGAGTTAATTAAATAGAGATAATTTTCCTACACATGGTGTATCAATTTAGTCGGTCTCTTGCAAGCCTGCTCTCGCTGTCTCACTAAGTCTTTGTACAATAACTGGATGTGGATATTTCACTGTCAACTGTCTCCCACCTACATGCAGGTATTGTTGTCACTGTTTGTGCTTTCATGGAAAGACTCAATGTTGTTCCGCCAGACTTGACATTTAATGTACACTTTCAATATCAACGGGAGTCACATTACTTACTCAACTTCCGTAGGAAAGCTTTGTCTGTCCATACAATGGAAAGATTTTAAATGATTTAGTCAATACATCACTGACGATATATGTATTTCTAAACACCATCTATAATGGTATCAATGATATCGAATTCAACATATTAACTAATCCCCATGAAATATTCTTACTATTCTTTTCAGAACCTTCACATCGGTAATCTTTTTTGTGTGATGTTTTTGCAAGTTTTGGTATGATGCCATTCTTAGACATTTCATGAAGACCGTTGTTTAGCATTTAAACAGCTCATCCTAGAGTTGGTGTTTCCCAAATAAGCAAGAATTATATTTTTTAGTACCCTCAAGTACTACTAATACAATGCATTCAAACAGCTCATCTGAGGGCCTTGTTTACTGTTAGAGCAGCTCACCTGAGGTGCTTGTATACTCTCAGAGCAACTCACACGAGGTCCTTGTTTACTCTGATAGCAGCTCACGTGAGGGCCTAGTTTACTCTAAAAGCACCTCCCCCGAGGGCCTAGTTTACTCTGAGAGCATCTCACAGAACAGCTGACATGAGGGCTTTGTTTACTCTGGAAGCAGCTCACATGAGGCTCTTGTTTACCCTGAAAGTAGCTCACCTGAAGCCCTTGTTTACTCTGAATGCAACTCACTGAGAGCCTTGTTTACTCTGAGAGTAGCTCACATGATGTCCTTGTTTACTCTGAGGGCAGCTAACATATGAGTCTTGTTTACTCTGGTCGGCCGGCCTTGTTAACTCTGAGAGCAGCCCACATAAGAGCCTAGTTTACTCTTAGGACAGCTCATCTGAACACCTTCGTTACTCTGAGAGCAGCTTACATGGGGCCCTTTATTACCATTTGAGCAGCTCACATGAGACCTTTGTTTACTCTTAGAGCTTCTCACATATGACTCTGGTTTACTCTGAGAGCAGCTTTCATGAGGTCCTTGTTTACTCTGACAACAGTTCACCTGTGGGCCTTGTTTACTCTGAGAGAAGCTCACATGAGGAACATTTTAACTCTGAGAGGAGCTCACATGAGGCCCTTGTTTACTCTGATAGCAGCTCACATGAGGGTTTTGTTTACTCTCAAAGCAGCTCACATGAGAGCCTTGTTTACTCTGGGAGCAGCTTATGTGAGGCCTTTGTTTACTCTGAGAGCAGCACACATGAGGCCTTTGTTTAATCTGTGGACATTTCACAGTGGTCCCTTGTTTACTCTTAGAGCAACCCACAGATAAGTTCACAGAACAGCTCACATGAGGGCTTTGTTTACTCTCAGAGCTGCTCACATAAGGCCCTTGTTTACTCTGAAAGCAGCTGAAATGAGGTCGTTGTTTACTCTGAGATCAGCTCACATGGAGGCCTAGTTAACTCTGAGAATATCTCACTTAAAGCCTTTGATTACTCTGAGAGCAGCTCCCCAAAGGGCCTTTGTTTACTCTAAGAGCTGCTCACATGAGGCCCTTGTTTAGTCTGTGTGCAGCTCACATGAAGGCCTTGTTTATTGTGAAGCCAGCTCACATAGGAGCCTTGTTTACTCTCAGAGCAGCTCATATGAGGCCCTTTTTTATTGTAAGAGTAGCTCGCCTGGAGCGCTTGTTTATTCTTAGAGCAGCTCACATGAGGTCCTTGTTTACTATGACAGCAGCGCACATGAGGCCCTTGTTTGCTCTGAGAGCAGCTCACATGAGGCCCTTGTTTACTCTGAGAGCAGCTCGCATGAGGCCCTTGTTTACTCTGAGAGCAGCTTACATGAGGCTCTTGTTAACTCCGAGAGCAGCTCACATGAGGGCCTTGTTTATTTTGAGAGCAGCTCACCTGGGGCCATTGTTACTCTTAGTATAGAGCAGCTCAAATGAGAGCCTTAATTGTTTGCTCTGAGATCAGCTCCCTCAAGGGCCTTTGTTTACTCTGAGAGCAGCTCATATGAGATCCTTGTTTACTCCGAGAGCAGCTTATATGAGATCCTTGTGTACTCTGAGAGCAATTCACATGAGGGCCTTCAGTGGCAGATCCAAGGGGGGGGGGGCAAAAGGGGCAATTGCTCCCCCTAGACT
Organism: Lepidonotus clava; assembly: GCA_936440205.1. Lineage (NCBI taxonomy): Eukaryota > Metazoa > Annelida > Polychaeta > Phyllodocida > Polynoidae > Lepidonotus > Lepidonotus clava. The sequence goes on along the minus strand of OW387134.1, from coordinate 65,931,527 downwards.
GAAGGACAAATTTTGGCATCTTAAATTTGGGAGATCTGTTATCTTTTTGATTTTTATAATGAGGGGTTCATGATTTGCGCCGCCTAGAGCAATGACTCTGGATCCGCCCCTGCCCTTCTTTACTCTTGGAACAGCTCACATGAGGCCCTTGTTTACTCTGAAAGCAGCTCACCTGGGAGCCTTGTTTACCATGAGAGCAGCCCACACAAGGCCCTTGTTTACCATTTGAGCAGCTCACATGAGAGGTGACCTTTGACAGAGAACCCCCTCAGTCATTGTTGACCTCAGGGCTGCCTGTAGAACTGCCCCTGAGGGAGGACAAGGACCAGAGCAGTAATTACCCATACCAGCCCACCTACCAACCCACATACCCTCCCCTTTAACTACCTGTACCTGTAACTACCCACCTGTCTCCTACCTGCTGCCCCCCGTGGCGATACGCTCGGGTGTCGCTACCAGACCCCCGTCTACCCCCATTAATGGAGGGGATCCTGCCCTGGGTGTGACAGGGAGAAGGGCAACCTCCTTACTGTTATGACAGGCAGAATTACCAGACTGACATGGAGCCGGAGAGCGTCATCGATACGGCTGGGCTGTCACACATCGCAATTGGATGTATAGACTGTCAGACATCCTGGTAGGATGTATAGTCTGACAGATATCCTGGTGGGATTTACAGACGGTCAGATATCGCAGTAGTTTAATAGGAACTATTAGATATCTTGAAAGGACATACTGTCAGACATCCCGGTAAGACATACATACTGTCAGATATCCAGATATCCCGGTTGGATGTATATACTGTTAGAATTCTGGTAGAATATTATACTGTTTGATGTCCCTATAGGACATCTGGACCATCAGACATGCTGGTATAGACTTTAAATATCCCATAGAATATACAGTTAGACATTCTGTTAGAATGCATGCTCTCACACATTCCAGTAGCATGTATACTATCACAAGAATACCCTCCAGAGGTATATTTGAGAAGTAATATTCCCCATGAAGTCACAGGAAGCCTGTGGACCACCTGTAAGGGATATAAATTTCATCTGGCACAGATGGGAATACAAACTCTTATATATATATATATACATATATATATATATGTACCATAATAACATAAAGGTTAAGGTAAACATAAGTTCTGAAATCTTTGTCTACTCTATTCTAACCTTCCCCCTACTCCATTCCAACTCCCCCCCTGCTCCAGGCCATCCCTTCTTGTAGTTGAATAGGTTTGAGGGCAGTATTTTTCTCAGGCTTTTTTGCTTCACTCTCCTGTTAGCCTGCTTCTCCATACCCTAACACCGACAGTTCAGGATATAAGCTAAGGTTGTATTGTCGTCTCAGGCAACTGCTAGCCCCTAGTTGTAAAGCCCCATACCTACTACGCGACTTTCACATAGTTGGCCAATGAGTTAGCACTAAAATTGGCCGATTCCTATGATTGCATGGTGGTATATCATATTGAAATGTGTCTGTTTGATCTGAATCACCACTAAAATTGGCCGATTTTGGTGGTAGAATTGGCCGATTTTAGCGCGGATTGGTTGGCCAACTTGCTTAAAATCGCCTAGAGGGTGTTGGGCTTAATACTCCTTCCCCTCTACTCCCTGCAGGCAGTAGGCCCCGGCGTGCATCAAAGGCCTTGGCCCATGTAATCACCTTATCAGGGTTCAGATCACCTCTCTTCTTCCTCCAGGCGCCCTACATGATGCCTTCTGCAGCTTCAGGTGGGACTCAAGCCGCCATCTCTCTTCCACCCCCACTCAACCCCGCTGGCTCCGAGAGTGTGCCCCATACCCCTGAACCTACCCAAATATGCACATTTCAATGTATTATACTAAATGACAATCATTAGAGTCGCCCAGTTTTACTGCCAATCTATCGGCTGACTGTAAATTTGCTTAGTGGGTATGAGGCTAAACACCGACAGTTCAGGATATAAAACTAAGGTTGTACAGTCGCCCTGGGCCCTCTGCTGACCCCTATCTGTAATACACCTTCCCCTCTACTCCCGGCAGGCGGTAGGCCCCGGCGTGCATCAAAGGCCTCGGCCCATGTAATCACCTTATCAGGGTTCACATCACCTCTCCCCCCTCCAGGCGCCCTCCACGGTGCCTTCTGCAGCTTTAGGTGGGACTCAAACCCCCACCCTAGAGCACCCCATACCACCGAATCAACTTCCAACTCCCACACCCTAAAGGCTGTATTCCACTGTCCTGTGGATCCATGGGCAAAAGGGGCGGTTGTTATATTTATGATCGGTGGTAGAAAGATATCTCTAGTAGCTACATCTCATATGTATGCCCTTTTTGTGTTACATTGCTCTAGGAGGAAATCATTTCCAACATATCCTGTGGCATGCATACGAAGATTTGTGTCTTAAGGGCAATGGCGCCATTATAGATCTAAAGTTGAGATTTTGTTGAAACTCAGAGAAATACCAGATAAACATGTTTAGACTCCAAAAATGGAAAAAAATTAGGGGGTCACCATGCTAACTTTTTGTCTACAGCTAGAATAATATGTGTATAATTCCTTCAAAACTAAGGTTTTTTAGAGGGATATTCATGGGAACAATTTTCGTGAAAATTTTCATACTAATCCTCAAATAAACAATCTAATCACTCAAATCTAAAGCTAAGACACATGTCCATAGACTTTATGCATGACATAGAAAAAAAAAAGTTTTTTCACTGCATTTCAATCTATTTTCCTTAAAAATCAATTTTGTAAGAAAATCAAATTTCTGACAAGAAAGTCCACACACAAAAAATCAAAGTTGAAAAATCAATGAAAATGATACACATTGTGCATTGGACTGTTGGCTTTCATTTTCAACAAAGAAAACATGGGGTCACCGCATGAATTTAGCCAGAAAAATGTATTATCCACCTGCAAGTCTGGAATTAAAACACCAGGTCTATTTGTTTTAACAGTCCCTAAATCTATCAAATTACAAAATATCCTGAAGTATTATGTTCTAATATTGTTCTTTACTTCATAAGGATTGTGATACTGCTTACTGTTTGAGGATTGGATAGATATTAGCAAAGTTATACACATTATTGCACTGCCCCTCCCCACCTCCCATGGGTGCCTATGCAGAGGCCACTGGTCGTCATGCTTCACTGCACACTTATACCTGCAGGCTGCGCAGCACCCTGCGCAGTAACAAATGGCGCGATTGTCTTTAACATAACCTACATCACTTAAGGATAGGGGCCTTCCATTAAGTATGTACGCACATTGCCAAAAATCTCAGACACCCCCATCCCCAACCCCCCATGTGGCGAAAATACAAATTGCATTGGTATGAGAAAGTACACACAATAAGTTGAATAAAGCCAAACGTCAAGTCAAACCCTTTCCTATTACCACTTGGCAACCCATAACAATGGCAGGTCTCCCGGGACACATTGTTCACATCTCACATGTATGCCCTTCTCGTTCTAAGATTATTCTAAGAGGAAGGTATAAATTATAACATGGCCTATGGCAGGCTTACGGAGATTTGTTTTTGTACGTAACCTATTCAATAATATGGCAACCAAGGGGATGGTGAAAATGTAAGAAGCTAAGTCTCAAGCCCCATACCCACTAGGCAACTTTTACAGAGTCGGCCGACTGATCGGCCCAGAAATCGGCCAATTCTTACGATCGCCAGTTAGTACAGTATATTGAAATATGCATGTTCGATCTGAATCTGCGCTGAAATCGACCGATTCTAGGTGTAGAATTGGCCGATTTCAACGCTGATCCGTCGGCCAACTCTGTAAAAGTCGCCTAGTGGGTATGGGGCTTAAAAGCCAAACGTCAAAACATACCTATTCATATTACCACTTGCAACCCCTAACAATGGGAGGGCTCTAGGGACCCATTGCTCACTGTACCCGTACCGGTCACTGCCCCTGGTCCCCTCCAGGGACACAGAGGTACAGGTCAGGCTACAGTGACAAGGTGTATGACCGACGCGGGCGTCAACCCCACGTGTGAGCCCTATATACCTTTTTCACGAGTCTGCGCACTGAAGACCGTAGATGCTGGGCCTCCAGGAGTCTGTATAACACAATAATTTCTGCCCTATTTTGCTAGTAGGGCGCTACACTTATGGCAAAGGTCTTTAATTTGAGCGGAATAAGGGGCCTTCCATAAAGTACATATGTATCAGGGGAGGGGGGATAAGAAATTTTGAAAATGTGCATACATGGTAGTCTAATGTGTATTTTTGCCAAAAATTTGGGGTAGGGGGACTGGGAATGTGCGTACATATTAAATGGAAGGCCCTTCAGGTGCTTAGTTCTGTATGTTTGGGGGGGGGGTGGAAATTGTATGCACCACAAACTTAAAATTTGAATAGACTTGTATTAAATGATTTTTGTATATACTACAAGGTAGTTAGTCCTCTCACCTTCAAGAAAATATATGTCCTTTTACGTGTTTATGTGTTTGTCCTAATAGATACGGTATGATACAATTGTCCAAACTGAATCTGCAATTTGAAACAGCACTGGCTATCATTTTAGTAGAGGCTGTGTACATAACAAATTATACACTCAGGAGATATATGATACCGTATCTATTAGTATATGAACAGTATATATATATATATATATATATATATATACTACAGGGAGACATATATACGGCATGCCGAGAGGCATTTGATATATGTAAAGGTCATTTTGCTGTAGCGGTGGGAGTTCAGTATATTGTGCTCAGGCAGTCTATAATGTGAAATTGTTCTGGTTTAGATTTTTACTTTCTATTAAAAGTGTGTACATGTTCTCTCAGCTGTAAAGATGGTGTGAGATGAGAAATTTAAATCTATGAACAGTGAGTGTACAGGAAAACACATTTTACTTAACAACAGATTATATATTTGTTGTTGATTAGCATTAGCTTTAATTTTACCTCCGTTCGCAGTTGCTGAACTCAAATTTCCCATATTGTACCTTAATTAAATTTGTACAGTGTTAAGCAGATTGTTATAAGGCCGCGTCACATTTAATCTCTGTAGCACAACACTCAGGGGGTGCTTCACACTGGTAATAATTCTAAGATCGTGTTTTCAATTAAGATTATTTGGACTTTTTTAAGTTTGTATTTCTGACTTATGATCGTATATTCCTATTGTCAACCATAGATTTAAGACTACTGACTTTTATAACATCTTATCTTAAACTTTGAGATGTTAGAAACATAATTACAATTCTCCCAACCACGGATAGCCAGATTTGTGAGTTTCACCTGCAAGTTAGCATCAGACAGGATGCATGCTGGGTAATATGTTGACAAAACCCATGGCTTTAGTATATAATTTTTCATGAACTGTGTCATTATTTGTAGATTAACATTTGGAAAAACTGGCCATCTATATTTTTAAAATTAGCATCCACATACATTGATATTTCCTGAGTTAATGGAAAATTCTTTCATTGTAGATGGACATATAACAATTATTTGTTGATTTTCTATAGGTTTACCAGGGATTTTGTCAACAAAATCAATCAAAATTAACCTGCAGGTTCTGAAAATACTGTAAATCAGCTATCCATGGTAGCGAGAATTGTCCTAGTGTGTAGCTCGCCCTCAGTCTTTTCATGATGCATCACAGGTGGTCAATTCTGGTATGCTGAGGCATATGCAGTATGAGTATAATAACTCCTGGCTGGCAATATCAGCCTCACCCCCTGCCGCAGAAGAAGAATAGTTCAAAAAGCCCTTAACACGTTGGGAAAGCCATCATCAGGCCCATTTAAATCCCGAGTCGTCCCCTCCCTCCAGCCACATTTTATTTGTGATATATTACCACCCTCACTTTTTATATTAATAAAAACACGTGGGAAGCTATATATCTGCCAGCACCAGCCTCCTGAGACTCTTTCTTAAGGACACCGCTAGAAATGCCGTAAGAAAATGAATACATCATGGGCCGCCCGGGGTGTAGATTCGCCGTTATCAATATTTACTGGGAGTGTCAACAGATGGTGGATCGATGTATGGCAGTAGGCGACGATATATGTGTTGACAGCCGGTCGTTAAAGTATACATCATTCCTCTGACGTGGGGGGATAACGATATAAACGAGGCACCCAATAAGGCGTACTACCTTTAGGCCTGTAGTCTATAGTAGTTAGGCTTAGGTAGGCATAATAGTCAGTAGAATTCAGGCCTAGTTAGCCCTATAGTCAGTAGTAGTCAAGCCTAGATAGTCCTATAGTCAGTAGTAGTCAGGACTAGTATGCTAAAGTGTACATCTTTCTGCTGAGGTGTGTGGGGCGGGGGGGTTAACATATGAAAGAGGCACCCAATGAGGTGTACCTTTAGGCCTATAGACAGTAGAAGTCAGGCCTGTTAGGCATATAGTCAGTATAGTCAGGACTAGCTCGTCAAAGTATAAATCTCTAAGCTGAGGTAGGGGGAGATATTAAAGAGGAACTAATGAGGTGTACCTTTAAGCCTGTAGCTAGTAGTACTCAGGCACAGGCGTAGTTAGGCCTAAAGTTAGGCCTATATAAGTAAGGCATATTCTAGGCCTATATTCAGTTATAGTCTTGCCTAAACAGTCAGTAGTATTCAGACCTATAGGCAGTAGTACTCAAGTCTAGTGAGGCCTATAGTTAATCGTATGTACTCAGGCCTATTTAGGCCTATAGTCAGTTGTAGTCAAGCCTAGGTAAGCCTATAGTAAGTAATAGTCAGTCCTAGTGAGGCCTGTAAATAGGCATCATTGGCCAGGCCTGATTAAGCCAATAGGCAGTGGTAGTCATACCTGTTTAGTCAGGAGGCGCTTGGACAATTTAGTCCTTTAGTTAGTAGAAGTTAAGGCTTCGTTAGGCCTCTAGTCAGTAGTAGTCAGGCCTGGCTAGAGCTAAACAAAATAGGGCCTAGGCCTATTGACAGTAGAGGTCAGGCCTAGTTAGGTAGATAATTAGCAGTATTCATGCCTAATGAGGACTATAGCCATTAGTAGTCAGCCGTAATGAGGCCAGTTGCAGGCTATGAGGACTGCAACGCTCTACTGCTTCTTACCATCTTCCCATGTATCTACATCCTTTCACATCCTAGCTCTTGAGTCTATTCTTATCTTTCTTCTAGATAGTTGATCTAATCTACTCTATCTCTTTTCCACATCACACACCCACGTCTTTTACTGATATGATATTTGTAACTACACCAGTGAATCCACGTATATATATATAATATATATTATATATATATACATATATGTATATATATATACATATATACATATATATATATATACATTTATATAATGTATATAATAAATACAAACTGTGTGCATGTATTTGTTTGGGTGGGTGTATAGATGTAAGGCATACCATTCGTAATGGAGAACCACCCTATGAGAGAGCTATACAATCTCTTCCACTACATCCCAGTCTAAAGCCCCATACCCACTAGTAGTGCAGCAGCAGCCAGCCTATAAGCCCTCTAAATTTCTGACCAGCGATGACCCAAAATTAATAAAGGTTGACATATACCATTGCGTTCGGGAGGTCCTAAGCTTTTCAAAACTGCCTGATGCCAGACCGAACACGAATTACAAACTTCAAGGTCACAGGTCAAAGGTCAAAGGTCACCAAAAAAAGTAAAAATCTGAAAAATATAAGTTTTTATCTTATAGCTTCGCATTCATAATAGATGGAGCTTAGTTATTTGGCAAATATTTAGCCACTTATGGGGCCTAACTGTGATTTTCATATTGGTGACCTTGCCCAAGGTCAAGGTCATCAATCTCAAGGTCAAACTTCAAAAATGAGCATAAAATGAGGATCTAACCTTTTATCAACTCTTATAAATGTTTTAATATAGCCCATATCAAGTGTTATCATTGAACTGTTTGACAGAGGAGATCATGAGCTTTCTTTTGATACCTCATTTGGTATGATGGGGCTTAGGTTTCCATGGTAACAGAGCTATCATTTGTCACAACCAGTTTCGCGGAAAGACATTAAAATAGGTGAAACATACCTAGAAAACCAAAAGTCTCTTGATAGTAGAGTGGTCTTTCTCAAAAAGAGCCTTATTTAAGGAAAAACTCCAAACAAAGCATGCCATAAATTTCTCAAATTCAAAGGATGATAGTTTGTACTGAAAAGAAATTGCTCCAGCATTATATATAGTAAATGGCTGGTTTCCATGGCAACCACCCAAGATAAGGTATTCCGAAATCAATAGTTTTTTAGACATATCTCCCTTAATATTCAAGATAGAAGCACAAATGAGACATCAAAATTAAGCATTCCTAGAGTTCTATGGGATAAAAAGCTGAACTGGGTTGTCTTGGTTACTGGGTTGCCATGGTTACCAAAAATATCTTAGAAATTGACCATAATTTCAGTTTCTCTTCTGTTCCTGTCACCATAGCAGCCACAAATACGGGTCTAACAAGACACAACCTATCTATCTTATGAGTACATATACATGGAATCATGTGTTTTTGTCCAAACAATCATATGGAATGCAATAAATGAATGGTTTCCATGGAAACCTCTCAAACTTGATGTTTTTTTTCTTCAAATTTGACAGTATTTGGGATGTATCTCTCTTAATACACATGATAGAAACACAAATGATACATCATATTGAAGCTTTTCGAGAGTTCTATTGGATAAGATACTAACATTGGTTGTTTCTCTTACTTAGTTGCCATGATAACCAAAAACAACTTCAAAATTGACAATTATTTCAGTTCCTTCATATTTCAGTTGCCATAGCAACAATGAACATGGCTTTTAAGGTATAACAGAGTACAATCTCTCATCCCAAGTGTGCTAGTCTCTAATGTGTAGATTTGGGGTTTGTACTGAAATATCTTGAGTATGGAATAGAGTAAAAGACTAGTTTCCCTGGCAACCACCTTAGAAAATAAGTGTTTCATAAAATAAACACTAAGGTTGTTATGATTATCTTCCTTAATTTTCAAGATTGAAGCACAAGTAAAACATCAAATTGATGCACTTTGAATGTTCTATTAAATAGGAGATCAAAATTAGTTTTCCTGGGTACTCAACTGCCATTAGTTTAGTTTTCCTGGGTACTCAGCTGCCATGATAATCACAAATGAACTCTATTTTATTGTGGATCTTTGAGGGATCTGAGCAGGGGGGCTCGGGGGGTTGCATTTTAGCCCTTTTGTTTAGAAAACGACCCCCCCCCCCCCCCCGGGAAAAAAAATAGTCATAAAATGAACCACCATCTGAGAAAAGCTGGCTACAGGCCTGCTGAGGTACATCTTGGAGATCATTATATAATCATATGAGGACAGCATCTTATGCACACCTTAGGCACCTCTTAGGTGCATCATTGGGGTGACTTATGTACATCTTAGGCAAACACTAGGGGGATCATAGGCACATATCAGATACATGGTTGAGGCATATTAAACACATCATAGGGGCATTTAGGAGGATCTTTGGGGCTTTAACTCTTTAGATCCCAAACTTTGTATACATAAATTGCAAGATTACCCAAGGATATCCATGGATTTCCCTCCCGAATTCCTTAATTTCCTTGTACTTGAGCAGTCTCAAAGGCTAACCAGCCACTATGAATGAACATTATGGAAATGAGGTTTGAAGCATTAAATAGGAAATTAAATCAGCTTTTAAATGATATATTGGCCGACTTTTCATTCACATATTCACCTTGGAACAATATGGAAAAATAATGAAACAAATTTACATTATTCTGGGCAGTTGCAGCTGGATTGGGGAGCACACCCACGGGCCGCTACAGCCGGATTGGGGTCCAAAATGTTAACCCTTTAGATCCCAATATGGCCACAGCTGCCTAAGGGTGTACTCTCCGATTGAGCCTTAGCCACCCAGAAAAATAGGCATTTTCCTGTAATTTTTTAAAGGGTATTTAACATACAAAACAGCAAATATATTGTTTAAAAGCTTATTTAATTCCCTTGCCAATACTCCAAATTAGGTATCAATAATTTTCATTGATAGGGAATGGTCATCCTTTGAAGTTTCTCAGTGACTATAAACTTAAGGAATTTCATAGGGAAATGCATGGAAACCCTGGAGAAATGCAGCAATACAGTAATACAATACATCTCAATTAGTGGTGTCTAAAGGGTTAAGGCACATCTGTGGGGCATCTTTGGGGCATCTTATGAGTATCATAGGCACATCTTAGATGCTCCTCAAGTTATGTTAGGTGCATCTAAGGTGCTTAGGTGTATCTTAAGAGCATTGTAGGAGGGTTTTAGGTTCATCTTTGAGGGACTATAAGCTCATCTTATGGTAAGTACTTATAGGAAAGAAACAAAAGGAAAACCTAAATTCTAAGCAATTTTGACGTCACCTTTAGTTTCTATGCCAACTAGGTAATGAAAACAATCACTTTCAGTTTTCTATGCCATAGAATGTTTTAACATCTCATTTGTCTTTCTATCTTCCATTAAGAAAGGTCCAGCCCAAATATCAATGAATTTGAGATAACCTGATTTCTTTGTTGGTTTCCATGGATTATCCAGGACTATCCAATAGAACTATCAAAGTGTATCAATTTGATATTTTACTTGTGCTTCAATCTTGAAAATTAAGGAAGATAATCATAACAACCTTAGTGTTTATTTTATGAAACACTTATTTTCTAAGGTGGTTGCCAGGGAAACTAGTCTTTTACTCTATTCCATACTCAAGATATTTCAGTACAAACCCCAAATCTACACATTAAAGACTAGCACACTTGGGATAAGAGATTGTACTCTGTTATACCTTAAAAGCCATGTTCATTGTTGCTATGGCAACTGAAATATGAAGGAACTGAAATAATTGTCAATTTTGAAGTTGTTTTTGGTTATCATGGCAACTAAGTAAGAGAAACAACCAATGTTAGTATCTTATCCAATAGAACTCTCGGAAGGCTTCAATATGGTGTATCATTTGTGTTTCTATCATGTGTATTAAGAGAGATACATCCCAAATACTGTCAAATTTGAAGAAAAAAAACATCAAGTTTGAGAGGTTTCCATGGAAACCATTCATTTATTGCATTCCATATGATTGTTTGGACAAAAACACATGATTCCATGTATATGTACTCATAAGATAGATAGGTTGTGTCTTGTTAGACCCGTATTTGTAGCTGCTATAGTGACAGGAACAGAAGAGAAACTGAAATTATGGTCAATTTCTAAGATATTTTTGGTAACCATGGCAACCCAGTAACCAAGACAACCCAGTTCAGCTTTCTATCCCATAGAACTCTAGGAATGCTTAATTTTGATGTCTCATTTGTGCTTCTATCTTGAATATTAAGGGAGATATGTCAAAAAAACTATTGATTTCGGAATACCTTATCTTGGGTGGTTGCCATGGAAACCAGCCATTTACTATAATGCTGGAGCAATTTCTTTTCAGTACAAACTATCATCCTTTGAATTTGAGACATTTATGGCATGCTTTGTTTGGAGTTTTTCCTTAAATAAGGCTCTTTTTGAGAAAGACCACTCTACTATCAAGAGACTTGTGGTTTTCTGGGTATGTTTCACCTATTTTAATGTCTTTCCGCGAAACTGGTTGTGACAAATGATAGCTCTGTTACCATGGAAACCTAAGCCCCATCATACCAAATGAGGTATCAAAAGAAAGCTCATGATCTCCTCTGTCAAACAGTTCAATGATAACACTTGATATGGGCCATATTAAAACATTTATAAGAGTTGATAAAAGGTTAGATCCTCATTTCATGCTCATTTTTGAAGTTTGACCTTGAGATTGATGACCTTGACCTTGGACAAGGTCACCAATATGAAAATCACAGTTAGGCCCCATAAGTGGCTAAATATTTGCCAAATAACTAAGCTCCATCTATTATGAATGCGAAGCTATAAGATAAAAACTTATATTTTTCAGATTTTTACTTTTTTTGGTGACCTTTGACCTTTGACCTGTAACCTTGAAGTTTGTAATTCGTGTTCGGTCTGGCATCAGGCAGTTTTGAAAAGCTTAGGACCTCCCGAACGCGATGGTATATGTCAACCTTTATTAATTTTGGGTCATCGCTGGTCAGAAATTTTACCTCCCATGCTGCAGCACTATAGGCAATTTTACCGGCGACTGGCGACAGGCAACTGGCAGAATCGGCTGACTCTTATGATTGCCTGTCAGTATGGTATATTGAAATGTGCATGTTTGATCTGAATCACTGCTAAAATCAGCCGACTCTACCAGAAGAATCGGGCCATTTCAGAGCTAATGAGTTGGCCAATTGTGTACTAATTGTCTAGTGGGTATGGAGCTTAACGCACCACGATCTAAGACTACATCGACAACATACATATTGTATACAGATGTAAGTCACACCATTCATACTGCAGGATCGCCCTGTAAGAGAGCTGTGTGAGTGACGTATGGCTCTATACAGACGTGGGAGCTGCCTTGACGGCTGGCCTGTGGGAGTCCTCCTGGAGAGGAGAGAAGGGAGAGGATATATAAAGGGTATGGTTGGGTTCTGCACGGGGACGCACCCATACCAACCACGCTGTGGGAACTAAAACATCACTGCCAGACATGGGGTATTTTCATGGGGTTTTTTAGCCTTCAATTGTAACAATCAGTATTACTGATTCGTGTTTCTGACTTGTGTCTGCTTTTGGATACGTGGCAGAAAACAAGTGTGGGCGCTTCTCAGTATTGCAATATTCCGAAAATCATCTTACCGTTTTCTGAATATTGCAAAACTGAGAAGCACATAATTTCAAATACCAATCTTGTTCACCTGCAAAAATGGAACAAATGTCCCCGCTATCATAGTTATTTCAATCACTATGCGTTTAACCTCATGTAAGTTATAGTCCACCTAACAATTTTATCCTGATGTAAACCAATAGCACGGTAAGCCCCAACACATTTACAAACATATAATTTTATCTTTTGAATCTCTAATGATTGCTCTAAACTAAAATTACTTGACAGTGTCTCAACAGGCCTTTTTTGTTGTTGACCCTTCCTTTCTGTACCTTTATTCCTACGAAAAACCGAGTTTTTACAGAAAGAAATTAAAACATTACGAGTGATCAGATTCTGAAATTTAAGTTGCTTTGCTGAGCCTGTGTCCATTTCCTTCAGCAATTATTTTGATATGGCCGAATTACGTAGAGCTACTCCCTGCCCTCTCGGTTGCCGTTTTCCACAGCCGGCCATCCAGTGGTAATTCTCCCTACCACAGATAACTGATTTTCAGTACTTTAAGCACTTGCAGACCAATTTACACTGATTTTGTCGACAAAAACACAGAGAAAATTTAACAAAATTTGCTCTACATCCATACATAATGAAAGAATTTTCAAACGAACCTAGAGAATAATGAATATATATGGATACAACATGAAAAAATGATATTGATCTGCATAATGTCTAGCCACAAATCATGACATGATTACTGAAAATTCCTATACATAAGCCGACATATTTCCCATGATACACCTTGATCTGGGCTAGCCTGCAGGTAAACCAGAAGAAATATTCTATCCGTGGTGGGGAGAATTCAGAAACACCTCGTCTTTGATGGAAACACCTGTCTGTTGGTGGTACGGGCGAGCAGCTCAGGCTGAGCAGCTCATAAAGGGAGATTAATGAAGAGAGCAGGTGGGAACCACTCGCTGAGATCGGGGTCAGCTCAGGGTGGGCGTAGGCAGGCTTTTACATAAGCTGAAACACCAAAGATTTTCTAGCGTACAAAGATTGATAATTCGTAATGTTTTGTAGTAAACGCTGACGAGGTGGCGCCTCTACGAGAGTGGCTCTGAGCCGGTGTAGGTAGGCTTTCACATAATCCGTTCAACCAACGATTCTCTACCAAGCAAAGATTAATAATTCGTGATGTTTTGTCGTGAACCTTGTCCAGGTGGCGCCGCCATGAGAGCGGTTCTGAGCCGGTGTAGGTATGCTTTTACATAGTCTGAATCACCAACGATTCTCTACCAAGCAAAGATTGATAATTCATGATGTTTTGTCTTGAACGCTGTACAGGCGGTGCCCCTATGAGAGTCTGTTCACACTGTTTCTACACTATCTCTATTACCTTTTTCGTGATGTCATTATTGGTTTGTTGACATTGCAGAAAACGGTAAAACAATTGTAACCGACGTATTGATATACATAACAGTTTGCACTCACTCTCATAGGGGGCGGCACCATTGACGACGTCATGTAAGACGTGTACTTGAAAGTCATGCTTACATATCTTAGCGAAGCTATAATATCGTTGGTACTACAAGTTTTGTTCACCACCTGCCGCTGCTGTCTCCATCTGGTGTGCATATGCACAAAAGCCATTGTCTCCGATTATTACAAGTATTATGATACATATAACCTTACAATGAGCGTCTTATCAAAATCTAATTAATTTCCCATTACTGTCATAATTATTGTAAACTTCGCAGCTCTACGAGCAATTATTTTTTAGTGTGATTAATTACGTATAGTAGGACACTGAGAAGGACAAAATCCTATTAGGGCGCTCTAATGTGAAAGTTTTCACAAGACCCTCCGGGGCTGAGAGTACGTTGAATAAATCAAAATTTGGCCCTGCGCCCACCTCCAAATTCGCCACTGATCACCCATCTACCAGTGCAAGTTAGGGGCACTAATCACCAGTTTTGGACGACGAGCATGGCTTGTCATTCTGTAGAAACCCAGAAGCGCATCCTGGGGGGTTGGGGCAGAGGGTCCTAACCCCCCCCCCCCCTCCCTTTTTGGTGGACCACTTACCTACAAAAAGAAGGGAAAATACCATACATGCACGCCATTTTAGTACCTAGCCTTTATGCTGACCCTCCCTATCGAAAATTCTGTATCTGCCCCTGAAACCCAACCAACCATGTTGACCAATATCCAGTTCTTGTGACAACTGAGGATAACAATTTAAGATTGGAGAAGCATCCGTAAATAGGATAAATAAGGTAAAACATGGGTGTTAGTTCAGAAGAACTGCGCATTATGTAATGAAACATGAGACGTTGCAGTGTTGGGGATGGGTCACTAAGTTTGATCATTAGAACCAAATCTAATAACCTCAAATCAATAAAATGCCGGTCACCTTTAGATTCAGGTGAACACTTGAATATCATGTTTCAATCTGATGATTTGAGGTACTTTAATATGATATGATATTAAAATAGGTCAACTATTCTCAATTACAAGTTTGCTCTCGTGATTGAATCTCTCGACCTTTATTTGTTTATGTTTAATATCAGTATCCCAGCTTTAAGTCTCTTATTTCTTGATTCAATTCGGAATATTGCTTATCCTTATACATTGTCTTCTTCGACGTTATTGCAACGTCTTTTTAACATCGAAACTGGATATTAAATCCCACCTTTGATTTAAACTATTGTCTTATTGTAATTGTTTCAACGAAATTGACTGCAGACTATCAATCAAATTATACATCATATCAATCCATAATGTATTCAGAAATGACCTAACCATTTGTATCTCGGGTCTAAATGTATTGTACCTTGAAATACACGCATTCGTTAACATGATAATGCTTCTACTAATGTTTAGGAGTCATATTCATATCGAGGATACACAGGATGTTCCATCGTATACTTCCCTTGATAAAGATATGGTCCCAATTGCAAAGGCTCTGCTTATTTGTGAGAGGCTGCCTAGCTTTGTTCCATAAATATACGTGAGATTGCTAGCAGTATACAGAAATGAGAGTTTGGTGCACATCAGGTACTTGGGAAAAGTATTACTGACCGTAAGTTTATTCTGCAGCTGCCTTTAATGTGCAAGTGCAAGGCAGTATTCCACAAGCCGATTTTACTCCCGATTTCAGAAATTGGCAGTGGGAATTTCAGGGTGAATCATATGCATATTACATAACATTGGAAAGGTCTTAGGATTCTATTTTAAATGATATGGAGGATGTGTGGTCTTTTGCAACATTACTGGTAACAGATTACAAATTACCAAATAACTGGCAGTCAGAATTGCCTCGTGAAATACAGGCTTTAGCTCTATATAGAAATGATTATGATTTCATTGTTTGAACAGTCCCAGATCCCCCTCAGTGACCGATCCTGCGAGTGATAAGAAGGTTTTGGTAGCCTGTAGATTGTAATATCAGGGGGGAGTTCCATAAAAAAAATTCCCGGTAATCCTGTTAAGGATACGACACAACACCAAAAGATAGATTTTTGAAATCGCGATATTTTGACATTATCGTCACGATACTGCCATGAAGCCTTGGAGATATTATTTCAAGTATTGTGACTTTTTTTATGGACGTGCTTTGACTCGCGATTATAATCGCGAAATTCTATTATGCTACTCAGGTACACATCATGCTTCAGGTTTTCTTTGAAAGCAACAGAGGGCATGTCTAAATACATTATCCCAGTAGAACGCGACCAGACTAAGCTCCAACCCTTACACTAGACAAGGCCTGAGCCGCCATGTTGTAATAAGCCTCTCTCCGCACCACGCCCCCTGGCGGGCTGTGGCGGCCCCAAGCAGTGGCTTTCTCATTTCCCTTTCAATTCTTACACCTCTTCAGATCACCAGTGAGAGGCGAAACTGGCTGCCACTAATCCAAACAGTTTCCTGAAATAATGGGAGAGTCTCGGATTGAACGTCTATAATTACGCCGGCTGCCGAACGTCTTTCAGAGAGGAGAAGACTGCTGCATGTGTTAAGCATGTATTCAACTAGGCGATTGTGACCACTGAGGATTTGGAATTTTCTAAATTTTGATAAAAATATGTAAGAAACCATGCATATCCATGTTACATATCATTTGAAAGAGAATTTCAAATCCTTTCTAATGATATGTAACATGACAGTTGAATACAACCTTTAGTCAGATACGTGCGCTGCATGAGCTGAGCCATGTTCATTTTTATGGTTTTGGCTTCAAAGCCTCTCTTTTCTGCTGTCGGTAATGTCAGTGCTATAATCTACGGAGAGGAGGGAACCCTCTGCGGCTCTTTGAAATTCACATCATGCTCACTGATGTTTTAAAGAGGGAGAAATGACTGGGGAACCTGCATGTTAAGGGTACTTCGAAGATTTTAACCGTCTGGCACTTTGGTTTTGATGAGTATTCATTTCAATCGTGGAAAAATGTAATGAATACATATAAGCCTACCACGTTATTCACAGAAACCCTCACTCTAATTATTTCTTGGGGAAGCAATAGCATAAATTTGCTCATTGGATTTAACCTGTGTGTGTGTTTTCGTGTGTGTGTGTGTGTGTGTGTGTGGGTGTGGGTGTGTGTGTGTGGGTGGGTGGGTGTGTGTGTGTGGGTGTGTGTGTGGGTGTGTGGGTGTGTGGGTGTGTGGGTGTGTGGGTGTGTGTGGGTGTGTGTGGGTGGGTGTGGGTACGCACCTTTGAGTGCATGTATGTCAGTATGGGTGAGTGAATGAGTGTGTGGTATGTGAACATGTGTGAATGTGTGTACACATGTATGTCCAAACCAAAGTTCCTGAAGCATGTGAGAATGTATATATATAATTGTGTGTGTGTGTGCATGTGTGAGTGTGCGCATGTGTGAATGTGTACAAATGCATGTCTAAACCAAAGTTCCCAAAACATACAAGCAAATGTCAGGCATTTCAATTGACGCAGTTATGGTCGAATAGCCCTCAGGTGTTCGGTACCCCTCGTAAAAGCTCGGGATCGCTCGTAAACGCTCGGGATCGCTCGGCAGACTTCGGGTCCGGTCCGACAACTCACCCCTTTTTTTCTCTCTCTATTTGCCCGTCGCTGAGTGATGACGTCCTGGCGCCCGATGATTATGTCTATCTCATTTGTGCCCATGCAGTTGCTCATTTCGCCCGCCTTGTCCGCGACAAGTGTGGCGTGAGACTGGCTGTGGGGGTGGGTATTACGGAGACTGGCTGGGTGTTGGGGGGGGGGGGGGCACTTGGGTCTCATCAGGGTACCGACTGCCAAACGGTCCCACGAAGCAGGGGCGGTCATCATAAAAATAGAGGGGTGGTCAACCACCTTTTAAGCAAAAAAAGGGGGCGGTGAATTAATCCACACAACAATGTACCGCTGATGGGAGTTTGTCCCTGGGTGCGGCCATATTGCAAAAGGGAGGGTTGTTAAGACACTAAGTGACAAAAGACACTAAATCGCAAATTTTTGTCACTTAGTGCCATTGTGTGACTTAGAGCCATAACAAGACACTATGTGACATAAAAAGTCCTTAAGTGGTGAAAAGTCACAAAACATCAGATGGCACTAAGTAACAAAATAAGGTATGATTCATTTGAGACTTATATATGATGGATAATTAGAAGTATATTTCAATCCCTCAATTTTCAATAACTTACATTGATATAAAGATACATTAATGTAATTATTCTTTTTTCAAATATATCATCCACATATATCTATAACTATGGTGATATGGTGATATTTATAAAGAAAGCTTTCCTATGATCATATATTTCTAGACTTACATATAGATAAATATGAATAGATTTCTCAAAGATGAATATGTATATATTTCATTCTGGTCATTTAGTTGTTATATTACATTGTAATAAGGAATAGTTTTGATTTGATGATTATATGAATAATCTATCAATTAACATTGTCAGAATATGAAATTGATATTTAAGATCTAGCATAAGTGTTTTCAGAAAAATTCTCATGGAAATATTTTTTTCTTGGTAAATATGATGGACATAGATATACAAAATAATTATATTTGATAAACCTGATTTTATATAGTCTTACCTCCCTATAGTGTAGGCCTTATTTGATTTAAATTCCTTCCATTTTGTTATGGTGCCTTTTGTGATTTAGTGTCTTAGATAGGAAGAGACTAAGTCATATTGTGATTTAGTGTCTTAGATAGGAAGACACTAAGTCACACAGACTTTTGTGACATAAAACATTGTGTTACTTTGTGTCTTGACAGTGGCACTAAGTCACACAAATATATTTTTTGTGACTTAGTGTCTTTGTGTGACTTAGTGTCTTAACAAGGGTCCTGATTGGGTGAAAAGTCGCGCTTGTCCCCCGACAGGTAGTAGCGCCAAAGGGACACGCATGGGCAGACCTAAACTCCCGACTAAGGTATAGAGGAATTAACTGGAAAGTTAGCCTTACTGTTACTGTTTTTTCCTAAAAAAAATAATGAAGTTTTATCAGAAGTTTTCCTAAGCATTTTTGTTGATCTTTTTATGTTTCCTTTTAACGAGACCCTCTGATTTTTAGGGGTGGTTATCTGAGTCCCCAAAAAATAAGGGGCAGTTCAATAAGATTCAGGAGTGGTCAGTTGTGAAAAGTAGAGGCGGTAGTTTGGAAGTGGGTAGTAACCATCAAAGAGTCAGTGCCCCCCCCCCCCCCCCCCTCCCCGCGGTGTTTTACGAATGGGGGAAGTTAACGGTCCCAGATATGAGAACAGGAGCTATGAATCACCTCCAGCTTCCATATTAAAGGCCCTACATCACTCTGGTTTGTTGTATTATTTGTCAATGCATTTGGAATAGAGACCATGGCTTCGGGCTTTTTTATTATCAAAACACATTGTTTTTTTTCTAATCAGCAACGCTAGACATTCAGAAAACGTCCTACTTTACTCCATTTTGTTATATCTTTAGCGATTGCATTTGAAATACAGGCTGTGGTATTAACCACCTTGCTTTTTTTTATCGGAAAAACTAGACATTCAGATAGAGTCTTACTTTACTCCGTTTTGTTGTTTTATTAGCAATTGTATTCGAAATAGCGACCCTGGCTTAGGCCTTTTACATTATCAAAGCATACTGCTTTTTCTAACCGGAAAGGCTAGGGTATCCGAAAATATGTCGAAAAAACCTTTCTGAGTGACTATTGTAACTTTATTTCACTGCAAAAACACATCAAACAGGCAAGTAAAACTGCTTTTGTATAAGCCTGAAATTTCTCTATCACCTGAAAACAACAACAGGTAAGCTTTCCTCTCTATCGTTCCGATCATGACAACATGCGAGCATACTCCATAGACCATAGTCAAAACGTACCGCTCAACATGCTTTGTTTTTAGTCTTAAACATAATATTATGTTACGAATACAAGAATCTATGTTTTACGTGCATATTAACTTTTCATGAATGGTATATTGCTTCTTAGTTCGATGTATTACAATATGATGCTTTGAGCTAATTGCCAACATGTGCTACTGGGGATACATTTTATCATTTGTGTTTTGAATTGGCAATCCAACGACTAGTTTTGCTGCAAATAATGACCGGTTTCCTGCGGCTGATTTTGACTGCCGATTATTTGGGAATCTGTTACTTTGACTAGTAATATGACAAAAGATTATATGTACTACACATACCATTTGAAAGAGAATTAAAAACCCTTTTTATAGTATAATATGAAATGTTCCTGATTAACCACCGTTCCCACTGCCGATCTTTGAAATCGGTGGTAAAATCAGCTGGTTGAAACAAGGCTTAATGTATCACTGTATGTCGGGAAATAATCATGTCTAGACTGGTGGGTTTCCAAAGTATCAGACCTGTATACATGGATAGATTATAATAAGTTAGGTATACTACAAATTAACATTTTCTAATTATACACAGTACTAAGAGGAGACACATATTATTCTTTGACCTCCGCATCATATGTATTAGCTACTCTGGCAATTGTAAGATGACGAATCTATGTTCTTTTTATAAGTATATATATGATAGTCTTGGTGTTTTTCAAACGATCTATATGGGTAAATATGATTATTGTAACTGTGACAGTTTAAATACTTTATAGAAAAAACATTATGTCTGTGAAGTCTCTTTGCACAGTCTACTGAACTAGATATATATATAATATGATATATATGTATATGTATATGCATATAATAATATGATACACACACGCACACGCACACGCACACACACACACACACACATATATATATATATATATATACTCGCCCTGCACTGCTAACCTTGCAGCTCCCTATCGGCACCTAGAACGCTCCACAGGCAGCCCAGTAAACCCACCCCCATTGTGTTGGGAAATTGGATATGGGGATCAAAGGACCTCTCACCTTAGAGTCGGCGTGACGCACCCCTACAGCTGTACAGCCCTAAAAGGTGTGGGCGGGAGGGAGGTGGTGATGGGTATGGGTTGTGCGAGCTAGCGACCCAGCCAGAGGTGTGATGTTATAGTAATGTTGCAGTGACGTTCTTTTTGGTTCTAGTTTGGTTCTTGTTATGTTTTTTTGATGACTCCCAATTACGTTGCTGCAACCTACTGCTGCAATGTTGCACTGTGACATTATTATAACGTTTTTGGTCATGTTCTTTGACCTTAACAGAAGGTTTTTATAACATTCTGTTTTGGTTTCATCCTAACCTTTTCAAAAATTAATGTTATGATAACGTGAGGTTTCAACCTCACCATCAATAACATTACTGTTATGTGCCATCTTAGTAAGTCACAAACTGACCAAAAACAATGGTTGCAGAATGTTTCTGTTATGTTGCAAGCTGGCTGGGGAGAGCAGGTGTGGGTATGCATGGACATGCATGTAATTGGCAATTATGCATATCTGCTAGCACCTGGGAGGTGTTGCTTGCTTTGGACATATTTCAGTGGGCTAAATCATTGTGTTGTGTAAGCATACATCTTTATTATGTTATTGCTAACTTGTAAGTCTAGGTGTGAAGCAATGTATAAGCTATGAGCAGGGGTGAACATATGTCAGCTATCATGATCACTTGTCCAAAGGAATGGTGAGAAAAAAGTGTGAACCATTAGAATACTGTGGGAGTGGATGTGAAAACCTATGAGCATGCCCCATTTCTATTTGTACACGAGTGTGAACATTTTTGAGTCAGTATAAGCAGTGAACAGATTTAAGTACCCTGCCAAGTTCCAGCGTGACATTAATATTCTCTGACCATAATCTTTTTGACCATGTGTTTCTAACTGACACGCGGCATGCAACAGTATATCATTTCATTAAGGCAACGTTGTTACAACTTTTTATTTGTGATGTTAAGACAAAACCAAAAGAAGAGAACATTATGAGAACATTCAGTTTTGGTTAAAGACCTTAATCAGAATATTTATATGATGCCAGAGTGCAGTGTCACAGAAGTATGTTGCAGCAACATTATAGGGTGCCATCAAAATAAAAGCAGAACAAAAATAGAATAAAACAGAACACTTCTGTAACTTTATGATAATGTTGCGTGCATAGCTGGATATGGGCAGGTTGGGTTTGTGAGTGTGAGCGGGTGTAAGCGGTCTGTGAGCAGATATGAGCAGATGTGAGTTAGTGAGAGGGTGAGAGCCGAGTCTTGAGCAGCTCTTTGATCGTAGCCCGGCTCTGACAGGGATGAAAGCTTTACTACCCGGCAACAAGGCAACCCTAACCCGGCCCGCCTTTCTGCAACCTCCCCCCGCCACCCGCCCCTACCACCGCTCTATAATATAGCCTTGTTTCCACCAGCCGATTTTACTACCGATTTCAAAAATTGGCAGTGGGAATATTGGTTAATCCTGAACATGTTATATACCATAAGAAAGGGTTTTTAATTCTCTTTCAAGTGGGATGTGTGATGTATAATCTTTTGTCATATTACTAGTTAAAGTAATAAATTACCAAATAATCGGCGGTCAAAATCAGCTGGTGGAAGCCAGGCTTAGGTCCCCTGGTGACATCAAAGAGAGGATATTTCATGTAGGTTCAGAGCCCCTAGCCCCCTTTGCATCCCCTTTCCTCTCGTCCCTTCGTCATTTCAGGGCCCCGGCGACGCTGGGGTGTCAGAGGCGGGGTTGAATTATTCCATAAAGTGTGTTTTATCGCTCGCTCACAGGCTCCGGCGGGGACGGGGGTTGGAGACGGGCGGGCAAAGAGGGCGGACTGTGTAAGGGGAAGGTTACAAGGGGGAAGGATGGACACTAATTTTAACCGCTATTACATGGGGCGTCAAGTGTAAAACTAGAAACTAATGTTTATTTAGTTATAATGTTCTCTCTATTTGATTTTTTTTTGCTAATGCCAGTAAAAGGCTGTAAGATCTTCTACATAATCGTACATATATTATACATAAGCAACACATAAATCGACGAGCATGACAAGTATAAAAGAGAGAGCAAGTCAAGGAAATGGTGATCAATAACTTTATCACCTGCACGGCCGAGGAGCGGTGTGTACACAGGCCAGTGAGTATAAACAGGCTGTACGTACCGCTCTTCATTTATGCATTTTTAGCATATTTGGATCTTAAATAGGGTGATAAAATATAGAAGAACCTTAGGGGGTGTCCTTGGGTGCCTTTACAACCCATGGGTATCGTACAAACATCAGGCTTCACCCTCAGTACGTAAGATCCCCTATATCTAAATATAGTTACTCACAGTCCGGTCGAGGGGGTACACTGAAGGGGTTCTTACATGGAAGTAAACAGAGAGAGGTGTTAATATCAATAAGAAGTTGTCAAAAAGCATAAGATACAAGAACAACAATTGTTACAGTATCTTTTGTTTTGCTCATCAATAGCAAAGATGATATGATATTTCACCCAGTTAGAGCCCACTGCTGTCACTCAGTGACGTGTCAATCAAGGTTCTTGTTCAACCCACCTGGGATACACACAGTGTGGTATATTGGAACCCTCAATGGCTGTATAGGGAAAAAAGAGAACAAAAGCAAGAGACAATATAATTATGTGTCCCCTTGTGTGTCGATTGACGGCACCTCATAGTTGTGGGCTAACAGATGACGCTCCATACCCCCACTGCCTCAGCCAGGCCATCGTCAGGCTGATTTAAGGCCCTGCGACGTGCGGTCGACCCCCTCAGTCACCTGTGATGAAATCTTTATCGCCCAATAGGGTCCATTCCCTACTTTTACCCCTATATTCTGACCATCAGTAGCGACTTTACCCCCTATATTTAAACCATCATTGGCGACTTTTCCCCCTATATCCTGACCATCAATAGCAATGTTACCCCCTATATTCTGACTATTAGTGGCAACTTTACCCCCTACATATATATTCTGACCATCACTGGCAAATTTACCCCCAATATTCTGACAATAAATTGCAACTTTACCCCTATATTCTGAGCACCAGTGGCGATGCTACCTCCTATATTCTGACCATCACTGACAACTTTACCCCTATCTTTTGACCATCAGTTGCAACTTTACCCCCTACATTCTGAGCATGAATGGCGACATTATCCGCTATATTCTGACCATCAGTGGTGAATTTACCCCTATATTCTGACCATCAGTGGCGACTTTACCCCAATATTCTGACCATCAGTGGCGACTTTACCCCAATATTCTGACCATCAGTAGCAACATTACCCTTATATTCTGACCATCAGTCGCAACTTTACCCCCTATATTCTGACCGTCAGTGGCGACTTTACCCCCTATATTCTAACTATGGGTGGGGATTTTACCCTCTATATTATGATCATTAGTAGTTTCTTTACCCCCTATATTCTGACCATCATTGGCAACTTTACCACCTATATTCTGACCTTCAGTGGCGACCTCATATTAAGCCCCATACCCGCATTGCCCCACCTCGGGCCATCGTCAGGCCCGAATATATAAGGCCTGGCAACACGCGGTTGACCCCCGTCGTCACCTGTGATGACAACTTTATCATCCAATAGGGGCCATTCCCCACTTTACCCCCTATATTCTGACCATCAATGGGAACCATCATTATCATCATGGTCACAGAATCACGTGACAGGCTGCGTGACGTCAGGCCAAGGTCATCTGAAGGTCAATGGAAACCGGAAGTGGGTTTTAGCACGTCCAGCATGCTCGGACCTGCGCATTAAGGGTGGGGTGCTTAGCGCTATGTGGTGAGTCGGAGGACGTCTACCTTTCACACGTGGATATCGTTCTCAATGGGGAAAAGCAGTTGATGCGGAAAACCGTCGACAGTGAGCCTCCGAGAAGCTGAAACCTGTTAGCCATAAGATACCATAAGCCTTTGTAAAGCCATATAAAAATAGTCCTTAAGGTTTAGGGCACCTAATCGTAAATGGCCTATATATGCTTTGTTGTACAGCAAAACGCCGCCCATAGGCACATATAGTAGTATCTAAAATAAAGCATTGCAAAAACAATCGGGATACAAAGTCACTTTGGTTTTTGACTATTTACCAAACTGTGAGTGTGCTGACTCTGGTGGAATGACACGTCGAGTATTATCATCCGCACGGCCGAGGAGGGGTATGTACGCTTCTTATTTTCGTGATTTTCCAATAATTTTGAACTCTGCTTGGGTGATAAAATATAGAAGAACCTCAGGGGACATCCTTGGGTGGCCGTACAACCCAGGGGGATCGTAAAAACCTCGGGCTTTGCCCTCAGTTTGTCTCTCTCCTCGTCGTACGTTCACCCTTGGACGGCCCCCCCCCCAGTTCTTCTTAAATTAGTATCACAAATATAGCAGTACATACTACATACCCACCCTATACTAGCCTTCAATATGCCCAGTCTACCCCTACCAAAACCCCAGCCCTACCCACGGTAAGTGATACCCCACCCCTGTATGTTGTTGTGACGGAGGGGAGGAGTATTGGAAGCTGACAACCGGAACGGCAACACGATCCTATCTAGGCCGGGTCTATTCCTGTCAAGATTCAGCAGGAATCTGGGGGGAGAGTGCAGAGATTAGGTGGTTTACTGATTCAGCCAATGAGGGAAGCTACATTTGTCATGTTCTTAACTGGTTTGGGAAGCCAATCTGAAATATAACAATGTCTGTGCATCTTAAAGAAGAAATTTCTTGATATAGCCTGGTCGGATCTCTAGAAAATTAAGTCTAAGCGACATTTTCGAGTAGGTGTTGGGAACAAAACTATTTTAAACAATACAGACTTGCCGAATCTGAATATGCTGGTTCCGAAACTGCAATTTGAGTATTTGACCCCATTTCAACGGTTGTGGACTTTATACAAATTGCAAGGGTAAATATCACTTAATTTTTGTTGACCTGATTTGTGTTCATCATGTCAGTATCATAATAATTAGTTTATAATAAACCGTTAGTAAAGCCCCATATCCACTAGGCGATTTTAACACCGACAATTGACGGGCGACTGTGAGAATCGGCCAATTCTCCGAGTTGCCTGTGAGTATAACATATTGGAATGTGCAGGTTTGATCTCAATTGCTGGTAATATTGGCCAATTCAAGCGTAAAATCGACCGACTTTAGTGACGATCAGTCTGCCGACTCAGATATAATCGCCTAGAGGGTATGGCCCTTAAGAAGTGCAATACCAACTCTGATACCAACTCTGATAACATTGATAACAAATTATCATTAAAGTGACGGTTAGAATCGCACGGTGTATTATAGGCCTTACTCCGCCTAGTCTTAACAACCATCAGTAATCACCTCCATCACCCCCCACCCTCCGCCATCATGTCTCCTCATTTTTCTCCCTCCCTCGCACAAAACGAAAAAAGAAAACAGGACAAAAGTAAAGAAATAAGTAAAGAGGGTAGAAAAGGCCCGATGGATCCACTCGCCTGCCACCAGGCCTGGCACTGGCTCATGCAATTGCCTTTTACGTCCCCGGCGGCAATTTTCCCGCCTTTTTCTCCATCAGAGCCAATTGTCGTCTGCTGCCATAGAAACAGACTCTGAGCGAGGCTGGCCGCTGCTGAGCCTCGCTATGGCTGTAAAAGGATGAGGACAGATTGGGGACGGGGCAGGGGCTGCTTTGTATTATCTCGAATCTATGTTGTTTCTTCAGAATGCATGCAGGATTATTACATCAAAAAAAGGATCAATATTTAATCTAAGCTTGTGATCAAAATTTGTCAGTCTTTTGTTCAATATAAAGTTATTCTTCATAATGCATAAAATACTATCAATCTACCTATATCTATCTACTTATGTTTTCATCTTTATTATGTAATATATATAGTAAAATGTAAGGGCTGACGTGAATTATCAATTGCCTTATCTTTACATAGCGTAGAAAGACTATCAAAATGGTTGAAAGGAATGAGTATAGCTATCAGAGAGACATCACATACAAACAAATATGTTCCTATTTGTAGACACAAGTATGACATTTTCTATTTCCTATAACTGCGATGGTTCGGGAGAGTGGGAGATGGGGGTTGGGGATGGACGGTGGTTGGCGGGGGACGCTGGAGGGACGCTGGAGAGACGCTGGTAGGACGCTGGGGGACGCTGGGTTATCAGCGACCCACAACTCGCCGATGACGGATACTGGAACGGACTCATTTATTGGCAGGGCCCTGTCGTTTGGGGCCTACCCACTCCCCATTTTACGTCCACCCTTCGGGCTCCATTAACAGAGAGGCGCCGGACCCTCGGCGTACGCCCGGCAGAACCAACGAACTCACCGCCCGGCGGAACCAACCGAACTCACCGCCGAGGGCAGTTTCTATGGAATCTCTCCGGAAGCAATTTCAGCCAGCTGCTAGCGGAGGGGTCGCCGCTTCCGACGTCTTTGAAGACGGTTCTGTGTGTATACAGAGATGGATAATTATACCCATCCATCCAGACCTATATAGGACAGCATCTGCCGCCCAACCAAAATAATGGTGTCTAGTTTAGCCACGGAGCTTCATTTTCTCATTACCTCTCCTTTCTTCTATCCTCCAAGGCGTGGCGTAACATTTAACGTAACGTATCTTCTTTCTGAGCTTTTAAAACATATATAAAAAATATGTCTTGATGAGTATACTACTAAACAGTTATCCAGTAGGATCTTACAATTTTGGTCACCAAACTTTACTCTTCTATCCTGCTGTCTGCGTAGGTAAGAGATACGTTGCTGAATCAAGATGCGTTGTGGGCACTGAAACTCCCTACTGCTTGCTTTCTTTTTGTTATCGTGCTTACTTTCCCCATGTAAAGCCCTACTTTACTCCAATCCTCCATCTCCGACCCATTCCAACCCACTTGCCCCTCCCCCAGATCTTTCCTTCCCCTTCATGCTCTTCTCACGTGCTCCATAATTCTTCTCTCTCCCTTTCCTTTCCCTTCCTTGTCCATAACAACCTTCATTTCCTAACTATTCAGTCACTTCCTTCTGTCTTAAACCTTCATCTCTTTCATTTCCTTCAAATGTTCCTCTTGAAGCTTCCAATAGGCCTATTTCCCTTCTTCTTCCTCAACACAAACCTGTCTCTACTTTCCATAGGAGGGGGGGGGGGACAGGGTGAGACTTCTGCTCCTGGGATGAATATAGGCCCCTAATAGCCCCTGCTGATAGTAAAAGATGACAATAGAGGGGACTTAATATTGACCAAGTGGTCCACTGGGCTTGATTCCTGGTTGGTGCCTGGGTTCACATGAGGTACAGCAAAAATGATTTCCAGGTTTTGATCCCTTGCTGTTTGCCTGCCATGTCACCCTCATCTCTTAAATACAATCACCAGATAATGATCAAGTCAAAACATGTCTGAAAAGTCAGAATGACCCTGGCTTTTGGTACGGCGTAAAACGTCCATCAGTCACCCACCCGACCTTTCTCCTCCTGCTCCACCTCCACCCCCACCTGTAATTATCACATATTGAAATGGTAGTGTTGGTTATGAATAGGCGCTGAAGTCGGCCGATTCTACACCCAGAATCAGCTGACTTTAGCGCTGATCAGTCGGCCGATTGTGTAAAAATGTCCTAGTGGGTATGGGGCTTTACCCACCCACATCCATCCCTGCTTCCCGCCAACGATAACGTCTATTTTCTTCCTTCCCGCGCGGAGACGCTCTAAGCAGACCACAATCGATTACCAATGGACGCCGACCGCGTTCCAGTCCCCTCCGACTTTGTATTTGTTCCCCACGTATAGCTATACTTCTGGGACACAAGAAACAACTCAAAAACCTTAACATTTTAGTTTTTCTTTTCCTATGTTCTCGTAAATTCACCAAAATGCAACTCTAATGGCACATTCAAAGTGTAATAACAGTGTACCTGTTAATGTACTTAATGTATTTAACTAGAACTCTTAACTACCACTATGTCGCAATGAAAGGAACTGTTTCTTGCTGACCAGATCTAAAGATGCCCAGCCTCCCGCCCCCCACCCCTCCATGGCGAGATAAGAAGAAGATGTTTGTAGGCGGACCCAGATTGACTGGGGTATTCTAGGGTTGTTCCGGGGTTTATAATGGACCCCAGAGCCTGCATTCTGCTAACGTAATTAGGCCTTGTTTCCACTGGCCGATTTTACTACCGATTTCAAAAATCAGCAGTGGGAATATTGGTTAATCATAAACATGTTATATACCATAAGAAGTTTTTTTTTTTAATTCTCTTTCAGTTGGTATGCGTAATATATACTCTTTTGTCTTATTACTAGTTAAAGTAATATATTACCAAATTATAATTGATGGTCAAAATGGGCTGGTGGAAACTACGCTTAATTCTGACAGCCGGTAATTTGGTGATATACAACTTCTTACCATTTTTTGACAAATAAAACCATGCATCCTACATATCACCTGAAAGAGATTATAAAACTCATATATGACATATCTATGATTATTTGATATTCCCTCTGCAGATCTTTTAAATCATGAGTGAAAATCGGCTAGTGGAATACAGCCTTTAGGACGCTGATGTAGACAGTGGGACGCGCGGGGGACGCAGGTTAGATGTCGGACGGATCCACTTTGGTTCTCTGTGTGTTGTCCCTATTTCCGTCTAAAGGGGACATGTGGAGAGGTATTTGATAGGGCTTATGTTAGGGAAACGAGATGGAAACCTCATTACTTCTCTTTGGTTGGGTGATTAATGCCCTGTTTCCACCAACTGATTTAACCACCGATTATTTAATGATTCATTACTTTAACTAGTATTATAACAAAATATCATATATCTTACATACGATTTGAACGGGAATTGAAAAACGCTTTCTAATGGTATATAACATGTTTGTGATTTACAAACATTCCTACTGTCGATTTTGGATATCGGTAGTAAAATCGGCTGGTTGAAACGGGGCTTATATACACGTAACGGTGAGGTCCATCTAGCTATATATTGAATTGGGCTGGTGCTCTAGAATATACCCCCGATGAAAGTGTATATTTTGAAATAAACGGGATTTTAAATAATAAACCGACTGACTGAAGAACCTTAATCAACTTGAAACTAGCAGCCCTTAAGGGGTATATATGTTACTAAACGAGCAGCTGAAATATAAGACTGTTGAGATGCGCTGAATTGTAAGAACTAAGTTATCAGCAGGTTGATTCAAAATACTCAATCTTAGGCAGCCTCAGACACTATGGTTAACCTAAATCCCAACTCCTAATTGAGTAGAGTCTCACGGTGTAGCGACATCCAATCTGAACATCGTTTCTAACCCACCCCTACCTCCATAGCTATAGGCATCTTCCCTAATACCCCTTCCCCGTTTTGGTGGGCCATTTCCCTCCTCTATCGGCCCCATGACCGGCCCCACCCCAGATTCCTAAGTCCATTTACGGGTCCACAAATATACGTACAAGGGTTAGATCCGTAAAATAACCTCCGTAAATGGTAGCATTACAGAAAATTTGTACTACAATTCCTAAGTATACTAAAATACACTAAACATTTACTAAAGTTAAAAATTATGTAATAAATGCGAAAAATCAAAGATTTTCTAGAGCTTTACGGAAAAAGTGTCCCTAAATGATACTTTCTAGGTATAAATTTACGGAAAATAACTATATTTACGGAAAAACGAACCGGGAGGGTCAGAGGTACTGTAAGCTTTTCCATATACATTAATTGTAATGTTTCAGTTACTTTAATGCAATGAAAACATGTTTTACCTTCATTAAATGCATTTTATCATTAAGTAAAATGTCTAGAATGTGTATAATTCATTAGGCCTACCTAATGAAAAATATTGTTATTCTTATGTTTAGGGGCCCTCAAGGTAAATTGCATTCCTAATGTATTTTCATTGATGTGAGCATTCACAAGTAAATGCTATTTTAACATGAAATGACTGCAGGACCCTTGTGGGTGGTGTGCACAATTTCCGTAAATTTATAGAGCTATTTAGGAACACTTGTAATTATTTACGGGAACCTCCCCACCCGTACATAGACCTTGCGGACCTATTTTATGGATCCGTAGTTTTTTTTTAGGAATCTGGGGCCAGTGTCTTGTAGAGCCGCCTACCGCCCCTCATACTGTAGCACTTAGCTCCCCCTACTCCCCCCATACACCATACTACTCCGCAGTCCCTGTATAGGCGCCCCCTTTGATATACCACTTCCCCAGGTCGTTTAGCACGCCTCTGTTCTACCGCCGCCCACTTGGCCCACTTCCCGGCTACAGAGAACCAAGTGTCAACTAACAAATATGTATGGGAATGTTTGCATTGTAAAGCTCTTACATATAGATATAATATATCTATATGTAAGAGCTTTACAATATGGTGGCATCCTACCAGATCTGTTATTTTCAGTTATTTTACCTATGTATTACTATTGGCGCGTTTCTCTTTTCTATGTGAGATGTCTCTCTACCCATGACTACACATGGTTGAATTCCTTCAGCAAATCGATAGGTATAGATATGCCTCTATTCATATAATTATGAAGGATCTATAGCCGAAGACAGTAGCACATGGACTCTGAATGTCAAACTGTACACGAACAGGGAAAAGTGTGTACATTTCTGTGTGCATAATACAAATAAGATAACCTGAATTCATATGATGAAAATGTTTATTAAAACAACAAAAACTAAAAATGTAGGCCAATGGTTATGTTTGTTAGCAATCGGGATATCATATATATACATATCGGTTACCAGTGTATCCACCTCAGTGCACAACGCCCAGTAGTATAGGCAAAGAGTGACCTTTTCCAGGTAATTAACGACGTCAGAACTACCCGCTAATGGTTCGTTGAGTCCCTGCACGGCATATCCTCATCTCCCTGCCTTCACCCCCCACCCATCACCCCATCCACCTATCAGCCATCATCTAGTCACCTCCTCAACCCCTCACCCCATCATCCCTTCAGCTCCTCGTCCCTGTCTCCCTCACCCCCTCACCCCTCACCCCCTCACTCCCACACCCCTTTGCCCCTCACCCCTGCACCCCTCAATCACCCCCTTACCCCCTCACCCATCACCCCTCGTCACCTCGTCCACTCACCACCTCACCCTAACCCCCTCACCCTTTACCCTCTCATTCCCTCATCCCCTAATGCGACTTCAGCCCCCTCTGTACTTCTCCCTCATCCTCTCGGCCCCTCACCTCTCGCCTTCCTGTAACCCCTCTCTCCTCTCCCCCTCACCTCTTCATACCCTCCATTTCCCACTCATTCTTTCATCCCCTCGCCCCCTCACCCCCCTTTATTTTACCCACTTTCTTTCACCCCCTCATAACCCCCATCACCCCTCACTCCACTCTCACCTCCTCACCCCTTCACCTCCTCTCTCTTCACCCCTTCACCTCCTCACCCCTTCACATCCTGTCCCCTCATCCCTTCACCCCTCACCCTTCATCCCCTGCATTTCCCCTTATTCTTTCATCCCCTAACTCACTCATCACCCTTTTTTTTACCTCATCCCTCCATCCCCTAACACCTTACTTTCCCCCCACCCCCTCACATCTCCCCTCCCATACCACCTCCTACCTACCCCATCGAAGGCCGTCCCTCCAGGTGTCGTCTGAACCGTTTGATGGTCAGTGGTCCGGATATGATATGCCCAATAACCCGTGACCCTGGGTTTATACTCAGAAACGAAGCCCTCACCATGCTTAATTGCACAAAGACCTATATTTTCCTCCTGATACGTTTGACCTTTCAGCCGGTTTACATATGAGACACGAGAGCTTATATTTCACTGAGGTGTCCTTTCGTTACATATCTCCTGACCTACTTTCTACGGGTCTCAAAGTAACACTGCTTTCATAATTGAAAATGTAGATGAGAAAAAGACCATTTTACCAAATTAGTCAATAGGATAGCCTAAGGTTATCCACTTTAATGTAATTAATTTTATTATTCTAGGTAGAGGTCATGCAAGTGCCGCTGACTGCATATGATATGCCCAATAACCCAGTCATAACCCTGAGTTCATACTCAGAAAAGAAGCCCATTGTATGCTTAATTGCACAAAGACCTAGAGGTCCCAACTGAAGTGTTTAACCTTTCAGCCGGTTTACGTTTATGAGTCGCGAGAGTTTATATATTGCTCAAGTACATAGCCTACGTGTAGGCTGAAGCTTGGTTGCCACAAACTGATTTTGACTGCTTGAACTTTGATAATTACTTATTTTCCTCTAGTGATATGACAAAGGTCCATACATTCTACATATATCATTTGAAAGAGATTTTTAAACCCAATTTTGATGATATATAAGATGTCTATGGTTGACCAACATTTCACATGCCAATCTCTGAAATCGGGACAGGGGTGTGCAAATGCTCGCAAATTCAAATGTGCGAATTTTGTCATAGAATGTGCGAATTTTTCACCCAATTTAATATAGGACAGTGAAAATGCTATACAAAATTGTGTGAATTTGTGACTAGATTGTGCAAATTTTGCTGCTAGTTTTGCGAAAATATATTGGGGTCTGCACACCCGTGCAGGAGCAAAATAGTCCAGTGGAAACAAGCCTTTATTGGCAGTCTACATGCCTGTCCTTTTATAAAGTTAATATAACTCCTGACCCACTTTCTGCTGGTCTCAAAGTAACACTGCTTTCATAGTGTGAGTGAGAAAAATACCATATCACCAAATTGGTCGGCAGGATAGCTGTCATATTGCTGTATTAAGAACGTTTCAATTTATCTACTTTAATGTAATTAATTTCTTTTATAGGTAGAGGTTATGCAAGTGAATTCCTGTATGCTATCTAACTACTGACCTTTTGGTCTGTGATATAAGGTGTGAGATTAGAAGACTTCAGATGACCAGATCACACTCATCGTTGTATTACTATGATGAAATAGACCCTTTTGCAGCATAGGTGAAGTATACCAAGGCAGGCCCGTAGCAAGGGAGGGTTCGGGAGGTTCGTACAACCCCCCCCCCCCTTCCCCCTCCAATTATGGTACTTTTGGAGTAAAAGAAGAACAAGATCCACTCTCCTGTATTTTTTATTTTCTATTCTATTCTATGAGTTATTTTCACACGAGTACGCTATATGCCCCCTACTCGTCCACACAAAAATCTGAGCTCTGTTACTCAAAAAAAAAGAAACAAAAAAGAACCCCCTCTGAAAAAATCTGGCTACGGGCCTGCAAGGGTAACAAGGGTAATGATATGATCATTTATGTGCAATTTTAAGATATAACCATTCTTAAGATAATACTGAATATAAAGAAAACACAAAAGAAATTGTCTGCTTCTGCTAGCCAGGAATCTATATAATTTAATATAGCGACAAATGTCTGAAGTATTTGACGCAGTTCAAGTAAAATCGTCTATTGAGGTCGACGTCACTGTAGAGTCTCTGGGCTCTAGCTTAGCATGTAGACAAAGACGCCATGAGGGGATCTAAGTGTGTCACGTAGTCCCACCCCCTCTGTCTCCAGGCTCCTCCCGTTAGGGAATAGAAGGGTTTACTGGGGGCTAAGGCCTGTATTCCACAAGGCGATTCCCACCCATGCAAGAATATGACGTTATCATAATGTTATTATAACGTTCTGTTTAGTTCTGCTTTGGTTCTTGTTACATTCTTTTGATGGCACCCAAGAATGTCTTTAGAACCTAACATTGCAACGTTGAACTGTGATATCTTTGTAACATTCTTATAATGTTTTTTCACATCATATTAACGTTTTCATGACGTTTTTTATTAGTATGGTCTCAACTTCACAAAAATATAATGTTATCATAACATTATTTTGGTAAGTCTCAACTTTACCTAAAATACCATAACTGTTGCGTTAAAATTGAGCAGGTTACAGACTACCTAGAAAAATAAGGTCACAGAACGTGCTTGTCATGTTGCTGCTTGCCTGGGATGCACTACCAGTAATGTGCTAATGTATAGATCTTGTGCAAATTTGGTCATATTATCACATTTTAGTGATCACCATGTGCTTATCATAACCAGATGGTCATTAAATAAATATAACTATACATATTCTAGATGACCAAAGAGTGCTTATAATCACTTTAGGAGACAATGTAAGATCAATTTGCAACAATTAACGTTTTTGATGTTTTTGAATTCTTAATTATAATGCCTTTTAAACTATCACCAATATGGTGCCCCATCCCTAAAGGGGCTTGTGACGTCATCTGCACAAGGTCTATAACTGGTGTCCAATAATATGGTAAAAGACCATGCATCCTACATACTATTGGAACATGAATTAAAAGCCCTTTCTAATGGTATATAACATCTATAATAAATTCTCTTTTCGAGGACGATTTTATTTTTGATCGGGAGTAATCTTGGGTAGTGGAATACAGCCTTAACCAAAAAAACATTCTTCTAGCTCCTCCACGATCCTTCCATCTCCCCCAGGCTCCCACCAGAGTCCTTCCAGTTCCTCCAGTAACCCATGGGCTCTGTTGGAGACGCTCTCACCAGTGACGGACGCCGGGCGGACGCTGCCTACATAAGAAAGCTGTTCCCCGTGTTTTGTGATTGGTACGGAGATGACCAGCGGGCGATAGGATGTGCCTGGGGTGGAATGACATGGGCAGGGGATGTATGGACTTTATACAGTGATAGACGGTCATTCTCGAGGACAACATGTATAAATGGTCCAGAAATAGGTTCATGATGACACTTATTATAAAAAAAGGTCATCTTCTTTTGATATATATTATGTTGTTTTATCACCGGCACAGCCGCCGAGCGGTGTGTATTGGGTGCAGGTCATATTGTCATGCCGCTCACTATGGACTGCTTGTTTTTCACATATTTCAAATATTGCTTGAGTGATAAAATAAAGAAGGACCTTCAGGGCCGTCCTCAGGTGTCTGTACGACCCATGGGGATCGTACATCCCTAGGGCTTAGCCCTTGGGTTGTGACGATCCCCTCTGGGTCATACAGACAACCCCGGACGCCCCCAGCGGTCCTACTTAAATTAATTATAATTCAGGCTTTTACGTATTGAAGCATAACGGTTCATTCTATGATTTATTGTTTACAATCAGATGATCTTGTCAACTGATTACAGCCAGGTTCTAAGAGACATTGACTGTAATGTGCATCCTTTGAACTGTGGAATCCCTCACCATAAGTAACACCCCCCTCCCCCGAACCACCACCACCTGACCAATCCCTGCTCTGTTGGCAGTCAGATCTAGTGTAAACGTGGGCACTGGCCCTCCCCTGAACCCAAACCTCCACCCAACCCCACTATCAATCCCACTCCCCGGCCCCTCCATTCATCATACACCCTACACCCTCCCCCCTTCCCCTGCCAGCCGCATCCCCCCCTCATACCGGGATATTGATAATGTTATATACCCGGCGGTGCTGGGCTGACAGGTCCGCAGAGGGCGGGGGGCGATCGGGGCTGGCGGCCACTTCAATATGCCAATACGGGCTGCCGGGCCTGCCAGCCTGGCCCAGTTAGAGCGGCCAGATCCAGGAGTCAGCCAACTGCCCCCCACTCCTCCTTCCTACCCCCTCCTACCCCCACCCTCTCTCCTACCCCCTCCTACCCCCTCCTACCCCCTCCTACCCCCTCCTACCCCCTCCTACCCCTACCCCTACCCCCTCCTACCCCCTCCTACCCCCTCCTACCCCCTCCTACCCCCTCCTACCCCTACCCCTACCCCCTCCTACCCCCTCCTACCCCCTCCTACCCCCTCCTACCCCCTCCTACCCCCTCCTACCCCCTCCTATCCCCCTCCCCTCCCTCCTACCCACTCCTACCCCCTCCTACCCCCTCCTACACCCTCCTACCCCCTCCTACCCCCTCCTACCCCCTCCTACCCCCTCCTACCCCCTCCTACCCCCTCCTACCCCCTCCTACCCCCTCCTACCCCCTCCTACCCCCTCCTACCCCCTCCTACCCCCTCCTACCCCCTCCTACCCCCTCCTACCCCCTCCCACCCCCTCCTACCCCCTCCTACCCCTCCCCTCCCTCCTACCCCCTCCTACCCCCTCCTACCCCCTCCTACCCCCTCCTACCCCCTCCTACCCCTACCCCTACCCCCTCCTACCCCCTCCTACCCCCTCCTACCCCCTCCTACCCCCTCCTACCCCCTCCTACCCCCTCCTACCCCCTCCTACCCCCTCCTACCCCCTCTCAACCCCTCCTATCCCCCTCCCCTCCCTCCTACCCACTCCTACCCCCTCCTACCCCCTCCTACACCCTCCTACCCCCTCCTACCCCCTCCTACCCCCTCCTACCCCCTCCTACCCCCTCCTACCCCCTCCTACCCCCTCCTACCCCCTCCTACCCCCTCCTACCCCCTCCTACCCCCTCCTACCCCCTCTTACCCCCTCCTACCCCCTCCTACCCCCTCCCCTCCCTCCTACCCACTCCTACCCCCTCCTACCCCCTCCTACACCCTCCTACCCCCTCCTACCCCCTCCCACCCCCTCCTACCCCCTCCTACCCCCTCCTACCCCCTCCTACCCCCTCCTACCCCCTCCCCTCCCTCCTACCCCCTCCTACCCCCTCCTACCCCCTCTCAACCCCTCCTACCCCCACTCCTCCCTCCTACCCCCTCCTACCCCCTCCTACCCCCTCCTACCCCCTCCTACCCCCACCACTCCCTCCTACCCCCTGCTATCCCGTTCTATTCCTTGCTATCTCTGGTACCATCTACTACCCGCACCCTGTGCTGGTTCTAGGAAAGAATAAGCCCCCAGTAGCCCCTGCTGATCATATAGGGTAGTCGGGAGTCTATGTCTGCGCATGCGTAGTCCTTTGGCGCCATTAGCTGTCGGGGGTCAAGCGCACCTCCCAGCCAATGAGAAGTGTCCTTTTGTACCGAGTGATACAATATGGCCGCGCCCAGTGCGAAACTCCCGTGTAGCCTATAAGGCAATGACAGGGGGGACCCATCACTGACTAAGTGGTTCTTTGGGTTCAATTCCTGGTTGGTGCTAGGTTTAATAAGGGATGAGGTACAGCAAAAATGATTTCCAGGTTTTGATTCCCTGCTGTTTGCCTGCCCTGTCACCTTCATTTCATGGATTCGATCATCAAAGACAGAATTCATCCCAACCTACTTTCACCGTGAAAATGACCCTGGCTGTCAGGAGATAAGTGCACTATGATTATACCTAATATAAGAACCAAAGGAAAGGTATGGTCTGTCCATAAACTTCTTGTTATGCCTTAAGCCCTAAGGTCGGACAGTACCCTTTACCGGTACCATAATCACTATACAGGATGTGATATTTCCTTCTGACCCACAGCCGGGACTCACCGAGGGCCTGTCGACAGGCCAGCCAGGTATGAGGTGCTGAATGATAACGCATCTGTATTATGTTTTTACAGTCCAGGAAAGTCCAGGACAGTGACGACCAGCTGCAGTCTCAGCCCATACCCAGCCAGCTTGTGACGTAACAGAAACATTCTGCAACCATTTTTTTTTTAGTCAGTATGTTACTTACTAAGATAGCTCATAGCAATTACGTTATTGATGGTGAGGTTGAAGCTTCACCAAATTAGAGCACTATTATAACATTATTTTTTGGTGAGGTTAGGATGAAACCAAAACAGAACATTCTGTTTAGGTTGAAGAACATAACCAGAACGTTTATACAGAGGGCCTGTATAGATATGGCGAGGCCGCAATTAGAGCATGCCCTGGTACATGTACCCTGCTGTCAGTGACAATAGACATGTCCTCTTTGCCAGCTGGCCCACCCCTTATTTTCTATGATATCAACATACTTGGTTCATAGTAATTTCCCTAGTTCCATTACCCCAAACTAAAGTTTATAAGCTTTTACTTTCAATATGATGTTAAAAATGTAGCTGTTGGACTGGAAAGCAAAACTGGCTTTTTCCCATAGGGAACAGTGTTAAAGCCCTTCAGCTTTGCTCACTATGTCCAACTCTAAAATCACAAAAAAAACATACCTTATTTTGGTTCACCTAAAATTGGAGGTAATTACCTAATTTAGAGAAAGAAATAATTCATTCTCATTCATCAACACCTTATTCACTTAGAAAACATAAGTACAAACTCATTCACTCAGATTTTTGTCAGTGGCTGACAGGTGTATATCTGTCCTCACGTCGGTCTGACGGGGGGTGGGTGGGTGGAACTGACGTGGGGGGGGGGGAGGGGTTGACTGTTTGGGGGGGGGGGGGGGCTGCTCACAGGGGAGGGGACAGTCCGGATCAGAGCTTGGATCCCGTCGGCTTATACCCGGTCACGTCCTCGGCCGGCCCCGGCCCTCGGACCCCGACCGATAACACAGGCCGATTCCCCCACTGATTGAATAGGGGAAGCTCTTTTTTCTCTCCCCCTAGGCCTGGGCGTTATGGATGATGAGCGATCCCTTGTCTAGGGCCTTCTTTGCTCTTTGAATAATCTTTCCGTTGGGATAATGTGATTTTAAGTATCGCGTTTATATATGTGATGGAGTGTAGAGCGATTATATTGTGTATAGATATGCCATAGTGTTAAGCTGTGATTTATAAATCATTTACCCCTTCGTTAAAATCACTTTGCTCCTCTTTTTGAAACTATTAATCAAACATAAATTGATTTGACATTGATATAGAGCTCCTTCCCAGGAATATAGGAATTGATATTGACATACATGTTTTGCCAATAATAATAGACTCGTAGGTCTATAGTGTCAATAATGCCAGCAATAATGGGCAAAGAATAATGCCTCTGCACATAATAGGCCTACAGGTTGGAGCGTAATGAACACGTAGTATAACATGTATTGTCTCACAGTGGGACAAAAGACCCCCAATTAGGCCCTCCGCAGACTGATATCCCACCAGAGTAGGACGCCCATTTAGGCCTGCCCCGGCCTGTTTAATCAAACAACACTGATTTCGATTTAAATGGGGACCGATTGGAGACTTGATGCAGAGTCACGCACCCGCCGCCAATAACCCAATAAGAAAGTATTAATTTTTCACTGCCGACACATGTATTGATGAATTCTGGGTTTCCAGTCGCTTTTACCCTCCCGCACGCATGCGCGAGGCCGCCGGCGTTCGGAGCATGCGCACAGCCCCGATACACCGCCTCATTCCTTTGACATTGAAAAGGGACCAAGTCAAGCGTGGTAGTTTTCAAGGTCAAAATGGCAAAAGCTTCTGAGAACAATAAGACGCGCTTCGCTGCGTCTATTTGCAGACTTTTCCGTGAAGTATGCCGCGTTCCTTGAGACGCCGCGTCGGGCGTTTGTTCCCTGCCAAGCCGACCGGAAGACGCGCGGCGCTGAGTCACCGCGCATGCCCGCTGCAGTTTACGGCGTGTGGTTCACTCTCCAACGGAGCCTCCCTGTGTTACTCACTAGCTGCTCGCAGGGTTACTTAAGTTCCCGGGGATTAACTTTGGTTAGCATACTAATCCTACGGCTTGTATAGATTTTAGCAACCCTATGCATCCCTTTACGTAAACATTACTTATTCAGTGGCAAATTTTCATTGTAAAATCTTCGGCTTTAAAGAGGCCGCAAAATTGTACATAAAGCGCCCCCCTCTTTTGAAAATCTCTTAATCTGCTCCTGCTTATCTATCTTCCTAGCCATTGTGAGGCATTTTAAAGGATTTAATCCAGTCTCATTAAACCTATACCGTCGGATCCAGGATATTGAAAAAGAGGGGGGGGGGGGCTATTGTAAAAATTGTCCTTAATTACTTTTTGACCGAATTTTACATTTAAAAAATCCAAATTTGGTTAAAAGAAAAAAGGAAAAAAGTCTAACTCCGCCACTGCTATGAATGTTTACAGAGAATTAAAAAAAAATGCTTAGAAATTAGGAGAAAATGCTGATTCATCATCAAGGTTGCTAACATACCCCACTAATGGAACAGGGCTTTATCATGTTTTCTGGATATAGGCTACCAAGCTATATCACGCCCTATTGTGCTTGGAGAGCGGACGTGGTTGTTGTCGTCGGTCGGTTCTGTAATGACCATCACGACACTGGGACCTGATGTAGGAGAAGGGCGTCGGGCCAGTCGATTTGTCCGACACGGAGGACCGTCAGCCGTTTCTGGTAGCCCGATGACCCGGGCCAGGACCTGTCCAGACGGGGGGTGGCCGGGGGTGAGGGAGGGGTCGCCATCAAACGGAGAAGGGATGGGTAATTATCCTGGGGTGGGTCCGGGAGGGCGGCGGGTCCAGATCTGTTACTGTTGTTGTGAAGAAAAAGTGCCCAGACGTATATATATTATGAGCTTACTTTAGAAAGGCTGACATTTTAGTAGTCTTTTAGAAAGGCCTTTAAGTCTCTAGCGTTTGGTATTTACTGGTACTCACCGGCCGGACATTGACTGCTCCTATTTTTACCGAGCGTATTAAGTTAAGGTCTAGAGCTACTTCCAGCGGGTTAACTTAGCCACTAACATTAAGTATCGGTAGCGTAGACAAGTAATAGTATGCTCATCAGCCAGCTGATACTTCTTATGCTAACGATCTATAGACTGATATATCTAGGAATATATTATATATATATATATATATATTATATATATATATAATGCAAACCACCGAGGGTATCAAGCTTTCATAGATTATTGATAGCTCTAAAGGTCGGGAATAGTCCCTTGCTATCATGTCACACCACCTTTAACTGAAGTATATATTATTCAGGATGACCAAGCTTTTACGCATTTAAGCAACTAATAATGCTTGGTTAGATATTTATCACTGCATGTCAGATAATTCCCCCGGTCTTTAAATTCCGTTTGGTATTAGAAAACGAAACTCAACTACCACAGTAATCCATCTTCCTCCTGAGTGCACCTTTCGTTAATTGGTAACGAGGTTCACTTTCACTTTCACTTTCCCCACCCCAACACCCATTAGTGCAACAGTCACCTCCCTGCGTCCCCCGTCAGCGTCTGCGTCTGCGTCAGAGTCTGCGTCTGTGTCAGCGTCCCCGACATTGGTGACGGTGTCGGGACGCAAATGGCGGGTCGTCGATCATAATCGGGGCGGATGTGAATAATTCTGGCGACCATAGAGGCGTGACAGGACAGTTCTCCATAATATAAAGGCAGACCAAGCAGAAGCAATGTATAATCGGGTATGTTTTTTCATAGATGGGATAGCTGGGATCTAGACTAACAACTCCTTTCCTCTTACAAAGACATTTCATGATCTCATATAATGCCCTGTTTTCACCAACCAATTTAACCCCCGATTATCTGATAATTTATTACTTTTAACTAGTATTGTAAAAAATATTATATATCTTATATACTATTTGAAAGAGAATTATAAATGCTTTCTAATGATATATAACATGTTCGTGATTAACTAATTATGCCCTTCGCCCATTTTTGAAATCGGTAGTTAAATCTGCTGGTGGAAACAGGGCTTCAGACTATGCTTCTGTATGTCTGTGCTCTTAGGACAGGAACTCTGATATTGTGGTTGTGATTAGGGAAACATAATGCCATTTTCCACAGATGATTAGCTTCGTTGACAAAGCTATAGAGATAGAGCCTCTGCTCGTCCTTATGACTAAGTACGGTGGAGTTGGGGACAAACGCCTTTGAAAGTATATTATATGGCGAAATCCACAGTAAAATCTATGCAGGGGGACTCTTATAAATTGCTGAAAAGGAATTGCATTCATTTTACTTTATATTTTGTCAATTAGGTACATCTGAAAACTAGGGAAATATTAGCAATGTGAGCACTTACAAGTTTAGAATAAGACTTTTTAAAAACCAGAACTTTCCTTACTTTCAGTAGGAGACCTTTCGATCTGAAGCTAAACCAATCAGTAGTCTCTGGAGAGTGCTTTAAGAAATAATTAAGAAAAGCATACCTTAATATTAGATTACAATTACGTCTTGCCATATAGATCTAAAGGATGTATACAATGCTACCCAAAGATAACTAGTCCCCAGAGATCCCCTGATCCAGATTCCGACCTGGCGGATAATAATAAACGTCATCCCAGTTCCACTCGGCAGCTCCTGCCCGGGCCTTAACGTTAATGCTGCCGCCGCATGCATGCCTGGCCTCATTACGACCAGGGCCTTCTCGGCGCTGATCGATGTGTTACAGTGAGGCAGGCTCCTCTCATTAGACCCGGCCTGAC
Source organism: Lepidonotus clava (assembly GCA_936440205.1). NCBI lineage: Eukaryota > Metazoa > Annelida > Polychaeta > Phyllodocida > Polynoidae > Lepidonotus > Lepidonotus clava. The sequence continues at coordinate 65,888,330 of OW387134.1, read as the reverse complement.
CTATAGGTCTCCCGCGCCTAATTCCGTAAGCCCATGCCGAAGCATGGTCCCGGCTAGCTCACTAATTGATCGCAGTCGGAATAATTAAATGTCAGTCGGGGATGCCTGGTGGCGCGCTCTGCCGGGGGAAAACTAACGACCTCTTAAAAAGGGGGCGGCGACAAGGGCCCTAGGAACGGGAGGAGGGGGCTGGGGGAGGATAGGGTTGGGTTGGATGCGGAAAATGTAAGACATTGAAGGCTTTTCTGTGCAAAAGTCAACTCAAGGTTTGGTCTGAAATTCAACTTTGGCTGGTGTGTTTGTGATCGGCCAAACTCATGGAAACAATAGAAGGTCATAGTAAGAATAGTCTGCACTGGACTAATCGGAACCAATCTTAGCCTGTTCTCTCGCATAATAAACTAGCTGCAGCATTTCTTATAAGAACGGCACTTGGGCGGATAGATGGAAGGAGGGTAGAGGGGTCGCATTATAGAATAAGTATTAAAACAGTTTTCATTTGGGGACATGAACACCTGTTTGTATGTTGGTTTGAATCACCAGGCTCGGAGCTTCTGGAGAACTGGGATATTTCACCCTTGATCCTGGACGATCAAATCCATGTGACCATACCCCTAAACGTTTACCAAGGCAGGTTTTTCTTTTATATGCAGTGTCCCATAGGCAGGGCATCACACTGAACACTCCATTTTCCCATTTTTTTGGTAGTTTTTAGGGGTCCACCACCACCACCACCACCACCACCAAAAAATGGGGGGGGGGGGGGGGTCAGGACCCCCTGGACCCCCCTTGACAAGGGATCAAGGCAGCGTCTTGGCAGTCGATGCACAGGACTTTAAGATTAATCCTGTAAACGCAGCATGCCACAAGATTAATTCTATTTATTTCGAATTAGCAGGTTGGCGGTCCACCACTGGGCCTCGGCACGCACGTCTTGAGGCTAGGAAAGAAACCGGCCTGATATATTGGGAGAGCCCAGACCCGGGCCTATAAACACTAGCACCTGTATTCCATTAAGCGATTCTGACCGCCCGTTATTTGATAATTCATAGTGTTTTACCAGTATTATCGAAAAAGACCACACATCCTACATATCATTTGAAAGAGAATTTCAAGACCGTTCTAATGGTATGTAACATGCCTATGGTTCATTTAAATTCCCACTGCCGATTTTTGATATCGGGAGTAAAATCTGCTAGTGGAATACGACCTTTATTGAGCTCCCGGCACACAACACTGCGTCCCTCCACTAATAAGATCCCCCTCTCTAATTAATCTTCGAGTCAGAAACAACGGTGAAGTCTGAAAAGAGAGGATATTTAATTTGAGACGTTATTTTGTCAGGTGAGGCCTAAAACCGCTGTGTGTCAATGTGAGCGGGTTTTTCTCCCTGCCCGTGTTGTTCCCTCACCCTGGGCCTTTTTAAACCGCCAGCGTCATCTATCATTGTCTTTGTTTCCATGCCCGTGACCCTTTCCCTTTAGATGTTTTCCCCCTCTGTCGTGTATCTCTATTTCTGATTATTATCTCCTTTTATTACACCCGTGCTCTCGGGATTCAAATGCGTGTCCTTTTTCTCGCTCCCTCTCCTTACCACCCTGCTTCGCTGTATTCCTTTTATCCCCCTCCCCCCCCTTTTTCTTCTCAGTCCTGGGTATCCTTTCCCAATCCGTGAACTATACTACCTCATCAACCAGGTGGATTACCATAGATACACAACATCTAAAAGCTATCAATTATTAATTTCAATATTGCCATTGAACGCAATTCTAGAGTCTTTATTCTACGTGCCGAGTTTGCTTGGGATTTCGAAAACCAGTACTGGAATTAAGGTTATATCAGTCATATATATCCTTTTTTTTTTTTATAAGTTTTACAATTTGCCTTTGTATGGTATATAGGATCGTTTCTTCCATATTCTTGGAGAAAAATCAAACACATACAAAATTTCAAGCAGCTTAGAGAGATTCATTCTTAAGAAATACGGATTATCCTCCCCCATTGCTTTAGCGTTACAAGTTTAATTTTCTCTCAGTAAACCCATGAAGTCAAGTTTTCATGGAGCTTTTTATCCCCTCATTTCTTAATACAAATTGGGATTTATTGCCTTTTTACATGACAATACATACACTGTACATATACTTTTCAAAGAAACGTAATATTTCAATAAATTGTAAATGTTGTCCAATAAGACACACAAATTACACAAGATAAAACAAAATCCTAAGATTCACCCTGTCTTGTCCCATTTGGGAACTGACCAAATGCAACCTCCCTTCGATTGAAGGAAGAGGCCCTGCAGGATTATCCTTAAAGATAAATCCCTGATAAGTCCCTCTATCAAGCCCCTAGAGGCCGTCTTCATGAGGTCACCATGCCGATGGTATCGCGGGGGTGGTTAGGATTATGAGGTATGTGGCCCTCAGTGAACTCCATATTGTGATAGCCATCAGTCAGTGAGTCAACAGAGAGTTGCGTCATGCGCATCGACCTCTGCGCACCCAGTCACGTGATCGATAAGGTCCAATCACCCCACGTGACAAGAGGCGGCCGTCACTTCATTAACAAGACTTCAATTAATAAGACCTCCAGTATGTTATGGGACTTTTAAGTTAAGCTGTATATGGTTTGTATATGGATTGTGATGGCTATAGATAAACGTGTTCTAATACTAAACTAATATTTCCGTAAACTACTCATAAATTGCTTATCAAAGGTTGTTTATTCATTGAATACTATGCACATGATGTGCTATAAATTTCCATTTTCAGATACTGCTTACAATTCACAAGAATTAATTCACTTGACAATGTTTATTTATCTATTATTTCTGCCATACATATTTTTGAAAAAATCTAGGTGAAATCGCCCAAGATAGGTGCACGACAAGTACCAAATTCCTATTTTTCTATACTACTCACATCATCAAATCCGTAATTCAAACAACATTGCTGCATAAATGGTGGATCATGTTGATAGGTCATTTTGGAGGGCCGCTCCATATGTCATGAATTCCACAGGCAAGGAATATGTTCTTGGGTGGATTGATACACTTGAAAGTTATTGATAAAAGAAGGTAGTTCAGTTCGTGTATAGTAAATATGGTTGCATTTCATATGTAGTAACATTAGAAAGTAATTATCAAATCCTCGAAGGTATAGATTGGAATCATGGAGACGGTCAACATATTAATCTCCTGATCTTATTAGCATGCCAGGAGCAATTAGGGTCGGTTAATATTGGAGTCTGAGGACTCCCAAAAGTAGGTACATGCTGCACAGCCAAGCTGCAACGTGACAGACACGTTCTGCAACTATACTTTTTTAGTCAGTCAAGTACTTACTAAGATGACACGTAACAATTACGTTATTTATGGTTAGGTCGAAACCCCAGCAAATCAGAATGTTATTAAAACATTATCTTTTGGTGAGGTTAGGATGGAATCAAAATAGAATGTTATAAGAACATTCTGTTTAGGTTGAATAACCTAATCAGAACGTTATAATAACGTCACATTGCAGTGTCGCAGCAGTACGTCGCAGCAACGTTATTGGGAGCCATTAAAATAACATAACAAGAACCAACACCAAACTAAACAGAACGTTGCTGCAACGATATAATAATGTCACATGCTTGCATGGGTGTATATCGAGATAATCTTGCCTCCAGCAACTATGTGGTTGAAATAGTGCACACTATTGAGTAGCCTAACTGTACCTACTCTATTATAATTAAGTATGTCTAAACACGCCATCACATCTTAATCCTCTTGTCATATCAATGTTAATATCTTTAGTGACTATTCCACACTGTTCGACAGGTCATGGGGAAGGGTTCACAACAGGGTCATGCATGCCTCCTTTTAAAGATGAATTAATGTTAGGAATCAGGGAGTCTCTAAATGCGATCCGATGATTCAGTTTTAGATCTAATATAGTGTGGTTCTAAGATTGCCACCCTGGTGTTATAATATTCTTACGATGGCATAGGAGCGCCAACGTATGAGTAAATTTAAACTTGATTTATCGGGGTTCTTATTTCAGTGAATGTAGCCGCTTTAGCTAAGTATAAATGCATGATTACATTGGAACCACAATTTCAAAAGATTATTTCATGACGAAATATTATACATGCATAAGATTGTCCTAATATTATATTGGAACCCCTTGTGATTTTGCCGTACTTATTCGAATAATTTCATGTCATGCACAGCTATGTCCGAGCGGCTCAGGAGTTGTTCTACCTATAGGTCTGCTGACCAAGAAAGGACTGAAAAACTTAAAACTTAAAATGTGTTATGCCCTATAGTAAAAGGTGATTGCAATGTCATAATATATTTTTGTGAATGTCCAATCTATATCTGATAATTTTCAAACATATGAAATAAAGTAACATGAACAAAATCAGCCCTTTTTTAACCAGCGGACCTATAGAGGTCAACAAGGAGCTGTGACCTGTGAAGGATGATCCCCCCTCCTGGCCCTCCTGGCCCTACGTTAATCCACTTTTCCATCCTCTCTGTTTTCATAGCGTCCCCCCATGTAAGGGGGTATGGCGCCTAATACGATTGGCCCAAAGACGCTCCCTACCCACCTGACGCTCAGTGCGCATGCTCCCGTACTCAGCCCTCCTCCAGTGCGTTCAACCCTTTCCCTCTATGGGGTGCCGAGTACAGAAAAATACCGCTTCTGAGAGTAATTTTATTCACATTATGTAGGTACATCTTTTTCTGCAGTAGTGACGTTTGTGTGGTCGACATTTTTAGACCTTATCTAGGAACTAGAATAAACAATAATGACAGAATCCTATAATAAATGTGGTATTCAATTACCGCGGACACCAGACTAATAAGTTCGTTTCCTCCGTAATTTGGTTAGACAAAGCTAAAGGGTCAGATAATGAATAAATGAGATTGTACATGGTGATGCGTTTTAACTGGAACCATGCTATAATTTTCTTTCGCCATCATCACATACATTAATTTGCTTTTCATGATGATATACAGTAATATATCCAGCAAATAATAACTACATCAATACATTAACCCATTAAACAGCATTTAACATTTCATATCTCTTATATGATTTATAGTTGTTCACCAAACGGCATCGTACTCTACATTATGGACTTGGGTTTTACCACATTTATCATTACATATAATCTTCATCACCTTATGTCATAGTACTGAAAACCAAGGGAAAGTTTAGTATGAAATAGAATCCTAAAATAAATACCCACTTGGCGCCCCCTACTGGCCATCCATTACACCAGGCTAACCCTCTCAGCTGGGGCTCAACCAAACCCCGTTACCCGCCAGGACATGACCTGGTGACCTTGACCTGGGCGCTTGACCCCTGACCTCTGACCCCTGGTCACTAAGCGCCGTGATCCATCAGGGTATCAATCATGGCCGACAGGGGGGTAGGGGAGGGGGGAGGTGGAGGGGAGGGGAGGTTGTATGACCAAAGCGGGGGGGGGGGGGGCACTGACTCTTTGAAGCCAGCCCAGGCAAGCAGCGATGAGCAAGCATGTCCTGCGACTGTACTTTTTTTTGTGAGTCTGTAACCTTTTTTTCACATAACACTTACATTATTTAAGGTAAAGTTGAGACGTACTAAGAAAGACTATTATAATAACATCATTTCTTAGTGAAGTTGATGTTATCATGACGTGAAAGTTTACAAGAATATCACAATAACGTCACAGTGCAATGTCACAATGTAAGGTTCTAAAGATGTTTTTGGGTGCCATCAAAATAAAGTAAAATGAAGCAAGGCAGAACTAAACAGAACGTTATAATAACAATATAATGACGTCATATTCTTGCTTGGGAGGTATCAGCCCGTTCTTACAGATTTCCCATTTTAGGATTTCCCCATTCATAGCAAACTCTCAGTAACCAGCCAATCAGCAGCCAGAATGAAGGAGGGGCAATCAGGTTAGTGTGGTAAGTTTGGTTAAATGCACATGTTGTTGCAGTAGCCGTTGTGCTGCACCGACCACCCACGTCAACCTTGACTCCTCGAAGTTTGCTATACCAACTGCTAATCTACTGCCCCTACTTTCCATCATGATCACAGCCCTGGAATTTAAGCTGACCGCCCTTTTTCTGGAGGGTAAATGCCAACAAAACTATGTTTGGAGTATAGTTCACCGCTCCCCTTATTGACAAAAACCTTTCTGACAGCCCCTCATTTCTGACATTAACTGCATGTGCTTTACTAGTCTGTTTTGCAGTGGGTTCTCTTTTGACACCAAATGCCCCCCCCCCCCCTCCCCCCCCATCCGGATTGTATGACCTGTGGACCAGGCTGCAGGAGTCTCGTGCATGCTGCCTTGACTCAGTACAACCTCCCTCCCCCTCCCACACACCCCCACCCCCACCCCCTGCCAATCAACCCCCCCCCCCCCCCATTTCATCACGCGACTAGCCCCCAGTCAATAGGTACATGTCATCATTAATAATTAATTGGATGATAAAGTTCATCACATTATTATAAACATTCCAATACATCAAATTAATCTAAGCGACATCAACAAATGTTAGACATTTCATGTTATGATTGTGCGTCGCTAATAATACAAACGCATTAATATGAGACAATGGCAAAGTGCTTCAATTAATTAAACCCATTACCTTATAAAAATTGCCAATGCAGATCTTCAGCTTATAAGTTGTATCTCACCCTTTCTGCAGAACAATAATTCTACACGTAAATAATTATGTATCTACCAAGCTATCAAGATCAAAATTTATACACCTTTAAATTGTGGCGGTTTAGAAATACAAATTCCCAGTCAGTATACAGATGTTAACGAATAGATATTATAATGCTTTTGAGATGAAAATGGAAAGGCAGAACTCACACCTTTGAACGGTGGCTTGATGGTGATAAAAACTCCACCTAGCACCTGCCGGTGGGTCGGAGGTCAATGGATTGGTGCACTTACTACATGAAATGTTGTTTTGAGGCGGGCAGGGGGGAATTATTTAATCATCACAAAGGGCGTGGTGAGACGGGTCTGACCCTGCAGCACGGCATGAGGCTACTTCTGTATGTAGGGGAAGATAACCCTCACTGATAAACAGGGTGTTCTGGTGGTACAGTGGTAGGGTGTTTGCTTTGTCATCCAAATGTAGGCAGTTCAAGTCTTTTCCTGCTGCCGTATTTGCCATTCTCCCTGTGGTCAACGACATAGTTATTAAAGTCCTAGTGCCATCGGCCACCTCACACTTTCGAACTGTGGCTTGGTGGTGATAAAACCTCACCTAGCACCTGCCAGTGGGTCGGAGGTCAATGGATTGGTGCACTTACTACATGAAATGTTGTTTTGAGGCGGGCAGGGGGGAATTATTTAATCATCACAAAGGGCGTGGTGAGACGGGTCTGACCTGGTGCACGGCACGCGGCTACTTCTGTATGTAGGGGAAGATAACCCTCATTGATAAACAGGGTGTTCTGGTGGTACAGTGTAGGGTGTTTTGCTTTGTCTTTGAAAGGTTGGTGGTTCAAGTCTCTGTACTGCCAACGACAGGATTGTCGAAGGCCTAGTGCCATGGGCCATAATATGTAATGCCCTGCCTTTGGAACACTGCATATAAAAAAAATACCTACCTCAGTAAAAATCTAGGGGCGTGGTCTATACCTACTTATAGATTCGATCATCCAGGAACAAGGGTGAAATATCTGAAGAAATATCTAAAGAGTCTGGTGGTTTAAACCGACCAACAAACAAACAGCGATAGACCAGGGAGGTGGGCTGGCAGTGGCGTAAACAATGGCCTCAGAAGGTTTTCTATTTGTTCTTTTTGAATAGTTTCATTGACTGCCCTATAGAATACATTGGATCTTCCAGACAGTTCAGTGTGTTTGCACACAAGGGAATTAAGTTGTATCAAAGTTGTTCTCACTTAGGCCTAGCATTTGTGAAGCTTATTGATTTGATAATAGTGGGTATTGTTGCTATTTGTTGAAAAATCTGGTTTCTTTCCTCAATAATAAACAGAAAGTATGCCAAGATTTTTAGCGTTTAGGTAATAAAATTTACAACCTGTGTATTATGCTGTTTCGTAAACCTACTATGATGTGCGTTTAATTTGTATAACAAATATCACATTAATAAATTCCCTTTTCTATATCATTGTGTATATTTGTATTAGCCCAATTCACCATGGGCAGTTTTTCACTGCAGTATTAAAAGATAACTAAATGAAATGATTTAAAAGTGAATTTATTCAATGTTACAATTACCTAAACGCATCTCTACAATCGTCATTTCTATCTAATACACATACAAATAGCTCAAAGAACACCGACCCGAATGTGCATGAAGTTGAGTAATTGAAAAACGAATTAGAGAATGAAGGTTATGTTCACTTTGAATAATTACGATGCAACCCTTTCAAAGATACATCAATTTTACATTAAATAGGTAATTTTGATGTTTAAGGCAATATATAGAGCATTGTATAGAGAACAAATGTATTGCTAAAGGTCTATGAGAAGTCAACATACGCATAGTCATTTTCATAACCCTTCATCTATATTTCAAAGTTACCATGGAACTATCAACACACACCTTTGTATGCACATACATGATAGCATCCTGACGTCAGTAAGCCTGCAACATAATAGGAAACATCATGCATTGCTAAGTTGGAGCATTCAATGGCTTTTGTACTGAGACTGATCTGACAAATGCGGTTAGATTAATCGTTAGTATAGATATAGAAGGCCTTTTACATTACATGTTTATCACAATGACGGCCTTGGCATGAAAGCCCTGTTTGCACCAGCCGATTTTACTACCGATTTCGAAAAGCAGTAGTGGGAATTTTGGTTAACCATGAACATGTTATATGTCATAAGAAAGGGTTGTTGATTCTCTTTCAAGTGGTAGACCTATGTGCGATATTAATCTTTTGTCATAGTACTAGTTTAAGTAATAAACAACCAAATAATCAACGGTCAATATTGGAATATTACGGGTGCCCATACAATTAACACACCATGTGAAAGGGAACTCAAAAAACCTGTTTAATGATATATAACACCCCTCTGGTAAACCGTTCTTTTCAATCACGGTTTCCGAAATCGTGAGTGAAATCGCACAGTGGAATAGGACCTTATATATACACCTGTATTTGTGCAACACACACCTGTGTTTTACCTGCATACCAATCAGCACAGGTGAAGTAATAACCGAACTTAGTGAAAAAATCGATAGTTGATAACTTGTCTGTTTTGCAATACAAGAACTTTTATCGGAAGAAACATTCATTGTTATGTCAAGAGGAAGGAGGACTCGCTCCCTCTTGACATAGGTAAAAAGGGTGATTTGTCCTTGAATCTAAAGTCTCAAATAACTCATATGAAGTATTGCAGGAAACGGTTAGTTACTTAAGAACATGAAATGTTGGAATGCGTCGAGTAAACTATTTCAACAGACTGATAAATGTATGTTGGTGGGACAATTTCCATAAACTGCTACCTTAGAAATAAAACTTTCTGTAACAGTGCAGAAGGAACCAATGTTAGATGTTCCTTAATGTTGGTATCTCGTTCTTGTGCTATAACGGTGTAAATTGATAATACTCGATTCTTGCAAGGAGCCATGTTTGATATTCATATTTGGAGTGACAAGCTTTATTCTTTGTAATGTCACAATTGCTAGCTCCAACAATCAGGGTTGGAGAGGTAGAGAAGCTGGGTTCAGACTATATATAGTCTGCACGCACTTGTAATTAAGCCGGCATACATGCAAATCAAGTCAGCACATAGACGGCAATGTTCGGATGGAGAGGAGCATAAATTAAATCAAGTAAAATTGTGTTTGCCTCCTTCCCCTGGCAATCTAGATCGGGTGGATCAAATATTCATGCCACCTTAATTGCCTGAGCCCGCTCCCTGCAATCATGTCAAGTCATATTGAATACCCCGGCACTTTTATGGGGCCGGCCGGAGCTACTGCTGTTGGTAAAGTGCATCGCTACTGGTTCACAAACTGTCCCCATTTTAATCCTGCATTGAGACTGTGTCTCTCACTTTTTGCCCCTACGTGACCAAGAGTAGTTTATGGAAATGCGCGTTTGAACATCGCCAACCGCGATCTGAAGGCGATTATATGGTTTTAAATCTCTGCAAAGACAGCAGGAATCTCAATAGCAAACAGGCTATCCATAATCTAGGCCTTGTATCAAGACTGTTAAGTCCTTGTAGAAATGGATTTAATCATTAGAACGTACTTCTTACGGAATTTAGCTCTCAGTCTTCGTATTTAGATCAACTATCATTCCTTTATATTCAAAGATCCATGCATTAAGCTTTCAAACTAATTCATATTAAATTTTTCATTCATGCTCCATATACAAAATCACTTCAAAGAACCCTGTTTCAAATCTCTTTTATATGCACTAATAGCCTACACATCTTTACATTGATACAAGTTCTCTCAGCTAAAATCCACAAGATATAGACAGTTACATATTAGAGTAGATATTGATAAAGTGCATTGCTACTGGTTTTCAAGCCGTCCCATTTTAATCCTGCATTGAGACTGTGCCTTGCTCTATTTGTCCCTACGTGACCGAGAGTAGTTTATGGAAATGTGCGTTTGAACATCGCCCAACGCGATCTGAAGGCTATTGTGTGGATTTTAAAACTCTGCAAAGATGGCAGGAATTTCAACCCAGCCACGTTGCGACATAACAGAACCGTTCTGCAAATATACTTTTTGGGTCAGACTGTTACTTAATAAGATTGCACGTAACAGTTATGTTATTGATGGTGAGGTTGAAACCTCACCAAATCAGATTGTTATTATAATGTTATTTTTGGTGAGGTTAAGACCAAACCATAACTGAGCATTATAAGGACATTTAGTTTGTATTGAAGAATCTAACCAGAACATTGTAATAACATCACAGTGTAACGTCACAGCAGTACGCTGCAGCAACGTATTTGGGAGTCATCAAAAAGTGACAAGAATGTAACAAGAACCAATACAACGTTATAATAAAGATGCAGCATTGGCTGGGAATAGCAAACAGGCAATCCATAATCTAGACCTTTTTATTAATATGTTATGTCCTTGTAGAAATGGATTTTACTAGATTGCACTTCTTATGGAGTTTAGCTCCCAGCCTTTGTATTTAGATCAACTATCATTCCTTTATCATCAAAGATCCATGCATTGAGCTTTAAAACTAATTCCAATTTTCATTCTCCGCATACAAAATCACTTCTTAGAACCCTGTTTCAAATCTTCATATATATATATATATATATATATTTTAGCATACACATCTTTACATGGATACATGTTCTTTTTCAGCCAAAATCTACAAGATATAGAAAATTACCCTCTTTAATGCAAAGAATTATGCCAGCCACATGCATCCTCTAATGTAAAACATGACTATGTATCACCTTCATGATCAATATTCCGTCTTAATGTTTTGAGAAAAGTTCGCTCATGATTCGCCTACTTTTAATGGGTGGGAGAAAGGACACTGTTGGAGTAGATCCATTAATCATTGATTGCCCTATAAAAGTGCCCCCATTCCACGTCCATTACCGTAAACCCTCTATTGACAGCCGCAAGTACCTATATTCCACCTTGCGGTAGTTTGTGGCAGTTTGCTTGCATCTTTTCTTGGTATCGCAAGCAAATACCGCATAATGGAATATAGCCTTTAATTGGGCCTTCAGGGTATAGCCTTTAACAGGGGGTGGTCTAAATTTGGCGTTTTATGGTACCTACCTGTGCAGCGTCCTACATACATGCAGTACCCACACCTTTACTAAACTGTCGTTACATCCATGTCCGCTAGGTGCTCAAACTAGGACTGTTAACCAGCAACCATTTTAGGTGGGAATTCCACCATGCATCCCAGAATGCTTTGGGGCTGCTGGTTTATGGCAGGTAGGACCATAAACCAGCCAGCAGGCCAAGAACCATTAAAGGGGTTCCTCTTGCCATTTACAGATTTTAGGTGGCCATAGTAGCCACGGACTCTTGTGGGTGTAAGGACCTATTATCCAAGAGGTATCTAGGTCATGGAAGGACTACACCTTTACCAGCGCCCCCTGGTGGGGGAGGGTCACGTGGGGGGTCACGTGGTTACCTGGGCCCGCCCCCTGGGGGAGGGGGTGTAAATTAGCCTTGCTTTATGGATGTATATTGTAAGGTGTAGGTCTGGTCGGTGACGGGTCTATCCATCATACAGAGCCGGGGCTAAGCTGGTGACAGCCCCCGACCGACGGAGACTTGCACCATTCCTCACAGGAGTGAGTGAGTGAGTGAGTAATGGAGGCTTTACGCCGTACTGACAGCCAGAGTCATTTTCACGGTGTAAACAAGTTGGGCGATCGTATCTATGAGATGAAGGTGACAGGGCGGGCAAACAGCAGGGGATCAAAACCTGAAAATCATTTTTGCTGTACCTCATCCCTTAGTAAACCAAGCATTGACCAGGAATTGAATCCATAGAACCACTTGGTCAGTGCTGGGTCCCCCCTGTCATCACCTTCTATGATCAGCAGGGGCTACTCGGGGCCTATTCTTACCCGGACCCCGACAGGGTCCTCACATGAGGGTTATTTTACTATTAAATTTTTGTGGGCTGGGTCGTCGCAGTGCATTTTGTTAATTCGACTAGAAAAAACATGTACGTTGGTATATTTGAAGAGCCCTATGTGGTATATTTAACGTGTCATTTTCAGATATATATAGCACGTCGTACAGATATGTAAGTAACGGGCGCTTGTTTACACATGACTATAAAAATCCACCACGTTTTGATAAAATAAATAAACATAATTATGTAAATATAATTATAATATGAAATGACCTATGATTATATATAATTATATCTATATGGGGTGCTGGCATCTGACCCCCTGTAATCCCCCTTTGGACACTCAACCGGCAGCCTTTCCCTGGGAGTATGAATCCTGAACAACTATCAGAAGGTGGGGATATATGTATTTAGTTTAGTCCCCATTACAAACTGGAAAATAGTGACTAGGAATAGGGATGATTTAGCCTTTTAGGTATGAATCCTATCAGAACTATCAGAAGAGAGGGAGGTATATCTAGTTTAATCCCCATCATTAAAAATTATGGAAAATAGTGACAAGGAACCCACCCATCATGAGCCCAATTAGGACCCGCGCTGCCGACCCTAAGTACATATGTAATCTACCGGGGGCTCAGATGCCAGGCATGCATCTATATCTATATATCAGAACTCAAGAAACACAGAGGGCGTTATACCCAAAGAGTTTGCGCAAACAACAGCCTAGGTTGCATAAATAAACGTTTCAGCGTGTTCCGAGAAACCCACCCTCTTGTTATAAAAGCATTATGTTGTAAGCCTCTGTTTATGTAACCATGTAATAAATCAAATCTTAATTGCCTCTCTAAGGACCATGCACACGTTATTAATACCGTATGGACTTCATGGAACCAATAACCATAGGAAACTCATAAAAAAGCCATAGGTTCTCAGAATCATTAAGGTATAATTTTCTATTGCAAAACCACTTAAGGTAAACCTTGAACCTCTCCAAGTCCATTTCGGTCAGCCCTCCGAAGTGCATCTGTAATATCTTATGATATCTATGTATTCCCCATACATATAATTACTAAATCATACGTGTGTCAAATACTCAATAATAGGGACTACATGTTACTAAAGGTCAATAACATTACCCCCGCTAATCTCAGATGGGAGGTATTGAGCTGGTATGTCACGATAAAATTTGCCGCTAATCTCAGCAGAGCAATTCAATTTAACGTATGGTACTAATGTAATATAGACTTGTTTGTATATTTCTATGTCATGTTGTGTTAATACCTACATCGAAGATCATGTCAATGAATGTGGTTAAATAAACAAAAAATAAATAAATAAATAAATAAATAAAAAATTATGAGGTAGACGGTTCTCGGAGAAGGGGCGTGGAGCACGTCTAGGTGACCGAGGGCCTGGGGTGGGTGGTGTGTGAATTATTCACTGATGTTAGAGCCCATATATAAGACCCCCACCCCCTGTCCCCTCCTCCGGCTCTGACTAAGGTGTGGAGCCTGGGATCTAACGGGAAACACACAGGCCGGGGCTAAATGACCCGTGTTTGTAAGGAGTGATGGTTTGAGATTTCCTGAAATGGGACCTAATCAGTAATTTATATACCTTATGTAATGGCTAGCGGGTGCGGCAGTACATAATTTATATGGCCGTTAATACTTTCTTGAATGTTATTATTTATCGACAAAGCATGTACTACAGCTATATCTTCGCACATGATTTAACTCATATATATATGTGTGTGTGTGTGCCTTCATTAACCAATGGTAAAGCCTGTCAGCCCAACTTATTATCTCCAACCCTATTTTGCACTATAAGATGCAGCATTTTGATTGGCCAGCAAACCTGCAAATCTGTCAGTTGGTAAAATTTTAGAAATCAAAATGTTTCATCAGTACTAGGGATATAGAAAACCATAACACTTGGTTATTTCTGTAATCCCAAGTCTAGGAGACAAGAATGTCTCATACAGTTATTTTGTCCAACCCTTGTCCAACCCTAGCATATACCCAACCTGGGATGGGCTTATTATGCCCTGAGGCTTCTATGCGTGTATACGGGCATGTTAATGTCTAAATATAGTTACTCACAGTCCAGTTGACGGGGTACACTGAAGGGGTTCTTACCTGAAAGTAAACAGAGAGAGGTCTTAATATTGACAAAAACATATTCATCAAAGAGCATAAGGTACAAGAACAACAATCTACGCAGTATCTTTTGTTTTGCCCTTCAATAACAAAGATGAAATGACATTTCATCCAGTTAGATCCCACTGCCGCTGTTGCATTACGAAAGTTGCTGCATTTGAGAAGTGACCAATGGCCGATTATAGGTGCTGTCCAGGAATTCTTAGTGGTCGGAGCATATAATCTCAACAGGTACTTTTTCTACAAACTGTGGAGTAGGGACGAGTTAGCCATTTAGGTAAGAATCCTAGATATGTAAAAGATGAGAGGGATATATATTTAGTTTGCTACCCACTAGAACTTTTAAGGCATTTAGTGACAAAACATGTTTTGAGGCTAGGCTGGATTCCCATGCGCATGCATAGTACCTCTTATCCCCTATTATCACCCATCAGCGACTCCTTAATTGCGGCGATACCACCACTCAGTGAAATGTCCATCAAGGCTCTTATTTGACCCCCCAACCCACTACCTGTTGGTAGCCGGGTTGGCATTAATACCTGCCCCCACCACTCCCCATGGTGGGAGGACGAGGTATAAATACTCGCTCGGCCTGCCCCTGACGCCGACAGGGGCCATTTGTCAAATGGTGAGCAAAGGCCGAGTAAATGGAAGTCTTGGTTGAGTTGAAGGAGAGGGGAAGGGGGCTGTAGCATTCCCAAGCAAGAATATGACGTTATAATAACGTTATCATAACTTTCTGTTTTGGTTCTGCTTTGGTTCTCATTACGTAATTTTGACGGCAACCTAAAACGCCTTTAGAACCTAACATTGCAACGTTGCACTATGACATTCTTGTAATGTTATTTCACATTATTATAACATTATCAGTAAGGTCTCAGCATCACTAAAACAAAATGTTATTATAACATTTTTTTTTAAATAAGTCTCAGCTTAACCTAAAATAAGGCAACTGTTTCATGAAAATTGGGTAGGTTACTAACAAAAAAAGTAGGGTCAGAGAGCATGCTTGTTACGTTGCTGCTTGACTGGGAGTGAGTGGAAGTCTTGCTGGAGTTGAAGGAAAAGGGGAGGAGACTGTAGCATTTCTCTAGTTAGGCCACATGACCAGCTCGGCCGAACATACAGGGTGAAACATGCACCTAGCAAGTTCCTTCTCTCAATCCCAACTCAAATTGTTTCCACCGTTCTCTAATATCATTATTTACATATAAAAAGGTAGGTCGGGGCGTGAGCGCTTCAATACTTATAACCTTGAAGGAAAAAAGTCCAGCCGGGAAAAAATCGCCAAGTAAGTGGCCCTATCCCTTTTAACATACGACTATTATCCACCCACGAGGGTGCATGCTGGGAATAAAACCAGCGTAGTTACACAGGGAAAAGGCCCTGGTTAATTGTGCGAAGCGTAATGGTCCGCATAGGATGCGGCGTGCTGCGGCAACCTGGCCTGATCACTCCCCACGTCAGGCGCGTATCACTACGCCGCCAAGGCAAAGCCAAAGGAGAAGGGAATGGGGGGGGGGGGGGGGGGTGAGTACAAGAGTTGACGGTCCGTTAGGCCGCTCTAATTTACCTAATGGAAGTAGGAGTGGTTTGCAATTGAGACATGAGCCGGGGCCAGGGAACGTGATCGGGCTGTAATGGGCGGTAAGTAAAGGGACGGCCGGGGGGGGGGGGGTGCCCTGGGGGGCTGTGGTGGGGCTACCATTAACAGTAGTATGATGGAGTCGCTGGCGCGCATAGTCAATGCTACTAAGTAGGTCAGTAGGTCACTACGACCGAGTTTAGGTCTAAAATAGGTTCATAGCTTAATAGAGACTTTGAATAATTAGGTCATTACGACCTACTTATAAAAGCTATTTTTGTAATTAGGTCAGAGGTCAGAGGTTAGAAATATTAGAAAACAGGGTCACTGAGAAAACATGTCAGGGGAAGAGCGCGTGGAACGACGTGGAGACCGGAGGCCGTAAGGCCGGAGGTCTGCACGTCGTTCCTCAACGCGCTCTTCCCCTGGCATGCTTTCTCAGGGACCCTATATTCTGGTTACGGCTAAAATATTACATATGTTCTGATATTTTTATTGCAAAGGGGGCGGTGCGGGCATTCCATGGGAGGGCTGTTTTAGGAATGAGGTGGAGACCGGAGGCACAGCCGGAGGTCTCCACCTCATTTCTAAAACAAACCCTCCCATGGGCTGCGCGCACCGCCCCCTTTGCAATTTTATCACTTATACTATTACTATTCGATTCGATTATATCTACTTTATGTGTATGTATTCATTTAATATGATTTTGATAAAGTTTCGTCTTCATATTCATTAAATAATATTCGTATAGAAACTGAATATAGAGTTTTCCTGTTTATATTGATTAAATAATATGCGTATAGAAAACACAACATATAAAATTCGTTTATAAGTTTTATTCATTAGAAACATATATAGAAACATATTTACAGTGTCACAGATACATGGTGTAATCTTTTATTTACATTGAAACTGTTCACAAAGTGAAAAATATATAATACAAAATCATTTACACTGTTGGCATAAGAAAACATTGTTTCCGTTGCCTGGTAATAAACAAATTAAACAATGAGAACAGTTTCGGGCAAGTGTCCTTATCTTCGGCTGTTTCAGTTTCTCTTTGTTCCATGTGTGAGTGTATACATATGTGTGATGAGGATTTCTGACGGATTTAGCAATGGTATGGTGAAAGAGAGACTGTGCTTTGAAAAAGTTACAGTCTACTTCAGTCGCTAACACATTGTGACCGAAAACAGGATTCATTTGCACCTGGTATGAAAAGAAATTTTCGATGGCCTGAATGTAAATTGATTTCAGCTCACAGTGTAGTTGTATACATGTAAAACAGAACAAAGGACCAACAAAAGTGACATCGGAATCACGGATTCGACATTTACAAAAGGCCTGTGAAACGGCTGTCACTTTATGTTGCTCAATGAAAACCATAAGTGACTTTACACTGTTGACGGTGTATCTGGTAGTAACTCTGAAACATGAGTCTTGATGATGTTGATACACCGCCAAACAGTAGTCCTTGTGGTTATCGCCGTTGATAAGCTGGCTCGTTGCGAAACTATACCCGTCCCACATAGCTTCTGTAAAAGTGGAACAGGATCGCGTCGTACCAGTGGTGTGGTCTACAGTACTAACATGGTGTGGTTTCAGATAAAAGTCGCTGTACTGTGCGGGGATAATCTCCCAAAAGAAATATCCACTACATCCGCAAAGTACAGCCACTTTATCATTTTTGGGTATAAGTTGAAAATTAATGTCTGCTGATGGATAGTTAGAGTCGAGAGGACTATCCGGAGATTCAGGTCGTGACTCAGCAATATTGAGAAATGATAAATCGAGACCCCAACTAAGTGTGGTCTCGTTATCATTTGTTGATGAATCATTGCTTGCCAAATCGATTAGAAAATCCGAATAGCTGCTGTCGCTCATATTGAAGCTGTAATATAATACTGGAAACTATGGCTACACTAAGCAACTAGATGAATAAAATATGGGTAGCCAGTTATTTTTGTAGTATTTACTATTTAGTATGTACTAAGAAAATAACTGGTAGTGGGTAGACACCTTAAATTTCTCTGTGATTCGCTGAGATTTTCGCTGCCGGGAGTTCTACCCTAGATAAAGCCATGCATAAAGCCATGCATTTTTTTGTTTTCTCTGAGATATTGTATAATTTTTTATTTTTTTTAATATTTTTCTAATTTTTAAAGTTTTTTTTCATTTTCTTAGACAAATATTTATATTTCAAGCATTTTTTTCTGTCTCTATGTGAGATTTTGTATAATTTATTTTTACTTTTATTATAATTTTAAAGGTTTTTTTTCTTTTTAAACAATTATTTCTTTTTTTAATTTCAACTTTTGAATATTTTTTTTAATTTCAACTTTTGATAAATGATATGTACAAGCTTAATTTTCTTTTTCTTTTTATATTTTTTATATTTTTTTGTTGGAGTATTTCCTTCATAAATGATATATTTTGTAGTTATAAGTCTGTTATTTTTTCAGAATTAAAGAATATTTACAACATGATTGCCGAATTCCTAGATATCTAAGGGTATCGTGCTCACTCCGTCTTCACAAGTTTTTCTTTTTATATATTGATAACTTAAGCCTGTCTTTTTCTGTTTGTATGTTATTATATGATGATCTACAACTTTGAAACCAGTGTTAACGGCGTCCATCGTGATTTGTGTTTCGAGTACGGTGTTAAAAGATTCCATGTCAAGTATGTTTTGTTTCTGTATGACACCTTTACAGCTAGTTTTCTTTTCTTTTCCATGACCGATATAACATTTTGAATTT
Organism: Lepidonotus clava; assembly: GCA_936440205.1. NCBI lineage: Eukaryota > Metazoa > Annelida > Polychaeta > Phyllodocida > Polynoidae > Lepidonotus > Lepidonotus clava. The sequence goes on along the minus strand of OW387134.1, from coordinate 65,869,247 downwards.
AGTGATGTCATTTCATCTCCTTCCCATTCAATTTTGAATAGTCCTGGGGTCCGTTTATCATATTTTTCTCTTTCTTTACAACATGGTTGTGGAAACCATGGTAAATTATTTGTTTTTGCTATTATATATTGTTCCCTGTGATGTTCATTATCACAAGATTCTGATGGTAACCATAAGTGGCGTTCTCTATAAAAGGCTTCTCTTTTTTCTGGAATTATTAATTCATCTAAAGTCTGTGCGCTGAGGGCGAAATACAGACTATCTGTATCCATTTCACAGAGTTCAAAGTCAGATTCTTCGATGTACTTTGATAAGAAGTCGTAGTAAAATTGTAACATTTTCAGTTTTGCGTATTGATATACCATGAAACCTATTTGAACTGGAAGGTCGTATGTTATTGACGTAGGGAGTGATGAGACTTCACATGTATCTTCACACAAGTCTTGGACATCTTGTACTGTCCAGTGAAGAGCTATTCTAGCGGCTTTTTCTGGTGTCATATATTGAGTGTTTGTGAAGTTTTGTTTGTTACAAATCGTTTTTCCATATGAACTGTTTCCTAGGAGTTTGTAGAGGTCAGAGAGAATTTTACAGTCAGGGTTTTTGTCGCCCTTTCTTCGTGCCTCTGTTACTTGATCAACAAATGAGAGAAACGATTTCTGTGGTATGTATTCAACTAGTAAGTGAACTTTTGTTACGATTAAGCCTTTTTCTAAATACCATTTAAGTAGTGGTGAACCTAATAAAATATTTTTTGCAAAATAACTTCCGATTAATTGACGTTGTGGCCTTTTGACTCTATCGTTCTTTAATAGATGTTGTTTCATGTGTTCTCCTACATCATCTCTTGACACCATTGTATTTTTGAAAATGGGCGTCATTTCTTCAAATTTGAATTTAAGGTGCTCAGGTGTGTGTATGTCCACCGATACTAGTCCAAAAATAGTCCCATTTTTTACACCGTTTATTATATCTATTTCAGAAAGGATATTGTGTGTGTTTGGAATCGGTATGCTCCACAGTGATTTACATGCTATAACACTGTTGTTGTTATTCTTGTCTTTGTTCCAGTCACATTCGTATTTCTCAATGACAGTATAACCTATTAGTTCTAGATACAGTGTTGTTTTAAGAGTTTGTCGACATCTTTCTGACATTAGTTTACGACCTTTATCAGTAGAGAGAGTGTTTTTATTCATGTGACACGCGTGCCCATGCCAGTAGCAACCATGAAATTGATACACGGTTTTTGTATCTGGAACCAGGCCGTCCACTCGAACTCTTTTTGTACCCACACTAACTTCCCCATGGTTATAAGCATGTAGTATTTTAACTTTGTCTGTAATCTCTCGAAACCGCAACCATTCTGTTGCAGCGCGACTGACTTTTTGAGATTGTTCAGGTTTGTAATTGTTACTACTTCTGCGGACTACAAAGTACCCCGTACAGTGTTCTTCACCCATACATTTAAGGTAAAGACTGTTTGCATCTACTCCTATGATATGACGGCACACTTTACTTAATGGTCCGAATGATCTGCCCCGTATTCGTGTCACTCCTGCTTTTTGATGTCTATGAAATATAATCGATGGACCACCTACCAAATTGCTTCTAATTAATTTGTGTACATCTTTGTCTGCCTCTGAGAATATAATGTAAGGAAGGCTGTTTGATGATGTGTTATCAAATAGAAATTTTAGTGTAAGGCCTGGAAGAGTCAGACCATCTTTGAACATATCTATTCCTCTTTCACTGAAAAATTTCATGTGTTGGTTTATAGCTTTGACAAAAGGTTCTACATCTTTGTTATTGTAATATATTAGATAATCTCTGAAAGTTGTCATTCCATTATCTTTCCACACTTTCTTACACTTGGCATAGTCTTCCGCTGATATAGAAGTACCCGTAAGTGAACTATAGAAAGCTGAGCGAGGTGGAAGTTTTAAGTTCCCTAGTTTTCTAGTTGATGTCATCCACTCATATGGAAAGAACCCTTTACTTTCATCTTGTAGGAAAGCTTTTAAATAGCTAGCATACGAGTATCCGGGAGCTAGATAATTTAACATGTCTAAATAAACACAGTTCTCTGTGTAGACAGCTATGTATTGATTACTCCTTTTTATGGTTTTCATCTCAGCTGTTTGCTTCTTTGCATAGAAGGAATGGAAATCTCGCTTTATTAGATTTAAGTCGTAGCGACCCGAATTGAAACCTATGACAGGTACTCTGTAAATATAGTTCATAAGACGAATTTTGATTTTATCTATTCTGTGCGAAGTTTTATTGCTACTCTTTTTTCCTATACTCTTCATTAGTGATTTAGGCACTTTTTTTCCTTCGGCAATCTCGTTTTTCTTATACTTTTCAAGCTTTTTTATTATGTCAGAGAAACGTGTTTCTACAACAGCTCCTATTTTTTCAGCTAACTTTTGTATGTAATCCAGAGTGTCGTGAACTATTTCATCATTTTCTCCATCACTTTTTCTTATGAAACAAACTGGTTTTTCCCACTCTGGAAAGTCACTTGCTACACTAGATGAAAGCGGTACATGATGTGATTCGACTACTGTATTAGTTGTCTGAACATCACCTTTTGTTTTGTGAGAAAAATAACTTTCGAAATCATACACAATTTTGTATGGATATATTCGAAGTTCAGATGGTACTTTTATACCTAGCTCCTCCAGTCTATCAAATACAGATGGTTTGTTTTTGTAAATACCACCTTTGTAGATGAATTTAACTTGCGTACAGTCGCTTTTAATGTTAGTGTGTCGCTTAAGATTATACTCTGTTTCAAAGAGTCTTCTACACTTACGACACATGTGGAACTGTGAATATTTATTTAGATCGTTTACTAGACTGAAGTGATGGTCGTATAGATTTAGTGTCATAACTTTAGACTCATCCTCAACACTCATTAAATTTCCCTTTATACATTTTAATGTACAAGGTGTCCCCCTTTTAAATTTCTTTTTCTTGGAAGTAGTACTCTTCTTAGGAATGAGTGAAAAGACTCTTATCATAATGTTGTATTTGGTTTCTATCTGGGTCAATGCCTTAATTGAAATGCCTCTGAATGATACTTTAGTTTCATCAGGAAAACATTCTTGAAGTAGTCTTTCACAGTGGGATGTGTTTTTGAAAAGAAAATATGACAGACACCTAAAAAAACACAGGTAGTCTTTGTACACCCGTTTGCTCTTTGGATTACGATGAAAATGTTGTAAACCCCGTCTACGTAGGAAATTCGGAATTGTATCCAATCTTCCTATTAGACCATCCTCTCTACCTTGAACCCTTACTATGTAAATGTTTGCGTTTACATTACCCACTAGTCTCCAACTTGTGTCAGCTCTATTGACACTCCATTCTTTATCGCGTAAAAAACTTATTACATCTTGCAAGTCAGAATCATTTTTAATATGTCTGTAATTGCTTTGCTGTTCGTGCTCTAACCAAAATAAAGAGGAGTTATTCACTGAAGGATGGTAATACATAACTTCTCGATCTTCTGTATAAATCTTTTCTTCAGCAGTTTCTGTTGTTCCTCCATTAAGTCTTTCAAGTAATGCACCTAAAGATATAGCTAGTCTATATTCGAAAACTTGGTTCTGATGTATTTTGTTAATAGCCTCTATTATCTCTTCAACTGCTTCTTTCATGTTCAGAGTTGAGAGTCTGACATTGAAAATTGATTGAACACTTCCTAGGAGAACTAAACCGTTTGCTATTGACTTAAAGTTTTTAACATAAGTGTCGTGATACCACCAATAACTACCTATAGTTGATGGCATTACTGTTGTTTCTATATCATACTGTTCTCTTACGCATGTAGGTGAAGAACAGATCACCTTTCCAGAATGTAAAGAAAAATTGCGAGGACGACGTGGCACGTTACACATCGGACAATTTATATTCTGATTCATTTTCTTATTTTTCGACTTAATAACTATATAAATATACACTTATGTTCTAGCTAGTTATTTAAAAAGCTGACTAAATATTTTTGTTTGAAGCTAACTATGTGCTACACTAACTATGCGCTAGGTGAATATATAAAGCTGACTAAATACTTTCTTTGAAGCTAGCTAATATAATATCTACAGCATGATTAAATGTTTTCTGTGTATATAAGTATATAGGCAACCACACCACACCATGTATAGTTACTGATATGTTTTAAGACCACACCTACCTGCCCTTGGTGATTACATCATGTTTCTGTGATCTATTCGGACTGCTTTAAGTCATTCAGGATCTTTGGTCCCAGCGTGCTGACCAAGTCGAAGAACAGTGCGGATGGCACGGTGTGTCCCTGGTCTTTCGGAGGTGCGTCGTGCACCCCGCCCGAGTTGACCCGTTTCTCCAGCTGCTCCACGTAGTAGCGGGACCCGATATGGATCTTGGCCTTCCCCTGGTAGGTGGTCACGATGACCCAGATGTTGTGCGTCTTGTTGACCTCCTGGACGTAAGGCTTAATAGTCGGGATGCCCTGTTCTGCTTCACCTGAGGCCCGTTCGTACTGCTGGATGATCGTTCTTGCGGCGTCGAGAAGGTTCTGGAAACCTGTCTTACTCAAGTTGATCCGGCGTTCGTAGGCTCGCTGAGGGTACTGAATTATGGCGACCTGAAAAATATAAGCATAATTTTGTTTTGAGTTATATGTATAAATTTGGGGCTCTCTCTCTCTCTCTCATTCTATTTCTATTTAAACTATTATGTATTCTTTACTTCTATTTCACATTAAATAATTACAATGAAAGTTAACTATAAACGAAGTACATGTTACCTGAAATAAAAATAATGATTCTATAATTTAAAATCGTACTTACCCCTACAGGATCAGGTGGCCCATACACGTGGATGCAGGTGTTCTTGAAGGCGTCACTGTTGAGGAAATACACCTTCTTAGCTTGCGTGATGTAACCGTCCTTGTACTCGACGTCCAATTCCAGTGGCCAGAACAATCCGGTCAGGTCCAATATAGGCGAGAGAGGGGCGGCTTTACTCTGCTGTGCCTCTAGCTCCTTCAAGACCGCATCAGCATACTGCTGCGCTAGTGCAACGTCCAGTGGAACTACTTTACCTTTCTTTGCACGAGGTTTCCGTTCACCAGCAGGCTTCCGTTTTCTCGGCGGTGCCTTTTTCTTGTCTGTTGGTTCTCCGTCCGACTCTTCTTCGATAGTGATCGGTACCGAAAGAGCTTCGCCGTCTTTCGGTGGTGGCACGTTTTCTTTGTTGGAGTCGTCTTGGAGGGTAGCGGCGGCGGCGGCAGCGGCGGCGGTGGTGGCGATTGTGGCAGTGACAGCGTCAGTCAAAGATGCAGGTGGCTCGGGATTCCACAGATCAGAAATATCGTTGTATAGACTGGCATCAACAGCGTTGACGGTGATGGACGTACCTTCGCCTACATCTGTAATATAGCCAGATTGAGTGTCCATGGACGAATCTGTCGCATAACCCCCAACTGCAACAGGAACGTAACCGGCGTCTTCTCTCGATGGAAACACTCGGTATTGATCAAAGTATTCATCAATGACCGAATTTCCAGGAGGGGGCTGCTTCGGAAGTCCCTCCTGAGCGGAGGAAGATGTTGAGGTCTTTCCACGAGCAGTCAAACTTCTACGTCCCATCATGAGAGTGTTGAGAAGACTCCAGCCCATGAGTCTTTTATACAAAAGTTTACTATCAACGTCGATTAAACGTAGGACGGTTTTTCCATTTTCACAAAGTTTTTCATGAGCGTCGTCCGTTATTTTATTCGTATTTTGTTTTGTTACCGATAAGCAGATATCACTGAGTACATGGTTCCATTAGTGACGCGACGCGAGAGTCTGACACGTGCACTCCATAACAAAATATTCAAAATTTACATGTATCAGTTTCATTGGAGATACGTATTGTGGTCGTTAACAAAAATGATAATATACGCTCTCAGAGACCCTCTGAGATTCATTTCTAGACTTGTCACCAATCGCACCAGTCTCATCATGTACATGAACGCACAACCCTTGGTTCAGCACCGTGTACCGCTGGCACCGCTCATTGGAAGACCATCTCATTTTCGAAATGCGCTGGTCAATGTGCCTTTTGCGCGAGCATCAGGTATCTGTGGAGAGCATCATTGGGTGAAATACATCTGTCCGAGAGATGGAAGGTATCAAATTGAGGGTGAAATTCATCCAAACATTTTATTTCAAAATTGCAAACTTCTGAAAAACATTCGGCTAACCCAACAATCTCATCTAACGCTCAAAGATATGATAACCAAGAAACCTTGTGTTGTCGGTTTACCGACAACACAAGGTATCTTGAGCCACATTTTTGCGCGACACTCTGTCAAGGAAACAGTGCAGAGACGTTTTTGGCGTAAATCAGAAGCAGATCCTGATGGAAAACCCTCTATATTTCTGCACGCTGATATTGTTATTCCCCTTATCAACGCAACCATCCGATATCCTGACAAAATAGTGAACACCCTTGACAACAACAAATTCTTCTATGAAAAAGAGTTCGATACAGAAATCGGACATGGTCAGGAGGGTTGTGACCATATTGTGAGGGTTGTCGGAAGGAATGGTAAAGAATCAAGTCTCGTGACGGCTTATTCTATTCTTAGATTTACTCCTACTCCTACTATCGAATATTAAAAAGAAAACAAAGATCCTCTTATGCTCCTCCAGACTATTCGGTTTTCTACCAAAAGGTAGAAAACCACCCTTCAACCAATCTCTTTTATTTTCACACTTATAACGTAAAGACGTCCGTTTATTTACTATACAGATCTATAAATCATGCCATTATTTATGTTGCCATTGAAACAAAACGTTTATGTAGTGATGAATTAGACGCTGGTTAGGTTTATCTCCTGCGACATACGAGCTGATAATAAAGTTGATACTATCAAGCTTGTAACTCTAACCACACGTTAACGGTTATAACCACTTAATCAAAATAAAAACACAAACGCCTCAAACGGCGTTCAACGCTTTTCTTGAAAAGAGAAAAGGGGGTGCATAAAGCTCACCCCTTTTCTCTTTTCAAGAAAACAAAATGCGCGCTGCTCCGCTCGCGGGTGATCCGCGTGGCGGGCGCGGTTCGGCGGTCGGTGCATTTTGGGTGGGAGGGTGCGTTTTGCACCCGACATCCAGGGGCTGTCCCATAACAAAGACTGATCAAATAAAAAACAAAACGTATGGAGAGCGTTTATGGTTCGGTTTCATTAATTTGTTATTCTTTTGTTTTGTGAAAGAGAAAAACCCATGTTATCACAGTTTACACTTTTAATTTGGTATTCTTTTGTTTCGTTCCGCATAAAAGATTGTTATGATGCCATCTCTTTTAATTTGACGTTATTTTATTTTGATCCTCATAAAATGTTGTTATGACCACATCTCTTTTCATTTGTCATTATTTTATTTCGTTACAGGAAAAACACCCTTATGTTATAGAAACCAAACAAAAAGGATTGTTTTTTCATTAAAGTGTCATTCAGTACATTAACCTTCGACCGGGTAAGACGTGTTATAACTTAAATAGAAAAAAAATGGAAAGTGTAAAGGAAATCGCATTTGACCCAAGACTACAAGGACCTTTCACATGTCTTATCGCTGGACCTTCAGGATGTGGTAAAACACAATTAGTGTTTGAAATTATAGAAAAGGCGAAAACTGTAATAAACCCACCAGTCGATGAGATTATATATTGCTATGGACAATGGCAAGACGTTTTCAAGAAGTATCAGGGAAAAGTGAAATTCAACGAAGGTCTACTTTCAAGAGAAGAACTTTTACATAAGAAAAAGGATTTATCTCAACATTCTCTACTTATAATAGATGATCTGTTAGATAAAGAAGATGCACCTCTTATAAGAGATCTATTCATAAAAGGTTCTCACCATAGAAATATGAGTGTTATATTCATAACTCAAAATTTATTTCTGCCTAATAAGGATTTCAGAACACTTAGTTTGAATTCTCATTACATGATAATTTTCAAAAATCCAAGAGATATGAGTCAAATTCACGCTTTATCACGTCAAGTGTTTCCAACTCATCCACGTTTTCTTACCAACGTATATAACGAAGAAACATCGGCGAGACACTCATATCTAGTGCTAGACTTCAAGCAGACTACACCCAATACACTAAGGGTGCGTAACAGCGTGACTACACCTCTCAAGACAACTGTATTCATTCCTACTACACGGAAACAATGAAGGCTAAACAACTCGCTCTCATAAAGAAACATCTTCCTCTATTGAGACATCTGTCTAAATGCACTGGTAAGGAGTGTAAACATATAATGATGGGAATGTCTAATGAGGTGATAAGGTTGATAGCGCAAATAGGTGTGAATATTATGAATAAAAACTTGCACATCTCCAATAAACAAGCAGTCGGTCGTCTATCGAGGTACAAGACACAACTCAAGGGTCTTACCAAGCCTTCAACTACAGTAGGACACAAACGTAAGATTCTTGAACAAGAAGGTGGTTTTATTGGTACTCTATTGGGATTAGCTGTTCCACTCATATCCAGTCTTATCGGAGGCCTTACAAGACATCATTAGGAGAAAATGACAAGCTATAAACGAATGCTGCTCGTTCATCCAGATGTGTTGCAAAGTTCTAACAAAGTGGAAATGGAGAGTTCAACTGTTTCTGGCAAAGTTGATTCTCCACCTCCTGCCAAAGAAAGTGACAGGGATTCCTTTTTCGAAAGGTCAATGGTAAAAGAAAAACTTGAACCTACAGCGCCTACCGTGGAGGTGTTAGCTCGTTTACAAAAAGAAATGAGTCGTGTATTGAACGATCCAACGATGAGCAGAGAGGAGAAACTAGCCACATACAATGATCTCATGAACAGGTCCTCCATCCTTTCCTCTAAAGCTAAAAGTATGTTGTTTTCAACATCGCACCTTTCACGTTCTCCTTCACCATCTCCACCACCTTCTCCGACTATCATGAAACCTAAAAGAGTTTCTACAAAACCGAGAGGACTACTTATGCCGAAGGTACTACCACATAAGATGGAAAAAGCACTAGAAAAAGTTCCGGGTTCTTACCATAACTCTGTGCGTAATCTCTACAAGACCTTGGCCAAATCACGAAAACAGTTCACAAAGGACGGTCGGCTCATTCTAGGAGACACACCTATAGATGAAACACATTTAATGAATCTTCTTTCGAGTGCAGTGCGACCGACTACTAAGAAGCGAGCCAGCTTACCGGGGCAGAAACAATTCGTCCAGATTGTTAAGAAGTTAAATCCGAAAATGAAATATATAAGGAACTACAACATGAAGGGTTCCGACAGTGAAGAGGAACATGAAGAGGTGGAAACACCTAGGCGGAAAGAGAAGTCTCCTCAACAAGAAGGTCACGGCCGAAGTAAGAGACATCGACACTTTACAGTAACACCATTTGTAAAATGGTCTACAAGGCTCTGAAGAAAGATGTGGTTAAACACTTCACTGATCCTAAACAGCCAGCAAGCTTCACAAGTGCATCCAAAATAAAGAAACACTATTTCAAAAACACTGACATAAAGCATATTGAAGATGCACTTGAATCTGTTGATGCTTATACTAAACATAAACCATTCAAGAGGCGGTTTCCTAGACGTAAAACACAGACTTTTGGAATAGATAAACAATGGCAAATGGACTTGATAGATATGCAACAGTTCAAAAAGTATAACAAAGGCTATTCATATATAATGGTTGCCATAGATGTCTTCTCCAGATTTGGATTTGCACAAGCTATAAAAAGTAAAAAAGCCACAGATGTTACGGAAGCTTTCAAAGTTATGACAGTTAAAAGATGTCCTAAATACCTTCAAACAGATAAAGGTAAAGAGTTCCTGAACAAAACTTTTCAGGATTACTTGAAAGAGACAGGTGTATCTTTTTTCACTGGAGAAAATGATGACATAAAATGTTCTATAGCAGAAAGGTTCAACGGGACCTTACAACAGAAAATGTGGCGATACTTCACTCACATGAAAACCTACACATACATAGATGTACTTCAAGATCTAGTGCATTCTTACAACCACACCTTTCATTCTACCATAGGAGGTCGACCGGTAGACGTTAATAAAGATAACGCCGATCGATTGTTCTATCATTTGTATGAAAGAGTGCGAGCTAAAGATTTAAAGACGAAAAGAAAACCTTTAATGAAAAGTGGTGATAGAGCACGAATTCTAAGAAAAAAGAAAACCTTTAATCGTGGATATGAACCAAATTGGAGTGAAGAAATATTCACTGTAAAGAACCCAGACTATATTAAGGGGTATGAAATCGAAGATACCCTTCAAGAAAGAATAAAGGGGTGGTTTTATCCTCAAGAGGTTCAGAAGGTAAAAGTTACTCTGAGGAAGCAGTACACTGTCGAGAGCATCCTTAAATATAGAGGAAAAGGTGCTAAAAGAGAAGCACTCATTAAGTGGAAAGGATACGGAGACAAATTCAACAGTTGGGAACCAGTCAAGAACATACAAAAATGGATGTAACCTGCACCCTACCCAGTAACTCATCTACTAAGACCTTTCCAGACAACACTCTGAGCACTTACAGAGTTCTTTTACAAAAGTATATGGTACTACCAGCTGACACAGACTGTGCGTTATCTGAAATAACGCTTCCAGTAAAATGGTACAATGTGCGAAAATCAACTTTCTACCTTCTCAGCGCAGAAGCACCGTCAGAAAAGAAGAAACATAACACCGCACCAACTAGGGCAAGAACTTCCCGCGGTTCTGATGAACAGCCTTCTTCTGAATCTCCTGCTACTTCCACAACTACACCTGGAACTGCAGCTGGTTCAATTGAAACACCGACAGTACCAGACCCTGATCATGAAGAGTCTTCTGGAGCGTTTATTTCAGATGCAGTGTCAGCTGTAAGAACAGTTAGTGAGAGTATAGCTCCTCCGACACCAAGTTCTCACACTTCCGACGGACCTACACCTCCTAAAAAACCTAGAGAAGGAGTTACTCCATTACAAACACCTCCGACAAGGTCCGTTGAAGCTATCACTCGACTAAAGCGTGAAATAGAGAGCAGTAGGAAAAAACGTGACAGAGAACCGTTCCTAACAGACATGTTTGATACTGATTTGGTAACACACATGCATGAAACACCCCCGAAAAGAAAACTAGAAGTTGAAATGGAGGGAATTGAAAAAGAAGAAAACGATGACGATGACGACCAACCAGAGCCCACAGAAGTATTCGAAGAAGCTGATGCTGATGAACCAAAAAAGCTGCCTCCCACATTGAGTTACATCGATTCATTAGCAAGGAAGCACTTTCCAGGAAAACGGTCTTACGCTCGTTTCTCAATGGAAAGCGGGCGAGTGGAAACCAACAAAGATCTGATCAAACTCCTGAATAAAATAATGAAGAAAAATATACCAAAAGTCATCAAGAAAATGAAAGAAGAAAAGCGAAAAAATAAAGGAAATGGTCCAGATGAAATTTTCTCTTATAACGAATTCACAATGAAAACACTTATTGCACTGCCTTCCAACACAATGCTCGTCATACCAGAAAACCTTTCTTATCAACTTGGTTTCGAAGGAAAAATATACATGGGTAGGCGCACACGAGCAAAACAAATAACAGATGTCAACTACAGAAACCATACAGTCTATGTCTACTCTGACATTATTCACAACGGGGTAGTAGGAGATACTGAAGCGCCACTTCTTCGATGTATGGCTGTAAACAACTACTCTCAAAAAACAATGGACACAATAAACTTTCCCAATTTGATTTTCCATCCTCTACGAATAACACATTTCAAAGAGATCGGAGTGTACTTAAGAGACAGTGCAGGCGAACCTATACCATTTGAGCACGGGGAAGTGTCGGTAGTACTGACCTTTAGAGCTCTCTCTCATCCCTATAGTACATTAGTATAAGAAGGAAGACATTGGAAAATGGTGAGTTACTATATGAACGTGCCACCCTTGTATTCATCACCAAGAGGTGAATATGGCCAATATTATAAGCGTTCACAATTTGGAAGTGGACAATTACCTGCTTTCGGTGGAGCTAAAAGACAACGTGGCCACGGAATATTCGGAAGTATAATGAGATCGGCTCTTCCGATGATAAAGAAGCTCGGTGCGTCAGCATTTAAAGCAGCCGTCCCCACCATCGTCAAAACAGGAAAAGGTGTTTTTGACGATGTCGTGGCTGGAAAAAACTTTAAGAAGAGCCTAGTAAAAAGGTCAAAGAGTGCAGGAAGTTCCTTAATGGACACAGCATTCAGTGCAGCCAGAAGGTACTTAAACACTGACGACGATGGCCCTCCAGCCAAACGACGCCGAGCAACGCAAGGTGCAAGACGTGGTAACGGGAAGAAGAAGAGTGTAGGTAGACGTAAGTCTACCCTTTTCTAAAGGGTTCATCATGAGTCTCATTCACCCCTGTGCGGCAACATGTGCCGTAGGTGAATTGGATTTGCACGCACTACCTATATCACAGAAAGATATTCTCCGAAGTCAATTCGTCAAGAAAACAACAAACAACGCTCTCACTGACACCACAACTTGTTTTGACTTCACCTTCGAACCGAGCAATCTTTACACAGACCTCAGCGAAGCTGAACTCTACCTAGAGTATGTAGTTCAAGCAAACGACGAAGCTGCCTTAACCGTGGCACACGATGCAGCTCCAGTCAACAACTTAATTCATTCACTTTTCAGCAGCGTGCAGCTTCTCGTCAACGGGGAGAAGGTAACTTCGAACAATGAAGAGTACTCCTACAAGTCCTATCTCATCGACCTCCTGACGACGGAGGAGGGGGCCAGAAAGTGTCGCCTCCAAGGTTGCCAGAACTGGTTCATGGACACCCCGGAAAAAATGGACACCAGAGGTGCAGCCAACGCAGGTTGGAACTCACGACGAACAGTCCATGTCGGAGGTGTTAAGTCTATGGTAGCAAGACCACACCTCGATTTGTTTACTCAGTGTAAACTCCTACCCTCTCACTGCGAGATCAAACTCGTCTTCGAACGTCAGCCCGCCAGCTTCTACATGCAGATGGCCGCTAACGAGAGTTACAAAGTCGTCATCAAGAAGGCCGAAATGACCATGCGCCAAGTTCACGTCAGGGACGAGGTGGTGGAGGTACACAATAAAAGTGTACGCGACCCCAAGATGGGACCATTCAACTACCCGATCACCAGGAGCAAGGTCACAAAGCACACCCTCACGCAAGGTTCATCGGAGTACACGTGGACCGTCCCCGACACAACGCAGATCCCCACGGGGGTGATTATTGGCTTCGTCAAAGAGTCGGCCAGCTCAGGGAGCAAGACGGAGAATCCGTTCAACTTCAAGCACTACGACGTAACAGAAGTAGCCTTGCAGTTCGACGATCAGAAGTTCCACGTGAAGACAGACTTTGTCAACGGAAACGTTAGCAGAGCCTACAGTCAACTCTTCAAGGAGACTGGACTATTAGCTTCGGGTCACGACTGCGGTATTCAGTTACATCATTTTAAGAACGGGTACACGTTGTTTGCTTTCGACCTGACCCCCGACCGAACTCCGGAGGACGCCCGAATCAACCTGCTGCGACAGGGAAAGCTGTCGGTGTCCCTGAAGTTTGCTGAAGCGCTGGGTCACGCGGTTTCAGTAATTATGCTGAGCACTTATGACAGCTTGATCCAGCTCACAGCCGACCGATTGCCGGTCACTGACTACGCCATGGTGTAGAACTGAAGATGGTTCTCAAAACCTCAGAATTGAACAAAATTCTACACAACCATCCCCACACAAATAGATATTTCCTTGGAACTTTTCCCTCTGATAGAATACCAAAAAAACCACAACCCTTCACTTGTTTCATTAGCAACACAGATCCTCACAATAAACCAGGGGAACATTGGGTAGCATTTTGGGTATCACCACAAGGGAAAACTTTCTATTTTGACTCATTCGGGTTACCACCAATAGCTATAAAACACATCTCGTTCTGCCAACGTTCGTCATACGGTATCTGGGAGTATAACCGACAACAACTACAAGCACTCACAACCACCACCTGCGGAGCGCACTGTGTTCGTTTTCTCATAGAAACATGTCGCACTCTCAACCCCTACGTCGCACTGTCAGCGCTAGGTACCCCAGCCATGACAAACCTAACGGACAAGACAGTTCTTTCTTACATGAACTTAAACCGGTGGAAATGGAGAAGACGGAAACACCAGATGTTGAAACGCTAGAAATGTGGTTATCTACAGATACAGCGGAAAAAGGAGAGTCATCAGAAGAAGAAGATGTAATACTGGACATGCCTAAGAGACGTCCCATATCACTAGGTCGCATGCAACGTGATCTGGAGAACACCATTGACTGTGTGGAGGCCCTGTCGTCTAATGTTGACCGACTCCTCTTCGCCGTTACCAACTTGCAAAGTAAGCTGGAAGAACTCACAGAACGTTCAGCGCAATCTAGAGGCTGTGGTTTCTCATGCTCCAACAATTCCTTCGCCCTTTAAGAAAATAACTGACCAAGGACAATGAATTATAGATAAAAAGCTGAAAAATGACTGCCCAAGGACAATGAACTATAGCTAAAAAAAACTGAAACATTTTCACTATATAGGAAATGTATGAAAAACCAAAAAAAGTATAAAATATATGAAAAAACATAAAATATTTAACAATTTTTTAAAAAATCTAAAAGAAAAGCAATGTATATATGAATTATAATCCGCTTTTTACGATTTTTAATAAAAAATAACTAAAAAAATGTTGTTTTGTTTTATTTATTATATGTAATGAATAATAAATGCCATAAGCTTATACAAACTATATACAAAAAAAATGTAAAAATAACGAAAATAATAGAACATCCGGTAAATTATCCGGTAAAATATACGTAGAAAGTATATATAAAAAAAATGAAAAAATAACGAAATAACACATACGTTCCTTAAACGTATTTTTAAAAGTAGGTCACGAAAGTAGGTCGTAATGACCTAATTATTGAAAGTCTCTATTAGTCTATGAACCTATTTATGCCCGATGCTCACTCGTACTGACCTAGTGACCTAATTAGTAGCATTGACTATGCGCGCCAGCGACTCCATTATACTACTATTAACCCTGTATTCCACTAGGCGATTTTGACGACTGACATTTTGGTAATTTCGTTTTCATGACATTTGATGTAAAATTTTTTGGTTTTTGAAAAACTAATTCAATATGATAGTTGAAAGTATTGTTTTTGATGTTACTTAAAGGACATGCATCTATATGTAGATCTATATATGCATATATGCATATATATATACAATATAATATAATATATATATATATATATATATATATGTGTGCATCGATATGTGGAGTTCCTGAAAAGAACAGAAAGAACATGGTGAGGATTCTGGGCGATTTTCAAAGTTTTTGAGTAAAGTCGGCTAGTGGGATACAGCCTTTACATACAACATACGGCACTCCCTTGAGTCAGCTTCAATTAATACAATCAGGTAGGGGTGATGTCGGCAGAGCCCCCTACCTGTGAGGGCATGTACTACACCCCCCCCCCCCCCCCACAAACACACCCTGACACCCCCCCATCCACCCCCCCCCCCCCCACCCCCGGGCGTCTTGTCCTATCACTCCCCATTCCGTCAGTTCTTACTACTGCCGGCTCATAGTGATAGCGTACGCTCGTTTGGTTCTACTTGTCCCGATATCGACCCAATGGCGATAGGTTACCAATAAAATCAATTTTGATCTGGCCGTTCACCTCTATTTTACCACGTACCTTGTGCCACTACGCATCTCTATTGGCTTGGGGAGCGACGGCACGTGAACTCATTCCAGTACATGTGTATATAAATGGTAGTAGTATATGAAAATGGGAATCAGGGGCTAATGGGATTCTATGGATTTATGCGTACATGGCGTCGTCAATAATGATCTTTTAAAGACAAGACGGGCAAATATTGTGTAGTATATGAAAACTTTGATTTTCTGTCATGCATATCGTTCCTCCTATACAGGGTACGTTACAGATTGCGTCCATCAGAATGTCTTTAGCATGGTATGTTACTGTATGGTAAAGAGTATGTACCCAGGCAAGCAGCGACGTAACAAGCACGTTCTGCAACTATGGTGTTTTGGTAAGTTTGCAACCTACCCGATTTTCACAGTTTTAAGTTACATTATTCTAGGTAAAGTTGAGACTTGCTAAAAAAAGAATGTTACAATTACTTTATATTTCAATGAAGTTGAGACATTTCTTATAAAGAATGTTGTAAAAACGTTATAACATGAAAGAACATAACAAGAATGTCACAATAATGTCACAGGGTAACGTTGCAATGTTGGTAAAGCTGTTTTTGGGTGCTATCAAAATAGCGTAACAAGAAGCAAATCAGAACTAAAGAGAATGTTATAATAACATTTCAATAACGTCATATCCTTGCTTGAGTAAGCGTGTCACAATATGGTTGATTGTCTGAAAGTGTGTACCGGTACAACGAAAGATATCACCGTTAAGGCATGTCACCATATGCTAAATGAGCTATATATGTGTGTGTGTCCCCAGACGGTAAATAATCTATATATGCACTTAGCAATACATTAGGGAGTTTCAGATCCCACAACGCATCTCGATACGTCAACGTATCTCAAATATACCTAATCATTTTCAATGCTGAAAGTTCAAAATTTGATAATCATAATTAGATGGTTGTGTATGATTGAGGCCCAGAAATACACTTATTGCTAAATATTTTTGAAATATATTATCAAAGCTGAGAAAAAAGATACGTTACGTTTACGTTACGTCACGCCTTGGAGGATCTGAAACTCCCTATTAATGGTCTATAGGCGTGTCACCATATGGAAAACAGTCTATAAGCCTGTCACCATACAGCAAATGCTCTATAGACCATGTTTGAGGGGAAGGTATAAGTCACTCAGTCGGTAAGTGGGACGCTCCTTCACCGCCTCATTACACCCTGGAGGAGGGGCTATAGGGAAATATAGGAGTGTCAGTATACAGTAAATAGTCTATATGCACGTTGCCATACAGTAAATGCTCTATAGGCGTTGTTTGGAGGGAAGGTATGCGTCACTTAGTCGGTAAGTTGGACGCTCCTCCACTGCCTCATTACACCCTGGAGGAGGGGCTACAGGGAAAATGGTCTATAGGCATGTCAGTATATGGTAAATAGTCTGTAAATGTGTCACCATATGGTAAACAGTCTATAAGCCTGTCACCATACAGTAAATGCTCTATAGACCATGTTTGGGGGTAGGGTATGCGTCACTTAGTCGGTAAGTCGGACGCTCCTCCACTGCCTCATTACACCCTGGGGGAGGGGCTATAGGGAAAATGGTCTATAGGAATGTCACCATACAGTAAATAGTCTATAAGCCTGTCACCATATAGTAAATGCTCTATAGGCGGTGTTTGGGGTCAGGGTATGACTCACTCAGTCGGTAAGTGGGATGCTCCTCCACTGCCTCATTACACCCTGGGAAGGGGTCTGATGCCTCCAGGTACTGGAGGGGGCAGGTAGCGGGGGGAATGGAGCTTCTCCACTAGGCATGGCCGCCGTCTCAGCTAAGGCTACCACTCCAGTATGTTGGAGAGGGGGGGGGGGATGCTAGATTAACATGCTTCAGCGTTAAACAACATTAAATTTTCTTCCTTAAGCACATACACATTTTTTGATATATTAATCTTTGATAAATTATATATTTTTAAAACCGCAATATTTTGAAATTATCGTCACGATACTTGAGGATCTATGGAACTGCTTTGACTCACTATAATTATGGCCAAATTTTTATGGATTGCATACCTGGCATCATACCTGTGAAACACCTACGGAGCTGTAGGGTCAGACCGCCACTCCGTAAACAACATGCTGTTCCAGCTGGCCATCCCCCAACCCGTCTCCTGTGACGTGCATACAGGTGCAGGGTAAGGCTTTCCTTGTAAACAGAACATGAGAAGAAACCCTCGCCTACAATTCAAGCCACCTCTCTTGGTTCAAGAATAGTTTGTTGTCAAGATTGGAAATCGTAAGTTCTGTGGCAGAATACCTGTGATTTTAAGAATAAAGGGTCATACCCACTAGCCGATTTTACCTTCACCGGGCGACGGATGACTGGAAGAATGGTTATCGTCGTCACCAGACGCAGTAATATCTAGCAAGTTTGATATTTTTCCAGCGATTTTTCCAGCGATTTTCCTGGCAAATTTCCCGGCGATCTTGGTGTCTGTCGCCCATCGCCCAGAATCCTCACCATACCCACAGGGTGTCGCTGGGCAACTAGATCATCCGGCGACGATGACAGCCGTTCTTCCAGTTGTCCGTCGCGCGGCGATGGTAAAATTGCCTAGTGTGTATTGGGCTTAACATACCCTTATCTCTGCATTGTCTTTTTATGAGATGCGCCACTCTATTCATCATGATTTATCTATAGGGACAAGCAGTCAATGCCCAGACTGTGTGTGCATGTATAGAGAAATAAGGAAGGTATTCAGTTGTAAGGCTCTTCATAGCTCCTTTCACCAGAACAACTCGATATGCCTTGTAGTGGTTCCTTATGGAGCAAGGTCCTTGGTCTCCCATACCCCTTTGGATGGACATTTAAACTCTACCCAAAGAAGGGAAAATGTAGTGATTGTTTCCAGACTCAGTAGCAAGCCTACAAAAATCCCCCCTTCTATTTCAGAAAAGCTACATCCGCCCGCGCAGAGTGTAGTATATATCATAATGCACACATAACCACTGCCTCCTCAAAAACGGAAAATAGTAGGCAATGTCGTTTAAGATAAGACCATTTATCTTTTTCTTGCCCTACACGTCTATGGTTACCTAATGATAGTTGGAACATGAGGCAGAGGGTGATTTTCACATGCCATAGTAATTTCATGGATGGGATGAACGAGAGAACAATGGTTCAATTACAATAATTAGGCTTCTCCTAAGTCTTGATTGTCCAATTTGTTTCTTATATTTTCACCATTAAGGATCGTCATGATTTAGGAAATGACCGTTTATTATTTCACAACAGTATGTCATTTTGGAATCAGAAACAAAAGGGCTGACATAATAATTGTATTTAAAAGACGCATTGAAAGAATTTCAGTGTTCAACGATAAATGCCTCCGATTATGACAATCACCTTTGTGCCAATAGAAAAACGTGCTCGTGATATCCAGGTATTATCTGAATAAGAAAGGTGCATTGTGCATTACTACAGACGTGTTAAACTTTAAAGGAAAGACATTAATAAGAAAAGGTCATACGGGGAGATTGATGATAAGCTGATCTGAAGAGGAAAGAACCTCTATAAGAAAGAAAAGAAATGATACGAGAAATGCTCAACCTAATTGCTTTACAGCTCGTATTTTAATTTCCACAATATTTCATATAAAGAAAACACCATAAAACACGATGATCTGCTGATCCCACACATATGGCTTCGGTTGCAATGAAAAGATTAGTTTTACCTTATATATGCATCTTAAATGACATACGTGTACTATCCAAATATATCTGAATTATTCGACATGACTAAAAAAAGCATTTTCCAAATATAATTATATCGAATATTTATTGAGGACTACAGAACCAAGGCCTATTGTAATTAATTCATCTAACACCTAAAGTTGTGTCTTTTGACATGCTTTTGTATCGCGTATGGCCTATGTTACCGTCATGGTGAAACCTGCATCGTCTTTATTTAATAAACTGATAAGTTTTATTGAATAATTACTGAACACCTAGGAAGAGCATTAACTGCTGAACCAGCTTATGCAAAAGCGTATCATTTTGTATCGCTATACACCTTCAGTGTACCTTCAACCCCTTTGAATAAGAAAAAAGAAATGCAGGCAGAGTACCAAGCCTGTTTATATATATGTTATCGACTGAAGGAGAACAATATGACAAAGGATTTATAGGTTCAGCAGCCGCTTTGGAGCCTTTGATGTCCCAGAGTCTATTCACCTAGATGGCCATAGCTTTCAGGGTCAGCGGGTAACAATCGAAGAGCTGGTCCCCTCAGGGAGGAGATGCTCTCGTAGTCCTTTCATGACCTAGATACCTTTTGCATAATAGGTTCTTACACCCACAAGACGCCATGGCTACTAGTGGCCACCTAAAATCTGTAAGGGATTCCTCCTTTTTTGGCCCTCTATAAATGGCATGGGGAACCCCTTTGTTGGTTGTTTGGGTGCTGGCTGGTTTATGGTCCTACCTGCCATAATTATACCAGCGGTCCCAAAGCATGCTGGGATACAGGTGGAATTCCCACCTAAAATGGTTGCTGGTTAACAGTCCTAGTTTGAGAAACTAGCAGACTTGGATGTAACTACAGTCTACCGCTCTTGTTCTCTGAGCCGCCCCCTATGAGATGTGCTTCTATTATCGCTCACCCTCCTTGCGACGTCACACACCCCTCGGGTGTTGCTGGTTCCCGGTGTGTGTTTGTGTCGTCTTTCTTTATTTACTGGGTCACCAGCGTCCCACCTGCTGCGGACAGCACCCCTGAACTCGTGGTGTATTTGTCTTAGAAGCCAGTGGGATCAAAACAACCTTGAAAGAATGAGGTATGCCATGTACTTATATACACACTAAAGTTTTAAGTTTTAATATGTACTGACACATACGGAAGAATAAACGAAATATAGTAATTTGGTAAAGGTTTATATCTTGTAGGAAGCCAGAAGGTCACATCATTTGAACTTCCCAGATAGAAGGTCTCCGAAACAATCTTTTTACAGTGATTCTTTAATCTGTAAACCCTATTTATTCTCACTTTGGTAATTCTGGCATAGGGCATGAGTGCAGAAGGATCTTGTAATACTATCCAGCCAACCTGTGACGTAACAGAAATGTTCTGCAACCATACTTTTTAGTCAGTCTGTTTCTTACTAAAATGGCACATGACAATTACGTTATCAGAATTACTTTTTGGTCAGGTTAGGACAAAACCAAAACAGAATGTCATGAGAATGTTCTATTTAGGTTGAAGAACATATCCAGAATGTTATAATAATGTGGCAGTGCAATGTCTCAGCAGTAGGTCACAGTGACATAATTGGGAGTCACCAAAAGAATGTACCAAGAACCAATCCAGAACCAAACAGAACGTTGCTGCAACATTATTATAGCTTCACATGTCTGGCTGAGTATATATAGGGCCTATGGGGAGAACCCAGTGAATCTAGTGTGACGTGCAGTAGGCAATCAGTGTCCCGTCTACCCGCCCCCATCCCCCACCTCCTGTCGCCACCACTCCTCTCAATCACTGAATCAGGTCTCACTCTGCAACTTTTATCCGGGTATATCATCACAGAGCTAGCAGCGGCCCTCTGCTCCACGCCCAAGATGGATTTGGTGTTGTGCCACCTGAACCCTGCTGCCAATGCCCGGATGTTTGCCTCGTCAGCGTCTCAGACAACATATCGTCAAAGCTGTATTTCCACTCCACGATTCTATTCACGCTTTCATAAATTGCCAGTCGCAGTAAGGATTGAACACAGACATGTTATATATCATTAGAAAGGATTTCACATGCCCTTTCAAATGGTATATAGCATGCGAGGGTTCCATTCATATTTCTAATAATATATTAGAAATTGCCAATTTCCAGATAATCAAAATCACCCAGTTGAATACTGGCTTTACGTTTTAATGAAGGAACGCGCGCTTTTGGGGCTTTTAGCGCTGACGACATTTTACCCGTAGCGGGTGGCGATGGGGTGGTACGTGATAACCGTATGCACCCCTGAGGAGACGGAGGTGACCTCAGCATGAGGCCTCGGGGGTTCACACAGACCAGGGCCATAACCACCCACTCCCCACACCCTCCCCTCACACCTTCTAAAGCCCTATCCATCGGTTATTTATGAAGGCTCCTTTCCCACCTTTGCGTCGTCCGTATGAGACATATGAGGGGCGGCCACTCAGGGCGGGCGTTTCTTTAAGGGGACGTCCTCTAAGGCCAGGCTGGTGACAGAATGGAGCTTGTTACACCATTTCCCCCCTCCCCCTTTAATATTGATGCAAGGGGTATCTCAATTTGCCATGGAAACCGGACGTGATTGGTTAAATTCACCCTCCCTGCAATAAAGGGCCATATCCACAAGGCGATTTTACTGTCAACGGGCGATGAGCAACTGGGAGAATCGCCAGTGAAATTGTCAATCGACTGGCACATCAAGAATATTTGCCTGGCGATTTTATGGGCAATTTAATGGGTGATCCTGCGGCACATCGCCCGTCACATAAAAACCACACGGTACCCACAACAAATCGCAGGGTATTCCTGAGTTGCCCATTGACTTTACTGGTGATTCACCCAGTAGGCCGTCGCTGCTAAAGTCGCTTAGTGGATATGGCCCTTGAGAGAGTTGCTTCCTGGCTGTGTGATTAGAGACAAGGACTGCTCCCTGGCAGAGAGTATGATACAAGGACTGCTACCTGTTACATTGAATCCTCCTTCTGAGGAGGTTATCTCTAGGCTAGATCCGTCCGCCAACTCTTCACAGGTTCCCCGACCATCAACCAAGGGTGTAACAGTGACCAGAGGGTATAATATAACCGAGTCTGGCCTTGTAGCCCAAAGCCTATAGTGTGTCATACATGAAGCGCCCCCCCCCCCCCTCCCACCCCCTTTTATTATTTTTTTTTAAGCAAACTTAATTTCTAATGTTAAATTCTAGTGGAAAGGGGGTCAACCTTCCTTCCTCTCAGCCAAGTTTGTGACGTTATTATAACGTTGCACTTGCAGCAACGTTCTGGTTGGTTCTGTATTTGGTTCTTGTTACAATCTTTTGATAACTCCCAATTATGCCGCCACACCATACTGTTGTGAAGTTGCACTGTGACATTATTACAATGTGCCATCTAAGTAAGTAACAAACTGACTTAAAAAAGTATGGTCGTACAACGTTTTTGTTATGACGCAAGCTGGCTGGGCTGTTAGCATGCCCCCCACCATTTCCAAAAGCTTTATCCACTACTGATAACCAACCATAAATGTCTGGCTTCTACCTGTAGTCATAGTGTACCCATAGACCCCCCTGCTACAACAATAGGGTACTATAGGTCCTGCACCCATGGCCATCAGACACCTACCCCACGGGGGTTCGGGGGAAGAATAGGCCCCAGTAGCCCTTAGCTTGCTGATCGAATAAGGTGACAATAGGGGGGACCAAGTGGCTCTTTGGGTTCAATTCCTGGTTGGTGTCTGGGTTCACTAAAACCCCATACCCACTAGGCGATTTTACCAGTGATTGGCGACGGGCAAAAGCAGAATCACTGGTAAAATCAATTCAGAACACCTGTTAGATGTAATATTGAAATCTTATATGCTAACGTGATTCTGCTGTTGCCCGTTGCCAGTCACCGGTAAAATCACCTAGTGGGTATGGGGCTTAAGGGATGAGGTACAGCAAAAAAGATTTCGAGGTTTTGATCTCCTGCTGTTTGCCCGCCCTGTCACCTTCATCTCATAGATGCAATCACCAAAGACAGAATTCTTCCCAACCTGTTTTCGCTGTGAACATGACCTTAGTTGTTGAAGCAGCATAAAGCATCCATTACTCACTCACTCACTCACTCACCATCAGGCACATTTATGTCAAAGCAAGCGATATTCTCAGCCAAGCATAAGCTTCAGTCAACAGGTTCCATGCCTCACCTCATCTGTACAATGCCAGTACAAAGCCACACCCTGAAACCCCAGCCCCCAGGGAGACCCAGTAACTGATTATAACTAGATTCAGTGCCCCTATTTCCCTTTAGATCAGACCATATCTAGGTGAGTTTTATTGGCATCATAATATATAATATTATTATAGGAGATACATCAGGCGGGGGTGGATACAGGATTTGGGTAAGTGGGGGGGGGGGGGGGGGGGGGGCTCTGGATATATAGGTTAAGTACTATAGTACGCATTGCGTGCGTGTGTGTGCAACATTTCTTTCTATTTGGCAAGTTTAATTTCCCACCAAAAGTGGTGGGGGGGGGGGGGGGGGGTCAGGACCCGCAGGATCCCCCCCCCCCTAGATCCTCCCCTTCATCGCATATTACTTTTTTTAAATTTCATTTTAGTATACGTTTATTTCAGTTAAGAAAAAATCAAAAACCATCCACTATAGGGGTAGTATCGTTCCTTTATCACAAACGTTATGCCAAATGGAATAGTTTTTCCTTATTTGAACTTGTATTCTCAAATAGGACGGAGTACAGGGTAGAGATCGATATGCGTCGTAGTTTCTAAAACTCCCAGTAATTATCAATATATTATCACCCATCCAACACAACCCACCTCACCCCCTACCCCCAGCACACGACATGGGTGTCTCACTCTAATCAACTTCCCTCGCCGTTATCGAATTAACAGTTATGAATGATTTTCCGTTCCCGCGCAAACGCCAATGCCATATCGAGTTTTCTTCCCTTAACCCGGTGCTATTTTACCGAGTGACTTCATCAAATAATCCCGGCTGGTATAATCTAGGCTGACAGTCCTACGTCGATAGGCCCGCTCCTCCCCAGCAGACTCAGGCATTAATATCAATTTCGCGATATTTGAAATTAGCTGCCTGCAAGTCCGCTGCTGCTGATGGGTCTATATTAAGGTGGGCGAGGGACTGAAGCCTGTATTCAACTATTCGACTCAGTGTGCAATTTGGTAATTTGCTATTTGATATAACTTTCCCCCAATAATATGACAAAACACCGTGCATCCTACATATCATTTGAAAGGGAATAAAAAGCCCTTTCGAATGATATGTAACATGTCTATACTTATAGTTCAATTTTCCATGCCGATTTTTAAAATTGCCAGCAAAATTGGCAGACAACCATGTATCCTACATATCATGTGAAAGGGAAATTAAAACTCTTTCAAGTGATGTGTAGCATGTCTATGACTGACAAATATTCCCACTGATGATTTTTGAAATCGCGAATAAAGTCGGCTAGTGGAATACAGCCCTTATCCGACAGCTCCTATCACTGCCGTATTACTGTCGAGAGCCTCCCTCCATATCAGATGGGAGAAATGGAAAATTAGTTTTTTCCTGTTTTTCTGCGGGTCCTGCTCTTCCATGACAAGTCATTTGCAATATTACAAGGACATTTCCAAGGTCACCCCTACAGCTATATCAGTTATACATACACGTTTCAATTGATAAAGCAACATCGGGAGTGATTACGAATGAAGCTAGCGCGCCTTTTAAGGTAAGGCCTGAGCTCTCGGAGCAGAAGTAATATATCTATATATAACTTTCTGAATTAACTTTCGGTCGTGTTCGGTTTACTTGACAGTTGAAGTTTGTGTGCTCACTTTGTGATTTTAATCATACCTATAAATAGTTATATGTCTCTCCATCTTCCATACCTATCATTATCTGAGCAAGGACCAGTGCAAAGACTGATGCCTATTACGTGATTATGATAAAAAAAAGTACATATGTACCAAACTAAATTAAATAGGATTTACTTAGGTGTACATAACATAAGTTAGTTGAACAATGACAGATTCCTTAACTGTTTATGTGAGGTGTTGATTTATTTGTATTATTTTTTTCATATTTTGACACAACATTGCTTTTGACTCCCTTTAAGTTTATTTGAGGTGTTGAAAGCCGACATCAGCTTTATATATGTGAGGGCTGTCTTGCTCTGTTGAATTTGTTGAACTAAAACAGGAGATCCTGGTTCTGAGCTCCCACCTCTACACAGCTAAAACTAATGAGAACCTAGGCTTTATGGCAATATGAGTAAAGCGATAACTACTTTGGCCGAAATGACATGCAAGTTAACGGTTCGTCACACGACAAACATAATTATTATCACTCTAACATGCCGGATACGGACAGAAAATAAATCATCAAGACTATATTGTGTACTGTTTGTAATGTTTATATAAACGTATATATGTTGTTCAACGTATTTGTCTATCACACTCTGATGGAAGAACTTGTGTACACAGGAATCAATAATAAAAATAATATTGATAATAAAAATGCTCATGGTTACCGCAGACATGAGGAGCAAATGGATTTTGCAACGGTATTCTTTATATTGAGTGGAAATTTACATAACTTTCCTCTACGCTTATCACTCTAACTCGCTCCGAAACGAAGTAGGAGAAACAAAAGCAGTTTTTGGAGGGGATTTTCACAAGGTTAATGCCACCGGAAATCAGGATCGTTGTACCCAGCCGGACATCCGGAAAGGTGAAGCAACCGGAAATCCGGAAAGTTGACCCCGGCTACAAATCAAGTCAAATCCGCCTCATTCGTTAGGGAATGACGATGAGGTCATAATGGACTAATATGCAATTAACAATGGTTTATGTTGATAGGTTCTGGGTGCAGGCTTTCACATTGTCCAACGGGTGCAACTGATTTCAGGGGTGGATCCGGGGGAGGGGGGGGGGGTCCTGGGGGTCCTGACTCCCCCCCCCCCCTTTGCTGGATCCCTAAACTACAAAACGAGGGGGAAATGTCGCATGCCCATGTGCAAATGCACGCCCTTTTAGAACTTAACCTTTATGCTGACCCCTTTTCTTCCACGCCCACAACCTTCATATTTGTTGACAAATCTGAACTTAATCTGAGACAAATAAGATGATCTACAGAGAACCATGGGTAAATTTAATTTCATATCATGAGGGTTTCTATTATTAGAACAAATCTGACCTCAGATGGAAATATGAAAACTGACATCCCTTCAACATTACTGGCATTGGAACATTATGCGTCTAGCTCAGTGAGAATTCCCTGAGGCTATATTGGAGTGTACGTCCAGGTAAATGTCTAAGTATAGTTACTCACAGTCCAGTGGAGGAGGTACACTCAAGAGGTTCTTACCTGAAAGTAAACAGAGAGAGGTATTAGTATTGACAACAGGTTATTCATCAAAGAGCATAAGGTACAAGAACAACACTCAGTATCTTTTGTTTTGCCCGTCAACATCAAAGATGAATATCTATCATTTATTTTGCCCATCCAGAAAAACTGATGAAAATCTATCCTATGTTGGTAGCAGGGATCCTGGCACCATACGCCTCCAATGTCATGAGATTTTATGCCCGTATAAGAACTACCTCAGGGAAGACCTGGATACGTCTAACAGAATTAATGGTAGGAATGTGGATGTCATGGATATGGTGTCGTGTAATTTATACATCTAATTTCTTTCACAATTTCGTAATAAGTGTTAACGTTTCCACTGGTTCTCAGATCAGAACGTTATATCAGCGTCTAAAATGTTACCCGGATTACAACTTATATTTAGTATTAAGAGTTTAGAACGACTAATGCCAATATTCGTTCAGTATTGAAAGCATACGTAACCGTCTTGGTTAAAGCACTTTATTGACTGTTTATTGTGATCAATACTATTATTCCTTCTGTATTGACACCATACGAAATGGTTTTGGTCGGTGCACTATCAAGAGTATATTCTGATCAATACTAATATTCCCTCAATATTGACCACATTTACGTTATCATCTAAATGTATCAAACCAAATAACAGACTGACCAAATAGTTATGGTCACATAATATGCTTGTTACATTTGCTCCTTTCCCGGGGATGGTAGGGAGGGAAGGGCCGGGATCGGAGAAGAGCTATGGCTGTATACAGCAATTAAGGGTCAGTGGACTTGGATGGGCGAGCTGCTCAGAGCAGTTCAGAATTGCTCAGAGCTGTTCAGGGTTGCTCACAGCTACTTGGAACCGTCTGAAGCTGTTCAGAGCTCATCGCAGCTCTTCAGAGCTCTTCAGAGTTGTTCGGAGCCGCTCGGACTGCTTGGCTGCTCGGAGTTGCCAAGAGCTGTTGGAGTTGATCAGAGCTGCTCGGTTTTGCTAGGATTTGCTAAGAATTGCTCGGCGCTGCTTTGAGCTGCTCGGAGCTGCTCGGAGCTGCTCAGTACTACTGGGAGCTGCTCGGAACTGCGTTGAATTGCTCTGTACTGCTCGAAACAGCTTGGAGTTGCTTGGGGCTTTTCGGAGCTGCTCAAAGCTGTTTAGATCTACTTGGAAATGTTCAAATCTGCACGGGGTTGTTCAGAGTTCAGAGCTGCTCAAAGCTGCTTGGAGTTATTCATAGCTGCTCGGAAATGTTCAGGGTTCAGAGCTGCTCAGAGCTGCTAGGGGCTGCTCGGATATGCTCGAGGTTGCGCGGGGCTGTTTGGAGCTTTTCGGAGCTGCTCGGGCCGAGGTAAACTGCTCCCCGGGGACTCACTACTCGCCGTGCTAGATTACACCCCACGCCGACCAACGGTCCGATAAACAACCCGGCGACAAACCGCCTTGTTGACACTGCCCGCCGACAGGGGTCGTGGCCCGGGGAGAGGGGTATTATCAGAATGATACCGTCCGCCCATCCCTGATGCGCCCTGCTATGGCATGCCGATGTCACATGTATGTAATGGTATGATTATACTATGGCGAGCCATCATAATTATGAAACATTACCCACCTCACATTTTCCCTTGTGAATTATAGACAGTACTTATTCGAACTATGGCAATGGCAGATAAGAACGCAGCGATAATATACGTGGTTTACAAGAACCTAGTCTTAATATGCACTGTACTATGACAACTGCAAATGCTTGACATTCAAAGAATATGTCAAGGGCATCTGAAACGTCAATGCAAAGCAAGATGTGTACGTAACCTCCCTGACATTTTACTGAACTGAACAAGCAGCTGGTTCAGAGTTATGCTGAACATCAGGCCTCGTGACTCAACTCAAGACACTTGGTATTATTACGTGTATATAGGAGGTGGCTGTCCACAATGGTTTTTACATTATCATTCTGGATGCCCAGAGAAAGACTCTAAATGAATACAGAAGCATACACATACTATTCCAATTTCCTTAAAATCGGAAAAATTACCCCTTATATAGACGTTGTGCAGATGACGTCACAACTGGTCATAATAGATTGGCTGCCATATTGGTGATCAATTTATAACTTGTGATTTGAAGTCTGAAGCATAACATTTTATACCACAATTGCTACAAAATAAGTCTCACTGAGTGACAGCCAGTAATTATAGTTGCTTAGAATAGGTTTATTTATATCAAATCTAGGACCACGTAGTTTTGATCACCACATGGCGATCACCAAAAAGTGATCGTGTGACCACTTGTGCACAAGGTCTATAAAGAGAAGCAAAGTACTTATATTTCATACTACGTGTACAACTGGTGGTTATACACTAGACACTATACGTTCGGTCCCACACGTCAAGGCGCACAAACCATACTACTGCAGTCCATAGCAGCCAGTACACCTCCCCACCCCGACCTCACACCCCACACCCAAGCAGGCCTTCCAACCCCCCTCACCCCTCTCAGCCCCCCCTCCCCCCTCCCCCCCCTCCCCCCCCTCCCCCTCGTCACCTCCCCCCCACTCCCCTCGGACCACCGGGCGGGAGCCTGACGCGGGAAGCGCCGATCCCGGGCCTTAACGAGAGTGGCCACTGTAATGGGAGATAAATGACATCCGACTCGACATAATTCTCTCTTTATCTGCGCCGGGGAGGGCGACAGGCGGGGGGGGGGGGGAGGGAGGGAAGGTGGGGGTGGGGCAGGGGGTGGGGGTGGGGGCTAGGGGTAGAGGGGTAGGGGTAGGGGTAGAGGGGTCTGTGTGTCTGTGTCTGTGTGTGTGTCTGTGTGTGTGTGGTGTGTGTGTGTGTCTGTGTGTGTGTGTCTGTGTGTGTGTGTCTGTGTGTGTGTGAGGTGGGTGGGTGGGTGGGGGGCAACGCGGGGTGTTGATAGGAGGATCCTGAGCTGAATTGGTTACAGTTAATGCTTTCAAAACGAGCGGAAAATAATTACGCAATTTGTAGAATACGGATACTATCTCCCCAGCCAAGGATGCGTCGTATTATAGTGTGACGTTCTCTGGTAAGTCGGGGTTGCCGATTCTTACAACAGAGGAACGTGGGGGGGTTGTTCGGGTCTCGGGGCGGACGGGGAATCCGGGCCAAGAACCGAGATGTGTTTCTAGAGTCGTGCCTCGCGCACGAGGGGGGGGGCTGAGCGAATCGGTCGGGGATCGGCACTCGATGTCAAACGGAGGACTGCGGGGAAGGGAAATTATGGTAGGGGTACGGGTCGGCCGGGGGTTCGTCTCGCTCTATCTCCCAGACCAGCATTCACCCCCACCGGGCGGTCCACCCCACGGTTCCGGTCCGCGGGGGCGACGGGCCGACGGTCGCCTATTGTTTGGTAGCGTGGGGCCGAGCCTGCCGCGCCCTCGTCCCCGCGGACTTCGTTCCCTCGTCCTGCCTGTCATGCCTTCGTGCCATGCTACACCTCGGTCTCCGGGACTGTTTCGGGCCTTCGCGCCTTACTTCGGTCCTTCGTTCCTCGTTCTTCGGGCCGTCGGGCCCCTACCCTAAGTTCTTACTATTTATCTCGAACTTCGACTGTTTTGTCCTAACTTCTGGTTAATTACTCGAATCAGCTCATCTTTAGCGGTTGTTTCAGGAAAGAAGACACGTCTGGACACAAGGAGAACTATTAAAGAACTCTGTTTATTCGGGCCTCACCGCCCCTTTATATACTATAGAAGTCAGCCCTGATTGGCTGCTTTCGGTCACGTGATCTATAACTGACGTCACTTCCGGTTTATATCTTTCGTTTCCGGTTTACATTTCACTTCCGGTTTATATCTTTCCGGGTTTCGTTCCTTTACATTTTCGTTCCTTACATATTCGTTCCTTACATATTCGTGCCTCTTTTTTCGGGCTTTTTACACTTTCGTTCATTATTTACATATTCGTTCTTTTACATATATTTCATATATTTCGTTCTTTACATATATACCTTTTTATAGTATTATCGTATTTTCTCTTATTTTGACCTCTACATATTTTGGATGAATAGCCGTTCATCACAATAGCATCGCAGCAACAGTCTGGTTGGTTCTAGATCTGTATTTGGTTCTTGCTATGTTCTTGCTATGCACAGCAATGTACTGCTGTGAAGTTGCACTGCGGCATTATTATAATGTTCTGGTTTTGTTCTTCAACCTAAGCAGAATGTTCTTGTAACATTCTATTTTGGTGTTGTCATAACCTCATCAACAAATGATGTTAAAGTAACATTCAGTTGTGCTCGGAACCCCCTTTGCTTTTAGGGCTGTCTACCCAGCCAAGGTGTGAGGTAACAGTCCCATTATGCGACAATGCTTTTTTGGTTTGTCAATTACTTACTAAAATGTATGATAATGGTTACATTATTTTTCTGGGAGGTTGAGACCTAACCAAAGCAGAACGTTATCATAACGTTCTAGTGAGGTAAGGTCAAGATCAAATTGAAACAAAATGTCATTGTGATGTTCTCATTATGTGAGGTCCAGACCTTACTTAAACAGAACATTGTTGTGACCTCCTGATCAGGGGAGGTCCTAACCTCACCTTAACAGAACGTTATTGTGACGTTCCGATTATGTCAGGTCTTAACCTTACCTAACAGAAAGTCTTATTAGGTTAGGTGTCACCCTAACCTAAACAGAACGTTATTGTGACAACCTCATTCAGTGACGTCTCAACCACACCTAAACAGAATGTTATTGTGACATTCTTATCAAGTTTCAGCCTCATAAATAACGTTACAAGAACGTTATAAGAACGAAGCAATGTAACGTCGCAACAGTTGGTTGCAGCGACGTAATTTGGAGTCATCAAAAGAACGTCACTGTAACCTGACAGTGTGACGTAACAAGAATCAATCCAGAACATTTCTGCAACGTTATTAGAACGCGATTTCCTTGGCTGGGTACACCACTGTTTCTGATTACCACACCCCTCCCTTGCCCGCACCCACAAAGACCCGTTCCTCCCACCTTCCTTTTTCTTAATTTGAATCTAAGAAATATTGTGAAAAATCAAGCCTGTAACTCACTCTAATTTACCTCAGTCAGGGACTACTCAGTCCTCCTTAGAACCCCCTATGCTTTCAGGCCGATCTACCCCCGTGATTCCCATGCCACCCCCTCCAACCTCCCCTCCCAAACACACACCCACAAAGGCCCATTCCTCCCACCCCTCGTTCCCCCGCCGCGCCGAGTCATAACAATATTAGTTATCTGAATCAGATTAGAGGCCGGCTCGGGCGGGAGACCATCTATCAATTATTGGTCGCCCAACAAGGGGGGCGATTACCCCCCCGATGGGCATTAAACAGGGCTGACGGATGGCTACACGGCTGCTACTACCCCGACTCCTACTACAACCCACAACCCTTTTAGCCGTCTGTGGGAACTAGCATTGTAATCCCCATGCCTACCCCAGCCCCCTCCTTTTTAGTCATCTGTGGGAACTATAGATCTGGGACACAAGAAACAACTCAAACACCTAAACATTTTCTGTCACCTCCTGTTGGTTCGTCTTTTCCTATGTTCTCATAAATTCACCAAAATGTGTGGGAACTACTATTGTAATCCCCATCCATACTGCAGTCCCCTCCGCCTTTTAGTCATCCGTGGGAACTATAGATCTGGGACACAAGAAACAACTCAAACACCTAAACATTTTCTGTCACCTCCTGTTGGTTCGTCTTTTCCTATATATGTTCTCATAAATTCACCAAAATGCTTGGGAACTACTTTTGTAATCCCCATCCATACCCCAGCCCCTCCCCCTTTTAGTCATCTGTGGGAACTATAGATCTGGGACACAAGAAATAACTCAAACACCTAAACATTTTCTGTCAGCTCCTGTTGGTCTTTTCCTATGTTCTCATAAATTCACCAAAATGTGCGGGAACTACTATTGTTA
The DNA here is from genome assembly GCA_936440205.1 of Lepidonotus clava. Lineage (NCBI taxonomy): Eukaryota > Metazoa > Annelida > Polychaeta > Phyllodocida > Polynoidae > Lepidonotus > Lepidonotus clava. Next base: position 65,836,424 of record OW387134.1, on the reverse strand, counting down.
TCCCCATCAATACTGCAGTCCCCTCTCCCTTTTAGATATCTGTGGGAACTACTGCTGGGACCCATATGGGAAGAAAGATTCTATGCGAGAATGCAACGTTATTATAACAACGATATGGCAATATGGCTAGTCCTCCCAGCTTTTGTACGGCTCCTGTACAACCCCCCCCCCCTCCCCCACCTCCCATTTCAGCTATGCATGAGAACTACTATTGGAACCCACACGGGGAGAAAGTTCCCAGGCTAGAATGCAGCATTATTATAACGTTGCTTGCTTTGGTCCTTGCTACATTAATTTATGGTACCAAATGGAACGTAACATTGCGTAAAATACATGAAAGGAGATGTCCGTAGTGGGGAGAATTAATTTCGGTTAAACCGTCTATATTCTTAACTGTTTCAAGTTATCAACGCGGTATCCCTAGCAAATTGAATCGCACCCATATCCAAAGGTCCTTCTTCGCAATTTTGCTAGGAATCTATTCATAGTTATACTACATCTTTTGTGTTTTAGATATTCTCACATTGATACATTATTTAATTAACATCATTTGTTCGTGAAGTTTGCAAAGATCGTCTATTGAAATCCGAGGAATTCTGGTTGAATTACTATAAAATCTTGCATTTCAGTAGTCGGGAAAGTTGATTTTCAAATTTGCAATCATTAGCGCCATTGTGTATATTTTGTTATACCTTAATTAGTTTCGCTTTATTCATTAAGGTCTTGTGACAATCTCGTAGACCTAGAATGTTCCCAAACTATTGAACTTTTTTTAATCGCGCCAAGGGAACTGATCGAGCTCCCATTTAGAAGTAATATTATCTTTCTCTCAATTCTCCAGCCTACCCGCCACACATACCTACATAACTCACCTATTTCAAAGAAAATCACATTAGTGTACCAAATATAAAACAATAATCCTGAGCCATTACTATGCTAATTCCGACAGTCGATAATACCCCCAGGCGGTTCATAATAAGACATACCGCCTGGGGACATCCCCCATTCTCCTACACTACTCGCGACTTGGTCAAGTCAGTATTCAACTAGGCGATTTTGACTACAATAAATTTGCTAATTCTTAGGATTTTGTTCGAATTATTTCACAAACCCCTACATGTTACATGCCAGTCGAAAGATAATTCAAAATCCTTTCTAATAATATGTAACACTTCTGTGATAACCATTTGTCACTTTGATTTTTGGAATCGGGAGTAAAATCGAATAGTGGAATATAGTCTTAGAGCTGTAAGTAGTGCAGGCAAAGTAAGATATAATCCAGGCTTCGTGCCAGTATTTCTGTGCGGCCTAGGACACCATTGATTGTAGGTGGCAAAGCAATATAGAGTGTATTTAAAGTCTTAAGGAGGGCTTAGGCATCGCAAACGACATTCTCCAGTCGAAAACAAGCCTATTACTGAGCAGCGCTTCAGTTGGCTGACTAGAGTGGCGCGCGCGTCAAAGCCTCCATATCTGTTGTCTTTAGACCATAATCTCCAGGTTCTGGGGGGGGGGGGAAATACTCACTCTAATTAAGGTACCCACTGCAAAACTACGTTTGCCCCCCCCCCCCCCCCCACACACACACACACTTTTTTTCGGCTAAATGACAGCTCTGTGAAATTCTGGATGTGCGTTTACAGCCCCCTGTTTTCTGAGATGTCAAGGGACAGCCCCTTGTTTATAACAGCTACTGTGTTTGGCTCAAAAAACTAATATAATGGGCATTGTTTTTCAAAGATTATAATACAATTAATCTTATGAATATCTAATGAGTTTGAACAGCCTAAAATGTGCCAGTGATGCTTTACTCTGACTACTAAAGATATCTCATACAGACAATAATTATAAGCCTTGACAGCCCCCATTTTAAGAGTTGTCTGGTCAGTGACAGCTCCACCCTATCCTACCTTTGCCCCAATCACAGCCACAGCTTCCAAAGGCCATATTGCAGTGGGTACCCAAACCCAAGTCGAGTACCCCCCCCCCCCCCTCCCGGCGGGTTCCAGGTCCCCTCCTGGTGCGGCAGGGTGGGAGAGTGGGAGTGGGGTATTACTGGAGGAGGGGTTTGGGGGCAGGGGCTGCAGGCCGCATGGAGAGCCCGGCCCTAACAAGAATTGAACGTGTAATTACATTTCTGCGAACAGGGTCTTGATTAAGCTTGTCCTGGGACTAATTGCCTTGGAGACGTTGCACCCTGGCTCTGAGGGGAAAGGGACGGACGATGGGTTGTGTGGGGTTGTAATGGCCGTATTCCACTATCCGATTTTACTCCCAATTTCAGAAATCAGTAGCTTAAATTTTGCTTAAACATAGATATCTTATATATCTTTTGAACGGTCTTTACATTCTCATTCAAGTGGTATGTACGGGTTCGTTTCATATTTCTTATTACAATCTAAAAATTGCCAAATGTCGGGTAGTTAAAATCGCCTAGCGGAACACAGCCTTAGACTGTATTCCACTATATGATTTTACTCACAATCACCGACATCTCAAGTGATAATAACGGTTTATCATAGAAATGTTATATATCATTAGAAAGGTCTTCCAATGCTCTTTCAAATGATGTGTAATGTGTATGGGTTCCTGCAATATTCCTACTAATAATTTAGAAATAACCAAATTTTCTGTAGTAAAAATCGCCATGTGGAATATAGGCCTTAATTAGTGGTTGGGGAGCGGCAGAGGCCAGGGGTTGTGTAGGGTTATTTGGGTGAAGGCAGGGAGGCCACGGGCAAAGGGGTCAGTGGCCGGAGAAAGCAATGACCACGGCCGGTTATCATAACAAAAACCATGTAGAGGTAGGGGGGACACTTTAAAAAAAAATTCTTACTGTACCACACAACACTAGGTTGTATGTACCAGGGAAATTAATTCCTGACAGGCACAGGAGGTTATAGAAGTACATACACGATATATATATATATATATATATATATATATATATATATATATATATATAATTGTTTTGTTAATTACCAGGCTTTTGTTGCTAACCAGAATTTGAGTTGCATCTGGCTCTGTCGACCTTTAGAACTAATAAAAAGATTTCTTTAACTAATCTTATCTAAAAATCTGATTTATCTTGAATATATGGGGAGCAAAAACGAGGGACGTGCAATATTACACATTGCCAGCATGTATGTAATATGTTTCTATATATAACTACACCACCTCTCGGTCAAGCTTGAATCGCCATACCACTGTAGCCGACCCTAACCGTATGACACTCCGCCCCTATCAAAGTGTCCCTCACTCCCGCCAACCTCCTCAAGCCTTCCCTCCCATCCCCATCCAGGCGGCGGCGGTCAATCCCCCCGGGGGGTTCGCCTACAAGGATCAAACGGACACGGACCCAATTATCAGACCGTTATTGGGACTCAGGGCCGGGATAAGCGTACACGACCCGGCCTTACAGCGGGCTGGGGGGGGGGGGGGGGTGGTGGGTCTGGGGGGAGGGCGGCTCGTGTTGTCAAAGTGACCAACTCTGGTTCTCCCAACTTTAAATGTTTAACCTTAGTTTTACCCTTTTTAGTATGACAACATAAGTAGGCTATAATTGCCTTAGTTTTTTTTTAGAGAAAAGTGCTACAGATATAATACTCACACACAACTATAGGCCTATAAGTCTGTTCAAATAATTATATTTGTGCTTACTGAATAGTTTTGTGATTCTAATAGGCATTATCCTATAACATACAAGATATCATTGAAATGCAATTTTACAAGAGTTCGCTTCGGTTGTAGTTAATCATTATTGTCCTGTTTCTAAAGGTGTAAAGAACCGACCCCAAAAAAATGATACACCACCCAAACCTGTATTTTCATGAGATGGAGAAATTGAAAATGAATATTAACCAAGCTCGTGAGTTAAATCTTGCCATATGTGACTGCGCCTTTCCCCTGTCCCTACCCGGCACACCCCTCACCCAATCCCCACCCCCCTCCTCCTCCTGTCCCTCCCCAAGCCGCTATAGATGACCAGATGAAGGCAGCTTTAATAGGAGATCGGCCAAGTCGGCCGGAAAGGCAATAGGGATCCAAGGACTGCGGGGGCGGCGGGCCACTAAAGGCTGTATTCCACCAGGCGATTTTAACTACCTGGAATTTGGCAATTTCTCAATTGTAGAAATATGAAAGAAACCCTTACATGTTACATACTGTTTGAAAGAGAATTTGAAGGCCGTTCTGATAATATATAACATGTATATGTTTAATCAAAGTTTAAACTGCCGATCTTTGAAATTGGGATCCGAGGACTTCGGGGGCGGCGGGCCACTAAAGGCTGTACTCAACTAGGCGATTTGAACTACCTGGAATTTGGCAATTTCTCAAATGTTATTAGAAATATGAAAGAAACCCATACATGTTACATACCGTTTGAAAGAGAATTTGAAGACCGTTCTGATGATATATAACATGTCTATGTCCAATCAAAGTTGAAACTGCCATCTTTGAAATCGGTAGTTAAATCGGATAGTGGAATACAGCCTTCTGTGTGTGTGTCAGGAGTAGCCCCCCATATGTTCCGCAGATTAGCCTCACAATTTATCACGGTCGAGTGGCGTGGCGCGCGCCCAAGCTCCGTGTCCTAATCTTATATAAGGGTCTCTTTCGTCAGAGCCCGGCGCCAGCCCCCTACCACTGCTGCCGGGGTGGGGCAGTGATCATTGGTCGCCTGTCTATAGGCTGAATTTAAACTGTTCGATTTCACTCCCGATTTTAAAAGTCGCCAGAAGAAGTATGGCCTAATCATAGCATGTTATTAACTGAAAAATAGAGGCAACTCTGATGTTTAGTAGATTCAATCTGCGTAGTACCCAGAACAACCCGACCAGCAGGGTATAAATCTGAGTCCCCGCGTTGTGGTACCCAGAACAACCTGACCAGCAGGGTATAAATTTGAGTCCTTGTGTTGTGGGGTGTGGTACCCAGAACAACCCGACCAGCAGGGTACCAATCTGAGTCCTTGTGTTGTGGGGTGTGGTACCCAGAACAACCCGACCAGCAGTGTATCAATCTGAGTCCTTGTGTTGTGGGGTGTGGTACCCAGAACAACCCGACCAGCAGGGTACCAATCTGAGTCCTTGTGTTGTGGGGTGTGGTACCCAGAACAACCCGACCAGCAGGGTACCAATCTGAGTCCTCGTTTTGTGGGGTGTGGTACCCAGAACAACCTGACCAGCAGGGTATCAATCTGAGTCCCCGTATTGTGGTCACTGGTACGTACAACAACCCGACCAGCAGGGTATCAATCTGAATCCCCGTGTTGTGGAGTGTGGTACCCAGAACAACCTGACCAGCAAGGTATCAATCTGAGTCCCTGTGTTGTGGTACCAAGAACAACCTGACCAGCAGGGTATTAACCTGAGTCCCCATTATAAATTTGACTGGCATGCCTGAAAGGACATAACCTTAGACTATCTGTGACTCAATGCACATGCACAATGATGTGGCCGGTAGACGAATCCTGGCCGGTACGTGAATCCTGCCACAGTAGCCACTGGTACTAGTGGTAGAACAACCCGACCAGCGGGGCATCAATCTGAGTTCCCGTGTTGTGGTCGCTGTTACCCATTGGTCACCATTACTGCTGGTCTCTGGGGATTCCTCCCTGGGTCGGTGCACAGAGGTACACCCATGTAGAGTGGTGTTTATCCTTTTTTATATGAGGATTTATACAGACATTAGAGGGACTTCGGTAGGCATACTTACATCCAGACAAACACATGTATGTATTCACACACAGTATAAGCACAGCCGTTGCACAGCCACAGAGACATGTAAAATTATATCAATGTGCGCGTGTCTGTAAGTGTGTGTTTATGTGTGTATGGGCTTTTCTTTGGGTGTATGGAATAACACTCTTCTGTTTCCTGTTAATATGTTTGTTTGTGTATCATATATATAATATATATCACATAAATACACTACGTTGTTGCTACCTGCAGTTTTTGATGCAATGTAAGTGTCTTGAGGGCAGTATACCTTCATAGTTAATAACGACTAACGTGTTTGAACTAGAACGACTACATTCTAACCGCTAACTAGAAATTGATCCCTCTTACAGACTACCCGCAGTGATTTTTTCGTCTTTTTTTATGCACCAGCAATACGTAACTGAATATCTCAACTCTGAAATAATAGGATAGCGCAGCAGGAGTAGGGAGTGGTGTTATGGCGGGTCATGATAGGATGGTGGTCAGTTTTGTGTTGAGCAAAACTTAAGTCTTTGAATCAAATAATAACTAAATGGAAAACGCAGCAGGAGTTGAGGTGGAAGCGGCCATCGCAGTCTTTACAGCGTGTCGGTCAGTTTAGTGTTGCCCGATACTTAAGTCTTTAAATTAAATAATAACTAAATATCTGAACTCTAAAATGATAGGAAAACTTCGCCGGAGTTGAGGGGGTAGGGGCCATTGCAGTCTTTACAGCGTGTTGGTCAGTTTTGTGTTTACCGATACTCAAGTTTTTAAATAAAATAATAACTAAATATTTCATCTCTAAAATAATAGGGAAACTCAGCAGGAGATGAGGGGGTAGCGGCCATTGCAGTCTTTACAGCGTGTCGGTCAGTTTTGTGTTGATCGATACTTAAGTCTTTGAATAAAATAATAACTAAATATCTCATCCCTGAAACAATAGGAAACCGCAGCAGGAGTAGAGAGGGAAGGGACCATTGCGGTCTTTACCATACAGCGTGTGGGTCAGTGCAGGAGGCATTCATCCTGCGGCTGGAGGACCAGCCCCCCGATAATCTCCATATTTGGACCCCCCGCTGAGCGCGGCTTACCGCGGCGGTGGTCGATTACCTGAGCGATATTGGGGGAATATGTCAACCGTCGGCCGCCGTGCGTGGGCGTCGTGGGCGTCGGGGCGACGGGGGGCGAGTTAAGCCCCTTTTCCACCAGCCGATTTTACCATCGATTTGTTGGTGATTTATTACTTTTAACTAGCAATTAAGGCAAAAGATTATATATCTGACATATCATTTGAAAGAGAATTAAAAACCCTTACTACTGGTATATAATACGTTCATAATTAACTAATACTTCCACTGCAGATTTTTGAAATCAGAAGCAAAATCGGTTGGTGGAAACAGGGCTTTAAGGCTAACTTCCACAACCCGATTTTAATCCCAGGTTTCGAAAATCACTATAAGGGTTATTCCCTAGCCATGTTACAAATCTTAATTCTGTAATGATTTGAGGTTTTCTTTGAAAGTATAGCCTGCTGTTATGATATTTCTGCGCATCTGGGATATTTTCTGTCAGATTGTAATTTTGAAAGAAAAAAAATCCGAAAAGGGCACAGCGAGTACCTTTGCGCCAGCCCTAAACCCGCCACTTCTCTGGACCCTACCCATTCTTCTTATCCTTTCCCCTTTGCCCCCAGTACAAGGGTTCCGGCGTGTGGTGGAAAGTGGTGGGGGCGGCGGCGGTGGTGGTGGTGGGGGGGGGGGGGGGGGTGCGAGCCGATCGTCCCTTTAAGTCGGCACAGGGGGCCTGGCTCTGGGGGTTGGGGAGGGCTTGTTTAACATGGATGGGGGGGGGGGGGGGGGGGTCATCCCCCCTGGGAGCAATGAATCATGTCGGACCCTCTTTTACCCAGCCCACGTGAGGAGTGTGTTTGCACGGGGGAAAACCTCTCTTTCCGCCTCGCCTTCTGCACCCAAACCCACTCCCCCTGATCCGCCCGGCCAAATCACACAGTCACACAAAACCCTTCCAGGGTTAGGAACGTTTTTTATCTCCTTCCTCACCCACCGGGGACAACGTGCATGCTTTAAAGGGGATCCACTCTCTACGCCAGCCTGCCATAAACCCCCCAAGCCTTCCTTCCAAATTTAAGCCCCGACCAAAGGTTCTATTCCACTCGCTGCTTTTACGCCCGATTTCAAAAAACTGGCAGTGGGAATATAAGTTAACCATGAACATGTTACATATCATTAGAAAGGGTTTTTAATTCTCTTTTAAATGATGTGTAATATGTATGTATGGTCCTTTACTATATCAATGATTAAGAGTAATAAATGGATTAATCACAGTGGTCAAAATCCACCTCAGTTTAAACCCCGACTAAATACCGGTACAGTTCTCGGGGAGGAGGCGGTGAGCAGCTTAGTCTGTCGAGACAGACTCACTGATTCCAAAGTGTGTCTGTACACAAGCAACCATTTTAGGTTGGAATTCACATCCCAATCCCAGCATACTTTGCTGCCGTTGGTTTATAGCAGGTTGAACTATGAACCAGCCAGCAGGCAGAACCATCAAAGGGAATACCCATGCTATTTGTAGACAGCCATTAAAGAATTCTTAGCAAATTTGAAGTGGCCAATGAAAGACATGGACTGTTGTGGGTTTACGGACCCATTAAGTAATAGCTAATCTGGGTCAGAACGGACTATAAGCAGCTGAGGCCTGGGGCGGCGAGCAGCTCCCGAGCTGCTCAGGGAATACGGAATTGACGTCTTGGATGAGGCCGGGCCCCGCCACTACCCTAAGCCTATGACCAGATGTTGGGCAATCTCTGCTAAGCGTGAATGGTGGCTAACTTTATTGATTAGTCGGCGCAGAGTGGCTTGGCGCTCTAATCCTATTGCCCCTTCCACTCCACGGCCCGTCGCTATACCGACCAGTCGAGTCCCACCAACTTGGATGTTTACACATTCTACTTACGGAAATTTAAAGTATTGAATGCGGGTCAGATTTGTAATCCATACATGCTATCTACACCGGTAAATACTAGATTGGTTAAATCTGATTTGATATGCGGTCAATATTCATAAAGTTATACTATCTCGAGAATGGCTTCTCAAGCTGGTTCCGGTTATAAACAATGTAGTTCCGGCCTTTTGATAGTTGCTTAGGACCCATACCGAAAGGGGAGTTATAGTAAGGAGGGACAGGGAGGCAGAGCAGTGAATTAAACCAAATATAATTAGAAGTAGTTTTAGGCACCAAATCGAACCAAAATATGCACACCGGCCATACAATCACATGTTTCAAACAAGTAGGCGTAGTTAAAACAGAATAGACGCCAGCATGACAACAGATACAGTGAAAAGAGTATTAGAGGATAAGCAGGGTCATCAAGCTAGGTATAAGCAAAGACTAGTCGGCCAGGACCTCGCAGAAACAGTAATTCAGGCATGGCTCCCGAGTATGAAAAGTTCTCAGAATCCAGCCCCCTCCCCCTCACCCCCCCCCCCCCTCCACATCCAGTCCAAGGACACTCCTGCCGTAATCCTTTCAAATACTTAATAAGCAAAGTGCATTTATAGCTCGGGTGTTATGGAATTTCCATTGACTCGGTGTGCGGCTGGCCTGGCCGTGTGTGAGGGGTGCGGCCGGCGGAATGGGGGCCCAGACACGAACAACTCAGCCTATATTAGGAGCCAAGTGTTAGTTTGCTAAAAACCTATTTGATTTGTGTTTATTTCTATTTTGTGTATCGTATTTTCGCTATGATATAACTATTTGATAATTCTATGAAGGATTAATGAATCTTTTAAAATATCGTTGCATTGGCTACGTGGTTTCCTTTAACTGGGCACAATGTAGGAGGGTGGGAATGGGGGACTTACTTATTGGACCATTGACCAAGTTACAAAATCTAAATCAATTCGCAACGGCATCATTGCTCCTGTACTTTATTCACAGGGCAGAATCCAGCAAACAGTGGCCAGGAATGCCCTGTGTGGTAAGTGGGTCAATACTTGGCACCCCATAAGGATGTAGGGGACAAGTGAGCAGTGCGTTGTAATGACTGAGCAACTCAGCCTTGAAGATAGTGGGTTAACACTTGTCGATCCATAGGGCTGTAGTGGATGAGTGAGCATTTTGTTATATTTATTGAGCTACTCTTATTTGGCGGGTTGACACTTGTTGCCCCATAGGGCTGTAGGGAGTGGGTGAGCAGTTTGTGGGGTTTCCGTTTGGCACCCCATAGGGCTGTAGGGGTTGAACGAGCAGCTCGCTATATTGACCGAGCTGCTCGGCCCCAGAGGCGGCGGCCGTGTCACAGCGGAGTGAGGCCGTCAATGCCGCCCGCTAATGCGACTCGACATATCCATACCGGCTACTTAAGGCATGTCGGCTTGCATCACCTCAAGCACTGTCACTTAGTCAATGGCCCAACGCGTTACTCCCCCCCCCCCCCCCCCACCCCCACCTACCCCAACCCCAACCCGGCCAGACTGTGCCAAGTCAAGGGGAACGGGTACTGCCAGCGGGTCCAACAAGCCACCCGCACCCAAAGACATCGACCAAAGTGAAGGCTCGCACCAGCCACACCAGAAAGTGCATTTGCTCGAGGAGACAAAGCTGGGGTATTTATAACTTTTGTCGGCCAAAAATAGATCTGCAGTCAGAGGTATACCTATTGACATGTGGGCGCATTGAGAGGGGACGGGTAAGATAACCCCTGATGTATACGCAGTGACCTTGTGCCTAAAGGGTAGGCTATTACTGGAATAACATAATAAAACCTTATCATATATTCAGTAATTACTATAATTGGCTTTCATATCGACCACGCAGAACAACAATTTGCAGTACAGAAATAGCAATAACAATTGGCAGTATAGAAATAGCAACACTCACGGTAATCATTGATCATAAGTATTCATTTAATCTGATAATCGTTTTGACATTAATATAAACACACCACCTAACAGCGACCTTCCAAGACCTGCACTTAACCAAATAATATATGAAAGTATTTCTCCATGACTCCCACCCAGAAAAGATAAAATTTGACTACGCGAACAGAGACAAGCCAACAAGTGAAGCATATCAGCAACCCTTCATATGTTGTATTTGTTATTCACATCTAAATAATTTTTAGATTCTTTACATTAATAATTTGACATGTATATCGCACTTAATGACAACTATATGCCAATGTAATTGTAAAAGACATTGTCCTTGGGCTGGCCATATTGGTGATCAATTCATAACCAATATCATTCTCATTTCTGAAACATTTGGAACAAATATTTGTATAACATCTAATCAAAATAGACTGATTCAAATATATGCAACACTCCTGATTCTTTAGATTTAATAAATTTTGAATATATTTCATTGCCACGTGGTGATTGTGGTGGTCACCGAAAAGTAATCACGTGACCACATCTGCACAAGGTCTATGCCCTCCCATGTAGACCCCTACAGCTGGACAGTCTTTCATGTATGTCAGGGGAGAATCTACGATTTCGGAAGGGTTAGGAACAGCATATTACTGTTAGCTTATTCTGCTCTTTTTGTAGTTTAACATTCCACCAAACGTTGAAGAAAGGGGTGGGCTGGACTGATTTACCACCCCTCATTTTTGACGTTCAACGCCCCCGCCGTGTCAGTCCGTTTGGCAGTGGGTATCTTTTAAAGTCCAAGTGCCCCCCCAGCTCTTTATACTTAAAAAACAAACGTTCATAAACTTACAAAACGTTATTTCTACTCACACCTCAATTAATCGCATTCCAATAAGTTTGGGACAAATTAGATGAGCCTGTACCGGCCACTTCGGCCACTTCGGGCCGACTAGCCCCCACCCTCATTTTTGTGTCCCCCCCTGCGCCCCCCCCCCATCCCCCACCTCTGCGTCCCCTCTGCGTCTCCCCCCCTGCGTCCCCCCAGCGTCTGACAGCCCTGGAGTGGTGCCTTCATAGATCATCCCGTCGCCGGCTTAATAACCCACGCCTTCCTAATTGCGATTACACTCTCTCACTCCCAGCACAATTAGAAAGACGTTGATGTGGTGCAAAGAAATTGATGGGAAATCTTTGCCGAGGAGTCGTGAGTGGGAAAACGTGGAGTGCTCGGGCCTGTGTGTACGGAATGGAGGGCTGTTGGATTAACTTGAGAGGTTTGGGTGGGTTGGGTGGGTGGGTTGGGGGGTGGGGGGTTGGTGGCTCAGAGGGGTGCCTCGAGTTGTTAGGTCTGTGTGCAGACTGTATTTATGTGTCATTTTCGTGGCAAAAACAAGTTGGGACAAATTCTGTCTTTGGTGATCGTATCTTTGAGATGAAGGTGACACAGCAGGCAAACAGCAGGGGATCAAAACCTGGAAATCATTTTTGCTGCATCTCATCTGTCAGTGAACCCATACACCAACCTGGCATCGAACCAAATGAACAACTTGGTCAGTGCTGGGTCTCCCCATCATCACCTTTTACAACCAGCAGCTGCTACTTAGGGGCCTATACTCTTCCCAGGAGCAGAAGCCCCACCCTGGTACCCCCACAGGGCCAGACTAGTCAGTGTACGGACCTGTTATATAAGATCTAAGTAGGTCAGGGACAGACTAATTGTGTGTAGGCTAGAACTTGATAAGGAGGGCGTGTGTGGGGCGGGGGATTGAGGGGGGGATGGGCAGATCCCTGGGGTGCTTCAAGTTGTTAGGATCGTGTGTAGACCAGAAAATGATTGGGGGATGGTGTTTTTTGGGCCCTGTTTTTGGGCTCATGTAGCCCTACTGATAACACCCCAACACACCCCGGACACTGCCTTATCTCCGCTACCATGCGTGGGAAAAGAGAGACCTGGAATTAATTGCACTGGGCCGGCGAATCCCTGCTGCACCCTGCGCAAAAAGAGAAGACAGAGGGGAGGGTTAACTAACTAGAGTAGAAAGAGGAGGGAGGAAGGGAGTTAGAGAGGGGTGGGCAAAGGGGCGTTTATACTAATCCTTTCATGACCTAGATACTTCTTGAATAATTACAGTTTGAGCGCCCAGCGGACTTGGACGTAGCTACAGTCTACATTTACACAGGCCGATAATATCCCTATGATAATTTCCCGATAATGGTAATCATTATTATCAGCATGTGTAAACTAGTTTTATCTTAAGAAATGATCATGGTATGGTTACCCTTAGGTTGTCCTAAGCAAGCTGCACGGTTGTCGGGAGTATTGGACATTTCTGACAAATTTGGAAATTTCGCAATTTTCCAACAACATCAGAACTCATTCCTGACAATTTTGACCTATTTGGCTTGGGATATGTTTCCTGAAATAAAGGGACCTGTCGTTGGTACTCATTATCAAACTGTGTAAACTGGACATTACACCAGGTAGATGGGGATAGAGAGCTTCAGCGAAACCCTGCTGCACCCTACATAAAAAGGGCGAAAGCAGGATGGGTTAACTAAAGCCTATATTCTACTGGACAATTTTGTCTATCTGGAAACTGGCAATTTTCAATTTGCTATAAGAAATGTGAAAGGAACCCTAGCATGATACATACCAAATAAACGATAATTCAAAACACTTTCTAACAATATAAAACATGTCCATTGTTAGCGTGTATTCCTTTTTGCGATTTTTGAAATTGGAAATAAATTTGGATAGTGGAATATAGCCCTGACTAGAGAGAGAATATAGAAAGCTTCCTCTGGTGGTTAGAGACGGCAGACAAACAGCCCGTTTCTTTGTAGGGATTGGTAGTCGCGTGCTGATGTGTCCTTGGTTCACGTTTGAGTGCCGCAGAAAACCTCCAATCTTTTAGTGGTAGACCAATTCCCACCACTCACAGACACAGACAAGACAGGAAGCACTTGGCCGGGACAACTGGCAGAAATCCATCATGCTATAGCAAGCATCTGGCCCACTATCTAGACTCGGTTAGGGGCTTCCCATAAAGTACGCACACGCCTAGGGGTGCTTGGGGAGTCTGATATTTTTGAAAATATGTGAATGTTTTTGTACAAATCCAATTTATACTTCAGCCCAAGGGGAGATATAGGGGGTCTCAAATATTTTGGAAATATGCGAATATAATGAATAAATATATTTAATGGAAGGTCCCTAGCATTGCCGTGAATATGATGGCCTTTGCCTAGAGCTTCAATCAAAAGCTCCCCCAATCCAATTCACATCCACCAACCCACTTCTTTATCAATATTGCAGCCCCAACATTCATGAATACCTACTAGCTCAAGGAAGATCTTTCTTCTAGCCACCTAACGGACCCTGGGTTTTGTTATGCGTCGAATGGGGCAGGGCCGATGTTAAAGGAAATGTAATCCAACTAATGTGCTTCCGTGGTTTCTTGAGAGGGCGCAGAGGTGTCTCTATAGACCTTTTCCATCAGTGTGTCTCTATAGACCTTTTCCATCAGTGTGTCTCTTATAGACCTTTTCCATCAGTGTGTCTCTATAGACCTTTTCCATCAGTGTGTCTCTTATAGACCTTTTTCATCAGTGTGTCTCTTATAGACCCTTTTCATCAGTGTGTCTCCTATAGACCTTTTTCATCAGTGTGTCTCTAATAGACCTTTTTCATCAGTGTGTCTCTTATAGACCTTTTTCATCGGTGTGTCTCTTATAGACCTTTTTCATCAGTGTATCTCTTATAGACCTTTTTCATCAGTGTGTCTCTTATAGACCTTTTTCATCGGTGTATCTCTGATAGACCTTTTTTATCAGTGTGTCTCTTATAGACCTTTTTTAATCAGTGTGTCTCTTATAGACCTTTTTCATCAGTGTGTATCTTATAGACCTTTTTCATTAGTGTGGCGTCCTTCTCGCTGATTCCTGAACCAAGGCGTTTGGTAAGGTATTGGGATATGCATGTAAGGGTTTCATTAGAACCGGGACTATGTTGTATTAGACTTCTATAGAAGGGTCCACTGCGCAAACTCGCGAGAAAGATGTATAGCGGACGACCAGCAAAGACTCTCTCCATCCACCCGACAAGCGTCCTTGAGGCTTTTATCCTCAGTACGAGCTCAGCCTTTGAAAAGTTGTATTTTTTGGTATCTCATTGTATTTCTCTTTTTAACTCTCTACCTATCCAGGTCAGATATCGATGTTGGTGTCTGTTAGTACCTCCACCCAGGCCCATGGAGCTCCTGCTTATGTTGTTTTGAATCCATGCAGATTCACGTGGGCCTCGCCGCTCCCACAATGCATTTCTGCTGACCCAGAGGTGGTGTGCAGTCAGGCTTCAATGGCCGCCGTCACCGCTCTATGGACGGCCTGTACCGGCCCCATTTAAACATGTCACATTCAATTCAACTCCAATAGATAACTCGTTTATTTCTCTCCCTGCAACACTAAAAGCTCTCGGTCCTTTTTTGCTCTACGTCCCCCATGCTATCGTCCCTGCCGGAGAGGCCCCACCCAGGGCGTAACTATCGGTCCCACAACCATCTACTGATTACATGCGACGTCTGAGCCGAACGTCGGCGGAATGATGGGAAAAAAACACACAGAAAACTCTGAAGTATGATTGTACCTTAAAGGGAAACAAAAGCAATGTCCTGTTTAACTTGAGAAAATTTTGCAAACTCAAATCACTAAATAATATGTATTCTATGAGTCTAACTGAAGTTATTGGTTTAGTCTGAACCATGAAAATCAACTTTATCTTCACTTGAATTCTAGAAAATCCATGACATTGTGCTTTTAGACAGCAATATTTGTAAACAACCCTATGGTGGGTCACCAAAATTGAACAGGGACACTTTTGGATGTATTTCATAAAGTTTCATTCATTTTCCATGGTCCATACTTTACTACAGACCTAAGTTATGGCCATAGAACATTTCAGTGGTTGATACATTTGCAAAATTTTGGCCTTGTATTGCTTTTTGCTACCTTTAAGAGTCGAGGATAAGGGCAAGCAGTTTAAATGTAAACCTATAGACCTTGCTCCTACTTTGTCGCCTTGTGGCCACCATAACAAGGGGGCTATAGGATAACACTAACACATATAAACTCTAAGTAAGAATAATTGTTAATTGCGTTTCAATAAATTTGTTTAGGTCTAAATTTGTGTTCTACATTTTGCATAACGACAATTTCTAATTGATTAGTAATATTATGGCGCTCAACACGGTTTGCGGATGTGATGTCATTTGCATAACGTATACAGGAGGAATAATACCTGCAGTTCCTTTTTAAAATGCGTATCAGATATCATAGGGATAATTCACATTTATTGCATCCTCCACATTGCGAGTGCGCGTTCCATTTCGAAGTGAGTTTCCAAGTATAAATCCATTTCCTCTACTCTCGCCGTTCGATAGGAAACGGCACGAGGGATTTGTATTATTTATTACCTTCCCTCTCTACAGATTTAGATAAGAAGCTCTGAAATAATCACAACGCACTTAGGGACTTAATCTGTCTGTTCACCGAGTCACTGTACTGGAGTGTGGTCGATAATGCACCTCCTACAAGATCGATGCTAGTCATACAATTTATGGCTGTATTCCACGACCAGATTTTATTCCCGATGTAAATCGTCGGCGGTGGCAATACTGGTTAAACATAGACATGTTACATACCATTAGAAAGGTCTTCAAATTCTCTTTCAAATAATATGTAACATGTATGGGTTTCTGTGATACTTCTAATCAAAAATTAGAAATTCCCACATTCTCAGAAGTCAGAATCGGCTAGTGGAATACAGGCTCTGGCTGAGATTCATGAACTATTTAGGCCATGTCGCCGTTCAGATCTGTCTCTGATTGATATCCAGGATATCTCCTAATGGCTCTGAGACCCGCAGGGAGGCTACTAGCGTCATAAAGTGAAATAATTTATGACGAGATGACTACTTCTACGAATACGGGAAAACATAAAGTACCCTTCGACGTAATCCTGGACAGAAAATACTTCGTAAAGTCATTGCAATGTGAGACTTTCTTTATGCAGAGTGATGTAGCGTTCACTATTCTTCATTACCATATCTATTGCGAAATGTACACCCTGAACGTTTGAATCCCGCTTGCACACTCTCTGCACAACAACTACAGTCAGTCAAGATCATTAGGAAACAGAGGCTCAATGATAATGACTTCAATGATAATAACATTCAAATAACATTTCTGAAAATGTACATTTTTGAGACACCGAGTGAGGATTGCTATCCTGCAATGTTTTTCATGTTCTCATTTGATAAAATCGGCCAGAATTCATACACACATGCAGATGGATACGGCAGGGGCGGATTCAGAGGGAGGGAGGGGGGGGGGTGACGGGGTCCTGACCCCTCCCCCCCAACACACACTTTTGGTGTACCCCTAAACATCTGTAATTTTGCGATGCAAGGCACTTTAAAAAAAATGCTGCATTCTCAATTTCGTCTGGCCATTGCTATAGGCCAAGCCAAGGATGCAAAGTTATGATAACGTTGCAGCAACGTTCTGGTTGGTTCTGTATTTGGTTGTTCCATTCTATTGATGACTCCCAGTTATGTTGCTGCACCGTACCGCCGTGATGTTATATATGTCCTTCAACCCAAACGGAATGTTCTTATAATATAAAGTTCTGTTTTGGTTTTGTCCTAACCTTACCAAAAATAATGTTTTAATAACATTCTGATTTGGTGAGGTTTTAACCTCACCATCAGTAACATAATTGTTATATGCCATCTCAGTAAGTAACAAACTGACAAAAAAGTATGGTCACAGAACATTTTTTTGTCTAGGTCTAGCTGCCCTTGCTGGGACGGTGGAAGGGGCTCAGGTTAAACTGTTAATGGCCAGACCCTTCTAATGTTACAAACCAAGCCAACTGGGAAACGTGTCAACGTTATCGGCTTAGGCTTTTGGTGATTATATTAATCCGAATGGCGTGTAACTGGCACCGGCTCGGCTCGCTCGCACCCTCTGCCGACCAGCTCAGGGGCAGGTTCCAGGCGAGCTGCTCTCTGCTACAAAAGTGGCGGCACACCTAGTTTTTATATTCAAAACTTAAAGAAGCCAAAACCAATAAATTCAATGAAATTTTCCAAACTCAAATATTATTGTCTTTATTTGAGGGGGGGGGGGACGTGGGACTACGCCATCCAAAAGTGACAGAAACTCCGAATTTTTATATTAAGAACTAATTTGTCTCAATTCAAGGACAAAATGGGACTCTGTATAGGGACACGTTTAGCTGACCTTGCAATAATTGAACTAACATGCAGCGACGGTACATACTAAAAATAAAATCATTTTTGCACGTCATCCAAAAGTGGCTGAAACTCCGGGTTTTAATCTGTAAAACATATTGATTTTGTTATATTTTAAGAGCTAACTAGGACTAAAATTGTATGGGAAAATGTATTACGGTCTGTTCAATAGTTTAATACATATCGACGACACATACTTGACATAAAATCGCATGTCAGCAAGACGTCCTAGAGCAGCAGAAACTCCGAGCTTTTATCTTTAAAACCAACTAGTGATGTCTTATTTAAAGTACCAAGTGGGACTCTGTATGGGAAACATGTATGACTATCCTTAAAATCACATTTCAGCACATCATCCAAAAGTGATGGAACCTCAGAGTTTTTCTCTTTAAAACTACATTTTTCGGTGTAAAAACGAAGTTGGGATATGTACGAGAACATGTTTGAGCGTCCTGGCAATAATCTAGTTTACAACGACGGTACATTCTCAACATAAAATCACATTTCTGAACGTAATTTTGTATTGGCACAACAAGGAGATTAACCCTCTCTTTTTTCTGAAATACCTGTTTGTCCTCTGACATTAAGGCTCGTGCTTTTTTAAATGTCTCGGACGTACAGACAGACGGAGGTGGGCTGGTGTGGAGGAGAGTCTGACTGAGAGCTCAGAAAATATGACGACATGATCATAGATATGCGGCTCGCCAGCGGTCCCTCAAATCACCCAGAAATATAGGAACCCTCGATGGGGGGTCCCCAATGTCGCATGACGAATATAAGAAGAGGACAGGTCACATGTCACTTAATTCCCCATGTCACATGTCGCCTCTAAGATGCTCTAATGTTACATGTCAAATTTAAGAAACAGGCTATGTCATGTCGTTTATTTTTTTCAGAAATAAGAAATAACCATGTCCGCACGTCGAATTTAAGGGTCTAGTGTCTCACTGTAGATGTCTTGGCCGGGGATGACTCAATATCTCCATAGTGTCGACTCATACATTTCGTGCTGCAAAACTGCAACATATCTAGCACTAATACCCACATTTGCACATCTAAATGCGTGTGCCTTTACTGGTTGTATCAATCTACTATAGATAGATCATATTTTCATATTCACATATTATTGTTTGCGTATTATCAGGAGCGTCTAAAATGTGTGAAATTTTCATATTCACATATTATTTTTGCACAACTAGTAAGACTTTCTAGAATATGTGAAATTTTCATATTCACATATTATTTTTGCGCATTATAAGCAATGTCTAGAAGGTGTGAAATTTTCATATTCACATTATCATTTTTTACACATCTAGAATGTGTGAACATGTGTACACAAAATTCAAAATGTCTTAACTTGTAGGGGGGGCGGGGCGGGGGTTCTCCAAGGGTTTGAGGTAGGACTGTTTTGAGAATTCCGCATTCATGAAATGAAACAATCGGACTACACAACAATTTAAAACCTGTAATATAATTCTCCCAGTGTTCCGGCATAGCAGCCAGACAATGTTATCGCGTGTTGAAAAATTCCACCACATTGTGAGTGGGTCGGACAAGGGGAAGTCAAGCAGGGAAAGCAATTAAAAACCTTTCACATCACGACGACTGCCATCTTTGTCAAACCCCACAAATCGCCCCCCAAACCCAACCCGAAGCGTATTGATTAGAGGTTTTATTTGATATACCATCTGGCATGCGGTATTTACCATTTAACGCCTTTTCATCACGTCGGCAATGAAGAGAGATGAATTATTCAGAATTTTCACGGTTTATTGCGTGTGGTAGCGGGAGAGACCCGGTTTAACGGTTTAAAGGTTCATAAAAGGGGGTTTAGTGTAAGCGTTTCAGATTACAACCACTGTGGACTGCTTATAAGGGTGAGGCCCCACAGTCAGCATGACATCTGAAATCCCACAAATATTGCACTTATTAGGCCGACTTTGATCCAAGGATCTTCCACGTGTTTGTGATTCACAGGTTTGCACTTGGGTGCGACAGCTTAAGTCAGTGGAATTGTACCGTTTTGGAGGTTTTGTTATAATACTTCCTTTGAATGTTATAATGATTTTGCTTGGAATAGAAAAGTATTGTGTAGTTTAGATTATGAAATAAATCAACATGGCGCAGAATATAATCTTTCTAAGTATGAATAGCAAGGGGTTTATTGGTCGATTGGTTGGTTATTGGGGATTACCACCATAGCAACATCTAAGGTCATATCACAGCGAGAACAGGATTTGACAGTTCTGTTGATAATCACATCTGTGGAATAAATGAATCTATGCAAAGATAATAGATACCATACCCCTACACTTTAACTGAGTCAGGTGTCCTTCAACGTGCAAGGTCGTATAGGCAGCGCCCTACACACAAGCAAGGGGTTTGTAAATTATTTTTATAATCTTTCTGTTTCAATGGCATATACTCTTTTTGTAATTAATTAAGTATTCATACTTTAGAATACAAAGTTAATCAATATATCAGAGCTTCCCTTCCCCTACTACGCTACATAATAACATTATACTTCTGTGTATTTTAGATGCACAAAGGCCTGTACCATAACAGTATTTTCTAAATTCTAAAGGCCATGTCATCACAATTGCCTCGGGGGAATTTGAAAAGACTTTCGATATCATCTCAAATACTGATGAATGATTCAACAGACAAGCCTATAGAGAACAATTCTATAGTCCGGCTGATGCTTGAATGGCTAAGCACGACCCCGGGAGTGCGAATATAATGCAGGGCCTTAATAATTGAGACCTACTTCCCTGTGTGGCAGAACTATGCATCGAGAGACCAAGCACTAAGTGTATAAGTTGGGCAATCATCAGAACCAGTTCAGTAATAATTCAGCAACACCCGTTGTTTCATATCTTCCCGCATACATGTTTTTATTGTAAAGAACCTGAAATAAACCAAAGCATTCAGGGTGGGTGCTATGGCAACCAATGTCGGCTGAAACGGGGTCAGCTACCCATTACCACGAGGCTCAAACCTCATGGTATTTTTAAATGAACAGAGTGCACACTTTAGCCTGTATTGCACAAACCCATTTTAATACCGAATAGGGGTTTAACGATACACATGTTACATATAATTAGCAAAGGTCTTTGATTTCAAACGGTACCCTTGTCTTATAGATCTTGTGCAGGCAGGGTCACATGATCTGATTTTAGTGATCAACGTTAACACGTAGTCACTTCAATCACATGGCTAGGAAATATATCCAAAATTCGTTGATAGCTCTTGTACATAATTGTTTTATGACAAAAGTAAATTTAGCATAAATACATATTGTAGATACTTTAGTATCATGATCAATAATTAATTCAAATTGATCACCAATATGGCAGCCAGTACATTCTTGGAAGTGTGACGTCATGTGCACAACGTCTATACCATACTTTTAGGAAAAGTATCAAATAACCAAATTGCCGACAGTCTGAATCGCCTAGTGGAATACAGGCGTTTGTGGTTACATTATAAAGGCACTCACACACGATCTAGGGCCTAGTCCGGTAGGAGGCTGGGTGGAGAGGTGGGTTATTAAAGTTGAAGCGGGTCGCGCCGACCGCGCCCTCTGCCGGGTCCCCTGACTTACA
Source organism: Lepidonotus clava (assembly GCA_936440205.1). Classification (NCBI taxonomy): domain Eukaryota; kingdom Metazoa; phylum Annelida; class Polychaeta; order Phyllodocida; family Polynoidae; genus Lepidonotus; species Lepidonotus clava. The sequence continues at coordinate 65,814,910 of OW387134.1, read as the reverse complement.
AGGCACTCATCGAGCCTGTATTCCACTAGTCGATTTCGACCACCAGTTATTTGGTAATATATATGCTGTTACCAGTTATGTCGCAAAAACACCATACATGCTACATATCATTTGTAAGAGAATATGAATACCTTTCTAATGGTATGTAACATGTATGTGATTAACCACTATTCCTACTGTCACTTTTTGATATGGGGAGAAAGATTAGCTGGTGGAATACAGCCTTAACTGGAATTTAGCAATTTCTAAATTGTTCTTAGAAATATGAAATGAGCCCTTGCATGCTACATGCCATTTGAAAGGGCATTTGAAATCATGTCTATTGATATGTAACATGTCTAAATTTAATCCACATTGACAACGTTGCTTTCCGAAATCGTGAGTGGAATCGGGTAGTGGAATACAGCTCCCAGGGCAAGGAACTCTCATAACGAATGTAGCGACAGCCCGGCGCCCACTACCCACCTATAGATCACCTCAATGGCAGCGACAATCGAGCCCGGGATCATGTGAAATATTGATGCGCTTTGATTATGGATGGGTCGGCCGGCCTGGAGGAGGGGTGGGGGGGGGGGGGCGAGGGGGGGCGAGGGGGGGGCTGGAGGGATGAGAGGGGCTGAGGAGACAGGGGCGGACGGAGGAGGGGGTAGGAGTGGAGATGTCCAGGGCATTGGGTCGCATGGAGAGGTTTGGCTGAAGGACTGGGGATTAAGCCAGATATCCACTAGGCGATTTGTCATCAGATCGACGCTAGAAGCAGCTAATTCTACTCCAAGAATCTGCCTATTTTTGCATCAATTCAGATCAAACATGTACATTTCACACGCACATCGATGGGCAATTTCTCAAGAACATGATCGGCGGTAGACAGATTGCAAAAGGTGTATATGGCTTTGAGGAGGTATTTCATTATCTGAAATGGGTATGATTTTATGACTATGTCACAGAACAGCCCACCCACATGAGAAATGAATTGATATTTTGCACAAATGTAAAACTTTCCAAATTGCCAGGTTTAAACAATTTTATATATATATATATATATATATATATATATAAAGTTCCAGGAGGTTAAAGGTTACTAATTTACATAAGCCTAAATAGAAGGTTATCCAAGGCTTGTCCAACCAATACCTCTTGGGCTGGGTACTAGTATAGGTGGCGTGGCCTGGAATCTCATTTATTGTCTTTGATATCTTTGTCTTTGATATCTTTGATGTTGCGTTGATATCCCCGCTCAAGTCACATACTGTAATACGGCCTGTGGGTAAAGCATGCATTGTTGATACTGATAATGGAGAACGGATAGATGAGTGGGATAGACCCAGACTCAGTAGCTGGAAGATAATACTGGTCATCAGCTCAGTACCCGAGTTCACATGCTGAAGAGTAGACATTGACGAGGGGGTTAGGGTGGGCATTTGGGTCTTGGGTATATAGGTGGTTTGAGTAGGGTTTTATAGGGTCGTATGGGAACGTCAATGGGTCAACTCATCTCTCTTCTTTGAATTAGAAACATTACTTACCATGATATATGCCGTTGTAAGCATCTATTCTGAGTATGAGAGTACATTATATGTACTCTCATACTTATATTATGATTTACTGAATATCTGTTGTTATCAATGGAGATATCCTCCAAAACGCAGGATACTGCGCTATACACAATACCACGTACCCTCATGTATTATCTGAATGTTAAAGAACTATGATCATTTTCTCCTCAGTGAATTTAACAGTTTACTCTGTACGCACAATCCCAGAAACCTTTCGGCGCCCATTCCATTAGTCTTTAATTTCTTACCGCCCTCCCCCGTCCTCCAGCATTATTTGCCTTTTCAATTTCAGTGTTAATTCCAACTTCTTTGGCTGTTAATCACGAGCAGGCCATCAAATGATGACCTCCAGCTAAATGCCAGACAACTGCCGAAGTAGGCGCCGTTTTACAGATTATTGCAGCCGTATTGTATAAGGACTACTGTGTTAAGCCATGGTTGCACTGTACAACTGAGCCCAACCCTTCCAAGTTGTGACATAACAGAACCGTTTTGCAACCATACTTTTTAATCAGTCTGTTACTTACTAAGATGGTACATAACAATTACATTATTGATGGTGAGGTTACAACCTGTCCAAATCAGAACTTTATTGTAACATCATTATTTTGGTTAGGTAAGGATGAAACCAAAACAGAATGTTATATGAACTGTTTAGGTTGATGAACACAAACAGGATGTTATAATAATGTCGTAATTCAATGTCACAGCAGTACATTGCAGCAATGATATTAGGAGCCATCAAATAACATAACAACAACCAATATTTACAGAACCAAATAGAACATAGCTACAATATTATGATAACGTCATATGCTTAGCTGGGAACTCACCTCAACTCAATTCGACTGTTCGATAATGAAGCCAGGACTACAACTAGAGTCATAGCTATTGGCTATGACTTATCAATTGGGTTGTGGATCTTGAGAAGTAGAAGATTTACGACTAGAGCGTTGGGTCTTGGGTGTGTGTGCAGTAAATATTCATATAATTATGCTATGAAGCTTCATGCTTCGACCATCGGGTCATACCCTATAGGGCATTTCTCTTTTTTTTTTGTTACGACCAGAGAGTTGTATGGCTATGGCGCCTTTCAGAGCTACAACAGTCGAATTCTGTTGAGTTGGGCAGTGGAGCCGGGGCTTTGCAATGGAGAGAAAACTGGTAAACCTGTTCGTTGTGTAGGTCACCCAAAAGTTAAACGTGCTCTTTTTCCAATTAACTAATTCCGAAGCTCTCGAATAATCATAAAATCTGAAGCGGACATATTACTTGGATGGAATATACTAATTACCACTGAAATAGTTACGATTTAACGGAGCTGCAATAAGTGAGATTTATAACATTGTCCTTTTTTCTTTATCAATTTTAAAGTGTTTCTCCTTTAATCATTACATGCAATCACCCAAGAATATAGTCTAAATGTGTCACCGGATGCTCCAATTGGGCATTTGAATATTTGGAAACAATTCCAAAGTTTACTAAGGACATATATATTTAACTCCTTTTAGTTGTATTTTTACATATATTTGATAAAAAATACTCCAACGAATACAGCCATTTTAAAAAACAGCCAACTTTATGGATAAACATTATTCTATCCAGATTGATATCGAATAGTGCATATCACCCTTCACAATGAAAGCCCAGTTTTATGCATCAGCAATAAATAACCGAGGGAAAAAAGTGATTCCAATAAACAATGTTAAACCAGCTGCCGACCTTCCATCCTCGAAGGCTATTGTCCGGGGTTCCCTAATACCTATAACAATCCCCGCCCCTGGGAAAATAGGAAATTCATGGCCGGTTCTTTTTACTTTGAGTTCGATTTAAACGGGAGCCGATGCCCGAGCATTGAGGACGACAAAGCCTCAAACGTGTCAGTCGAGCCCGTTTTTTTTGGTTTTTTTTCTTCTGTTCCTCCTTGGGATTACTTGTCCGTCTGTCACTGGGAATTAGTGAAGAAAAGGAGACACACGCACAAACAGTTAGTGCTTGAAGGGAAAGACGTGCGACCCACAGGCAGCCTGGTCGTTTGGGTCGTCCTTTATAGTAATAAATTACCTACTGTTATGTACATCATACACTCAGACGTTGATTAGCTGCTAAAATTTTAAATGCAATTTAACAGCGGTATTAAAAATCAATCAAATGGCTGATTCTTAATCTAAATACAAATACATTTAACTCATTTGGATACGTGTATCTTTGTGATGCACCGTTTGCTTTATCCATGCTGATAAAATGTGTTTTGGGGGACTATTTTTCGAAAAACATAGGTGCCTAGCAGCCACATAATTATGTCAGAATAAAATCAGATTAACTTACAAACACACTTATTTGTGAATTATATTTAAACCATATAACTATGGTGATCACATAATGATAACCAAGAGTCAATGCTCAATGCTCATATCTGCACAGTGTCTATTTTATCTAGTTTGATTTTCCTTGCCCTCAATAAAAAGAAGTGTGTGAAGGTAAGATTGCTTGGGAACGTGAAGGGGAGGTTTTGGGTATATATATTTATGTGGACATGGTCTTTTCATTGTCCGTAAAATGCTTCATACTGATTGGCCTACACCTGTTATCGAACTGGTCAGAAATGCCGTAACCTTTGTCGGTCGGCCTGTTTTCTCGACCTTAGGCTAGGACAGGGGACGCCCAGGTACAAAAAGGCGGCTCAGAACGGTGGGAAATGAGCTGCTCACGGTCCAGAGGCGAGCTGCTCAGCTCACAGCCTGCTGACATTTCCACCTTTTTACCTAGGTCATTCTCTCGTTCTCCTTTCCTCTGCCACCTTCTCTCTTTGTCTCTCCTAGCCCTACCTTTATATTTCCACCTATATACCTCCGCCCTGTCATTCTCTCACTGACTTCTTTTCTCTCTGTGTCTATTCTAGCTCTTTCTTTGTCCATATGTATATTGCTCCTTCTTTCTATGCTTCTCCCTTCCTCTCTTCTCCTGTCACAATAACCTAGTTTTCTGTTGTTTTCTTTCAATTTCTATTAAACAAATCATCTTCAGGGACATTCTATGGTCTCTCAGATAATACATAATGACAATACGCTCAAATTGAAATAATATTGAAATAATGCAATATCTTATTTACAGCTACCATATTACCATCTTAACCAATATTTTTTATTGCTCTCAGGGATGGACCCACGAGGGAATCCAGGGGGGTCCTGACTCCTCCCTTTTAGTGGACACCTACACCACAATATATGCCGTGCAGACACATGCAAATGTGCAACATTTTAGTACAATATCATGTGCTATGAGCAACGCTATATACATAACTCCGTTCCATAACCCTACAGGATCCGTCTATAGGATCCCATGGCCCTTCGTGCTCACATGTAAATCTTTCAGTTTGTAGTTTGTAAATCACGTGATTGTTATCCCAGTCTCGTTCCTGGCTTCTCAGAGGTCACGTGACCGTGTGACCTATAAAATGACCCCCACCACCCTGCTGGACCCTGTTCGTCCCTTCTAAGCCTCAGAAGGTGCAAGTCACGCCCTGAAGGAGTTTACCTGACCCGTTTCTTGGAATCAGAGACTTGATGACGTCATCTGGTCACGTGATTGTCGGATCAGTTTAACGGGTAGAGGATATTGCCCCCGAAGCACATACTAGGGGAGCTTAAAGTGGGCCTAGATCGCCTGAGACGGTAAATCAAATAATAAAGTAACGTCAAAATAGCACGGATGGCGCATGCAATGGTTCTGCAACGTTATCATAAGGTCGCATGTCTGGCTTGAAGTGTACCCCTAGGTCTACGCCTCCCCATCTTTTCTGAGGTTTCCCTAAACGCACAAAGGGCGAGTTTCACACTAGGAAAATTGTAAATACGTTTCTCACATCTCAAAGTTTAAGATAAGATGTTTTAAAAGTCAGTAGTCTTAAATCTATGGTTAACAATAGGAATATATGATCATAAGTCAGAAATACAAACTTGAAAAAGTCCAAATAATCTTAATTGAAAACACGATCTTAGAATTATGACCAATGTGAAACGCCCCCAAAGTTGTCAACTATACTATAAAGCTTGATCATATTGAACCTCGATCTTGGAGTGATATATGCACTTCCCTTATAGGTTTTTATGACGAGCGAATTATCTTTAAAATTACCCCTTATTAATCTGCGACTTTAATACGCTGCCTACACACCAGACTGCAAAATTCCAGCAAAACAGGCTTTCCTCAAAACACACAGGTATATATATGAGTGTATATTTCTGTTTATGTATGTATGTGTGTGAGTGGGGGGGGGGGGGTGTATGCGCGCACGTGTGTTTGTGTGTGTGTGTGTGTGTGTGTGTGCAGAATGCAGAATGCAGAATGCATTGTCTTAAACTCAGTGCCTTTGAGACCTACAGACCTCTAAGGTAGGGGATCCACCCACCGGTTCTCCACCCACCCACCGGTCCACCCAGACTGCTCAAGGGGGTCCCGGTCCACCGGTATAGTGAGTGCCCGCTCACGGAGAACCAACACGGTGGACAAGGCCCATCAGCCCCCGAGGGGACAGGGGGCACTCGACACTTCCGACTTCTACGTATTGCCATGCTACGTTGGTCAATAGAGCAATAACTGGGACTGTCATCCAATGAGGACCGCCAATGACACTGATGAAGGCTAGGACTGTACTATGGGCGCGTTTCTCAGCCAAGGATGCGACGTTATTATTACGCTGCAGCAAAATTCTGGTTGGTTCTATATTGGTTCTTGCTATGTTGTTGGATAACTCCCAATTACATCACTGCTACTGGAATGTCGCGCTGTGATATTATTACAACATGCTGGTTAGATTCTTCAACACAAACAGGAGGTTCTTATGACATTCTGTTTTGGTTTGGTCTTAACCTCACGAAAGAATAACATTATGATAACTTTCTTATTCAGTGAGGTTTCAACCCCACCATCAATAACATAAATGTTAGTGCCATCTTATTAAGTAACAGACTCTACCAATAAGTATGATTGCAGAACGGTTCTGTAACGTCACAACTTGGCTGTGGAGTGCCCGCTCACGGAGAACCAACACGTCGGACAAGGCCCATCAGCCCCCAAGGGGACATGGGGCACTCGACACTTCCGACTTCTACGTACTGCCATGCTGTGTCGGTCAATAGAGCAATAACTGGGACTAACATCCAAGGAGGACTGCCAATGACACTGATGAAGGCTAGGACTGTAGGCCTACTAAAGGCCATGATCCACGTTGTGATTTTGGGCCGACCGATTTTCTTCTCATGCATTTTTCACATATTTTGAATCAATTTTCTTGATGAAAATACAATTTTTCTGATATATGTTATTCTAAACTCTTTGGAAAAGTGTATGTTGTATAAGAAAAATGATTATTTAACAAACCGATTTTCAAAATTGGTTCAAAATCGCAATGTGGATCATGGCCTTTAAGCCCCATACCCACTAAGCAACCTTTACATAATTAGGCAACGGATCGGCGCTGACATCGACCGATTCTGCCCCTAGAAATGGCCGATTTTTTTTTTTTTTTTTTTTTTTTTTTATTGAAACAAAACCATCTCGTTTTACAAACGCTTTTCAGATGATTGAAGTTGTTAATCACAGATTTATGTGTTAGTACAATATGGATGAGAAACACCAATTCACATCAAACATGCACAGTTCATTATATCATACTAACAGGTGATCATAAGAATCAGCTGATTTTCCTAGTCACCCGTCGCCCAGTGTCGGTAAAAATTACTTAGTGGGTATGGGGCTTAAGGGCACGTTTCACACTATAGGAGAATTGTAAATGCGTTTCTCATATCATAAATATCAAGATAAAATGCTTTTAGAAATCAATAATCTTAACTTGATGTAATGTATGACTAGTAATGGGGACATGAGATCGTAAGTCTGGAATACAGTAACAAAAATGTCAAAATATCATGGTACTTAAAGCTAAGATTTTAAATTTACGACAAGTGTGAAACACCCCCTGAGTTTGGCAGTGGTTCACGTCCACCCTAAACCAAAGATTCAATAACGACGTTCCTCACTTATAATACCATGTTTATATTGTTAACTATATAATATAATTACATATGTGTATAATATATAAACTAATGTTAGAAACGCATTTATGGTACAACTGGTTTAAAACATACCCAAAGACTTGTTATGATTTAGGGCGAGTTTCACACTATAGGGGGATTGGAAATGCGTTTCGCATATCCCACAAAATTCAAGATAAAACGTTCCTGATAATAAATAATCTTAACTCTAATAACATATAGATAACAATATAGGAACATAAGATCATAAAGTGTGAAACTCAAAAGTCAAAATATCTTAACTAAAAATACGATATTAAGATTATGACCAGTGTGAAACTCCCCCGAAATTCATTTTGTGTTGAAAATTAAGAATTCATTATTTCATTTGCGCCCATAAATGTCTCATATTTTGGATACTTCTATATTTTGTATCTAGAGAAATATACATCTCGAGTTCCTTACATAAAGTAGCCATATTAAAAGCTACATATAGAACATGGAATACATTCGCCATGAAATACTCCAAACCATGAGAAAACCATCTCAAACCGTAAACTGCGGACACCGGTCCGGCCAATAATCCCAATAATCATATCGTACCGCGGTCACCATGGCAACGCCTCCTTCCCCTACCTCGGCGAGACCCTTACGGATTACAGTGTGAAAGTCGGACAAGATACCTCTCACTTTTTCTCCCTCTCTCTCTCTCCCCCAGATACAGGATACGCCGCTGGTTTATGTGCACTGCGTACGAAGGCGATGGCAACAGCGGAGAAAGCCTATACATTACCAGAGCGCATGCGATCTATGTGATTGCCATGGAAACGGTCATCGTCATGGGAGTGGCCGGAGGCGGGGGACGCAAAGCCTGTATGTCACGAGGCGATTCAGACTACCAGAAATTTGATAATTCATTACTTTTCTCTGACACTTATGATATGAGGCCATTCATTCTACATGTTATTTGAAAGGAAATTCAAAATGCTTCCTAACGATATGCAATGGCTCTAGACCTTTGAATTCGACATGGCAACATGGCCATTTCTTAAAATTGACATGCGACATGGGGCTTAGTGACAAGAAGAATAAATAAACGACATGACATGAGACATGAGACTTAGAGGCGACATGGGAAATGAGAAGTTAATTGACAGGGACATGTTAATTTCTTAATTTCGACATGCGACCAACGATTGTACAAAGTGTACCTATATTATTTTTCTTGCGACATGAGGACCCCCCATTTAGGGCTCCTATGCAACTTGTCTGGTAAAAACACATATTCCTACTCCCGATTTATTAAATCGGGCGTAAAATCGGCTAGTGGAATACAGCCTTAATGGCCATGATACCCCAGAGTAACACGACGTCCGAGCCCCCCGCCCCTCAGGCTCCGCCAATCGCCATTTAAATATGCATTTGGTGAGTGCAGCGCCCGACTGAAATGTGATCCGCACTTATACAAATGATAGTAATATTGAGGACGGGCTAGGTCCATGGTCGATACGTTCACGTGCAGGGAGGGCAACAGTCACGGAATGCCAGGGTACATGGTACACATATATAGGTTCCCTCAGGGTATCTGATGTCCCAGGCAAGCAGCGACGCAACAAGAATATTCTGTGACTGTACTTTTTTAGTTAATCTGAAACCTATCCAATTGTCACGTAACAATAATGTTATTTTAGGTTAAGTTACAACTTATCAAAAACGAACGTTATAATAACGTTATATTTTGGTCGAGTTGTGACCTAACTAATGAAGAATGTTATAATAACGTTATTATAACTTGAAAGAATGTTATAAGAATGTCACAATAACGTCATATTGCGACGTCGCAATGTTAGGTTCTAAAGACGTCTTTGAGTGCCATCAAAATAACGTAACAAGGACCAAAGCTTGACTCACCAGAATGTTATAATAACGTTATTATAATGTCATATTCTTGCTTGGGGTAGGTATATAATGTGTGATCTGTCGTCCCGTGGGGACATTGATGATGTCCTCGTTAATGGACACAACGGATTTGCCTGTTGTTGTAGTGGAAGAACTTGAATTAATCATGCATCTTAGGTTCTCAATGAGGATTATGTCATTTATATGGCTTTATAAATATCCGTCACATTTGAATTTGCTCTTGAGTTAAAAAAGGACGTTAACCCTTTGCATAGTAACTCCAATAAGTAGCCATTGGGTCTTTTATAGCATAAGCCATAAAGCGGTCGCCACATTAACTGTACATGTATGGTTAATATGGTTTGATAACCACTTCGCTGTATATATATGTATACATACACACACACACACACACACACACATATATATATATATATATGAAATATAGACACACATGCATATAGACACAACAGGCACACGCTTTCATTGTTTTCACGCTGGGGATTCAGTGGTCACCGGCGGGTGTAGATTGCTGACGAACAGAGAGAGGTCCATTTCGTGATTCACTACTGGGGCTGACATGCATATATATGAAGGCCCTATACCTATTGTACTACATGACATGAGCTACGATATGACAATGTTGCAGAGAAATCCCACAAATTAGTGACAAACGTCTTTGTTATACATGTGTAAAACACTCCAAATTGCCAATTTCAAATAACTATATCACTCCTGTACGCCATCTTTGGTAACTATTTGTAATATCATCATATCGTGCTAACATCACAGCCCAAGTCATGTAGTGTAATAGGGCCTTTATGATCACTGCCATGCCCTCCCTACTCCCCTTCACAATACCAGCCCTCTCCCACCTCCCACCACCACACACCCACGCCCTCCCCCAGAGCCGGCCTGAGTGGCGCATCTGATGTCCCATACACCCACACACCCTCCCCCAGAGCCAGCCTGAGTGGCGCATCTGATGTTCCAGACACCCACACCCTCCCCCAGTGCCGGCCTGAGTGGCGCATCTGATGTTCCAGACACCCTCCCCCTCCCCCAGAGCCGGCCTGAGTGGCGCATCTGATGCTCCAATACCACCCCTCCCCTACCTCCCTCGACCAGACACCCACACCCTCCCCCAGTGCCGGCCTGAGTGGCGCATCTGATGTTCCAGACACCCACACCCTCCCCCAGTGCCGGCCTGAGTGGCGCATCTGATGTTCCATACACCCTCCCCCTCCCCCAGAGCCGGCCTGAGTGGCGCATCTGATGCTCCAATACCACCCCTCCCCTACCTCCCTCAACCAGACACCCACACCCTCCCCCAGTGCCGGCCTGAGTGGCACATCTGATGTTCCAGACACCCACACCCTCCTCCAAAGCCGGCCTGAGTGGCACATCTGATGCTCCAGACACCCACACCCTCCCCCAGAGCTGGCCTGAGTGGCGCATCTGATGTTCCAGACACCCACACCCTCCCCCAGAGCCGGCCTGAGTGGCACATCTGATGCTCCAATATGCCCTCTTCCCAACCTTCCGCCACCAGACCCCTACACCCTCCCCCAAAGCTGGCCTGAGTGGTGCATCTGATGGTCCACACACCCACACCCTCCCCCAGAGCAGGCCTGTGTGGCCCATCTGATGCCCCAGACACCCACACCCTCCCCCAGAGCTGGCCTCAATGGTGCACCTGATGCCCCACACACCCACACCCTCCCCCAGAGCAGGCCTGTGTGGCCCATCTGATGCCCCAGACACCCACACCCTCCCCCAGAGCTGGCCTCAATGGTGCACCTGATGCCCCACACACCCACACCCTCCCCCAGAGCCGGCCTGAGTGGCGCATCTGATGCTCCAGTGCCTGTAATCTCCTCCAGTAAGTGTCTCCCTGCGTGGCCGCCATCGGCGCCACTGTCGGCCAGGTTCTTGCCTAATTGGGGTAATGCACCCGTGCTGGCATACGGCGGGCCGGGCCGGGACATGTATACGGGAGGGGCTCCACCAGGGAGGAGGGGTAGGGGAGGAGGGGACTGTTGCAGCCAGCAGTTGGAGATATGGTCGGTTTGAGTCGCTTCTGTAACGTCACAGCAAAAACCATGATAATGTGACGTTCTCTGGTAAGTCGGGGTTGCCGATTCTTACAACAGAGGAACGTGGGGGTTGTTCGGGTCTCGGGGCGGACGGGGAATCCGGGCCAAGAACCGAGATGTGTTTCTAGAGTCGTGCCTCGCGCACGAGGGGGGGCTGAGCGAATCGATCGGGAATCGGCACTCGATGTCGACGGAGGACTGCGGGGGAGGGAAATTATGGTAGGGGTACGGGTCGGCCGGGGGGCGGTCCACCCCTGAGTTCCGGTCCGCGGGGGCGACGGGCCGACGGTCGCCTATTGTTTGGTAGCGTGGGGCCGAGCATGCCGCGCCCTCGTCCCCGCGGACTTCGCTCCCTCGTTCCGCTCCCCATGTCTTCGTACCATACTACGCCTCGGTTTCCGGTACTACTTCGGGCCTTCGTGCCCTACTCCGTTCCCTCGTTCCTCGTTCTTCGGGCCATCGGGCCCCTTACCCTATGTTTCTACTACCTATCTCGAACTTCGACTGTTTTGTCCTAACTTCGGCTTAATTACTCTGATCGGCTCATCTTTAGCGGTTGTTTCAGGAAAGAGGACACGTCTGGACACCAGGAGAACTGTTAAAGAACTCTGTTTATTCGGGCCTCACCGCCCCTTTATATACTAGAGAGGTCAGCCCTGATTGGCTGCCTTCGGTCACGTGACCTACAACTGACGTCACTTCCGGTTTATATATTCCGTTTCCGGTTTACATTTCACTTCCGGTTTACATATTTCCGGGTTTCGTTCCATTACGTTTTCGTTATTCGTTCTTTACATATTCGTTATTCGTTCTTTACATATTCGTTCTTTACATCTATTTCGTTCTTCGTTCTTTACATATTCGTTCTTTACATCTATTTCGTTCTCTTACATATATTTCTATTATTACCTTATTTCTATTATTTTAACCTCTATGTATTTTTGGCTGAATAGCCGTTCATCACAATAACAAATTCCAATAGGTAATTACATGTAGGTATTGTGGCTTAAACAATTTAATTTGCAGCATGGAATTTAAAAGCAATGCATGTCATTAAACTGACATATTTACGAAAATGTTACGGCCCCTCTACTTTTTAGTTTTATTTTACAGAGTATTGTAGATATCACTTCGTGATTAATCTCCATGCTTCTATAAAACACAGGGAAAGATAAGGAATCACAACAATAAAGAGTGTATTACAATCCTCGCCTACCCGCAATGCGTCGAACTAATTCTCTGATCCCCCCGCCAGCAGTTACAATGGAAAGGTCAATGTCCGAAAGGCCTGTACGCCCTCAGGAAACAAGACACCGTCGGGGAAACAAAAGCCGGTCACTTGGCGGATATTAAAATGTTAATTGGACCAAGAGCAGGGCCCCCGCATTGTCCATCCTTCACAGAGAAGTAAGAAGTCTGCGTATTGGCGATTGCCCTGCATGTCAGAAGCGGATACAGGATTTCAGTAAGGAGGTGGATTGCAGATAGGCTAACCCAAGCAAGAATATGACAGCAACGTTCTGTTTAGTTCTGCTTTGGTTCTTGTTACGTTCTTTTGATGGCACTCAAAAACGTCAACATTGCGATGTTGCGTTGTAACCCATTGTAACGGGTGTCAGGACATTCTGGAAACCCCTCCCGTCCCCCTTTGGAAAATATCTCTTTTTGTCTAGTTTAAGTTTCCACCCAAGGATAGGGAGGAGGGGTCAAGATCCCCTACCCTCTACCCCCTCCCCCACCCTTGGATCCATCCCTGGCCCTCCTTGGACCCTCGTACCCTCAGGCCCAGCCCCCCTGGCCCTCCTTGGACCCTCGTACCCTCAGGCTGAGTTACCTTGGCCCTCCCTTGACCCTCGTACCCTCAGGCCAAGCCCCCCTGGCCCTCCACGGACCCTCATACCCTCAGGCTGAGTCCCCCTGGCCCTCCACAGACCCTCATACCCTCAGGCCAAGTCCCCCTGGCCCATCTTTGGACCCTCGTACCCTCAGGCAAAGTCCCCCTGGCCCTTCTTTGGACCCTCGTACCCTCAGGCCAAGTCCCCCTGGCCCTTCTTTGGACCCTCGTACCCTTAGGCTGAGTCCCCCTGGCCCTTCTTGGACCCTCATACCCTCAGACCAAGTCCTCCTGGCCCTCCTTTGACCCTCTTACCCTCAGACCAAGTCCCCCTGGCCCTCCTTGGACCCTCGCACCTTCAGGCCGAGTCCCCCTAGCCCTCCTTGGACCCTCGTACCCTCAGGCCGAGCCCCCTGGCCTTCCTTGGACCCCCCTACCCCAAGTCCAGTCCCCCCGGCCCTCCTTGGACCCTCGTACCCTCAGGCCAAGTCACCCTGGCCCTCCTTGGACCCTCGTACCCTCGTACCCTCAAGCCGAGTCCCCCTGGCCCTTCTTGGACCCTTGTACCCTCAGGTCAAGTCTCCCTGGCCCTCCTTGGACCCTCGTACCCTCAGGCCAAGCCCTCCTGGCCCTCCTTGGACCCTCGTACCCTCAGGTCGAGCCCCCCTGGCCCTCCTCAGACCTTCGTACCCTCAGACCAAGTTCCCCCTGGCCCTCCTTGGACCCTTGTACCCTCAGACCAAGCCCCCCTGGCCCTCTTTGGACCCTCATAACCTCAAGCCGAGTTCCCCTGGCTCTCCTTGGGCCCTCGTACCCTCAGAGGCCCCCTGGCCCTCCCTGATCCTCATACCCTCAGATCGTGCCCCCCTGGCCCCCCTTGGACCCTAGTACCCTCAGACCAAGTCCCCCTGGCCCTCCTTGGACCCTTGGACCCTCAGGCCGGGTCCCCCTGGCCCTCCTTGGACCCTCCTACCCTCAGGCTAAGTCCCCCTGGCCCTCCTTGGACCCTCGGACCTTCAGGTCGAGCTCCCCTGGCCCTCCTTGGACCCTCGTACCCTCAGGCCAAGTCCCCCTGGCCTCTCGGACCCTCATACCCTCAGGCCAAGTCCCCCTTAGTTGGGGCCTAATCAGGAATAGGGCGGGCTGCGTGCGCCATGACAGGCAGGGGCAAAAAACACCGGTCTATTAATAGCACCTGCCGGCCTAGCGGGGACTACCTTTGTTGGCCCTTGACATGAAATGGAGCAGCTCTACGTCAATGGGTCTGGCCGCCCGCCAGTTGGCAGGGGTGGGGGCGGGGGTACTGTGGGTATATATATACAGCGGCCATGTGAGTATCACCATTTTGATTTTGAAACCTTTTTCAAAATAAGTATTTATGGAACCAGAGGGTGGTTATTTTCATACAAAATCGGCAGCATCAAAATCAACTCACGGATCTACAGGCATACATGCTGTATTCCGCTTTCCAAATTTACTCCTGATTTTGAAAATCGCAGGTAGATCCGACTATAGCCTTACTTTATATAACTAGAAAGGATTTTGAATTCTCCGATGCATGCTTTAGATACCTATACTGGAAGATGTATGCTCATACCTTCTGATATAACCTCTGCATAGAGATAAAGATAGTCCTTTCTTACCTCGTTTACAATAGCGAAGGCATTTTCCTTGTCATATGAAAAGGAAATATGAACCAACAGCAGTAGCACACCCTTTGTTTTGATTAGGAGCATTCAGAGGATGACAAGACTTCTTAAGACTGCTGCTTTGTGCTAAGGCAGAACCAGAGACGGTAAGGGACAAAGGGAGTAGGAGAGGAGGGGAATAGATACAGGCCCTATACATTGCTTTAAGCCTGTATTCCACTAGGCGATTTTGACTCATGAAAGTTTGGCAAAATTTTCAATTTTTATAGGAAATGTCTCAGAAATTCATGCAATGCTACATACTTTTGGAAAGAAAATTCAAAATCCTTTCTAAGGATATAATTTATAACATCTGTAATTAGCCGTTTTTCCGAATTGTGATTTTCAAAACGCAACTAAAATTGGATAGTTTGATTCAGCTTTAAAGTCTGTATTCCACCTCGCAATTTATTACACAAACTGCCATACATCCTACATATCATTTGAAAGAAAATTCGAAGACAGTTCTAATGGTATGTAACATGTATATGGATCACCAAAATGTCCACTAGTGGATTTTAGCCTACAGCTGAAAAGCTGTGATCCGCAATCAAATTTTACTCACAATTTCAAACATCGACCTCGATAATATTGGATAATGATAGGTGTGTTATACATCATTATAAAGGGTTTTGAATCCTCTTTCAAATGATATATAGCAAGAATAGTACTTTTGCCCTATCAATGGTAAAAATTCATACATTGCCAAATAGCGATCATGCAGAATCGCCTAGTAGAATTCATCCTTTAGCTCCAGCCCACAGAATCCCCCAGCCGTCTAGGGAGGACTCTCCGCACACACGGAGCGCTGTACCATCGATCCCCAGGCCTTCCATGCGCCGCTAAAAATAATCTCAATTCAACCGGGGCAGGGCTATGCTTTGACACACGAACTCGGATCCTCTACCCTCCCACCCTCCATTCCTCCCTCCCTCCCTCCCTCCCTCCCTCCCTTTGCAACGAGCCGCGCCGAGTGGATTTGGTGGGGGGTTGGGGGTGGCTTCATGGCAATTGCATTGGCATTAGCTAGGAGCTGCTTTGAGCTGCTAGGAACTGCTCAGATCTGCTCGGAACTTCTCGGAGTTGCTAGCAGCTGTTTGGGGGGGGGGGGGGGGGGGGGGACCAAAAAAAGTACGAAATTTCGTGGAGTTAGTTTTTCCCATTTTTTCGTGGCCACTATAGAAATTCGTCCTCCCAATAAATGTACGGAAATTTTATGGACATTAGAGTTCAGTGATAAATCATACTTATGTCATTTAGAATATATATTTTCACCTAAAATACGTTCTAATGTGTGTTTGAAATACATTGGGACAATTTGAGATTGTATAATTTGGAAAAAGAATTGGAAAAAAAATCTACGAAAATTTGTGGTTGCTAAAATGTCACGATAGGAAATAGACCTATCGTGGATAATATAACTTTTCGTGGACGCGATTTTTCCTAGTCTTTTTTTCTGGTGGCCCCCCCTAAACTGCTCGAAGTAGCTGTCTCTTGTTGTACCCCTTCTCACTAAGAAGGGACCCTATTGGTTGACTTGTGATTGTGGCAATTGTGTTTGTATTAGCTAGGAGCTGCTCTGAGCTGCTATGAATAGCTCAGAGGTGTTCGAATCTGCTCGGGGTATCTCCAAGTTGTTTTGGTTCTGTCCTACCCCTTCTCATTGAGATTGAGAAGGACTTTCTTGGTTGACTTGTGCTGGTGGCCATTGCGTTTGTATTAGTTAAGAGCTGCTCAGAGTGGCCCTAAAGCCCCATACCCATTTTTGCGATTTTACTGGTGACTGACAGAATTGGCCGATTCTTAGGATCGCCTGTCAGTACAGTATATTGAAATGTGCATGTTCGATCTGAATCTGCGCTAAAATCGGCAGATTCTAAGGCAGAATCGGCTGATTTTAGCACCGATTTAGGAGCCGACTCAGGGATAATCGTCTAGAGGGTATGGCCCTTAAGTCGCTCTGTTGTATCCCTTGCCATTGAGAATGGACCATTTCGTTTGACTTGTGTTCATGGCAATTGCACTGGCAATAGCTCGGAGCTTTTCGGAGCTGCCCAGGGCTGCTCTGAACTTCTCAGAGCTCCACAGAGGTGCTTGGAGCTCCATCAAATAGCCCTGCCTCTGGTCTACCCCTTATCATCGAGAAGGGAAAGTTCCAGTTGACTTATGTTTGTGGCAATTGTGTTTGTATTAGCTAAGAGCTGGTTGAAGCTGCTGGGAGTAGCTCCAAGTCACTCTGTTGTACCCCTTCTCTGTTGCCGGTTGACTTGTGTTCGTGGCAATTGCATTAGCATTAGCTAGGACTAGCTCAGAGCTGCTCGGAGCTGCTCGGAGCTGCTCATAGCAGCTCCAAGTTGGTCTTCTCCTATTTTTACATGTGCTTGAGAGCCGGTCAGCGAAATTCCGCAGTGCGATTCGGGTCGATGTCAGCGGTGTGTAGAGAAGAGTATAATGTGTGTCGGGGAGTTTTTGGTTGTGTTTGTTTTGGTGTCTGGCCGGCGTACAGGCAGAGCGGGGGGCCTGGGGCACCCCCCTCCCCCCCCCCCACCCCCCTACACGGCGGGCAGATCGTTATCATACGGCGTATTGACAATACTCATCGAGCGGTCTAGTCTCGTTACGTCAGTGGCCAGCAGGCAGACGGGCCTGGGAGGGGCCCGGCGGAGATGCAGCAAACACACTGGGCAATGTTTCACCATATCGGCCGATTCTACTCCCAGAATCGCTGATGTTTGCACCGATTAGCACAAAGAATGGACATTTTTTAGCGATACAACATAATGGAGGAGGGATGTACGGGCTGAGGTAGTGGGGGGGGGGGGGGAAGGCCAGGGCAGTGGCAGGAACAGGGTTTGGGAGGGTAAGGGGTGCCGTGGTGAGGGGGTGAGGGGGTGAGGGGGTGAGGGGGTGAGGGGTTGAGTGAATGAAGGGGACAAGGATTTGGGGGGCTAAGGGATGCAGGGATATGGGGTGAGGGGGTGAGGGGGTGAGGGGTGAGGGGTTGAGGGCGAAGGAAATAAGGTGGGTGAGGGGGTGAGGGGCGAAGACAAAAAGGTGGGTAGGGGGAGAGGGGTTGGATATTGAGGGATTGAAGGGGAAAGGGGTTTGTAGGGTGTAAGGAAGACAGGGGACAAGATTTAGATGGGGGCTGGTATTGCCAGTTATTGGTAGGGAGGGGGGAACCAGTAGCAGGGGAGGGGCAGGGGCAGGGGATGGGCACGGCAGAGGCAGGGGGAAAGAACACTATATAGAATAGAGACGTGTAGGCGGAGTCTTCCAATCGAGAACACGGGATAACACGAGATTGTAGAATGGGGCGAGGAAGTGAGCTGTAGAAGCACCTAGTTAGATCTGTGAGACGATAGAGCGTATGCTGGCTGGAACAGTTACAGGACAAGGATCGCCGTTGGGTAGGTTATGTTAGGGGCGGCTGGGTGGCGGAGAAGGGGTGTCTAGGCCTCCGTTAGATACATAGGTTGGTCGGCCTCGGACTGTGAGATCAATATCCCATCAGTGGAGGTGATGGTCTGGGTCAATGAGTTTACACATACACGGCCTTTTTTGTGGATATATATATATATATATATATATATATATATACATATATATATATATATATATATATATATAGTGAGACGATGTTATTTACAGTGGAAATCATCAATAGTTTGTCAACACTTGAGATTGGCCATGTTGATAAAAATATATCTCATTAAAGTATATTCTGATAAATAAGACTTGAAAAGGCATCAAGTATAAGCAGCTGGAATTCAGATGGAGGGCATCAACCTTATTTATTTATATGTATATAATCTTCATGTGTGATCATCATGGTTTTACAATAAACCCTATGTACATTAGGTAAGCATCAAATCCCAATTCCATGCTCATTAGTTCAACAGCATTGCTTGTGGATTTACTGATAATTAGAAACTGACTTCTATGAGGTACATAAACTTAATTAGTTCATCATCGATCCTAAACCAAACCCCTTTGGCAAAGGTGAACATTTATACTGGAATGCATGCACATCAAAAAAGAAACAGTCCTTTGAGGTAGAGGTTTAACAGGAGGCCCCTAAGATGCCTTGGAATTCGGGTTAATTAGATGAATGATGAGAGATATGGGATTGATGCCTTCCATCTGAATTCTGGCTTCTTATACTTGATATTATTTCAAGTCTTATTTATCATCATCCCTTTGCCCTTAGAAAAATGTAATAAATTCTGAAGTATTATTCAAGATTATGAAAGCAGAATATACTTAAATCAAATCATTTTATTTTTGTTAACTCCACAAGTCTCCAGTGTTGACCTCCTATCTAAAAGTCCCACCATAAATAACATCACCTCACTGGACATGTGTCCCGATTTAACAGCTGCATTTTCTTGGCCTTTACTCAGACAATGCAATCCATGTCCCCAAAGGTCTAACCAGGCATTTCTCACGTGTTCCTGGCACCAGTGGAAACAAAGAGAACAAAGGGATTGGGTCGACCGTCCTTTTTATCTCATTGTGTCATTGGCGAACCACAGATCTGACCAATTTGCCAGCAGTGGGCCAGCACTGCTCCAGCCTACCAGCCTCACTGCCTCCATGCCGACCGGTAATGCCCTGTTTCCACCAACCAATTTTTAACAACCGATTATTTGGTAATTTATTACTTTTAACTAGTATAATAACAAAAGATTATATATCTTACATACCATTTGAAAGAGAGTTAAAAACGCTTTCTAATGGTATTTAATGTGTTTGTGATAAACTAATATTCCCACTGCCGATTTTTGAAATCGGTAATAATCGGCCGGTGGAAACAGGGCTTAACCTCTCCTGCCTTAAGCCAGCTCTCTAACAATGCTAGAAACGTCACCTCATGGCCAACAATATATCCTGTTCACATCCAGGGACTAATGAGAGCAGTATTTATTGGCCCAAAAACTATTCAATTTATCTCAGGATATCTTTAAAGTTCAATGATTAAGACGGAGCTGTTGCGCCAGGTGCATTAGGTATTGGCGCCCTCCCCAGCTTGTTACTTGTGGGGATAGCAACGATATTATAGCTACATTAAGATATGTAACTGGCTAGCCACTGTTGTTTCTTGGGAAACAACAGTATTTAAAGCTACACTAAGGGGGCGCTACTGTCAGGACGTTCACAGTGAAACGTCACGAATCCTTCTTTTTTTTTTTATTGAATCCTCCTACCATATATTGCTAATGTACAGTATTTTAATCAACTGCAGGTTAATTTGTACTAGTTCTGTTAGCAAAAGTACATGGAAAGCTATAGAAAATAGGCAAATATTTGCTATATATCCATCTGTAATGACTATATTTCATACCAATTTTAAAAATATTGAATATATACAGGTACAAATTGAAAGATTATTCAATACTATTTTTCCATCATGTTAAACCACAAAAATGAATGCACAGATTAATGAAAATGTACATGGTTAAACCTTGTGACTTGTCGACATATCACCAAGTATGCATCTTGATCTAGGCTAACCTGCAGGTACAGTACCAGATATATGCTATCCGTGGTGGGGAGAATTGGGTCTCGTATCATGGAGTCTGGTTTGGGTAAAGCCAGTATTCCACTAGGCAACAGACAAAGCTGCCTAAGATCAGGAGGTTTTAGGGCTAAAGATCAAGAGTATGTCCATTTCAGGTAGGAAAGATCGTGAATAGGTGCTCTCGATAGTTACGAACGTGTTGGTAACTTTTGGTAGGGACAGTCCCGATCTTAGTTTCCAGATTTTTGGGATGCCAAAGATTGGGAGTTTTCTCAGGTATATTCCATCTCAAAGTATTTTACATGGACCCTAAATATCGGAAATACCTCCCGATCTTTTGATTTTTTTGCCTAAAAATGGCAGAATTGCAAGGGATCGGCAGCCAAAGATTGTGTAGTGGAATACGGCCTTAAGGCGTGGTCAGGGCATCACATGCACTATCCCCATCAGCAGAAACAATACGGCCGACAGGTAGACGCTCTAATTAAAGGTACCAACTCCAGGCTAATCAATTTAATTGAGAACGCCGCGCGTTCCCAGTGGGCGTCGCGGGCCGGGGTGCGTTACCTCCGAGGGGGAAGTTTAGAAACACAGATTAAATACTGAGGGTTGTTGATGGATGTCCAAGGCAAGAGGTAATCTAATGCCTTTAGCATGAATTCAATCTTCTCTAATTAGCTGACGGCAGGGCCTACTATTACCTTAACAAGATGTATGGGCGTACCCAGGGCCATCCTCCCCCATTCTCCACGTTCCACTAAGGAGTTCCCTCCATGCCAGCCCCGTTTTTCCATACATTACAATCGGTAAGGCTGGCTTACACTATCCAATTTTGCTCCCAGTTTTCAGAAATCGTCATTTGAAATTTCGGTTAATCATAATCGTTTTTTTTATCATTAAAACGGGCTTTAAATTATCTTTTAAATCATATGTAGGACACATGATCCTTTGTCATACTACTGGTGAAAAAAAAAATTAATTACCAAAATTCCGACAGTAAGAATCGGCTAGTGGAAACCCGGGTTTAGTCCGTATTTCCACTGATTGTTGCTGACAGGAGCATTAACTTATCAGTAACCCTCAGCCCCAAGTTCAGACCCCTCCCGATCCCCTCTCAATATCCTCACAGCACTTAACAGCCTCTTGCCTTGAAACCAAAACCCAAGCCTTCTGAAAACAAATCAGGATAATCTTTAGCGCTAGAAAGAGAGGCAATTAGTGAGAAAGGCAATTAGCCTAGATGGTTTCGTGGAAGGGAGGAGAGGGTGTTTCTGACAGTGGGTTGGGGGGTGGGGATGGGGATGGGGTTGGAGGTGTGTTGGAGGTATTGGGGTCAGTTAGGGTCGGGATGGGTGGTTCTGACAGTGGGTCAGAAGCCCCAACCTGCTGCCTACACCTTAGCCAAGGATGCGACGTTATTATAACGTTGAGGCAACGTTCTGGTTGGTTCTGTATTTGGCTGTTGTTACCTTCATTAATTTTGATGACTTCCAATTACGTCTCTGCAACGTACTGCTCTGATGTTGCACTGTGACATTATTATGACGTTCTGGACATATTCTTCAACCTAAACAGAATGTTCTTATAACATTCCGTCTTTGTTTCGCTCTAACCTCACTAAAAAATAATCTTACGTAAACATTCTGATTTGGTGAGGTTTCAACCTCACCATCAATAACATTGCAATTGTTACGCGCCATCTAAGTAAGTAACAAACTTAATAAAAAAATATGGTCGCAGAATGTTTCTGTTACGGCACAAGCTGGCTGGGGATGGGGATGGGTGGTAGTGACAGTGGCCCAGGTGCCCCGCCTGCTGCCAACCCCCTTTTCAAGGTACTACTCACAGCCCCATGCCTCCAGCTCCTGTGTTCAGGGCTGAGGCCGTAGGGGTGGGCTGAGGTTGTTGTACCCTACTGTACGCGCAGACTCGGGAACTCGTGTATACACAGTCCTCTGTATACGCGGACTTATATAATAGCCACCCCTTTTTCTCAGTATTATATAATAATCTCTCACGTGTAATTAGCCAACTTTCTCCCAATTTCATCAGCCGTATGTCGGAATAGGGGTCAAGGACAGACATATCATTAGAAATGGTTGTTAATTCTCTTTCAAACTACATGTAGAATCCATGGTTCCTTTTCATATGATGAGGGTGGGGGTGGGGGGGAGGGAGTAATCAAATTTTCCGAATTACCATCAGTCAGAATCACCTATGGGAAAACAGCCGTTACACCCCCCCTCCCCTCCTTCACCGGTGAGCCGCAGAGTGAGGGCGGGTAGGGTAGTCGGGGGAGGGGGGGGGGGGCTGGCTAAGCGTGTTAGGCCCCCTCCTGCCTCTCCCCCCCCCCCCCACGACCCTGGCCGGGGGTCACCCCCACCGGCCCCACGGGGGTTGGACTGAGCCGCCAGCAGGGGTCACTCGGTAAGCCAGACCTGATTAAGGGCCTTCCCTGTTACCGACGGACCACTAGTGGGGTTGCTGTAGTACTGGGATAAAGTGCGTTTTCCCTACAAGCCATGGAGATTTTAATTTATATATAATATAGCTTTTTTGTGTTATTTTCTAACGTGATACCCATCAGAATCTCCCTTCGTTTTCAGGGCTCTTACATGGAGGTAAACTCTAATCAAGGATGATGTAAATTGAGATGGATCCTATTGGTATAGTGTGATAAACATGCACGGTCACTGGTAATATCACATATTGCATGGTATTAATTTGAGAAATGATAAAACATAATGTAGAGCATTTAAATGACTCCCCTTCTATCATAGTATCACTCTGATCTTTGCTGAAATGAAGACACAAGATATGACGATGTCGATCATGAAATTACACAACGACCCTTCCTGGTATCTGATTTCTGAAAATAAATATACCTCTTTCATGCGATGTCTGATGTAATTATATATATTTGAAGAGGTTCAAAAATGCAAGTGGAAGTCAGCCTAACGCATGTTTACGAAAATAAGACTTAAATTTGTACCTATTTCATCCAATGAACTTAAGTGAGGGAGGCTCATTTCACAAAGAACCTCATTCCATATAGTCCGATATCCTTATTGATGTAAAGTCACCAATTAGAGAGGGAACCGCGGAGAAAGAAAAGGTTATAGGAAGATAACCTGTATTGGTAAAGATATACGTTTACATATTCTGTATGACTAGAAACAGAACCCAATATAGACCTTCGCACATTACAGAAATGGATGAGTAAAGGTCTCACTACACAGAATTAAATGAGCACTCACCTGAGCCTAGCCTGGCCGTGCTGAGGACCAGGTTACAGAGGAGGAGCACCTGGTAGATGAGTCCCAGCAGGTAGTCCATGGTCACAGCTGGGGCGGCCCACCCATGCACGTAGTCCCCGCTGCCAGCTCACAGCCCCTGCCGCGTTAACCGCGTCTCCAGCTGCACGTAGTCCATGCTCCACAGCTAACACAGCATTATTTCCCAGCTAACACAGCATATCCAGCTGCGTGTAGTCCATGATCCACAGCTAACACAGCATTATTTCCCAGCTAACACAGCATATCCAGCTGAATGTAGTCCATGATCCACAGCTAATGCAGCATATCCAGCTGCAAGTAGTTTATATTTCCCAGTTAACACAGCATTATTTACAAACTAACACAGCATATCCAGCTGCAGGTAGTTCATGCTCCACAGCTTCACAGCATCTCTAGCTATATGTAGTCCATGTTTACCAGCTAACGCAGTATCCCTGCCTTGTGTATTCCATGTATACTGATCCCAGCTAACATAGCTTTGCGAACTACGCATAGTCCATGTCTCCGAGCCAACACAACATTATTTCCCATCTAACACAGCATTTCCAGCTTAACTTAGTTCATGTTTCCCAGGTAACACAGCTTTTCCAGCTGACACAGGCTACACATTAACATCTCCAGCTGCACATAGTCGATGTTTCCCAGCTAACAAGGCATTATTTCCCAGCTAACACAGCCCACATATTAACGTCCCCAGCTGAACATAGTCCATGCTTCCCCTGCTAATACAAGCAAACCATGTCTGTGAAGTCAGGACCTCTCACAGCTGACACTGGGTACTGCTTTCCATGCCACCTGACAGTACTCGTACAATCCCTGGTCCGCTCGTAGTCCCTGGTCCACTCGTAGTCCATGGCTCCCTTGTATATGTATGCGCCTACCCTAATGTTGTGGACTCTTAAAGCCCTATGACATTGGTCATGGTTCATATGATTCAGAACATTCACAGGCCAAGTAGGAGGGTCCTTTAGAAGGATTAGAATAGGAACAGAATGTAAGCAGGAAGCTGACAACAGCAAATGTCTGATGCATTTATAAATCTGGGCTAAAGATTAGTGGCAATAGGACTTCATACAATGCTCCTAAGAGGATTGTGGTGGGGCAGCTGACGGCCCATTGGCGTGTCTTAGGTCAGTAGCCATACCCTTAAGCAGCTGAGGACGGCAGCAGTGTGGTGGTCCCAGCACTCACATTACACCATGTTGGACCCAGTCACTCCTGTAGTACCATCGACTCCACCGCCGCTGCACATAGACAAAGGCCGCCCCTTGCCTGGTACCTGCTGGATCCTCAGCTACTGGCCCTACACCTTTATCCCAACGTTAGACCGTTGGAGCCTGGGGGCTCTCCTTATCCGTATCCGTGTATCCTGTGAATAGGGGTTTATGCCCTCAGATGTACATATTCCCATATGTCTCCATGTTAAAGGGGCGTACGCAGAATTTCACTGTTTAGATTGAACACTTTAATTCGCTCATGGAATTATTATCCCTATTGAAACGTGTAAGAAACTGAAAGCTCTCAAAAGAAATTGGAACTGCCCATTATATATGTGTTTAGACGTTAAATATACATCCGTGTATGTAATAATTGCCTATCCATGCGACCTTTAGTCCACTGATTTCACTGTATATGAGTAGGAATCACCTCAGGTTTTGTATATTTTATCTATTGGGATTTGCCTAGAATTGCCTATATACATATTATATCCCGAGGCCTACCTAGGCCCTTGTAGTAACATAATGAAGCGGCCTTTAAAGGATCCAAACCACCTGAATCTCCGTATCTCCTCCGCCTACTGCCGACCCGTGCCGCTGTCCGCGCGGTGGTGCTTGGTAGCAGTAGTGGTGGTGGTTGGATGTGGTTGTTGGCGGCCCCTTCCCGTCTCACCTCCGGCTCCCAGCCGCTGCCAGTACTGCCTCGCCTCCTGCCTCCTCCTCCTTCTCCTCCTCAAGCCACGTCTCCGCCAACCTCTCCTTCAGATGCCAGCACATCACTGAGCCGCTGGGCCTGTCGCTGGGTCGGGCGGTGTGGTGGGTCGGTGGGTAGGCCTAGCCCTCCTCCATTGGACGTACTGGTGACAGGGTGGCTGCAGATCTATACTGGGGGCTGCTCCTGTGTGACTGGTTGGTGGTTGGTCCCTGGTGCTGCTGAGCTGCAGTATGGCCGTTGTTGTTATTATTGTTGTGGTCGGGTGGCGTTCTGGGTGTGGGTGTGGGTGGGGTGGGGATGTTGCAGCAGTGTGGGCGTGTGTCCCCCCCGCTATCTCACAGTACGCAGCTGGCCTGGTACGCTGCACAGACTGTACCACCGCAGCCACCACTACCACCACCACCACCACCACAACAGCCTAGGAGACGGTCAGCGCCTGCCATCAGCCGCTCCGAGCTGCTCCGAGCTGCTCCAGCGCCGCCGACGAGCTGCTCACAGGGCTCAGCAGAGGAGGCAGCAGTGGTGGCTCCCTGGCAATAATAGCACCACCACTGTCAGTATTTACACAGCACCACTCTGGCACCACTCTGGCACCACCCTGAAGGCTGCTATCCCTGCGGACAGCCCCCAAAGGTACACTGGTCCTGTGTGTAGGGTAGGGCGGCCTCTCCTCCTGTGGTAGTGCGCCCCGCGGACGGTCCGTCTCCGGGCTTCTCCTCCTCCGCCTCCTGCTGCCCCAGCTCCTCCTGCTCTCCGCTGCTGGCGCCCCCACCCCACTCTGCCGCCTCCCCCACCTCAATTTCTGAGGGTATTCTCTGCCCTGTAGCCACCGCACACTAGGTCAGCCCCTTTTGGCCGTATCCCACCAGCGAAAACCACCGGACTATTTCCCCAGCAAACAGGGCGTATTAATCTTCTTCCGCTGGTGTTAAGTTTTCTCCCTACAAAGCAGAGTCTAGTCTCGCGGACTGATTTTTCCAGCGCGGAGGTAGATCTCGCTGCAGAATGCCCCCCCCCCCCTCCTCCTCCAGCAGTCCTGGGTTGGGTCCGGCCGCTGTCAAACCTCCAGTGACTGCGGCAGGCAGGCTGCGCAGTGCTAAGGCAGCGCCCTGTAATACTTAAAAGCCACAATACTGATGAGTATTCCTCGTGTATAAGAGCATGTCGTAAGATAAAGACGTAGGGTTTGGGGGTGTAAAGCCCCCTCTGCCCGGCCAGATCGTGTATATTATTACAGGTCCTTAAAGGCAGACTCTCTACCTGCCCGTCACATCCCTCCGTCAGGTTGTAAACATTGCGCCGCAGCACCAGCAACTACAGCAGCTGACGCCAGGTGGCGCCACTGGAAGGGGCGGGAGGAGGAGCAGGTGGGGGAGTGATCAGCTGTTTAACTTCTATAATATCCATATCAATAGTCGATCCAGATATTCTGAGAGAGAGAGAGAGAAAAAGAACTGGGATTGGGTGCACCATTGTATAAGTTTCCCAGAATTTTACATTAAAGATATCAATATTTGGCCAAAAATTACTACATAATAGATCAGGGCAACCTGAAGATGTCTCTGATAAATAATTATATTAAACAGGGGATGCGCGCCCCCTACTCCCCCTCCTTAACCCGCCACTGCATATATGTATTATTCAGATAATGTGTATTCATAAAACAAAGTATCGTTTTTTGAGTTGCGCAAAATTGATATGATTAAATTCGCCATAATCGAAACAGCTATTCATTAAAGAAAAATGTATGCGATGTCGTGTATGCAAGGTCTTTCATACTGAAAACAGTGTGTACACTACAACGCTCATACAAGGTGAACACTCTAAGCAACCTGAATCAAAGTAAGCTTTTCATATACTACTCAGGCCTTTTTGCATCCCTGGAAACTGGTGGGTGTGGGCCATACGAACCAAACTAAACTTTTTATATACTACTAAGTCTATTATCTAAGGCAAATCATATGACCGACATCGTGCATTTACATGGTATGCTGTTTACCTGAAAAACGTCGAATTCCCATTTATATATACTTCTCACTCAATCTTAAATAGTCACATACAACAAACTTTTTTCATGCTATTGTTTTTATGTCGTGCATAAAGGTAGAGTCGTACACGTAAGTCTTTTAAGAATTTGGATTTACTCTGTATTTGAGGAATCGAATAACAAACTAATCTATCGAAAATATCGTGTAAGGAGAGGAGTAAGTAGAGAATAATCCATGGTTTTGATTTTCAAGTCGATTCCGCGATGGTTACCTTGATGGGGAAGTAGTTATATGTTTCAAAGCAGTCATTTCTTCAGTTCATACGCGAGAGGTATCTTATCAACAATAAGCCTATGGCTGCAAAAGATATTTTATTGATAATAGGGTCGTTTACACTATACGTCCACGCGGTATGATAATGTTACAGGCAATTCAAATACAGGACTGTTATGATTTATACAAATTGGTGAATTTGAGTATATCTCAAAATATATGTGTTTGATAGAAAAGAAATATTCAGATATGTGCGACTTCTCTCTGCCGTTATTATCAAAAAATCTTTTTATTTTTTTAAATTTCTTTTTATTTATTCATTTCTTTATTTCTTTATTTTAACTATACTCACATATATGTGATCTTCCGTATAGGTATTTTTCATGTATACAAGACAGTGATGCATAGATGATTAATGTAAAATGACAGACACATCACCAAATGTATTCATGTATTTACATTCATGTCCAATTTCAGCATAGTTCAGTATAGTTCAGAACAGCAGTGTAATGTAATACTGCCTCCAAGCCAGCATTATGACCATGCCTACACTCATAGCAGGACCAATTATTTGCAGTTACACACTGCAGATTGGTTAAACGAATAGATCACATTTACTGTGACTCAACAATACGTCAGGTTTGAATTACTGTGATATTTTTAAAGGAAATTCGAAACGCAGCCATAATTCCTTTACCGTCTTTGACGTTCTGATATTCATTTTCCAGCCAGCCCATATGCACAAAGAACCGGCAATGTGAGCATAATGTGCATTTAATACCCTTTGTAGACAGAAGTCATACGTCATTTCTTTTCCTAAGGGGTTCTGTTGAAAGGTTGAATCAATCAGAATAACAACCTTGTGTGTGGCCGACGCCTTCGCGGGTCATATTCCCCACTCCTGCTTTCATGCCATTGTGAGTTTGTAAGCAAAGACTTCCATGTTGCAACAATGTACTACCGTGTGTTTATGACTCATACTGGTCGATTGAGATAACCAGTAATGTAGCATCAACGATTCTACAAAGGAAAGATTAACGACTGTACTACGTTTCGCGGTGACGTCCTCTTTAGTGGCGCCGTCTATAAGAATCCATGCAACCCGTTATGACGCGGCCGTCATTTTTACGATTTTCATGACGTCATCCATAAACAAAGAGAAAATGACGTCACGAAAATCACAAAATATGACGGCCGCGTCATAACGGGTTGCATGGATTTCCATAGACGGCACCACTAAGGAGGACGTCACGAAAATCCCGTGGGCGATGGTCCCACTTGACCATCTTTGTGTAGCTATATCATTTTTGGTAACATCAAACCTGACAGGAGCAAAGCACACATTCACACAAAAAGAGTGATGTTTAGTAAGGAGGTTAAAGCCCATATTCCACTTTGCAGTGGGGGGGGGGGCGCACTAGCGGTGCTCTTTTTTGGTCACCACAAGCAATTTGTGTTTCAGAAACTGACATGTCCGTTTCTGCCACCGCAAGCATTCTATAGAAAACATTTATAAATCACTTGTGGTAGTCCTTGCGGTGGCTCACCACAAGGACTACCACAAGGACCACCCTATGTTCCATCATGCGGTGGTTTGTTTCACTAGCGGTGTGGTCAAACACCACTTGTTAATTGCCCACCGCAAGGAAAACGCCGTATAGTGGAATGCCTTAAAGGGAGCCAAAAGCAATGTTGGGTTAAAATTTTGCAAATTCTGTTAACTATTGAAATATATTCTATGGCCATAGCCTAGGTCTGTGGTAAAATATAAACTGTGCATACAGACTTAGTGTTACAGATCCCAGAAATTTGTTCATATTATATTTATAATAAAATGATTTCCATATTAATATTATATGGTTGGTCTGAAAAGGTATAGAAACTGGTTTATTTTCAAACATTATTATATCCAGCACATATTGGTGCCTAATTTACACCTCAGATTTATGTTTCATAGTCTGATAAAGTATCTGATTCATATTTCTTGCTTTTTCACTGTACTAGAGAATTATTTGGTTGAGTGAGACCTAAAGCTCTCAGGTGCATATGTACTCTTTGCCACCTCAAAGGACCTTGACCTTACCAATTGAAACTGCACTAACACCTCAACCACTTCACCTCACTTGAGTGGACTCCTTTAGGTCGCCCTCAACGACCACCCTCAACGACCCCAGGGGCTGGCTGGGTATAAAAGGCCGGCTGTGGGAGGCTCCAGTGAGAATTCATTCTCCCTGTGAGGTGTGTAGGAGAGGACTACAGCTCACAGGTACCCTCTCTGCCGGAGGCTCTGCTCCAGACCCACACCGGGCGCCGGAGGCTCTACTCCAGACCACACCAGGGCACCACCACCACCTCCTACAGGGCTACAGAGTTCCACTGCCTGAGCACCATTTTGCTGAAGGTATAAACTTTGCCAGTTTTTCTTTGGTATAAGTGGGATAGTAAAGGGATAGTTTTGGATAACTTTATGTTCAGTCTTCCTTGATACATAAAACTGAGGTATAGATTGTTATAAAATAGTAGTTCTTTTCTCAGTACCAAAGCTGAGAGTTGTTTCATTTTACTAATATTATTCCTTTATTTTTTCAGCATAAACTTGGCTGATTTATCCCTCCTGGACCAGTTTGCATTGAACCTTGGAAAGACCAACCATACCAGATACCAGTTTTCTTTTTAAAGAGATATACCTTTAATATCAATAAATTTTTCTCTTAAATCATTAAAAACATTTTCAATCTTTTATGCTGTTGTCACTCTTTTTACTATAAAAGAACTTTATTTGATAACATGGCGCAGTCGGCAGGATAGTAATTCTGTGACAACAACTGTTTTTTTTGTATTTGATTTGTAACTTACATTTTCTGTGTTTTTCACTGTTTCAGAGTGGTGGTGCAGCCCAGAAGTAGGACTTGGAGAGTTTGGTGAGATTTGACCTTGAATTGTAACTCATACCTCAGACTTAGGAAAGAATCTAAGTTAGAATGTTAATTTAGTCACAGGTGTCAGGTAGACATTAGGTGTGTGACAGTGCTTGACAGTGGGGGTAGAAATGAGTTTAATGTATACAGTCAGGTTTAGGTAGATAGTTATGGAGGTTGTTGACTATTTGACTGTCACAGGTGTACTTGGATAGGTGTCAGAGACTATTTTTGTCAGCCCTATTATACATTGTGACATAGGAATTGTTAGGAAAGATGGCTTTGCCAAAGGGTTTCTGGCAAATGAATGTGGAGACTTTGAGAGAAGAATGTCTCTCAAGGGATATTGATCCCACAGATAAAACTCGAGATGAGTTGAGAGAACTTATCAAGGATTATGAAAGTCCAAAAGTAGAAGAGAGTGCAGAAGGTCTTAGACTCAAACTTGAATTGAAGAGATTAGAAATGGAAGAGAAGGAAAGGCAGAGAGCTTTTGAAGAAAGAGAAAATGAGAGGCAAAGGGAAGAGAAGGAAAAAGAAAGGGAACATGAACTCAGATTGAGAGAGCTAGATGTTGCCAATAGACAGGGCAGGGAGAATGATAGCCCTACTTCAGTGAAAGGTCCTAGGATCCCTCTTTATGTTGAAGGGGATGATATTGAGATCTACTTGACAACTTTTGAAAGGTTGGCTGAGGCCAATGGTTGGTCAAGAGACAAATGGGCAGCAAGATTAGCAGCAGTGTTGACAGGCAAAGCTAGAGAGGCTTATATCAGAATGGATTTAGAAGATTCAAAAGAGTTTGATAAAGTGAGAGACGCTGTGCTTGATAGATATGACAAGAACCCTGAACACTACAGAAGAAAGTTTAGAGAGTCAAGAAAAGCCCCAGAAGAGACTTTCAAAGAATGGGGTATAAGGACAAGAGGGTTCTTTGAAAAATGGGTTCGAGGTGATCGTGGGAATGCAGTAAAGTTAGAAGAACTATTTCTTATGGAACAGCTCTTGACTAATACAACACCTGAACTGCAGACATGGCTTAGACAACAGCAGCCAGAGACAGTGAAACAGCTAACTGATTTAGCAGATACCTACCGACTTTCTAAACAGAACACATACAGAGCACTAGGTGTGCCTTTTCAGAAAAGAAAGCAGTTTCACCAGAAAAGCTCTGAGCATGAAAAGCATAGTGAGGGAGATCCAACTAGAAAGGAGAGTCAGGCAGAGAGTAGTGAATCCGGAAAGGCAAAAGGATCAGGAAACCGAGCCCAGTTTGTGACCTGTTTTAACTGTGGGAAAAAGGGTCATTATAGGTCAGATTGTACTGAAGGTAAGAAAGTTGAGACTAAAGAAGAGCCCAAGGGGACTTCTTATTGGGTGACACATAGATTTCCAGATGGAAATACAGAGAATATCTGGTTGGCACAAAGTGACAGCCATAGATCTGAAGTTCTAGAAGAAGACTGTCTCATTTCCGAAAAAGCAGGAAATGTAGGCAAGTTGAAGCTTACAAGGTTAGCTTGGGTAAATGATCAACCCACAGAAATGGTGTTAGACACTGCGAGCACTTGTTCATTGGTGAATGAGAGATTTGTTTCTCCCTCTGATTACACAGGTGTGAAAGTCAAAGTAAAGGGAGCCGGTGTAGGCCCAGCAAATTATTTGTTGGCCAAAATAGTGGTTGGTTTATCACCAACTGGGAAGCAGCATGAGATAATTGCTGGTGTTCGCTCAGACTCAGAGGCACCAGATCTCATTCTAGGATATGATGACATGGAGAAGGTGTTTGATGTAGACATCAAGGCAATGTTTGCCCCCTTACTCCAAAGTTCAGATGACCCTGTAGTGTGTGAGGATTCCTATCCGGTAGAGACTAGGGCATCAAAGATCACTAGAGAGCAAAAAGAAAAAGTAGTACAGGATGAGGTTGACAGATTAGGGACTAAAACTACACCACTAGTAGAGTCAAATCTAGGGTCAGACAGTATCCCTCTATCCCTGAGTAGGGAGAAGCTGATTGAGTATCAGAAGAGTGATGAAACACTCGAAAGTGTAAGGAAGAAAGTGACTCAGAATAGTCAAGGAGACGGGAGTTTCTTTCTCAAAAATGGATTAATTCACAGGAAGTGGATTTGTAAAGATCAAGGAGATCGCGAAATAGATCAGTTAGTTGTCCCCGAATCTTGTCGGAAAGATCTCTTGATTATGGCTCATTCAATTCCGTTGGCAGGCCACCTCAGAGTGGAGAAGACACAGGAACGGTTGTTGGCCCATTTCTTTTGGCCAGGTATTTATAAAGATGTTCAACATTTTTGTGAAACTTGTCCTGACTGCCAGAAAGCAACCGGTCGTGTGTCAGATCCTCCGGCTAAGTTGCAGCCAATTCCCCCAATGGGACTTCCATTTCGGAAGATTTTCATGGACATTGTAGGTCCATTGCCTAGAACCAAAGAAGGGTACAAATATATATTATCTGTTGTTGACTTAGATACTAGGTATCCAGAAGCAGTACCCCTTAGAAATCAGAGTGCTGAGACAGTTGCTGATGCTCTGGTGTCTATTTTTGCAAGAGTAGGTATTCCCCAAGAGATCTCAAGTGATCAGGGTACCAACTTTATGTCGCAATTAGTAAAGGAGCTTTGTAAACAGTTACAAATTGAACAGGTCTCGACCACTCCCTACCACCAAGCAGCGAATGGTCTAGTAGAGAGATGGAACCAAACCATGAAGAACATGCTTCGACGCATGACTCATGACGATCCCAATAGTTGGGACAGACTTCTGCCTTATGTCTTGTTTGCATACCGAGAAGTACCAGAAGCAAGTACAGGGTTCTCACCCTTTGAGCTTGTGTATGGTTGGCCCGTTAGAGGCCCCCTTTCTGTGGTAAAGGAAGCATGGGTGGACAGGGATGATCCTGGAAACCTGATTGACTATGTTGTCCAGAGTAGATCCTGGTTGTTTAAATCGGTTGAAATGGCTCAGCAGAATTTACTTGACTCTCAGGCTGAGACAAAAGCCTGGTATGACCAGAAAGCCAGAGACCAGAACTTTGAAGTTGGGGAAGAGGTCTTATTACTCCTACCCACTTCTAACAAGTCCCTAGAAGCTAAATGGCAGGGGCCGTACAGAGTTGTCAGAAAGGTGTCAAACTTGAACTACGAATTAGATGTCGGTCGGACAAGAAAGAAGTTGTGTGTTTATCACGTAAATCTAATAAAAAGGTGGAAGAATAGGGAGGAGGTAGTTCTATATGTTGATCAGTTGTGTGAAGATGATCCTTCCACTGCTGAAGGCCTGTCAACGTGTGTACTGAACCAGACAGAAACTTGGGAAGATGTCAAGTTGTCAGAAAATCTTAGTCAAAGTGAAGTAGCTAAGTTACAAGCTCTTATGAGAGGGCATAGTCAGATATTCTCTGACAAACCCAAGACCACACACATTGCAGTACATCATATTGATGTCCAAGGAGCGGAGCCCATCCGTCAAAATCCATACCGCATCCCACAGGTGTGGAAGGAGGACTATGCAAAAGAAATCAATCAGATGATTGATGAGGGAGTTATTGTAGAGTCCTCAAGTGAGTGGGCCTCCCCTGTGGTTCTTGTACCAAAAAAGCAAAATGGGAAACAGATTGGCATTCGAGTATGCATTGATTTTAAAAAGGTTAATGCACTCACGAAATTTGACGCATATCCTCTACCTCGAATTGAGGACTTGATTGAAAACCTAGGATCAGCTGAATACATTAGTAAGCTGGATCTTACGAAGGGTTATTGGCAAATTCCCTTGTCTCCCGAGTCTAGAGACAAATCGGCTTTCAGAACTCCTCATGGCTTATACGAGTTTACAGTTCTTCCCTTTGGGTTGAAAACTGCAGGAGTGACATTCACCCGAATGATGGATACAGTGTTGAAAGGCACTGAGGGCTTTGCAGCTGCATATTTAGATGATGTGGTCATCTACAGTGCAACTTTTGAAGATCACCTCAAGCATCTTCAAATTGTCTTTGAGAAATTGTCAGAGGCAAACTTGGTAGCAAAGCCTAGTAAATGCCAGTTGGGTGATGCGAAAGTCCCTTATTTGGGCCACCTTGTTGGTGCAAAGTCAATGAAACCGCTTGAAAGTAAGCTGGAGGCAGTACGGTTGTTTCCTCAACCACAGACTAAAAGAGAGGTTAGGTCTTTCTTAGGACTTACAGGGTACTACAACAAGTACATTGAGAACTACTCTACTATAGCAGTGCCCCTGACAGATGCCATTAAGAAGAGAATGCCCAACAATGTAGTTTGGACCCAGGAGTGTGAAGATGCCTTTCAAGCTTTGAAACGTGCTTTGATTAAGTGCCCAGTTCTCACACTCCCAAACTTTGACTTGCCATTTTATGTACAAGTGGATGCCTCAGAGAGAGGAATGGGTGCAGTCCTTTGTCAAAAGGAGAATGGTGAAGAACATCCATTAGCTTATGCTAGTCGAAAACTCCTACCTCGTGAGTGTAGATTATCGACAGTGGAGAAAGAATGTTTAGCCTTGGTTTGGGCAGTTGAGTATTTTAGACCCTATGTATTTGGACGGAAGTTCGTTATTGAGACAGATCACAACTCACTAGTTTGGTTGAACCAAGTTAAAGATAAGAACCGGAAGCTCTTTAATTGGAGCTTGACTCTCCAGGCCTACGACTTCGAGGTTGTCCATCGCTCTGGAAATAAGAACACCAACGCCGACTCCCTCTCACGGGTATAAAGTATAATTTGTTCATTTACCTTTGTATATAGTTATAATCATGTGATCAGAAAATTTATTGTTTCTAGAAGAATTACATAAATTTTCTTCTCTTAAAGGAAGGGGGTGTTACAGATCCCAGAAATTTGTTCATATTATATTTATAATAAAATGATTTCCATATTAATATTATATGGTTGGTCTGAAAAGGTATAGAAACTGGTTTATTTTCAAACATTATTATATCCAGCACATATTGGTGCCTAATTTACACCTCAGATTTATGTTTCATAGTCTGATAAAGTATCTGATTCATATTTCTTGCTTTTTCACTGTACTAGAGAATTATTTGGTTGAGTGAGACCTAAAGCTCTCAGGTGCATATGTACTCTTTGCCACCTCAAAGGACCTTGACCTTACCAATTGAAACTGCACTAACACCTCAACCACTTCACCTCACTTGAGTGGACTCCTTTAGGTCGCCCTCAACGACCACCCTCAACGACCCCAGGGGCTGGCTGGGTATAAAAGGCCGGCTGTGGGAGGCTCCAGTGAGAATTCATTCTCCCTGTGAGGTGTGTAGGAGAGGACTACAGCTCACAGGTACCCTCTCTGCCGGAGGCTCTGCTCCAGACCCACACC
This sequence comes from Lepidonotus clava, assembly GCA_936440205.1. NCBI lineage: Eukaryota > Metazoa > Annelida > Polychaeta > Phyllodocida > Polynoidae > Lepidonotus > Lepidonotus clava. The sequence goes on along the minus strand of OW387134.1, from coordinate 65,778,510 downwards.
GGGCGCCGGAGGCTCTACTCCAGACCACACCAGGGCACCACCACCACCTCCTACAGGGCTACAGAGTTCCACTGCCTGAGCACCATTTTGCTGAAGGTATAAACTTTGCTAGTTTTTCTTTGGTATAAGTGGGATAGTAAAGGGATAGTTTTGGATAACTTTATGTTCAGTCTTCCTTGATACATAAAACTGAGGTATAGATTGTTATAAAATAGTAGTTCTTTTCTCAGTACCAAAGCTGAGAGTTGTTTCATTTTACTAATATTATTCCTTTATTTTTTCAGCATAAACTTGGCTGATTTATCCCTCCTGGACCAGTTTGCATTGAACCTTGGAAAGACCAACCATACCAGATACCAGTTTTCTTTTTAAAGAGATATACCTTTAATATCAATAAATTTTTCTCTTAAATCATTAAAAACATTTTCAATCTTTTATGCTGTTGTCACTCTTTTTACTATAAAAGAACTTTATTTGATAACACTTAGACTACATCAAAATACGTTAAAACTCATATCTGGTCAATTTTGGTGACCCACCAAAATTGGTTTGTTTACAAACATTGCCCTTTTCAGGCATACATGGCATGAGTTTTATGGAATTTAATTGAAGTTATAGCTTTTTATTATGATTTATGCTGTACTAATGGCCAAAGTTAGACTCTTAGAATGTATTTTCATAGTTATTTGAGTTTGCAAAACTTTGTCATATTTGACACAATATTGCTTTTGGCTCCCTTTAAGGCCATATTCCACTATGCGGTGGGTGGCCACTAGCAGTGGTCTTTTTGTCCACCGAGAGCAATTTGCCCTTCAGTTTGTTTCTGCCACCGCAAGCATTCAATAGAAAACCTATATAAATCACTTGCGGTGGCTCACTTGTGATGGCTCACCACAAGAGCCACTACAAGTGAAATCCTATATTCCACCTTGCGGTGTTTGATTTTGCTTGCGGTGGTGGTCAACACCGCTTGTAACATGCCCACCGCGAGCAAAACGCCGCAAGGTGGAATATGGGCTTTAAGCAAGCCCAACGCATCACCTAAACGTAAATCTAGTGTGTCCCTTATCCTAGCTATTATCATATGATAATAACATGTTTCGCGATAAATTTATTGTCATTGGATAGTAATTATAAAATATCAATCGAAATGTCAGAAACCTTTTTGTGACCTTATCAAAAGCCTCAAAGTTCAGAGATCCCCTGTTGGATTGAGACGCGTCGATGCTGCTTAAACTCTTAAAGCTTGGTTTCCTCTAGTCGATCCTGACTGTCGGAACATCTTTGATTTAATGGCTGATGTCAAAATCATTAAAGTTAGATTTCCTTTCCCTTGTTCTCAATGATTAGATCTCTGCTTTTCATAAATCTTTTATTGGTATTCTGCAATTTGGCTTGAACTGTTTTACATAGTGCAGTGTACCGAGATGCGTAGTTATTCCTAAAGCTCCGTCATACATAAACTTATACTGGTGGATTTTCCAATGTGATGTTAGGATCCATTCCTAAGTCCTCAGGCATTTTGGTTGACCATTATAGTCTTGTAACATCTTAAGATTGGTTGAGAGCTACAACTTTGGGGCAAAAATTAAACTTGATTTAGAGGACCTTTTATCATGTTTCTAAGCTAGATATAAATCTAGGATGACATTGGAACCGAATTATCATAGGATTATGTAAGAGTGAAACAAGATAATGATGAACGTAACATTTGAATCGATTTTCCCTTTACTTCACTGTCAAGTCTCGATGCAGGGTGCTTCTCAGAGGAGAACCCAGAGAATTTCTAAAAGGAGGAGCCCTCATGTAAATTTCCTGACGGCCCTCCGAGACCAATAATGTTAGCTTAAAAAAAAAACAATATTTGGTCAAAAGTAGGGGGAGGGGGGGACGGGGACGGCTCCTAAATCAGCTACTGTAGATACTACCAAAGCATACACTCTGAAATGGCGCATTTGTGACCATTTTTGAGGGGCCGTCCATAAATGACGTCATGTTATTTTTGACCATTTCTGACCCCCCCTCCCCCCCTTCGTCATGCTTTTACTATAGGAATGTATAGGGGACTGGAACCCCCCCCTCCTCCCCGGCGCATGACGTCATTTATGGACGGCCCCTTGAAGACACTTCTTTCACACTGACAATTTTAGCAAAGTGCTTTATTTCAACGTGTTCATTATGATATTTCGTATAAGAAAAACATAGCTAAAGAAAATTTAGATAATGCACAGATTTTGGTTTTGAATGCGCCAATTGTGGTGCATTTGAAAAAATGGTCACATAATTTTTACCCAATTTTCACATAAATTTGTCTTACTCTGGTTCTAATTGAAATAGAGACATTTGGTAAAATGCATGAGATTAGTAAAGAAATGCTCTTTTCAGAACAGTATAATTCGAGTTAAGAGGAGAATTTTAATTTTTCACGTGGTAGTACCTAGCTACTGCTTCCTTTTTTAACACTGATCCGGGCTTGAGGGCCACATTCCGCTGACATGTGCTGCCACCTTGTGTGGAATGTCGAAAGTGAAGACATGGACCTAGAGCTGTCACCTGTTGGCGTGAGCCTGCATTCGTCTGCTACCTATCCTATCGGCAGCGTCCCCATAAAAGTCCATGTGCTAAATCCAGCTTTAAAAAAAAAAAAAAAAAAGGGGGGGGGGGGGGGGGGGAGGGGGGCTAACAGAAAGGGAGGAAGGTGCCCCCTTTTCCCAAAAAAGTAATCTAAATTTGTCCATATAATCTTTACTGGGATGTTTAAAATTTAAAAATTTAGGGATTTCCCATAGACCTTTTGTAAGGTCTAATTTATTTGCAATCCTTCAGGTGATGAACTCTATGTTTATCTTTATTTATTTGCTAAATGTTGCCACAATTGGCAACCAAGCAGTTACACTCTAAAATACCCTTTACAAACTCGCCTAAAAATGCGTTTATGATGACAGTTCAGTACAGGCATAATGCGCATCCTTGGGCTAGTCTGTAAGGGGTATTAGTGTACCTGAGTTTTCAGTTGCTGAACAGTTCGCCACCTTTTCATGTGAAGTCGATATGCTCAAGGAAACTTTGTAAATAAAAGATGATAATCACTGTGTAGATATAAAGGTCTATGATAAATCTTTTATTTCTGAACACATGTATATAAATTTACGTTTTAAATCAACGCTTGTTCACAAACCGCCGAAACATCGGGGTACGGATGTGATACACATCAACCTGTGATAAAAGAGTTTAAAAACTGTATACGTACACCCTGAGCATTTTATAGTCATAAATTTTGTTAAATGAGAGGCATTATTATTTTTTTGTCTCTCAGTGCATGAGTGCACATTACATGATCATTATTACCTTCGCATAATCAAAAATATACATTTTATACATAAATACAATTTATGGCATTATTTGGTTCCAGTAAATGCCATTTACAGATAAGTTTCCATTATATTCTGCCTACAATAACTCCCTGATTACCTCATAAAACATTTCATGATTGGCTGTTATAAACACATTTGAGGACTTCCCATCCAAGGCAAAATGTATCTGGAAAACTTCAGAGCGCTTAACTTAGTTCACCTAATTTCTAATTTTAAACTGCGCACTACAGGAAGGCATAGAAATGTGATGTGATATTATTCATGCCAAATATAAACATGGAATGTTTCATGACTAAAGATGTCCTTAGTTAACATACAAGATTATTATACCATTGCAGCTATGTTCTGTTTTGTTATGCTTTGGTTCTTGCTTCGTGATTTGATGGCACCAAAAATGTCTTTAGAACCTTACATTGTGACATTGCAAAGTGACATTATTGTGACATTAGTGTTACATTCACGGGAAGAATTTGAACTCATACATTCGACAGGCTCGGGCTTGTCTGAAACCACTTCCTCTAAAACGTGTCAAGGAGTGTAAGTCTTACTCCACGATTATCCCTGAAAAATCATAGTATCATTATACTACCCATAGCAGTGGGCGTGTTAGGTAATACTTTTGCGCTCACCTCAAAGTTTCCCTTGCCCTTCTGGCGTGTATATAAGTGTAAGTCAGGGGGTGTTAACTATATTGTGTCACAATAGTCCCGTCCGCTCATAGTTCTCTTCACACGCCCAACCTTCTCGGCATCTTAACGTACCTACCCTCCATTCAGGCACCAATATAATTGCCAGCAGTGGCGTACCCAGTCCCCCCACTTCCCACATTTGTGCATATATCTATAAACGCCGGTTGATATTGGTTTCCAAGCTCAACAAAAATAATACTCAGTTTCCTGACCTAATAAGAATAGATGAGGCTGAAGCGCAGAAGGAGTAGCCTATAGTGTGCACACAACTAGGGTAAAACAGGGTTGTATCGCTCACATTGGTAGGCCTATATCATTAGCGCATTTAGTTTTTTAAACCCTTACATATAGAAACAAAAGTTATATAAAATCAAAATAATTCATAATAATTAATCAAATGCGTAAAAACAGCGATAAAGCGTGATTTAACTTTATAACCTCTATGAATAATCAATAATGAAACAATTGTCTCCCATGATGTTGGGTACAACCCTTATCATGAAATGAAAGTAATATTTTTGAGAAAACTTATCAAATATAGCATATCAATAATGGTTTTCCATCCCATGAAAGTGACGTCCAATAGGCCTATTTCTAAAAAAAAAATAGGGTTAGTTCAACCCCCCCCCCCCCACCACAAATTCCTGGGACCGTCCACCCCTGTCCCTTAGATACAGTACTAGTTTAACTAAAACAGGTAGAAATATAGCATTTTTAAAACAGATTTTCTTGAAACACATTATTTGGGAGTTAAACCAGGCTGCCTAAACCAGATTCTTAAACTTCTTGGAAATACAGGGTGAAAGGGCTGAAAGCGCAAATGGTTTTCACTGAAAATGATAATATTAAATAACCTTGACTACACATAAAACTATTATTTTGTGTGATTTCAAGTTTTTACCCTTATTTAACTCTCGACATAAGAAATGATAAATGCGCTATATTAGCCTGACGGGCCATGCCCCCCCTCCCCCCCCCTCCCCTGTTAAATAATGTTGTTTAAAAAGGGGCCCCTCCCACGTAGATTAATGCATTAGCCCCTCCCCCCCCCCCCTCCCCCCTAGAAATGCCTGGGTCCGCCCCTGCATCCCTCCGGACCGGCCCGTGGGCCATCTTTTCATTTCAATACCATTATTACAAATATAACTTCCCAAAAAAAAATTTGGAGTGGCAGGTGGTAATCGAGTGCATGAGGTTCGATTAGCTCCTACCACCCAGGTCTGGCGAATTCATCCGTGCCATTATTCAGTTCATTTCATTTCATTAGTTTGCACAACCAGACCCAATTACGTATAGAGTTTGCGACATATATATACCGTAGGTGTAATCGGGGCAACGAGAAAGGTGTTTACCAAAAAGAGACACTTTGTAGTTTCGGTCCTTGTGTTTCAGTGGGTTTTCCGATTTGGAAAACAAGCAATACCACAAGTTATTAATTTTGATCGCCCTCAATTGTCACTGATGTGTCTCTATCAACTTCAATTTACATTGCCCGTCATCGTTTTCCCCAACGTAGTTTCGACGTATTTGGTCCTGCGACCGGAAGGACCTCTAGACGGCTTTTCGCTGGTTTCCGACGTCATCGTATTATTGAACCCGGTGGATTTTTGGCTACCAGCTATCTCTCCCGGCCCCGGGTTCGAATCCCCTTCATGCCTTACGTTTTTCGTTCATCCATCAGACTTGTATTATCAAATTAATGATAAGGATAGGACTACTCTGAACCCTAATCGTCATGTCAAGAGAGGAGGTTGATTGTTAACTTATTTTAAACAGGATCGGGACGTTACGCTTTTTAAAGGATAACTCTCCATTTGTAATCGAAAAGTTGTTAAATCAAAAAGACCCTTAAAAAAAAAGGAAAATTATAAAAAAAAAAAAAAAAACCTGCTCGAACCCGCCCTCTCCTCAACTACTAATTTTAAACATGATAGTCCTAATGGTAATGAGACTGATCCGGCTTAAATTCCTAATATTATAATATTAATATATATACTTCTTGCAAACATTCTAAATAACCTTCTTTCCCGATCTTAGCATCTGAATAAACAGGAGACACTGGGCATCACACTTCATTTAAATTAATTGTCTCAGTTAAATACGACCATTAGTTAACAAGTTCCATGTACTTTTTAAGTAACATGACAGAAAGCATTTTCGCGATTCTGCAGCTATCCCTCGCTCCCCTCTTCCCTTGTGCATAACATTTCCTAATAAACCAGGTCCATTCCTAACGGCGGCAAAGTTTGGAAGCGTCCATCATGGCCGGCCTTAATCCATTAACACCCATAAGTACCCGGAAGCACCCCATCTAATCTGTACCCCCCTCTGACATCTGACAAGGGCAGGGGCACAGTCTTGGTAATCACATAACTCACACCAAACCCACTCAAGAGCGACACAGGTATCATGCTGGGTGTCATCTGACGGACTCCCCGCCATTAATCAGGGGTTAGTTATCGAGTTAACACGGGCCAGAGTTGCCCCATGCAGGGAACCTGCTGGGTCGGGCACTTCCATACCCAACCTACGTTCGCCTGCAAAGCACATGTAGCTAAATCTTTGACAGGCCTATTTCACCCTACCATCCATCGCCCCTCCCACCCGGAAAACCATTTACCCTTACCATCCATAGATGGAGTATTAAAAGTGTTTGAAATTAACTTCTTTTGAAGTCATCCGTGAGAGATGAGATTCATTAAAAATTAATTAAACATTTTCTGTATGGATAAAAGGTACCTCCCGGCCTATATAACTACCCTAAATAATTCACCTTAAACTGGGTCTAAGCTGGTTAGATATAAAGCCGACCTTAAGGTTTGAGACTAATTTCAGCCAGTCCAGACTTAAATCGGCCTGAACTCCATATAAACCACCTGCAAATAAAACCTATAAATATCAGGCAGTAATGGCATTTACAGGCTTTCTCACTTCTCATCCACAAGTTAAGGAACCCCATGCCAACAATTCATTTTGAAGTCTGCCTTCCAATTCAATTAGAACAAGCCGACACCCTAACCAACGAAAGCTTACAAGCAAGCATACGCGTAAGCTTATACTCTTCGCACGGCTTTTCTTTTGGCATTAACGTAAGCTTAAGGTTTCTGCACGGAGGTCAAAACCTTTAGATCCCAGGTGCATGTGGCGACTGTCTGTCTACTCCTTCCTGTGACTGGGAAAAAGTAATAAAAGACTAGAGCGGTCTCTAGCCTGCATCAGACATGGCTCCAACAGTATTCATACTCCTCCTTCGTGGACTCTTTATCCTGGGCACTGTCTCAGCTAAGCCATGCCTATGCACCAGTACGGTAAACCGTTTTCGTACCAACTATGGTGTAGTATTCGAGAGTAAACCGTCCATCCACATAGGTAATGAGTACTTCACTACCCAAGTCGATATCATTTTACCACTTCCTCCTTCTCCCAAACAGGCAGCCGCACTAAATTGTAGACACGGCGCTACCCTGGCAGCCGGTTCAATGGAACAGTGTCGAAAAATCCAACTTATGTTGAATAACATAACATCTATTGGGAAGACTATAGCAGCGAAGGTCACCAACGGACTCCGGGAAGTGCAATCAATTTTGGAATCGACGGCCCAGCCAACACCTCCATCAGCCAAATCCAGGAAGCAGCGGGCTCTGATTCCAGAAATCGGCAAGTTCTCCGAGACTTTATTTGGAACGGCCACACTCGATGACTTGAAGCAACAGACTCGTGCTGACCAGGTAAATGCCGATGAAATTGGCTTCCTCGATGGCAAAATAAATGCAGTCCTAAAGGTAGTTGACTCCACTTTGGAAATCCAACTCCAGGCCATCATAGAGAACACTCATTCCATATACAATTTGTCCAGAGGACTCCAGGCTTACATTAGTAACCGGGAATTGATGGTCAGGTTGATGCAAGATTTGCAAGAATTGCGTCTACTGGATTTTAAACTGGACTATTCCCTTGATGTCTTGCTACAGGCTATTCGCGACCTAACGGAGAACAGGCTGAGTAACTCTTTGATATCGGAGACTGATATGAGGAAGATTCGGTACCTTTTCCTTTCCAAGTCAAATCGTTCAAATATTTATATTCCAAACACTCGCGACATGTATAGAAGTGTAACTGTTTTAGTCCCCCCGGTTTTACAGCGAAATGTTCTGAAAACTATTTTGAAGATTCCCGTTATTTCCTTCGACAAAATATTCAAGGTTCTAAAAGTGAACACCTTCCCTCTAGCCTTCCATGGGCATTATACTCGCCTCTCCAACACACCGGCTTATTTATTGGTGTCCGCAACCCAATACACAGTATCCTCCAACCCAGATCTGGATAATTGCCATTCTCCGTTTTGTCATTATGACCTACCACTTCGCAGGGTTTCTCCCTCGTCGTGCCTCATTTCTATCTATCTACGTGATCATGAGTCTGTCAAACTTTATTGTGATTTCAAAATACTCATTCAGTCTAATTTCAGAAGGTCGAACATCCAAGTCATTGCAACAGGGACCTATTTGTTCTCTCACATAGACGAGGTCGTTGTGCGCTGCCCCAACCGAACAACAACCCATCCTGGATGTGAATCGTGCGTTCGTGCCTTTGAATGTGGTTGTTCTGTGTCCGCCAAAGAATGGGAAATTCCAGTCTCAAGTGTTAACTGTTTGCCTTCTACAGCAGGCCCCTTAAGAACAGTTTTTCCCGTCAACCTTGCTAGTCTTCAACACCTCAACCTGTCACTTAGCCGACTTGTGAACCCGGATTTTTCGTACGATAAACCATTCCCAATTTTACCTCTTAGCCCGCAAATGCGAGTCCGCCAAGAGGATATTTTTAAGCGAGCAAAAGACAATTTCCTTTCCCTCCGTACATACATGAAAGAGATTCGACTGAATGAGGTCGAATACAAGAAACTTCGTGGTGACTTGCATCTTCCCCACGTACCATTCCTCCCCCCCAGTGTGCACGGTACTGTTTACCTGTTGAACATTGGACTTACTTTTATAATGGTACCAGCACTTTTTGTTTTCATCTCAATTCTGTATTTCAGACAACGTAGGATTCAAAGCGCATGCAGACGCTTGACTTTAAATTGAGTTGGTTATATATACATTAGCTAATAACTCTTCCTTTTATTGCAGCTCAAAAGTTATCAGTTCTCATTCATGTTCGATTTTTGTTGTTTAGAATATATACTCGCCCTCATAATTTCGTCACACATGTACAGCTGCAATTCATTCACATTATCCTCATGAATTCCCATTTATAATTAGTCACAGCCACATAAGACTACACACGTTCATGATATCAAAATGTTTTATTGTTATGCATGCGGAAAAGGTTTTATGATGTCCACGTGTCAACGTTTCGCCTATTTTCCCATAATTGTATTTACTGACCATACACTGATGTACATATGTAACTCGAAAGCTTCGTGAACATATGCATTTCACAATTAAAATTTTCCCATATCTACTTCAAACATATCGTACACTTTTATATAACTGTTCATCACACCCAAGAGTCTACGTCAGGCATGCAGCCCAGTTTTTCGGCTGGGAGTAGTTCTTGGGCCATGTTGTTCCTGTTGTTTATCAGGCAAACGCTCGCTCTACAAAGTCTGTGCCTGAAAAATTTGTTCAGGCGCACGCGCTCCGTACGAGGAATCTTGACTTCTTGCGGGAGTTCCAACGTCAAGGGTTCGTCACTGCCATTCAGATGGACCGTGAGTGGGCCCGACCAGGCGACGGTCAGGGCCTTGGACAGGATGCTCGGTCTTTGGATGATCATTCGTGGGCAGGCAGCACTTCCTACGGCTTCCATTTCGGCGGGAATGGGAGCCAGTGGAAATAGGAGCGTTTCCCATCGGCAGTAGATTCTCAGACAGCACTGCACTGTAGCCCTCCGACGTTGACCCTGAGCCAACGAGCGACAGCCTGCTGCCAATTTCCAGAAGATACCGATAAATTTCCACCCCAGGTATATCACTAACAAGAGAAGCAGCCACTGATGGTCGGATTGGTCCGCGGGTTGGAGGTGACTAGGTCTCACCACTGGCCTTTCCTCCCGAACAAGACGCAGACGCAGACTTGCGTTTAACAGTCGCTCGATGTCCATGGCCATCAAGTGGCTGTTCTGAACCAGTGTATAGTACAGGCACATACTTATACCCCCCACCCCACATGACATCACAACCCCCCCAGGTACTGTAAGGGCTTCGTCTAGTCTTTAGCGAAAAGTTAACCCTCGGTCGACAACTTAAACGCTAGGTAAGGTACAACTAAAACGACTTCTTCTAGCCGGGGGCTTCACAAGTTTTTACACTGGGTAGTGCGAAGCACGTCTAATAGGCCGCTATTTTCTTCAGAGAGCCGATCGACAGGGGGTTCATCTGAAATGACTTCTGTCGCGTTTGACACCGGGACACGCGTCTGTGATGACCGCGTCCACCTGTTGGCCATCTGAGGCGGCGCATGTCAACTAGCTTCTGTGTCAGCTCCCTCACAGGAGTACCGCGGCACGCGGCCCGCGGGGTAGTCTTAACACTTCTTGACACGTAACAGGCCTCACAAGGGGCGGCGGTGAGGGTGTCGCTGATACCCCATGTACTCCCCGTCACGGCTAGCACGTAACTTATGGTAAAAGTCTCTCTTACCCCGTCCACACCCCGTCACGTCTACCACGTAACTTATGTTCAAAGTCTTGCCTCATCGATAAAAGATCGCTTTCACCAGATCATGTATCCACAGGGGGGCCTGCCCGGCATGTATAAATACGGCGTGGCATATGGCTATATAGATCACTTGAAAACTTGCTGCCACCATGAACGGGTCAACTGATTATAGTGACGCTGTTCTGTCAAACCCGTCTACCAGCTCATGCAGGATCTTGACCAGCAGCCCCAAACCGGGTGGCGAGAAAATAACCGATCATGATTCATCAGCAGGCGTAGGTACTCTGCTGTTGGATATGTCTGGGGATGCGCGTCAGTATGGGTCTAAGAATGGGTTTCCGGATCTCTCTGCGGATCAGTCTCTTCACGACTCCCTGTACGCGGAAGAGGGATCCACCCTCAACGACGTGGACCTTAGCCTTGGTGCTTCCCAAGGCGGTCCTGCATCCGCATCGTCGTCCACGCCCTCCACGCCCTCCACGCCCTCCACGCCCTCCGGATCCACGCCCTGGGGGATGACGCCCTCCACGTCGCAATCCCATCCATGGTTCCCCAGCTCCACGTCCAGAACGTCGTCCACGCCCGGACCCTTGACATCGCAAGGGTCGTTCTCGTCGACGACGTCCCAAAGGTCGTTCACGCCCGGGCCCTTGACATCGCAAGGGTCGTTCTCGTCGACGACGTCCCAAAGGTCGTTCACGCCCGAATACTCGTCCTCGTCCGGCCCCTCCACGTCTACAGCTGAACCGTCCATGGCCCATTTGCTGGCCAGGATGGAGGAGCTGGAGAAGAAGTGCCGAAGGGCGGAGGCTGAAGCGGCTGCGGCAAAGGCCCAGGTGGAGGTGCTCGTGAACCAAGCGAAGCCAGCTGCAGCTGCCAAACCACCCAAACCACGCAATGAAATATGTGTAAGTTCTAAAGTTTGTTTTTACAGCTTATAATTAACTAATAATCTCACCTTGAAAACGTTACCGTTTGATATAGTTCTCGGTTTGTTTAGAAATGATCTCATTCCTAGTATAGCCCTGATGTTCTTCTCCTTTGCCGCGCCGCCAGGGAACATCCCGGAAAACAACGAAAATCCGTAATGATTTCGTACACTGACATATAGTTAGAAGTCCACTATTAATTATTGGCTTATTATATTGTTTGTAGGAACTCGTTCGTTCGGCCTACAAGGCCAAGAGAGGTGAGCCTGGTTGGGGATTCAACCTGAACCCTGGGTAAGTTGATTACGTCATAACAACATGAATAGTACAGAAAATAATATTGTTTTTAAGTAAGCAATGGGTAATGTGTTCCTGAACACCAGAAGCTGCAGCTGAATAAGTTTTGCTGTTTTTTTTTCATGTTAATAGAGTCATAGAGCACTTGACGTGATGCCGATGAATTGAACAATATAAATATATTCCAACATTCAGGGCGGGGATCAAACACCCGGATAACGCGCCGATCATCAAGGCCGTTGTTGACAACGTGTGCCTCGGGCCAGATACCCCCAGAGAAGAGGTGTTAGGTAAGTCCCATAGGTAGCAAGTTTCTTTGTTAACTAACCTGCAGCTGTACATTTCATGCATCTAATGTCCATGATTCCAAAGTATTGGTCCTTCAATTAACACAAATTTTAACATGCTTGAAATGCTGGAAATCTGTTTTTAGTGTCTAAATAGGCTCCACTTACATTGGAAATTGTTACTTTTATAATTTAAGTTATCCTCCCAGTCATCTGAAAAAAACGTAAGTTCTATTATCTGGACAAAGAAATATAATACCAGTGTAATGATGGTTTTAATTCGTGAATAATATGTTGACCCTCACTTTGCATTTTTAACATGTATTCCCTTGATTTATTGCCTTTATAGTGCCTTTGTCTACTTAATGGCTCCAGTTTTAAGCACACTTCATGTCCTTCCTCTTTTTCTAGCTTCTGCCAACACCTACTTCAAGACCCTCCAAAATAGGGCCAACAGAATCCGGAAGAACCGAATTAAGGCTGACAATGAAGCGGCTATCATCCGTCACCACGTGAACGAGGTAAATAAATTTTTGTTACAGACTTCCTCTATAGACCACAAAAGTCTGACGTCACGGACCCCTCCCGCAACACGTGTTGGGCCCTGTGTTGGGCCTAAACCTTTTACGACCGGCCCCGGTAACCCTACACCCCCGGTCACCGGCCCGGCCCGCCCTGGAGGGGGCACAGATAACACCCGGCTGGACCACGGTCACCCGTACACACAGACAATAACATTGCCTATAACTTTGCTATTTATTAACTCTTTTTCTTTTCAAGTATATCATAATGCACATTGATAATTCCCCTATGAAAATACATGTTTTCATAAGTTTGCGAGCATTATTAGTGGAAATAGCAAATCTGACAGCTGGGTCCTACTAAAGTTCATAGAGGGGACCCCCGGCCCAGCCCTGCCCATGTTTAGGCACGGGAGCAGCGTGCAGTGACCGTTAGGGGCCCGCCCGACGTCATGGCTTTTGCGGACTATTGTTCTCAACATTGTTTGACGTAGTTCGATTCGGGCAGGCCGAAATTTTACACCTTTCAAGTGCAAAGCCGAGGAGAAAGAGTAATGTCTATGGTCTATGCCCAGTCTGTCCACTCCTTGGGTGGAAGGATACGCATCATTGTTCTAAAAAACGCGAAGAAAGGGTCTAGTTTGACAACATTCACATGTCCTTGTTTCTAGAAAAAAGGTTACTTTTTCATCCCAAATATCCATGATATGAAAATAAGGGTCTTTTTTTTCCTGGGAAATATGAAATTTCACGAAAAAGGGTATTTCTTGGCCACTAAATGTCTGCGTTTTGAAGAATAAGGGGTCGATTTTTTGGTATAAATGTCAGTGGAAAGGGGTTGTTTTCTATTTTGAAGAACGATAATGTCCTACTTTGATATCTGAGTAGACAGACTGGGGGTCTATGGTGTAGGGGGTGTGACTTCCCGGGGACCCACTCAGTTCAAAAAGGGGTATACGTACAAACTGCGGTCGGAACTATACCGGGGGCTGTAGCTGTGAATCGGCAATTTGGCTTAAAACAGGGGGCCCGGCTGTGAAATGATCTTATGGTTGTAACACTGAAACTTGGGAAACAATTATAATTTTTTTACATTATGAATTTTTATAGAGCACTGTAACCTTACTTGCTTCCTTGGACAATAATCTTGACATACAATTAGAATGGATATGACACAATTAATAAAAAGTGCCTGTATGTTATAGAGACCAAGGATAAAGCAACGCTTTTGAAATTAACTGCAGTGACCAGCTTTTAAATTAAGGCAACTGAAATATTGAAAAACTTGTTTGTGTTTATTGGATGTTCTTGACCAAGTATGTCGTAACTGTATTAAAATAAAAAAGTGTCTTTTTAACTTTGCAGAAGCTCAGAAGACGGATAGTGGGGTTGGAAAATTTCGTCAAAACGTGGGACGAAGCTCGAAAGAATTCCGTGAGGCGCCTCCTCACCCCCGACTACACGAGCGACGAGGAGCGCGGACTTTATTATCCGGCCAAGGTCGACAAAGACGGGAAGACGAAAGAGCGATATCACCGCCGCGTCAAACCGCTCGTGTGGGAGAGCGATGAGCTGAGGGCCTACAAAGCCCACCTGGACGAAGTTGAGTATGACGAAATTAGCGGCCGTCAGCGGGGCGTTAGAATGGAAAAGAAGCGGAACAATGTCCCCGACGATAACCCAAAACGCCAACAGCCTCCTCCCAACACCCCAGACTGGGCGGTGCAGCCCGGGTATCGGTCGGGTATCGCCGATGCACAGCCAATTTAACTTATTTCTAAAGGGTCTGTTTAAAGCTCTATTTTATGTGATGTTTATGTTTATCATCTTTATGTTTTCTTTATAATTACACTACGTTTAATTGTATGGTCTGTGTCACGCTGTATGTTAGGTCTTTGTACTTTCTTCAATTGTATAGTCGTTTTATAAACTTTTATCAAAGAACTTTGCGCTTCTTGTTTTGATTGTGGCATGCTCGATAAGCAGGGAAGTATTTCTATAGATATGTTGGTAAGACTCGCCTTATATTAGTCTAAAACCGTACGCGTTATACAGGTCCTTCTCATAAGTGAATCTTAAATTCATGAATACTTTTTATTTACGATACGAAACGCATTTAACTATAATGACCTGTCATTTTGTTGAAAACCCGAATGTGCTATTTCTTGAAGATAGACCACGAACTTGAAATCGATTACAATACAACACTTTTTTGATGAGTGTTATGGTACTTATTTCGCAGTCATGAAAAAATAATGTTGCATGAAGCCGGTTTTAATTAAGAACTGTTACTTCTTTTCAAGTGGATCCTTTTTAGTTCGATTCCATGCAGTAAGGTGCAAAAGTAATTTTTCAGAAATTTTATTATGATCAAATACATCGCTGCCAGTAGGACCTAATAAAATTTACAAGTGACCATGTAGTCTCCTGATGAACCCGAAATACTTTCTAGGATTTGTATGGCACGGTGACCTATATTCTTTCTGTGAGAGAATAAAAAAACCTCTTGCATATAGTGTAACCCTTTAAAGTGGGAGTTCTCCGGGAGTTATGTATAGGTAACTTGGAGCTTCTGTGACATTGCAAAATTAATAATTTAAAAAACAAACAAGTCAATTTAGGTGTCGAGATTTATTAAGGGACAATAGCTTAATTAGCTATAGCCATAATTTCGGTTGGAGCCCCATCGCCAGATTGTGGCGTTAACCACATTTAATTCCACTACTAGTTTTGGTTGCAGACCTAGTTTAGCCTCAGGCCCCTAAATTAGGGGCCTGTCTCGCAGATTACCTAAGGGGTCGACCCTAGCCCGAGCCAGAGTAAAAGCGCTCTTGTCAGCGTCACACTGCTCTTTCCAAAACCGAAATTTTATTTAGCTACAAATTCAATTTATAACCATAACACTTGTATCGATTGACGCACGTTCGGCAGCATATTGGTAGTAAACACACAAAAATACAACATTTTTCACACAAGACTTAATCAAGGTCAACACGGCTTAAGTCCACTGAAGTATTAGTACTAATTGCAAGCTCACCGGGCCGGTATTTCCCCAAAAGAACAGGCTCTCCTATGCCTATACCCATGGTAACCAACTGGTAGCGTATAATGTCCTTAGTCATCAATCTTGTCAACATGATGTCCTTCAGTTTATTAACCTTTAAATGTGTGGGCAGTCGTGTCGATGTGCCGGTATAGCAGTCGGTCATTTGGATGACACAGTTCAATGTGTATCGTGCGCCTAGGCATATATTTTCGGCTTTAGTCAGTGTGATAGGATCGTCTGTTTGAAAGATATAATCTCCAAAATGTCCAGGGAACGTGCCTATTTTAAGCCATACACTGTGATTGCCCGAGACAAGCAAGTATACACGAAAACGAGCATCTGCGAAGATGCGATTAATTCCGGAGCAAACAAAGAATATGCTAATAATTATGGCTACGGCGAGGATAAGAAGAAGAGTGTACGAAGAGAGAAGTACCACAGTTGGGAATTCTTTAATGTTTCCGTCTCCTGGGTTGGCTTCAGATCCAGTGTCAGTTACGGTATGGTCCTGGTCCAACAAGGCTTGCAGGGTGTCATGAAAGGTGAGGCCGGTCATCGCATCGTGTTTTGGTGGAGGGTGACCGGTAAATGGAGCAGTGAGGTTGACCAACCGGGTACGGGTTACTCCAGGCTTATTGTGAACGACCCTAGGCCAGTGTCCGCCACTGGCAGCTCGAACAAATTCCACGCATGATACAAGAACCAAGTACGCGGCAGCTATATATTGAAAAAAAAAGAAAGAAGAGAACATGAAGGTTGTCATCTCAACTTTAAACAAACACCTTCGTTCCAAATTACCATGGCCAGGCTATTCAAACAGACAGAATAAACTATAACTGCCATATGGCCACACCCTAGAATTCAGAAAACTGGCCATATTATTTAATTAGGAAGGGCGACCCCCAGAATGAATACATATGTTTTACCTATTTTGAATAATTTGGAAAGTCGGCCATCGACTCGTATCACTTGTACAACAAAAGTAATTAAGAAGATTCTCACCAAGGGTGGCACTCAGGATTTTGACACTCATGATATTCACGTAGCCGTACACCAAACGCACTATATAACGAAATAAGCTGACCCTAAGTAGTAGCAGAAAGCTTAAGGTTTGACCTTCGAGCTAAACTTCGAGCTCAGTTTTCAAGGCAGATGAAATCCTATGACCAGTCGACCTGACGGCAGCCGATGCGTTTCGGAAGCTGAGGAAACTTCACCGCCCTTTAATGGATAGACCCTAGGTTTTAATGGCAGGTGTCATGCCCTCACCAGTCCAGACGGCGGACGATGCGTTTCGAAAGCTGGAGAAACTTCACGCGCCCGACAAATCACGACAACGCGCTACCGTGACGGCCAGGCTGGAGGCGACATTAATCTCCTGGTAATACTGTGGCAGGCTGTTCTCGGCTTTAATTTCACACGGGTGTCTGAGGTTAGGAGCTCGAGTGCAACTACCCCTGGGTCGGGGCTGTGGCATGTCGCGGCAATTCGCGGCTTTCAGCTGGTGGGACCATAGGCGTCGGTCTGTACCATATATAAATACTTGTGTCGCGGTCGCAAATGGGGAAGGTTCATAGCCCTGAAGTGCTGCTGTCTAACTCAAGTTCGCCATGGCCTCGCGATCGTGGTGTTTCAAGGGTCTGACCAGTGACCAGGCAGAAACCAGAAGAAATATGGACACTAGCCGAAACCGATGGTGCGACACATGTAAACGTGCAGTTTCAAAAAGTACATATAACAGGAAGCATCTTAAGGAGCATGGTGAGTACCAGATAAATAGTATAACTAGGATAAAGTCACTTTTACCTGAAATCGATATCCTTCAAAACCTTCATAGCTAGCTTGCGCGCATAGATATTATTTTCAAATACCTACTATACTCTTAATGATCAGTTAGTGTTTGGAAAATTATCGCCAGCCTAAATCTTTTCTTGACAATTAAACAATTGTTCAAATAATGAATGACTTGAACAATGGACGTTATATATATGTATCCCTCCATGCATCTTTCTATCATAGCTTTTGAGTCAGAGAAACAACATTGGGTGGGAAAGTCTGTACTCTGAAACCCGACTGTACATTTGATTTATTATTATACATGTGTCTTGCAGAACCAATCCCATTTGGTTTACCTCAACGCGCTGGCAATCAGGCAGAAGTGGGTCTTGAGGCCGAAGCTGCAGATATTCAGGCTCAGGCAGGTAACCAGGCTGAAGCAGGTTTTCAGGCTGAGGCAGTTAACCAGGCTGAAGCAGGTTTTCAGGCTGAGGCAGGTAACCAGGCGGAAGCAGATATTCAGGCTCAGGCAGGTAACCAGGCTGAAGCAGGTTTTCAGGCTGAGGCAGTTAACCAGGCTGAAGCAGGTTTTCAGGCTGAGGCAGGTAACCAGGCGGAAGCAGGTTTTCAGGCTGAGGCAGGTAACCAGGCTGAAGCAGGTTTTCAGGCTGAGGCAGGTAACAAGGCTGAAGCGGGTGTTGAGGCTGAGGCAGGTAACCAGGCTGAAGCGGGTATTGAGGCTGAAGGTGGTATGCAGGTTGAGGCGGGAATTCGGGCTGAAGGTGGTATCCAGGTTGGAGCTGGTATTCGGGAAGAAGCTGCAGCTGCTAATCAGCGGCAGGCTGAAGTCGGCAATCCGGGAGAAGCAGACAGTCAGCCTGTGGGTCGCAATCAGCCTGTTGAAGAGGCGGTACCCATGGAAGCCGATGAGGAGTCACGTGATGATATGGAAGACTATTACGGTACCATGGAAGATTCCCAAGAAACGGAAGAAAATGATAAGCTTGATCCAGAGGCAGTCAACATTCGCAACAGGGCCATCCGTCACTTAAAAGTGGTTTTCGGTGACGGGACGGGTCGTCCTAGCCCATTGGCAAGGCTTGTTAGTGGTACCCCTAATAAGAATATCCAAAGCCTATTTTCATGGGTTCTGTTCTTTCTTTTGCAGTGGCAGATCCACACCTTCACCAGTGATACGCAAATGGCTAAAGTTATGTGCTTCATTTGTGAATTATTGACGGTAGCAGGTAATGACCGGGTTTCACAAGCAGCGGAGGCAGTATTCCCCAAAACGATGCGGATGATGTACAAATGGTTGGGTACAGACCTAACGATGACTAATTACTCTATCAGTGTATGCTGCCCGGCCTGTTATACGTTGTCGCATTCTGTGTTGTCCACCACTGAGCGTGTGCGAGCTCGAGGCTTTTACACGGATCATAATGGTAATCAGCAACCCATTAGGTGTACTACCATCGGTGATGATTTAAAACGCTGCAACAGGAAATTGTTTTATGAGACCAAGATTGTGGGGGAAATTGCCTTCCTTCCAGTCAGGACATTCTGTTACCAGTCGCTCGAGAAGAGTTTGCAGGTTATGATGAAACGTCCAGGTTTTGAGCTGAAATGTAGAGAGTGGAAGGGCAGGAGGATACCCAAAGGAGTGTTTGCTGACATTTACGACGGTTCGGTATGGAAAGAATTTAACGCGAACAACGACGGCTTTCTTGATAATGAAGACAACTTGGCTCTTCAGATGAATATCGATTGGTTTCAACCATTCTCTCGGAAAGCTTCGATGTCAGTAGGGGGCATTTACCTAACAATACTTAACCTACCCAGAAATGAGCGGTACAGACTTGAGAACGTCATACTATACGGTATCATTCCAAACTTAAGTAAAGAACCTGCCGACCTTACCAGTTTTCTGAGGCCCCTAGTCAACGAACTCAAGGAATTCTGGCATCAGGGAAAAAGGCTTATAACCAACGTTTGCCCAAATGGCAAGACCGTTAAGTTGGCGCTTTTGAACGTTGCTGCCGACCTGCCTGCAGGGAGGAAGACCTGCGGTTTCCTGCTACCTAATGCTATCATGGGTTGTTCAAAATGTCTGAAGGAATTCAAGAATTCAAACCGTGGAGGATTCAACATGGCGAATTGGACTCCTCGTACTCTGGACCAACACAAGGAGAGAGTGAGTGAGATTACAGCTGCATCCACCCCGAGAGAGAAAAGTAAACTTGAGAAACAGTATGGAGCTCGTTCCTGTGTCCTCCTGGAATTGCCCTACTTCAATCCCATCAGGTAAGTTCAATCTCCAGGCCGAACAAATTTAAAGGCCAATCTTACACAGAATTATACCAAAATATTAACAATTTTAATTTGACATTTGAATAAACATTAATACAAATGTTTCCATTAGCAGTAACTGTATTATATGACATTCATTTCTTCAGGTTCCTCTCGATCGATGTGATGCATAATGTACTGTTGGGTAAGTGTTGAAGCTTGACCTAACGTTAATTAATGTTTAGCACTGATAATGTGTTTGAAATGGAAATTGCATTTGCCTTTAATTTGGACTATTAGTTCATTGGGGTTTCAATACCGATTTCACATATGTGCTTTTATTATTGGGATTCAGGGACTGCCAAGCGAATGTGGAAGAGGTGGACCGACAAAGAGTTGTCAAAGAAGAAGAAGAATTCAACAGATGACGTTGTACTAAGCGCTAATCAGGTGTTGACTATTGATACTCGTCTGAATCAGTTTAAAGAGGGACTACCGGATGACTGCGTGGTAACTAACATCAAATCGAACGCTGGGATGTGGACGGCAAAGGAGTGGAAGAATTGGGTTACAGTCTCGTCTGGATACTGCCTCCAGGGCCTTTTGCCGGAGAATATGCTTCATAGCTGGCAGCGTTTCGTAGAAGCCACTCGACTTCTGTGCAAGCCTTGTATTACACACCACGAGATAGAACAGGCACACAGGAAACTATTGCACTTTTGTAAGAGCACAGAGCTCCAGTTCGGTTCTGATTTCATTACCCCAAACATGCATCTACATCTCCATTTAAAGGAGTGTCTCCGGGAGTATGGTCCAGCTCCCAGTACTTGGCTGTTCAGTTTTGAGCGGTATAATGGTTACTTGGGGGATGTGCCGACTAACAATCGCCAGATAGAGAAACAATTGTTTGAGAGGTTTCACAGGATGAGTCGTGTCAGTCAGGCGCGCGCCGAAATGCCGTCCAAACACGAGGGGAAATTTGGCAAACACTGCCAGCTGGGAGAAGGAGAGAAGAAAGCAAGAACGGTCCTGGAAACACTCGATGTACCCAATGAGCGAGATTTCGCGCAGTGCGAGAGCCTATGGAGTCTCCCCGACGGCTTCGAGACATTTAGAGGAGAAAATGTGTGGATCGACTCGGACGATCTTGAGCTGCTCAAAAAAACATACAAAAAGATGTACCCCACAGAACCGGAGATCCTAGAGAAGTCATTTCTGCCTTCAGTTTACGTGAAGTCTAAAGTCGCAAAATATGGCCCCATGACTTATTCCAGCACAAATTCCAGCAGTGGTAAAAAGTTGTCTAGACTAATGGCAAATTGGTACGACGACGGACAGACTGACCCCCGGGAGCGACCGTGCATCGCCACCCACTACATGAAACATTACATACAATGTAATGCAACCGGGCAGAAGAGGCAACATGTGTTTGCAGCTGTGAAGTGGTACCGACCCAGCACCGTCGATTCCAGATACATAAGTCCTTATACAATGTGGCACAAGGAAAAGTTCGAGCAACCTTCATGGGCATCTTTCCTGCCTGTTATGCGGATAAGTGGACATTTTGGATATGTGGTTGAACAAGAAAATATGATCGTATGTCCCCTTCGGCGCCACGACTTCTTGTAGATCTAGAGGACCTATAGATATATATAACGAACTCGTGCACGTAGTGTCCGAAATTAAGCTGAAAACGTATGCATCATTAATGAGATTGTGCACCACAAATATTGGATATGCACCCCCCGATATATGGGAATGAAAAAATTCCATGAGAAGTGTGCACATGTATAAAAAAATGTGCAAACCTTAAAAATAACGCGCCTGGCAGTGAGTGTGCAGAATCACGAGTGTGAGTGTGCAGATCTAGACTCACGAGTGTGAGTGTGATCCCCGGGTGAAGGCCTATAGGCCCGGCCTATAGGGTGCAGCAGCTTAATTTCGGACAATGTCCGGTGTTTTATATGCATTGTTAGGATTATGTGATTTAGACGCTTTTGCCAACAAAAGCAACATTTTTTTATTAGGAATAATTATATTACGCCCTAAACCTTATAATGTGACTACTTTCAAATTTAAAATAAAAGGTAGGAAATTACTTCGCAAGGTTACGGTGCCAGGATGTGCGACTTTGAGGTACGTTTTCTGAAGTTATTTCACAGGCTGGGGGTGTGGGGCCGTGTGCATTTACGGGTGGTTTCTTGAGTCAGGTGTCAGGACGTGCACATCCAGCTGCCAGGGCTGCGCTGCGCGAGCGACACCTTATGTAACACCTGACACCGGTCGCTCAGGCTGCTCGGCTGACCTAGATGGCCCCTCATTACCCTGCCCCCCGGGGGGGTCGGGGGGGGGGGGGGGGGCACCAGCTTTATAAGGAGGTGCCCACCACGTGCACACACACAGTCCCGCGCCAGCCTCACGACCATAAAAGCCGTACGTACGCAGAAGTTTGCTGATATTAAACACAAGCACCACATTGTGAACAATGGCGACCGCGCAGAAAACCCGGTAGGTGAATCAGATAACTTGCCTATAATTTGATAAGATAACATGCCTATATAGAGAAGTAGTGTTTTTTCAGGCTTTGCGGGAGAATGACTTGGGGGTTACACTTCCATATAATTATAGAGTGTTTGTTAACAAATGTATAATTGTGTGGATAATAGCTGTTACGTTTGGTAGATATTTTCCATTTTTTTTCGTTTTCTCCCCATACACGTAGATAACCAATTCCAGACACTTAAAGGTTGTTTTTTTTGGCTCATTCAAGCAACCATGTGCGGTCGGAGGAGGAAGAGGAATCCCAGGCATGGACACCGCGTGAGGAGAAAAATATTGAAGAGGAGGAAACGATCTGGACGGAACCCGAATGGACCGAGTGCGCGCCCCTGTTCACCCCTAAGTAGGTTTAAATTGTTCAACACTGTTGCAATTGATGGACAGGGATGGAAGAGAAGCATGGAAAGAAAATTATTAACTTACTATCTGGTAGGATGAGTATCGTCATGCCAAATAATGCACACTGTCTAAAACCCGACGACGGACTCGCGGTCGGACATAGTTGTGGTCGCTCGAATTCATGTAACATGCTGAAACAACAGGCTCTTTTTTGGACATTTTAAAAATTGCAAATTTGTCAGACTGGCACAATAACATGAAATAGAGATTGGATGAGAAAAATTGAGATGCCGATGATTTGGTAGTTTCGACCACCTATGTTGAAATGATGGACGGTGTGATGATTTTTGAAATTTTTTCCAGGACGCACGACCAACAACAGCTCCCGGACGGCCCATCAGAGTGGACGTGCGTCTACTGTTCGGAGGATCCGACCCAGGTTGGTACATTTGTATTTACACGATGAAGCTAAGTGGGAAATAAAACATGTAAGCGTATGAAGGGAAATATGTATAAACAAAACAAAATGATGAGTGGGGCGATTTCACGAGTACAATTGTTCTGAAATTTGCCAATATTACGAGGGACACGCTGGTATGTAGTAAGTGCAAAATTGACTTTTGCACATTTAACTATAACCACACAATTTTTTTCAGGAGCAGGAGGAGTACTTAACGGACCAAAGGTGGAAGGCGATGGAAACGTTTGCCGAAGACCAACACGCCACACAACCGCAGGCCATATTCTTGGATGGCAACTACAGGTACGCCGGGTTTTTTTTTCATAATAAATAATATTATATAGCGACAATGATTTTCGATGATGCTACTAGGCAAAAAATAACGAGGGCATAGAATCTTGATGTTGACGTTGGAGTGAACGCCGAATTTCGTACGGTTACTAAAAATTGTGATTGATGATGGTCCGATTAGTTCGTGCACACAATTTAAAAAAATGTGTATTTAAACATGCCTCCGTAATATTTCAGAATGTACTTGGTCTGCAACTACTGCGGCCGGTGCTACCACGCCGACTGTGAGGGGGGCGAGCCTGCCAGCATCATGTGCTCCGAGGTGTTGTGCGAGTGGTGCGCCGAGGATAAAGATTAATAGAATCGATTCAGCAATAAAATAGTACACTAGATTTTAACTACACTTTGTGTCAAATGTCCTTTTATTTTTGTTTTTATACAGTAACACTAGCTATAGGTTAGAATTTACCTTAAATCACAGCTTCACGCTAAACTATGTTTTTTGTGTGTACCTGGCAGTCTACGGCCGATCGTACAGAGTATATTGAACAGATAATGTGAGTCATAATATATGTTTCATCTAAATTTACAAATATACTAGATCAGAGTGAAACACAGTCTTTTAATGCCTACTAACTTCTAAGTACAGTGAGAGTAGAACACTGGTAAAGCGCGGCCATCAAATACAACCCACATTCCCCGTATAGGTCTAGAGGCATAGAAACTTTGCTAAATCTGAGGGGTTCCAGAGACCCCCTAATTTGGATAATTCCCTTTATTGGTAGTTTTAATTGCGTAAAATTTGAGAAATCGGAGGGGGGTCAACCGAACATGGGGACCCCCCCCCCCCCCCCCTTCAATACATTCTGCTACAGACTGCAGGCTTTAAGCCGGATGGCAGGTGCACACCCCTGTAACGACCAACAGAGAGCTCCTCTCAGACTGGGGCAAATTAAACTCATGGGGCAAACTGCGACACAGCTCAGAATCCGTCCCAATCATCGGTTGAGACCGGGGTTTACTTACGCAGTGCAACGGGGCGTGGTGGGGCGTGGCCCGGTAAGGGTTACACCGTCAGGCGGTCTCTGGGTCGGGCACCCGGGTCGGACCCTGGAGATTAATCCTCCATCACGCAGGGCTCTCTCCCTCACTCCCTCCCAGTCTATCCCGACAGATTACTAGTTTTAGCGGGGCAGGAGCCTTGATTTGTGAAGACGTGGAGAAATGGCAATGTTTGACCCCATCGTAAGGCCCGTGGAGGAACCTACCCGTCGGAAAATCAATCACCTGCAGCATCAAGTCGGCGGTAAAATGGATAAGTCATTTCACCGGCGACCTGATGTGTTTTCTCTGCACGGGTTCGAATCCTGTAAATGCCTGGGTAAACTTGACGTATCGTCCGTCATACGGCAATACGCCTTTTTTCTGTTCATAATTTTAAAGTGTCATTATTATTGTACTATTTTATATCAATATTATCTAATTCACGAATATGTCTTGGTAGGGAAAACCAGTGTTTAGCACCCCTGTAATAAGCTAAGGGGATTTCCAGAGATGAAAGTGGTCCATGAGAAAAAAAAAGTGTAAATTCATCCTCGAAGAATTGCATGCATTTACGGGAGGGTCGAGTATTAACATATTATTATTTGTTTAATTCTCCGAATTTTGTATTTATCTTAATTATTGCTCATTTTTGACTTTAAACATATCAATTTGTTCACAATTATGTTAAAGAATGTTTTCCGTAGAAAAAATCCTACTTTGATTTATGATTTCAGACTTTTCTATCATCACTGTCGGAATAATTTAATGCTCCACAGGACAGAGACCACATGCTGTGTCTATCGCCCAACCCCCGTTCTTCCCCCACATCACATAACCATCTGCAGCTGGTCACCAGACACCCCTGACCACAGGGCTACCCATGACGGGGATAAGACTACAAATTCAGAATATAAAACTATAAATATTTCATATGGAAAAAAAAACAAAATACGTACATTTTCCTTGGTGTTAGGACTAAGAATGAACAATATATACAAATGCTCAGTACATTCTGATGTGAAATTAGTTTCTGAAATTAAAGTGTGAACAAAATGTTGCATAAATTTATATTTGCAATTCCAATGGGACTCCCCATATGAATCCGATCCTCCACTTTCTCCTTTTCCACTTCATACTGGGAAGGGGGCCCTTTCAAGGATACTACCCACTGCCAAACTACCGCCCGCCCCTTCTTTTTCTCACCGATCCCTCCTAAATTCTAGTTGACCACGTGCACCTCTTGTTTATGGCCCTAGACCCTTAAATTCGAGACGGCGACATGGCCCTTTTTGGGCTTAGTGACATGGGACAGGGCTAATTCTTAAATTCGACAGGGCGACATGGATGTTTCTTAAAATTGACATGCGACATTGGGACCCCCCCCATCAAGGGCCCCTTGTTTGTCAGGGAAGACTCACATCACCGCCCCCAAAATTCTGGTTCTGTACATGTCAGTACCAGGAAATATGCCTAAATACCCCAAACTGCTTAATCTAATAATACTGGGTATGCAGAAGGTTTAATTCAGTTTGGCAGGTATCCAAGTCTATCAATACTAGACTTTATCTCTTGATGGCTCCTGGTTGATATGTTTAGATCCATACAGTCAATTTCACTAAGCTACGATCTGTTCATACCGGTGGGTATTTGGATGGTCCCTAGCCCGGGTAAGTTAAGCAACATTGAGACCGGTTGTTACTTGGATGGTGGCCTGCCCGTGTTCGAATCCCCATTTGAATACATTTTTTTCGTTCATGGTCGTCCTGGTTTCAATTTAATCCACCAGGTGTCGCTGGAGGAAAGATCAGTCTACACTATCACTCTGCCACCTCGACGCTCGCTAACTGCGAATCATGGATGACGATTCTGGCGCGGAGGGGTCATTCGCCGCAGATTGTCTACACTATACTAGAAGTAGGATGCGGTGTATTGCATCAGTCCTGTGGTTCGGATATAAAAGGCCTCTATCGGCCACAACCGTCCGGCGAGCCGTGACGCTGGGCCACTAATGAATTATTCGAGCCCCTCGTGGGTTCGACCCCCACTAGATTCGTTAGGCCCGGCCTAACAAAACGATTGTCGTTTCCCCAGCGTCAACATGACACTCGCCACTTTTGTGAGTTTTTACTATAATATGTATTGAAACCAGATATATATATACGTTGATAAGTTTGAGACATAAATCTGTACGATTCAAAACATGTCAATATCCCACCCCCCCGCTTTCCTCCATTAATTACACTTAGGCCTACAGAATACCTTTGGATACAGGTTGTCAGATTAACTGTGAGAGGAAAGCGCATTAATGGAATTAACACGTTGAAGCTGGAAAGGGGGGATTGTTTTGTTAAAGCTGCAACTACTGCAATGGAATAGATTTTCGATGATGCTACTAGGCAAAAAATAACGAGGGCATAGAATCTTATATGTGTACCTTTTGTGTGTACCTGGCAGTCTACGGCCGATCGTACAGAGTATATTGAACAGATAATGTGAGTCATAATATATGTTTCATCTAAATTTACAAATATACTAGATCAGAGTGAAACACAGTCTTTTAATGCCTACTAACTTCTAAGTACAGTGAGAGTAGAACACTGGTAAAGCGCGGCCATCAAATACAACCCACATTCCCCGTATAGGTCTATAGGCATAGAAACTTTGCTAAATCTGAGGGGTTCCAGAGACCCCCTAATTTGGATAATTCCCTTTATTGGTAGTTTAATTGCGTAAAATTTGAGAAATCGGAGGGGGGTCAACCGAACATGGGGACCCCCCCCCCCACTCCCGCCCTGAGGGGGGGGGGGGGGGCGGGGGGGAACTGGATACGCCACTGCTGGCAATTATATTGGTGCCTGAATGGAGTGTGGGTACGTTAAGACGCCGAGAAGGTTGGGCGTGTGAAGAGAACTATGAGCGGATGGGACTATTGTGACACAATATAGTTAACACCCCCTGACTTACACTTATATACACGCCAGAAGGGCAAGGGAAACTTTGAGGTGGGCGCAAAAGTATTACCTAACACGCCCACTGCTATGGGTGGTATAATGATACTATGATTTTTCAGGGATAATCGTGGAGTAAGACTTACACTCCTTGACACGTTTTAGAGGAAGTGGTTTCAGACAAGCCCGAGCCTGTCGAATGTATGAGTTCAAATTCTTCCCGTGATTATTTCACGTAGAAATAACACAATTATAACATTCTGTTATACATAACTAGAATGTAATGTTGATATAATATTCTGTTTTAGTGAGTCTCAAACTAACCTAAACTTATGTAATTCTTATGTGACAAGCGTTTATTTTACAAATAACAGACTAACCAAAAAGAAAGTATGATTGCAGAACGTACCCCTTAGATCGCAACTTGCCTAGGGTTAGTACTAATAAGGATAAGAAAGCTCTTATTCACATAATATGTGAACATTTATTTACTTTTTTATGTTGGAATTAATATCATTAACTAAATTAATTAATTTATCAATTTATCATTAATTACTATTGTATCATGTTGGAAGTTTCTGAGCACCATAAGATTTATATTCTAACTGTTTCTTTGTTGTTCACAACTGAACACATCAATAATTTCCTAACATCACTGACAGAATCCGAAGGATTGCCTTGCCTACCCACTCCCTTCCAATCAATTTTAAAATCTGGTAGGGCGTTCCAGTGTAATCTTAAGACAATTATCATAATCTTAAATCTTGTCGAATAGTAAACCTAAGACATATTGGTTCCATGTTGGTTTCCTACATTTGTACTCGAAAAATTTTTAAACACCAAGGAGGGAAGGGGGTCTACAATTCTTTTAAATGTGTGTACGTTCCTGTATAAATCCAATGCGCACTTTAGCCCAAGGGGAGATGGATGGTATGAAATATCTTAAAATGTGTGTACGTACTTAATAAAAGGCCCCAAACATAATTCCTAACATAAGTCCTCTAAATCTTAGATATTTGCGACGTGACATTGTGATGTTCTGACAACGTTCTTGTCACGTTATTCATAAGGCTGAGACTTAGTAAGAATATCACAATAACATTCTATTTAGGTGTGGTTGAGACCTCACTGAATGAGGATGTCATAATAACATTCTGTTTAGGTTAGGGTGAAACCTAACCTAATAAGATGGTAACAGTAACTTTCTGTTTGGGTAAGGTTAAGACCTGACATAATCAGAACATCACAATAGCGTTCTGTTAAGGTAAGGTTGGGGCCTCCCCTGGTCAGGAGGTGACAACAATGTTCTGTTTAAGTCAGGTCTAGCCCTCACCTAATCAGAATGTTATAATGACATTCTATTTTAATTTGACCTAACCTCACCAGAACGTTATGATAACATTCTGCATTGGTTAGGTCTCAACCTCACAGAAAAATAATGCAACAGTTAAGTGACATTTTAGTAAGTCACAGACAAACCAAAAAAACTGGTTGCATAACATGACCATTACGTCACACCTTGACTGGGTATGTAGCTGTAGGACTGGAAAGCAAAAATGACATTTTCCCATAGGGAACAATGTTAAAGCCCTTCAGCGTTGCTCACAATGTCCAACCCTAAAATCACAAAAACATACCTTATTTTGGTTCACCTTAAATGGAGGCAATTACCTAATTGAGAGAAAATGATAATTCATCCTCATTTATCAACACCTTATTGGCTTAGAAAACACAAGTACTAACTCATTCATTCATATTTGTGCCAGTAGCTGACTTTGCGGAAAACTGCAATTGTGTCCGATCTCTGTATCATGCCAGCAATACATCCTAAAGTGGACAGGTCTATTAGGCCCTCTTATCCCATTTCAAGAGATTATAACACAAGGATAGCCACCTTGGAACCAAATTATCCCCGGATATAAGAATGAAACCTAGAATCACATTGGAACACCGCTCTGAATGTGCTACTGATTGTAAGAATTCTTAAAGGGAGGGGCCAGTGAATATAAACTATTGGTGGTACGTGATCCTCACCACTGCAGTAGTCACCATGCCAAGTTTTATACTTTTATCTTAACTAGTTTTGATTTTATCTAAACTTGTATAAATCATATTGAATGTCTCTGTTTGAACTGGGTGCACCTTGCAGAGTGAACTTATCTGTGTGTGACGTCACAAGCAGAATATAAGAAAAATATAAAAAGGATGAAATAACAGGATATTATTTTCTGAAGTCTTCTTAATTAGTCTTATGGTATTAGTATTCACAAAATCTAATGATTTAATGCAAAAATTTATGATACAAATGTATTTTGTCAATTCTAAAATTTCAAAATTTGAATATGATTGCATAAATGTGTGACGTCACACACAGACGTCCATTTTCAGGTGCACAAGGAACCCATGGTATTATATGAAAAGATACCCGTATTTCATATATAAAAAATGAAATATTTGTATAGAAATTTGATATACCTGTTTTTCATTATTAAATCTAGATTATCAGATAAAAATTGAGATAATCTTAAATTTCACTGGCTCCTCTCTTTAATAATATAATGGTAGAGTCATGCATACATGAAATGTGAAAATTGTGTATTGTGTAAATCAACCCTTGTAGTCATTTTAGGTGATGAATATACTGATGAACATGCAATACAGGATTAACATTTGATTTCAAACCCAATGATATATGCATCTAATTTTTTTAACATGATTTCTCATTACTTTGGGATACCAAAAAACGTCTCAGAGTTTTTACCCATGTCTGAACGTCTCACTTAATAGTTTACTACTTCAGACTACAGATATGTATGATTGTTTAAAATCCTATATTAAAAGAGAATTTTTCTTTAGGTTTCCTTATTCTAATCAAGAACCACTCATTCCTCACTTACAAACTGACGAATGTTGAAACATGCATGTAAGTGGAACAATGTCAGCTTGGGAGGTGACACATAACCCAGGTCACCGCCCTCCCTAGATACGGGCCTGAACTTACAATATCATAACCCTTGTTTCAGACCATTTCCAGATGATTGTCAAAGAGGCTATATAATACATTACCAATCATTACAATTTGATTAATATGATCATATTCATTTATGAGAGTCACAATGACAAGCTAATGTTCTTGAGGCCTATTCAGTAGCCAAACCACCACCTCTGAAGCCCCATACCCACTTAGACTAGGCAACTTTTATACAGTCGGCCGATGAGAGGGTGGTAAAATCGGCCAACTCATATGATCGCCTGTATGTAGGCCTATAATGTGTATTTGATATGAGGCTGGTTCTACTCTTAAAATCGGCCAATTTTATAGCCAATTAGTCGGCTGACTTAGTGGGCATGGGGCTTGACAGGACGTTAGTTCAGAAAACAAGCACCAGGAGTCTAGCCACTGGGAGATACACATTATCAGCACTAAATATAACTCATGATATATCTCCAGTCTAGTATTACTGATTGGTATAAGGAAATAACCAATTTCAAAGTAGCAAACCCGTAAGTGTAAAATATACATCAAAATAATTTCCCATATACACTACAACATTTAAAGGACTGCAGTATGTAAACATTTTGTCTAAGTCTTCTTGTATAGCAAGAGATGACATCGTCAAAAACAAGAGTTTGTGAAACATGCTATGAGATTCATATTGTATAACTATCAATGGGTCGTGAAATGTAGCATGCAGAGCATCTATTCTTAAACGAAGCAATAAATACATCTCAGATGTGCAATGTCACTGAGAAAATTAAGGATAATTCTTTGAACAATCAACTCTCATAAAGAATTAGATTAATCATTGCAGCATTCTGGTACATGACGTCATCAATATGATGGTATTACAGCTGATATAGTCAAATTAGACCTTTTATAAACCAAATTCTTTTTATACTAATTAAATTGTCATTGGACCATATATCTGAAGTAAAAAACAAATCATATAGAGGTACATCCAAATAGATAGAGTCATTAAGTTAGACTTCTTCCTCTGGGTATAATATAGCAGGTAACCCTCTTTATAAAAGAGAGAAATAGCTGTTAATATTACCCCTTGATATGCTTGTAAGTCTGATATATACTTGAATAAGGTATGATCAATGTGAGCCCCACAAATAACACCTTCATAGTTTTTCTTTCACTCACCTCAATAAGTCATACTTCAAGGCTATGGCAGGAAATCATAATTTGCTGGCGACTGTCTACTAGGGCATACCCACTAGACAAGTTGGTGTACAAATGCCAGGGTATTGGAATCAGTGAAATTTGCTGGTTTTCCACCAATGTCTGCACGTATCTTTGCACCAGTTTGTAGACATACATTGTGTGGGTATCCGCTTCTGAAGCAGAGTCTACCAACAGACATGAGTCACCAACTCCCAAGCCAAGTATGTAATGTTATCATGGTGCAGCAATGTTCTGGTTGGTTCTGTATTTGGTTCTTGTTACGTGCTTTTGATGACTCCCAATTACATTGCTGCAATGTACTGCCGTGACGTTGCACTGTGATGTTATTACAACATTCTGGTTATGTTCTTCAACCCAAACAAAATGTTCTTATAAGATTCTGTTTTGGTTTTGTCCTAACCTCACCAAAACATTCTGATTTGGTGAGGTTTCAACCTTACCATCAATAACGTAATTGTTATGTGCCATCTGAGTAAGTAACAAACTGACTAAAATTAAAAAAGTATGGTCACAGAACATTTCTGTTACATCATAAGCTGGCCGGGTCCAGTTGGTCTACTGTCTAGCACCATTCAAAACAAAACATCTTTGGTAATTTGAGGCCAATCAGTCGTTGCAGAAACAGTTGGCCACCTCACAATTCTCCCAACCACAGATTGAGTTTTGCCTGCAGGTTAGCCTAGATCAGGATGTATGTTGGGTAATTTGTAAACAAATCACCAGACTTTAGTTTGGAATTTTCATCAGTTCAACATTATATCAAACAAGAGATCATTTTTTGTCTAAATTTGTATCTAGATTTAATAATTTTCTAAGTATTTTGAAAATTCATTCATTATAGATGTATACATACATTATTTGTTCATTTTCCATAGTTTTTCTGGAGGTTTTGTCAACAGATTTAGTCAAAATTGGCCTGTAGGTGCTTAAAATATTGCAAATCAATTATCTGTGGTAGGGAGAATTGTCCTTAATGCATTTCACTGTTATATTTAGGATAATTATATTTAGGATTCTGCAATAGCTGCCTCAGCTGTTCGTTGAATGGTTTGTAAAACTTGTATAGGATGTCTCTTGTCTTGTTAAGCATACCACCAACTTTTCTGGCCTTAGGTCGTCGCTTGTTTTGGACTGGCAGCTCATTTATCTCATCTTCATCCTTAAATGGATCTGGAAATTTAATTTTAGTCATATTATCTGTAAGATGAAACTTTTTGTCTCGCATTATTTAGTGATTTCAAATCAGAGAAAAGACTAAGAGTTAGGTGATGATCACCTTACGACCAAAGAAAATTCTCTAATCTCTTTTTTCATCCACGCATCCAAAAACTGCTCCAGAAAACATTCACATATCTAGTTAAAAATGATGTGAGAACATGTAAAAATATGCATGGTGGATTCATTAATGAAAATTTCCATATATAGAACATGGAAAACATAGACATGTATATAAAATACTTCATTATATCTATTAGAAACATATTGCAATATAATTAGAGAGTTTTTAACCCTAAAAGAATTTCACAAATCTAAAATCTTGTGTTTTTCCATGAATCCAAATGATGGAATTGTGGATATAAAATTTGTTAATTTTTTTGGGTCGGCATACCTGATATGGCTAAAGGGGAATGATTAGGGAATGCAGGGCCCTGCGCTCGATTCAGCGATATGCACAATCAATGCAATACTTACACTCTATAGATGTTGTGCAGATGACCTCACAATACCCAGAATGGCACTAGCCGCCATATTGGTGATCAATTTATCAAGGTTATTCAATATTCTGAATTTTTAATAATGTTTATGCTACAATTACTAGAAATATCTTCGTAAATCATCGTAAATGGAATCAGATGGTAACTACATGAATTTCAAACCATTGATTTCCATCTTTGACAGAAAGTGAGATATATTTTTAAATGTTATTCAAGGTTATTCAATATTCTGAAGCATTTTTGATAATGTTCAAAGAGTCTCATAATACCCTTTCACAAACTTGCACCAGAATGGATATTATGCTTGATTGAAAAATTATCTTTACTGCATTTCAAGCCTAGTCCGTGGAGGGTATTAGCGTGTCTTCACTATAGACCTTTTGCAGACTAGGTCACATGATCATATTTTGGTGACCACCACGTGCTAATCAGAAGCACATGGGCATGGAATAAATAAAAATTTATGAATTCTGAATCATGATTATTGTTAAGTGTTATGCATTGAGAACCTAAAATGTATGCTAAATGATTAAAAAAGGTAAATAATAATGATTTTATAGTGATCACCAATATGGCTGCCAAGCCATAATGGGCAGTTGTGACGTCATCTGCACAACGTCTATTTTAATACATATACACATCACTCTTGACAGAGAATATTGATTCAATGGACAGAATTAAATATGCTTGGAGACGAGTTGAAAATAATCTCAATTCTTACCTAAACTCAAAAAGTTGAAGATGTCCGTCAGAGCCTTTGCCCTGTCCTTTGAGTATTCCTCCATTTGTAAAAAGTGCATCTGATTACGGGGGAAGATATTTAGCCAGTCTTTTAGGTAGACCGAGTACATACCAACATGAAGACGCACCTGTCATGCACAGAAACACATCATTAGTTTAACAATAACATCAATGAAACATCTATTTACATGGATACTACATTGTTACAGTTACTGGTTCACTGGTTCACTATCGATAGCTGAAGAGACAGACACCTTCTGAGTGATGAAAACATATTGAGAAATACTCATTCCTGATTTGAGCAATTTAAGGATGAACAAGTGGCTTGAAGTAAGTTCAGGTTGTACACTGCTACATGCAAAAGGACATCATTTTAGAAGAAGTATTTTTAACAACACCAATCCATGCATCATTTGAGGTAATTCATATTTTGCTCTACAATCAAAGGCAGGATTATGTTAGTTATTTTGATTGAAAGATCAGATTGTGTTCTCTATCTCACAGTGCTGATTTAGCGACAATGTTGTAAATGTTTTTATGTACCTCATATTTATTTTTTAAAAACCTCTGAAACCAAGGGAAACAATTACTGCTAATTAATGACTTGTCAAAGGATAGCTCGAACCTTACCTGAGAACCTTGCGTCAGTGTTCGTATTGTCCCATAGACGCAGTGCCTGACGCTATGTTGTTTTAAACATAGGTTCATTGTAGACACGGCCTTTACACATTGTCTGTGAAATTGTGATTGGCTCTTATTTTTCCCTTTGTTGAAGAAAAGATAATCAGAATATATTCTGAAAAGAAAACAGAGTAAAATATAATTATGGGGACCATCACAGAATAACCCATGGGGGGGGGGGGGGCGACCATAAAAGATTCACGAATCTCAAATACAATATAAGTCACTATTCCAAATTTTGGGTTTGTGATAGATTTGTGGTCACGAATCTCATGATTTATTTTTTTTCTGTTTCCAAACTGTTTTCGTCATATTATAATATTCTTCTTATATATATAAGAAAGTAATATATTCACAAGTATACAGTTTTTCAACTTTATTTTCAATGTTCAAGAAGATTCGTGAATGCCCATTTAGATTTGTAAATGTTTTCTGGACACACACTAGGTTCATGAGAGACAAAAACATTATCACACATATTCGTGAAATTGTTACGATCACCATCCCAGGTAAATATATGTGTAATAGGATCCTCAAAATCTTTTTGGCAGTGTCTGTGTGTATTAAAGGTTTCTTGCATCCAATAAGACACAATGTATACACTTAGATAGTTGTATTTCCAAATTAATCTAATGATATGAACAACATGTTAAGGTATTGAAAACTATGAATTTAAAATATTGATCTTATCTGTGTTCATTCTTTTTGTTTCAATCATAAAATGCATTAAGGGGGAAAGAAGATAGGCCTAAAATCTTTGAAAACGTGCATACATTCCTGCACAAATAAAATGCATTTGTCCAAAGGCGGGGGGGGAGGAGCTGACAATTTTCAAGATGTGCGTACAATGTCATGGTTTTATTTGGTAGCTCCCATGCCTGGGCTATATATATATATATATATATATATATATATATATATATATATATATATATATTCTATGCTGATTATATGAAGTCTGAAAAATAAATCAGGTTAGTTCTCTACTACAGCTGGGTCCCAATCGCGTGCAACAAGGCTGCCTACCAACTTGAAGGTGTTTTTCCACAGAGTGAAAAACCATGTTAGTTGTCAGTTTCTCGGTGTTAACCCTTTCCATAATCGCCAACCAAAGCTTTTTAGGTGCCTTTGGTCACTATGGTTTGAAACCTGCCTTATTGATTATCTACCCTTTCCATCCTCTGCTACTAGTGCTTCCAAATAAAAACTACTAATAAAATATGGAGGGTTGAGCGGGGTTTCAACGGGACGACAAACTTGAGCAAATATTATTAACCCTTTCCATGCCCAATGACCTGCTGGCAGCATCATTAATTTCCGAGAATAGAAAGGGTTAACATTGGATTGCAGTGGACAAACATGGTACGTCTCTCTGTGGAAACCCACCTGTAAGAGTGACTAAAGTGGGTCCGCTGCCTTCTTGCAGCAGGTGGGGACCCAGCTTATTCCTGTGTGCCTTACCTGTCTATGGGGTTTCTAAAAATAACTATTATTTTTGCTTTTGGGAGAAGATGTTTGATGAGATGTGCATTTATGACAGCGGGCTGGTCCGTAGAGTTACAGTTCTCTGGTATCTGTCTCCACCGGATGTTGTCCCACACTGTAGAGGCACTGCCATCACCTGAGAGGACAAAATTGGGGTTAGCTTTTATATTTGACTGTTGAACAAAAACAGCACAGTTTCACTAACAGGAGCAGACCAAGGAAAGAGAGAGTACCTATGTTAAAAAAGTAAATATCTAAAATTTGACCAAAAAAGGGGCGCACGCCAATGCATATGCCCCATGCACCCACACTCCTCTTCAATCCGTCCCTGACTAAAGCTGGGTCTCCGCGTGGTGACTAAACCCCGGCGATTAGTTATATAATTATGGTGGTCCAAATTACCAAACCTGTCCCTTCCCCGCCGACTAGTGCTTTATGGGACACTCATTGCAGGGGATGGGACAGGGTTTGGTACTTTGGACCACCATATACAACTAATTACAGGGGTTTAGTCGCCACATGGGGACCCGGCTTAAGACGTAATTTGTACGATCACCCACACTTTCTTTGATTTTGTCAATGGTGGTGCCCCCTATAACCATCCATGCACACCTTAACAAAGGATACAACAGCCCGCCACTTTCACTTTTTTCACAGCATAAACAATCTATGATAAGTAGATGACATAGAAATTTAAATGCACTAAAATAAATACTTTGAGGCATATCTAACCAAGGGTTCCTAGTATAGAATGATATGTTTTGTGAATTTTGTCTCTATTTGTATTGGTTCACGAGTTACAGACCTTTTTCATTAACATATAGATGCTTTTTTGTCCCATTAGATTTTGGTATTCATAATGACTTCCCAGAAATATGAACTTCCAAAAGTTCTCTTTGAATTAGGATAATAAAATGTTCACAGATAATATGAGTTCTGACCAATGCTGATAATTCTAATTAAAAGGTGCATTTATTATGATGATAAAGCTATTCAATTTTGTTTGGGTACAGACTGATCATGAGTATGCAATGTGTCTATAGAATGCTTCTTTTTACAAGTTTGATAATTCATTGTTTATATTTGGTGCTATGTTTCTGCCCTAACACCTGAATTTAGAAGGTTTATTGTGTGGCTTTTGAGGGCAATTTAAATAAAAGTGTTATTTTGAAGAGAAAATTATGTAGATAAATATTCTTGCAGTCTCATAAGATATTTTCACTATTTTATATTTTCAATTTTCAAGTCAATACTTCAATAACATAAAATATTGAAAATATCATTTACTTTTTCTGGACAATATCAATAATATATGATAGATAAGGTCCTGTTTAGTTGCTGTGCAAAGTTTGGTATGGATATAATCGAAGGTTCTGAAGATATGGGGGAAACATTATAGCCATACCAAAACCGCTGGGTCACAACATTTTAAGTAAAACATGGTATGCTTTTAGTGGCGGCCCCTAGGGGGATAACTATACGCACAAAAGTCGCGCACGCAGCCGTCGCGCAGATATAATTCCTTACACACGCGAGCACAAAGTCCGCGCATACAAATGTCTTTACATACGCGGACATAGGGTTGGTATATCTAAAGATGTAAATACATACTCACACTTTAAATTAGACATGAATATAAGAAAATAAAATAAAAAGGGGGTTCGGGGCAAAGCCCCCCGATTCAAAGACAACTTATACATCATATAATGATGAACAAATCCACATATGCAATGCCCCTTAAGTACGCGGGAATGAACCCGCGTGCATAAAGAATACATGGACCCAAAGTCCGCGTGCACAAACATAATTACAAATGCGGACCTGTCGACATCCGCGCATACAAGAAATACTGTGTGTGCGGGTTCCCTTGTCGTGTCCGCGTGTATAATCCCGGCCTCCCCCTAGTGGAATGTAACATACTTATCTGTGATGTTTTACAAAGAAAAGTGAACTAGTGCAAATAAATGTTATTCCTTCTGGTTAGTTACACACATTATTATGTTGTCTGCACCTACCTGTAACAATTTTAGAGTATCGTCTTTCTTTCCCATTGGTATAATTCTTTGTGATAGCATTGGCTGTTTTATCGAATCTCTTCACATATCGTTCAATTGTGCCATTTTCCGTATCTGAAAAGATAATGGATCATTTTTAAATTACGCATTTGTTTACTTATTCATTTATCTATTTTTCCCTTTTATACATGTATATATACAAAAATGCCAAACTTGCTTTAAAAAAAGGTCATCATTGATAAACACATAGAAACACAATTCTTCTACTATTATTGTTTCACTATTGTAAAGATTATGTCACATTGTCTACTGACCTTCCAAAATGTCAAAAACTCTTGTTTGCGATTTATTCCTCACTATGTGGTGTGGGGTCATATATACATTACATGTGGGCCCCAACATGGGTGGATAATCACGGTGGGACAATACGGTACATATACACGTAAGGGACCAACCATTAAGAATGTATGTATGAAAGTGGGGAGGGGGGGCTGAATTTTTTTATATGTGTGTATGTTCTAATACAAATCCTAAGTGTCATTTTCCCCAAGGGGTGGGGAGTTGGGTGTTTTTTTTTAATGCGTACGTACTTAATGGAAGGCCCCTTAGATCACATGGGTAGATAATATGGTATATATACACGTAACAAAAAGTTGTACAGGATGTATACATGGTAGGAAACAGTCAGTGTGGTGTCTGTTATTGTAGAGGTAACCTGATCATCGAAAATTTCAATGATGTCGCTTCTGCATGCATATTTTCGGTAATATCGTCATATCACTCAGCTATTGGATTTCAAAGTTGTGAAGTGTTATAGGGCCGTAAGGGCAACTTTAATTACATCTTACTTTTGTTTCGGAAAATAAAAGCATCTTTTTCTGTGGCACAAAGACATACTAAGTTATTGTTACTCCATTACAAATATGATATTAGTACATATAATGTATTACTAGCGTTAACATTGGTTTGTGAAAAAAGCCCTGGTTTTCTTTGAATAGTATTGAAGTAATTTTAAATTTCATGTGATAAGTAATAACTTCTGCTCAAAATTTCCCGTTTTTAGACATTTGAGAGAATTCCCTTCCAATAGATTTGTGCCACTATGTACACATATATTTGTCAGAGTCACTCTTAAGGGCCATACCCACTAGGCGATTTTGACCAAGTCGCCCGACTGGTTGCCTCTAGAATTGGCCAATTCTGCCCCTAGAATCTGCCGATTTTCATTTTTCATATCAAACATGCACATTTCACTATACTGTACTGACAGGCGATCATAAGAATCGGCCGATCCTCCCTGTTTCCCATCGCCGATCGCCGGTAAAATCGCCCAGTGGGTATGGGGCTTAACCCCCTTATACCCAGGGCTTCCCACATCTTGTTTTAATGATTTCAAGGAAGCTGACTGCTGAAAAATGGCTAATTTCACCCACCGTCTATTGTTTTTGTGGTATTTGTGGGTAAACTCAATACAAAACTAAGACAAACTACCCATTAAGCAATTATGCTACCCAATTACACTGTAAGCTTCATAATTATATTGGTGCCCTCCATTTAAGCTTTCAGAGGGAGTGCACCACCACTGCTCCTGTGGGTTGTGCCAACAGTCGTAACCAAAACTATATCTGAGTGCCCCCGCCCTTCCCCGGGCTATGTCCCATCTCTCAAACTAACCGGAGTGAGGGGGCAGTGACTCTTTACTACCCACTGCCAAGCCCTGCTTTTTGTGACTGACCACTCCTGAATTTTAGTTGACCGCCCCTTATTTATTTATTTTTTTTAATTTGTATTTATTTATTTATTTATTTATTTATTTATTTTTTTATTTTTTTTTGGGGGGGGGGGGGGGGGGGGACACAGATCACCACCCCAAAAAATCAGGCTCTGTCAATATCAGAAAATAAACAGGAATCCCCTGCTTAGGAAAAATTCTGATAATATCCTATCAGTTTTATCTGTATGATAAAGTACCAAAATAAAGCTAACTTTAAAGTTATTGCAATTTATTTTTCTATTGATGTTGTTCACCACCACCCTTTTTGGTCAAAAAAGTTGTTGATCACTCCTCAATTTTGACATTCACGGACCTTGCTTCACAGGTCTGTTAGGCAATGGGTACCTGTTCAAGCCCAAGTGCCCCCCCTCCCCCTCCCAGATACACAGCCAACTCTAGCACCTCACGCCACCCGTGACGTGATACCCACAACCACCAACCAGGTGCAGCCATAGAGATGGGTAAAAATACATGTTTGCCTGAGGGTTTTCTCACGGTGTTTTTTTGACCTGACTGTTGGTGTGTATGTGTCCAAGCCAACAGGACATGGGTAATCACCAGTTGAACACGAGCCAAAGCTATTTGAAACTGTGGTCCGATGCACAATGCTCTATCGTAACAACAATTACTTTAAGATAACTTTACGACACATGTCGTTACATGGATAACTTAGTAATGATATTGTTAATGCAAGACACCAATATCTTTGTTTCTACTGGATCAAATTAAATTCTGTAAATTGATGTAAAAAGGAGCACTGTAGGACTATAAACTATGAAAATAGCAACTTATTGATAGCAATCTAAATAGGTTTATTTTGAGGGTCAAAACATACATTACAATGTGCCACGTTGCTATGAGAGGTGTCGTTAATTTGCTACCTTTGGCCCGTTGCACAATGATTTTCGTAACAAAAAAATTAAAAAAAAGACAACGAAACATTTCATTGTTACTTTTATCGTAAAAATGAACGTTTTGACATATATTTTTTCTATATTTAGAATGTCATCAAAAAGCTGTAACTTTTACTGAATTTTTTCTAATTTTTTCCCTTTTTATAACAATTTACAGATTTCAATTTCATTCATTAGAACCAGAGATATTGCATTTTCGTTACAACAAAACATTTCGTAACTAAGCAAAAGTTCGTTGTGCTTTTGTTGTTTGATCCTCACAACAAAAATCCACTTGAGTTGTAACAACAGATATTGTGCAAAGGGCCACTGGTGATATGGTAACCTCCTAGTAATATGGGTGTCTTGGTAGGTTTTACAATGGGTTTTCACATAGTAATGCATGTGTGTCAATTTTATAAATGTAATGATATGATCTTATCCAACACATTCACTCTTACTCTTTCCTCATCATATCTGTAATAATGCCCTCACATTTTACTGTCATTCCAGTAACATTCTGAGGCAGTGACAAGCCCTATATGTAAAGCATCTTGCTTTCACTTTGACATGTAAGACATGGTGTATATTTTAATGAGTTCAAATTCATATCTGAAAATATAATTGGTTGATTTTAACTACATAAGAATATTTTAGATGATCGTGCCCCATATGGCCAGGATTTTGGTTTTAACAATTGATACAGATCGTGTAGTAAAATATCATAACCAAATTGAGTGAAGTGACCTGCAATCCCTTCTATTCTGACCCAGTTGGTGGATATATCATTGTAAGTTGAAACTCTGAAACATAGAAGGTTTTGCTAGCTTTTAAAGTATGTCATTTATAGAATGATACTATTACTCTATTCAGTACACTCAGTGTCACAGTATCCCCTTACTGTTGTTTTGTAGATGAAATATACTACAAAATCTGTGCTACCAAATGCCAGCTCTGGATTTGCTTTTATTTAAAAAGGTTGTCCTGTTTGATTTCATTTTATATGTGTTTTACTGATGCATCAAAATAAAATATTAATGACCCAGTATTTCAGAGTCAAGCAAAGCTATCACATATCAACGTCAACTGTGTAACATGCGGTCATATTACTGCCATAGTTAGAATGACACATCTATCCCAGCTCTATATGAACACTTTATCAGAATATAACTTGGCACTGGCATAAAATCCTCCTTTTCCATTTTCTGTCAGTTCTGTTTTGTTCTGCTTTTGTTTGTGTTATGTTATTTTGATGGCACCCAAAAATGTCTTTAGAACCTAACATTGTGACGTCTCACTGTAATGTTTTTGTTACATTCTTGTAATGTTCTTTCACATTATAACAACATTATTGTAGCATTCTTTATTAGTAAGGTCTCAACTTCACTAAAATATCATGTTATTCTAACATTCTTTGTCTGTAAGTCTCAACTTTACTTAAAATAACATAACTGCTATGTGAAAACTGGGCAGGTTACAGACTTACCAAAGTATAATGGTTGCAGAACATGCTTACGTCGCTGCTTGCATGGGAATGCTTTAAGCGACTAACTACGGCAACTAACTTCTGGCAATTACAGAATTAAGGCGAGTCCCCACGTGGTGACTGAACCCCGGCAATCAGTGCATTTCACCGGCGACCAAGGAGAAAATGACAATCGTCGGGCGACTTCTTAGTCGCCCGACGACTAAATAACTAATCTCCACGGTGGGACGCACTGGCTATAAATCTGCTGGCGACTAGAGAACACTTTAGTACGTCGCCCAACGACTAACTAGTCGCCCATGGCTATGGCATAATATTAAACTTGTTGAATATTTCACCCAGAAACTACGGCGATTAGTGGTTTAGTCACCAGACATCACGACACCCTTGAATGCTAAGTCGCCGGGCGACCAAACCGCCGAAAACCAGGTTGGTCGTCGTTGATTTCTTTCAAAGTAGTCGCCCTGTGGGGACCAGGCTTTAGTATATAGTATATCGTTTGGCCACTAACTAATTGCCGGACTACTAACAAACTAATCGCCATGATGGGACCCTCTTCCCACCAAACTGCCGGCGATTATAGGTCACTTTATTACCCTAGCCCAGCAATTAAGTATAATAATCGTTTGGCCACTAACTAATTGCCGGACTACTAACAAACTAATCGCCATGATGGGACCCTCTTCCCACCAAACTGCCGGCGATTATAGGTCACTTTATTACCCTAGCCCAGCAATTAAGTATAATAATCGCCGGCGATTAGTGGGAAATATTTTTTCAGTGGGTTAGTCACTGGACATGACAGCACCAGTGTCTTGTTTGTTGTTGGGCAACTAACTACCTTAGTTGCTGGAGACTAAAGGCCATGATCCACATTGCGATTTTGGGCCGATTTTTTAACCGATTTTGAAAATCTGTTTGTTAAATAATCATTTTCCTTATAGAACATATGCTTTTCCAACGAGTTTAGAATAAAACATATCAGAAAAATTGTATTTTCATCAGGCAAACTGATTTCAAATACGTGGAAAATGCATGAGAAGAAAATCAGTCGGCCCAAAATCG
Organism: Lepidonotus clava; assembly: GCA_936440205.1. Lineage (NCBI taxonomy): Eukaryota > Metazoa > Annelida > Polychaeta > Phyllodocida > Polynoidae > Lepidonotus > Lepidonotus clava. The sequence goes on along the minus strand of OW387134.1, from coordinate 65,734,953 downwards.
CAACGTGGATCATGTCCTTAAGAAAATCTAATCGCCCAAATGGAAACCAGCCCAGACCAAACGGCAGCATATGCTTCCTAGTCAGCATGTCCTAAATATTTAAATACGCTACTGATATGGTACTGATTTGCTACTGATTTGCTACTCCATCTCATTTAAATATTTTGGACATGCTGATTTACTACTGTTCAGCTACTGGAATCATGCTTATTTCTACTGATTTACCACTGGAACTCTGCTGCAAGCCCCTACTGCTTTTGTACTGATTTAACACTGAATTTCTACTGTAGTTTGTTCTGGGAGGCTTTACTTACACTGTCTTCGGGTCCAAAAGTGGGGCTCCTTGCCTTGCGGGGCGCTCACCTGGGGATGCTTCTTCAAATTCCTCCACAGGTCTGTCGTGCCACACTTAGGGAAACCTGGGGGTAGAGACAAATTCATTATGACATGGGATTTTTTAGTTATTGGGTGCTTCACACCCTACTTAACTTCCAGTGTCAGTGGCGGATCCAGAGAGGGGGGGCGTGGGGGCACGCATTCCTCCCTTTTTCCGTAAAGTTTTGCATTTTTAATGTAAAATACAACCAAAAATTCGACCAGAAAAAAGTTTGCAATAGCACATCCGCCCCACACCTTTTTTTTTTTTCAAAATCCTGGATCCACCAGTGAGGGTCATATGATGGGCGGCGGTGGTGATTGAATCTATGAGAAGGTAGAAACCATAACCCTACACTTTTACCGAGGTAGTGGCTCTTTTACTTACCATACGCCATACAGTCTGTGGATTGATGTGTAAGTCTATATTCCACTTTTCCCCACTTGACTTGCATTGGGCATTTGACTTACATAAAAATATTTGACAGAAACGCTATAGGACAACTACATGAGGATGTGGGATAAGGCAGAATACTCACTGGTAGTAAGAACTTTGTGCAGGCAAATTTGTTTACCATATATACGTCAAATTTAATCAATAAATAATGCAAATAGTTCAAAATGTACAAGTATCGAATAATTCAGGGTGTGCTGGTGTCACAGATTACCTACTGCCTTACCTGCTAAGAAGTAGTACGGGAGGCAACGAAGCCTCATTCCTGTCACCGTCTGCTCCTCCCAGCATGGGTTCTTATAGTCAGGGGAGTAGTCAGGTCTCTGCTGCAAGGTGAAGATATCAGAGATTATTTGTTTATCTGTTGGTGTAGTCTAACATCCCACCAAACCTTCCAGACTGCACAAGGTAATGCTTTTTAGTTTTCTGGGTGATGGTATCTATGAGATGATTTAGGAGAAACCCACCACTGGGATCACTACCCTACTCTTTTGGAAGTGTGTCAAGGGATGGATCTTTTATGTGCAGTGTCCCACAGAATGGGGATCACATGCCCCACCTTTGATGACACTGTTAGGGACACAGGGTGATTATGAGATAAACGTGAATACATCCTGTATACAGCGAGCTGGCCGTCAAACATAGTAGCCTAGTGTGTATTTAATGACTCAATTTAATGTGACGAACAATGGTGCACAAGTACAATATCATCTCATCATACCCTAGGTTGATAGAGGTTTAGTAATTAGCAATAATTAGATTATAAGGTGCTGCCTATTTACTATATGAACTGTCGCTGAACTATAAGAACTATAAACTAAAACCTCAGGTTCAGAACCATCTCTCTAGTCGTGAGAAAAACAGACGGTTTTAAGTGAAGGTCAAAGGTCAAGGTCAGGGTCAGACTAATGGGTAAACCTCATGGTCCTGAAGCTTGGCAGTGTAAAAGGTTGGGACCACTTGAGTTCTGTTGGATTTAAGGGGAAAGGTGCTCCATTCACGACAACTTAAACAAACCTTTATATGTTGTAAGCGTTCCATACTACAAAACTTTTTGCATGCTTTGGGTAACATTTGTCAAATAAAGTAACAATGGGGTCGATGATCAAGTTATTGTGACTAGTTTGAGACTCTCCAAGACAGAATGTTTTAATTACGTTATATACTGGTGATGTTGAGACCTTACCAATACAGAATGTAATCATAATGTTATTTTTACGTGAAATGACCTAACCGTAATGTTTTGATAACAAGACAGGTGCAACGTTGCAAAGTTAGGTTCTCAATGGTATTGGGTGCCATCAAAATAACATAACAAGAACCAAAACAGAACTAAATAGAACATTACTGCAATGTTGTAATAACATTACAGTCTTGCCTGTGAAGTGCCCCCCCCTCCCCATTTTCCTATGATTTAGTACCGAACTCTCAGAACTCTCAGGCCCAGCTGTTGTCAATGTTATTCTCCCTTCCAACGTACCAGGGGGTGCCAGCGGGCTGTTTGACCAAAAACACACAGTGGCTTTTTACACTACCACTGCTACTCCTATTACTATAATAATTTTGGCTTTTTTTCACTGACACTAACAATGGATACTCTTGCAATGTTTGGCTATGGTTCCAACTGTCAATTGAATGTTGTTTTTTTAAAGTAAGTGAACTGCAAACTTGATAACTAAGTCAGTTATTTCCTACTTACATTTAGTATCTTATTACTATCAACTATGAAAATATCATGTTGATTCAACATCAACTTTCACTTTTAATAAACTGCTGAAATTCGATATTGAAGCAACCTTCCTTATAAATATTTTATGTGGTTGAGATATCTAAAAATCTGTGCAAGTGTACCCATTTCTCACTTTCATATTGACTCAAGTCAGAGAAAACGTGAAATAAATAAAAGGTGATTGTTGGAGTTTAGGGTTCATTAAGTAGTATTTCAGCTATATCAGGACCAACTCAATTTTGGGCTTATAAAATGTACTATGATCGGATCTATGGGGGTGGATGGCGCCAAGGCAAGGCAGTGCAGCAGGCACACTCAGGGCTCGAACCTGGGCCGACCCTTTGTGAGGCTTAGAGATAAACCACTACACACACACCCCCCCCCCCCTCGGGGGAATAAATAATGAGAAAAACTTAAATAACTTAGCTCAATGAATTAATTCCTCGGGATATAATACGAGGATGAATGGTTATATTTGTATTATCCCAGCCAAATCCAGCTATATAATCCCACTGTGAGTAGAGGCATGGACGCCATTATGAAGGGGAAGGACAAAGGTAAGTCATGAAAAGCAAGACTCATAAACTTAATTCAATAGATCGAAGAAATATGTAAATTAAAAACACTTTACAATTACATATGAGTAGAAGATCTTACAGGTTCACAATTTTCATAATTATATTTCCTTTCATAAAATGAAGTTGCCTGAATTTCTGTTTGACCTATTTCAACAAGAACACGTCTCACTCTAATAACCCCTGCCCCACTTTACCTATTATGGAATGTTTTCATACTGCTTGCCCTCCCTCCCCCCCCCCCCAACCCTTTAATTAAGATGAGATGAAGGGATCTCTCATAATTGAAACCTATATGCTATTGCAATTCATCCAAAAAGATACGCTTCAAATAGCAGGGGATTTGCGTGTAACCTCTAATGGTAAATAGGAAGCAATGATTGTAACTGGAATGGTGTTAAGGACAATGACTTGGATGCATCCTTATGATCACAGAATTACACACACAGTCTAGTTCTATGTTATGATCCCACAGGTTGAATACTGAACGTAGGCAGAGGGCCCCCCGGTGGTGGAATGATGTAAAATAGAAAAGCCCATAATTATTGCTGCAACATTGATGTTTAAATTATAAATCAATGTAAAAATAACTTGATTGATATTCAGTTTAATATACAATAGCCATACAATGTAAGACATTGAACCAATAGTCAGACCTTCAATATTGATAACTCAACATTGTAGGATTGAATAGATATTTGGAAATAAACTATTGATCATTAAAAAAATAAGATTGATTGCTGGTTCAATCAATTATCAATCTTGAATCAACATCAATTGTTCATTGGATAGGTAACATTCCTTGCATTGACGATATTCAAAAAATATATTCAAATATGTAACCTTATATCGACCTCTGCTCTGACTACTATATTTACAAATGTAAATAATAAGAAGAAGTGATAATAATCATAAAAGTGGTATTATCAATGCAACGACTGAGTCTGGGAAGAGGTATATCCAACTAGATTCAATCTGAGACTGGTCTGGCCGCCATATTGGTGATCAATTTGTATTAGATCTAATTCATAATTCTGGATCATATATACAAAGCAAATAATCATGCATTATTTCACTTTTGACAAACTTCCTGACTCATAATTAACAATTATTAACAATTTAGATCTTATCAATCTATAATGTTCTGATGCCCATGTGGTCATGATTATCATGTAATGATCACCCAAAATAGGTCACGTGACCACGTCTGCACAAGGTCTATATGAAGCTACTTTTCTATGATAGATAGGTTTTCTATTAAAGATAATATTTATCTAATCCAAATCGTCATAACATTGTCAATTTTACAAACAAAGGGGCTGAGCACTTGCCAAAATTGAGTTGCATGATCACATTCTTTTGTTAATATAATTATGTAATCAAACTTTTTGTGGGGGGGGGGGGGGATTTTGGGGGGATCTTCTTTGGGTTCTTTTTTAGGACCTACACTGTACTGGGGCACTCCTTTTACCATCTAAGGGATGTTCAGATCTACAGAGTAATGAGATTTTAATTCCCACCCAGCCCCAATAATGAATAACAGTTAGTACCCGCAGTGTGGGTCAGATTACGTTAACTCATGACAACCCGGGCACTTTTTCCCACCCACATGAAGGTCAATCAGAGGTCACGCCCCACTTTTCATCACACCACTTTATGTCCCTCGTGGGGATAAATCATTGCCTGTAATAAACCCTATAATCACCCTTAGGAGTATTACGTGGGTCATACATGTCATCAACGATTCTATAGACAAGCAAAGATATGCAACTCTGACCAATGCCTACACAGTTTTTGTGTGAAATCATCAAGAGAGGCACTGCCTATGAGAGTCTGTGCTACCAGATACAAATAAAACAACAGTGCCTCTTTTTCAACCTTTTCCGAAACGTGAACAAATTAATGGTCAATGTCGTCACGAAAACAGCAAAAGAGCTAACGCGTTGTAGCGATGTCCACAAATAGTCATGGGGGCACTGCCTCACCACATTCACACCAAAACTTCGTGAAATACTAATCTTTGTGTAGCTATAGTATTTTTTGTGTCATCCACACTGGACCCTTCCCACGGTCCCGTACTGCTCCCGCTACCCAATGGTGGAGGTAAGAGGAGCATTGATTTCATTGAGAAGATTTTGTTTTGCTTTTGTTTAATGAGTATTCATTAAGTAACCCACATCAGGGTCTTTCCCGGTTTTCAGTAGTATTACAAAACAAACACACACACACACACACACACACACACACACACACACATATATATTACTACTAATCAGCTTAAGAATATTTGTTGTGAGAGAGGTAATTGATAAAGATAAGTATTAAAACCCTGGAGTTGCTTAAGAGATAATTGTTCAATCATCATGTCCCTTATAAGCCCAGAATAATTGGTCGGACATTTGGCAATGGATGGAAATTTGAGCTCTAAATATTCATCGTGCGTATCTCGTAGCACTAGCTCAAAGCATATCAAACAATTGTATTTGTCCAGTTAAAATAATAATGACATTGGTGTTTACCATTGCAACTTTATCCATAAAGCTTCTACAGCTTTATTTGATATTGGATGGTGTGTTAGAAACTGTCAAATAGGGTAAATATTTAGACCCTGAAGCTGGCTTGTTCAGTTGTGTTGAAAAATGCCTTTTGGTGCCTGTTACTCACAGTAAAAAACAGTTGCCCAGTCATGAAAGCCGCTGCGAAAACAAAAGACACAAGCTGCAATGCTGACCATGGATTTTTTGCAGTACGGGCAAAACAGACCTACGAGTCAATGCAAATACTTGATCTGCAATTGTTAAATCTGGAGCCCGGCATTAATCATGAGTGCAAAAAGGTTACTTAAAATTTTAGGTTTCACTTCCAGGTCCATGTTTTACCATGTAAAGACCATTGTTTTTGCTGGCAACGTTTATATATATATATATATATATATATATATATATATATAGTGGTTAATGTTTTCTACGGAGATTACTTGATATGCTTGTAAACACCAAGCTCGCTAAAGTGTCAAGCTCATTTTATAAATTTGCAATATGCCTATAGTAACAACAAGGTGGGGTGTTAATTTTCCATTGAGAGATTCTTTTTTTCGGCCATTTACCAAAGTTGAAGGCCATTAAAGGTATATTTTCGCCTAGTGGGAGTTCCACCATATTCCTGGTGCCCCCACTTGACTGATAACCATCAGCTAATATTCTCCAGTTAATACATCCTTTTCGCGAATTGTTTGCCCCCAAAAGACCCTATCTCAATTGGGGTCTTTTGGGGGCAAATAATTAGCGATTTCTTTTAACCTTAATTTGACTCCTTTTTTTCAGAAACACAAACCTAAATCAAATGCAGATCATCCCCTATGCAGTCATTACCTTTAGAAGCAGATACTGGTACATGTACACACTACTGAAGAGATATGCATAATTAATATCTTTTAGATTATATTACAAATTTTACGTCAAATAGGTCACCAGCTACTCACTGCTTGTCAAAAAGGGACGATCCCTTTATCTAATTTTTGCGAATTTTATGGATAAAGAATACCCCCCTTTTCAATTTTCGCAGGTATGCAAAGTCTCTGAAAAACTACCTCTTTCTACGCTTTTTTTAAATGCTGAGAGGCCAGGAGGTAGGGTACCCGGCCAGTGGGTTGTCAAGCTTTCGATATTTCCAATAATATGATTATTACTTTTATTTTCTTTGGTAAAAATATCTAAAAAAAAAGAAAACCTTAGTATCTATACAGATAATTCTTTTACCAGTTTGAGGATGTGGAGGGGAGTGCCATTTGTGAAAAGGCAAATATTTGAAGCTGTAATTTACCTTTATTAGGAGCAATTTGTCAACCAAATTGCTTTGGTTAATGTTGTATTGTGCATCTATCTTCATTGACTAAGCACAGAAGCAATTTTGAAAACATTTCACAGTAGACTTTAATTTTGATGTAAACCGGGATGGGCTTATTACAGTCTATTCAGAGTTTACGACCAGCTGGCAGTAATACAGGAATCCTGAACTGTTCAGGCGGTTTCTATTAACTCTGGCTGGCTGTCTTATAATAACACCAAACTTCTAGCATTCTTATGAATCTATGAATGCTATGCCCAGTCTCCAGGGGGGGCCAACAAAAAGCGATTCTGCCCCAGTAAGAATATGACGTTATTATAATTTCATTATAACTTTAGTTTTGCTTTGGTTCTTGTTACGTTATTTTGATGGCACCCAAAAACGTCTTTAGGACCTAACATTGCAACGTCTCATTGTGACGTTATTTTGAAATTCTTGTAATGTTCTCACATCACAATAATGTTATCATAATGTTCTATTAATAAGACCTCAATTTGACTTAGATATAATGTTATTATAACATTCTTTTTAAGTAAGTCTCAACTTTACCTAAAATAATGTAACTGTTATGTGAAAATTGGGTAGGTTACAGACTAACCTAAGAAGTATGATCGCAGAATGTGCTTATTATGTTGCTGCTTGCCTAGGTATGTCCAGGCTCCAGGAGGGCCGACCAAAAACAATTCATAAATCTCTTTTCTTATCCACACATCCAAAAACTACTCCAGAAAACATTCCTGTGTCCTAACCTATGTACAATGATGCTTGATGTAATCATGAACGTTTAATTCCATATACAAATCATTTATAACATATAAACATTTGTATATAGTACTCCATTATACCTATTAGAAGTATATTGTAATGTAATTAAAGAACTTTGAATCAAACAAAAAAATCATGAATCTAAAATTATGTGTGTTTTATTCACGGATCCAAAATGTTGGATTCCTGATCATTATATTCGTGTTCAGTATTTTGGTCGGCCCTGGAGGCCGTAGCTCGCCCAAAAACTTGATGGTCTTACTAAGGCCAGGCTAAAAAAAAATTCTGTTTCCGGTGAACTGACTGGCTTTTAAAAGGGACAGTCCGGCGGTCAGGATTTTTTTTTTTTCCTTTTCTTCTTTTTTTCTTTTTGGTAGGCAAAGTACTAAAAAAAAAATGAAAAAAAAAAATGAAAAAAAAAATGAAAAAAAAGTCTCTGAGTCGGGGGTTTTACACCCAGTCGGGCGGTCGACCGGAAACAGAATTTTTTTTTAGTTTGGCCTAAAGGCTCTTGGAGCGTATGTGTTATTACATCTTTTAACCTGTGCGGTATAGGCCATATAGGCCCTGTTCCCAGAACCTTCAGCCTAGGCTCATTGGACTCCATGTATCCCAAAACAGGGGTTGGGGCCTACACAGCTAAATTATGTACGAAGGCGTTCAATTCAATAGGAGAATTCTAAAAGAAATCTACTGAGAAAGGTCTATAGGAAAACATACAGTAGTAGTAGATCTATAACTCACGAACTGACAGTCATGGTTGACTTATGTGTCATACAGAGGTTGACAGTATGACCCTGAATATGAGGTGGGTGTCAAATGAGAACTGTTTATCTGACATGCTTATATCTTATACGAAGATTGTGTATATATTTTATTAATATTATTCCTACTCGATCTGGAAGACCAGTTTGTAAACTGAAGATTGTTTAAAAAAATTTAAAAAAAAGAAAAAAGATTACTGCCTAAGGCACCCTACCGAGTATAAAGGGTCATACTGTCAACTGAGGTTAGTTTTCCTTATATTATATACCATATTTCATATTATCATATGGAAAATTAAAAGGAATTACCAGTGGAGCAAAGTGGGCAGTATCCCAATATATTGATTATGCACACACTTTGTCGGGTTTCAAGCAATTTACCCTAATATTCATTATTTTCTCTTAATCATAAGCCGGGATCATAAGACTCCATCACAATCTCCACTGAATCAGACTGCATTATTTTAACTGACATTAAAAGAAGTAATCATGGAAATCCATTCAGAATTCACAAAATAAATCTTGAGAAAAACATTTGAAACCATGAAACACCGTGGGTATTATACACAAATACTGCCCACTGTGCCGATACACCAAAAATACTAAATGGCAGTGTTCGGTTAGTAGTCATAACTTATATTCTTGGTAGAGAGACGAGGCTCATAATTTCCCAGTCAAAAAAATTGTGATAACTTATCCTGGTATATAATATTACACAATAGAAGCTTGTCTAATTTCTGATGTTTTAGTGTACACACTTTTCCTTTTCCTATTTGAAGTTAGTAACCTCAAAAGACCCCCACCGGCCCCCACCCTCAGCTAGCCTAGTGAAAGTCAAACTACGCTCAACCCGTATTTGGTGTGAGTTTGTCACGTCATTATAGAGGCATCTACTCGGGTCAGTCGGTCAAGTCCGACGTGACTGACGTGGGGTGAGTGGCAGGAGGCCGGTTTCCACTAGCCGATTTTGCTTCCAATTTCCAAAAATCAGCATTTGGAATTTTGAATAATCATAGACATGTTATATATCATTTAAACGGGGTTGAAATTCTCTTTCAATTGATGTGTATGATGCATGGTCCTTTGTTATATTACTGTTGAAAAACAACTAATTACTAAAATTCCAACAGTCATAATTAGTGGATTTCAGGCTTAATTTCGGTAGGTGTTCAACTGAGCCTGGGTGGGATAGGATTTCACCCCGGTACCCCCACCACAGGACTTCTGGATACACATCAGAGTTTCATGGAGAAAATAGTCGTTTTGGTATTTAATTTTTTTTCGCAGGTCTGTGAAATTAAGAAAAGGTTTTTGTTTTTATAAAAAATAGTCATGAATTTTAGAGAAAAGCGGTATTTTGGGGATCTAAGATACAATTTGAGTTACAGGCAAAATAATATTACAGAATGTGCAATCAATAGTGTCTAATGGTCGGAAGAGCCCATAACTAAAAATTAAAAGAAATATCATAATGTTAACTATATAGATTATTCCCTATAAATAGAGTAAGTATTAGACACCGTACGACATATATCATCTTTATATGACCTGTCAGTGTCAGTAGTTTTATGAAACAGCTGGTGACAATCTTACCTCCCTAAGTGAGGGTTTTTGAAACAATAGGGGCGTATCTTTGGTCTTTAAGGGGTGATTTTTCAACACCCTGTTACACTGATGGGTTACACGTTTTACATCCGATGGGATAGGATTCCACGCACTCTCGCCACCGTGCATGGAAAACTAGTTAAAAACGAGACCCACATGAGCCAGCATGGGCCCGCACGAGTTCAAAGGTCAACCAGTACACTGCTGATAAGACGCGTGATTTTCACGGATGTATTCCATAAGCAGGATGGGGGGGGGGGGGGGGGGGGTAGTGAGGGGGGGGGGGGCGACAAAGTATCAGATGGGGAGGAGGAGGTAGGGGGGGGGGGGGACAAAGTATCAGATGGGGGGGGGGGGAGGTAGGGGGGGGGGGGGGACAAAGTATCAGATGGGGGGGGGGGGGGGGAGGTATTAAGTGAGGGTTCCACGTGGCAACGAACTTATCAAATTCTATGGGCAACAATGAAAAGCAGCATAATTCTCCCAACCACGGATAGCAGGATTTTTCTAGTTTTACCTGCGGGTTAGCCTTGATACTATCAATGAAAATTCCTATGCTAAAGCCTCATGGTTTGTCGACATATTACCAAGAATGCGTCCTGATTAAGGCTAACCAGCAATGTTGTCGACAGAATTAGTCCCGAATTAGCCTGCAGGTGCATAAAATACTCTTATTTAGCTATCCTTGGCAGGGAGAATTGTCCAGTAAATAACTAAACTTATCATTCGCGTTCACGTTCGCGTTTGCGTTTACGTTTACGTTTGCGTTCACGTACACGTTGATTTCTTGCTTAGAGTTGCTTTATCTCCTTGATTATCGGTAAGAGGAGGGTAGAGTGTACATAGGGAGCAGATAGGAGGGTATCCAGTGACCCGCTCTTGGTGTAAAAATAACACTGTTTTCCTATTTCGGGATTACTGGCATTCTTACGCGGGGTATTCTACTAAAATGAACCCAACCAGAGTAGAGTTCATGTGAGCAGGAAATAGCGAATGAATGTTGACTGTTAAAGTGTTTTGTCTAGACGACAGGAAAAACGGAACTTTTTTTTTTCCGAAGTAGGTACAACCTCTGAATTTTCTCATTATCAAAAACAATAAAAAAAATTTCATATGGTCAAATCAGGGATGGATCCTGAAGTAATGATGATATTTTTTTACATAAAATATGATAAATTGTTAAAAAGAAATATGTGGGTACACAGGGGTGAGCTCCCTCTCTGCGCAAGTCCCTGCAAACACTTCCATACTGAATAATTCTATACTGAATAATGCTTTCTGAGGTCAAGCGTACTCAGATCTTGTAATACATTGTACCTAGCCTTAGCTACCGTAGCTTGGAGGAGATTTCACTAAATAAATTATGCCATAAGTGCCAAAAGTGAGTGTGTGGGGGGAGATAGGTTGGATGGAACCCAAAATTTACAGTTACCATAATAAAGGCTCATCTGTGCAGCTGAGTTCAAAATATTTACAAATCGGGAGATTTTTTATTATAAAGGGGAAAAACGTGGAGAAACAGCGCACTTTTTCTCTAGTTACCAAACAACACTCACCCTATGCTTGAGGAACGCGACATCATCAACGACGTATTGGAGGAAGTATACTCCGGGAGTATACTCAAGAAACTAAAATTCACCAGCAACAAACGGAAAAAAAACACACCGTCCATCCCCAGCAGGGGCGGACCGTCGCTCCACGGGTGTCGGTTAGCGGGGCAGAGCCCGTAGGGTGTGGACGGGTTGGGGTGGGGGGGGGGGGGGGGGATGTTGACGGACAGAGAGGGGTATGGGTTCGTGAGGGGGGGGGGGGGGGGGCACTTGGGCTTGAATAGGTACCCACAGCCAAACGTGCCGAGAAGCAGGGTCCGTGAACGTCAAAATTAAGGAGTGGTCAACCACTTTTTAGGCGGTGAACTACATCAATAGAACAACATGGGGGAAATAATGTAAATAACTTAGCTTTATTGGTACATTATTTTACAGATAAAACTAAGAGAATGTTTTCCTAAGTAGTTTGGGGGATTTCTGTATATTTTCTGTTATTGACAGAGCCTGACTTTTGGGGGCGGTGATCTGTGTCCCCCAAAAATAGGGGGTGGTCAACTAAAATCCAGAAGCGGTCAGTCACAAAAAGTAGATGTGGTAGTTTGGCACTGGGTATTAACCTTCAAAGTCAGTGCCCCCCCCCCCCTTCGAGTATACGGGAGACATAATATTGCCCCCACCCGGACAGCCGTCGTCACCAGAAGGAGGCTGCACAAGTGGAGGCTTGTCACTCTGCCACTACAACCTCCTCCATGAGTATAGTCACTCGGCGACGAATAGCCTAAACGGGGTTTTACTTCAGGTTTTACAGCTATGCGACTTCACCTGCGATGTCGGCGTTATATAAAGTTATCACAGAAGATTCATACTCAGGGACGATAATTATGATAGTTTAAATTTGCTATTTTGAGTGTTTCACACATGTATAACCAAGAATGTTATCTCTAAATGAATATGTGTGCGGCTTGTCGTCATATAACAGTTCATATTACATAGAGTAAACCCCCCTTAAAGTGCCAGAAAAGATGGTTCGTTGAGTGCTACCTCAAACCCCTCCCATTCTTATCAGTGAAAATACTAACTTCATGTGGTACAAATTTCTGTGCATTTTGTACACCACAAAATAATGCAAGGAAATAAAATGTGAATATCAAAATAATATGCATAATATGCATATCATTTTGATATTCACATATTATGTAAGTTTATTGGAACCATCAAAGTCAGGAACATCTAATGTACCAAAATGGGCATTAAAGCTGCCTACACAAACATTTAGTTGCGTGAAATAGGCAAGTTGACACCATCCTGATATTGGGCCTTCCATTAAGTACGTACGCAGCAAGGAGGGGTGGGGGGGTTCGAAAATTTTTAAAATTTGCATACGTTCTTGTACAAATCCAATGCGTACTTTGACCCAAGGGGGGTGGGGGGGTCTAGAATCTTTGAAAATTTGCGTACGTACTTAATGGAAGGCCCCTGAGCGATAATCCCCGGCAGGGTCCGTCTTTGGATGGTTTGAGGGGGCATTTCCCACAAATCAAAAAAGCCCCCGACCCACCCCCCACCCTCTAAAACCGCCACCGAGAATGTAAGGATTCATGTCATATTCTCAAAGAAAATGAAAGGAATACAAATTCGGCAGCATCCTTATCCATGTATGTATCGGTATGTGGGATATAAGTGTCACAGCATTGTGTTATAATTACCTGATTAAAAACCTATTCTATTATTTATAAATCCAAGAATGACATGGAGAGGTAATACAGGGATAATCAATAATTTACTAATAAAGGCTGACTCCCAGGGAGATAATGTTATACACATATGAAATGGCAACTGTAAATCTATTGTCATAAACATCCAGTGGTACATATGTTACAGCATAAAGTGTCACAAATATAAAGTGTCACAACAATGTGACAGTGAAAGTTCATCGTAATAAAAGTCCTATCTAGGCAGATAAGATTGTAACCTAACAGCAGCAGTAAATCAAATTGGGTCTCACCAAAAGTCAGGCAACTGTTGCAAATACCACTGGTACAGGGTCTGTATGCAGGAGCAGGGATAGGGACTGGGGAGCCTACACAGTCAGCAGAGGGCAGAGCTTAATTATTAGTCCAGGTTACAGTCTGCAGTGGTGTGTATAGGTCCCAGTAGTCCCTACCCTGAAGGTGGTCCACGGTGAACTGACCCACTGCTCCTTTTCTACCCTCCTGGCCAGGGCTTGAACACCTTTGAGAATCTGCCCCCAAGGACTTAAACACCTTTGAGAAATCTGCCCCCAAAACTGCCCCCACAGTGCAGTCACAGTGCTTTCACACCTCTGAGTATTTCCCAGAGAAAAAAGTCTTGGGGCTTATAATGCTTTGGCACCACTGCTGGCTTCTAAAGCAAGAGATTATTATTATTATTATTTGTCATTTGTACTAATCAAAACTTTTGTATGATGATTCTATACAATATAAAAACTATTTCATAACATAAAAATGTTTTTGATACTTATACAATTAATTTTTCACATGCATTTCGTATACCATTCATATAAAACGTTTTTGTCCTTTGAATGGCTGCCGCTCGCTAGTCAACGCATCACAACTTAGGGATTTGGGAGAGTGGGGGGGGGGGAGG